>CM053613.1:35646297-35664599 GCA_028646535.1 Procyon lotor
TCTTGCTTTTTTATCCAATCTGATATCCTGTGTCTTTTGATTGGGGCATTTAGCTCATTTACATTCAGAATAAGTATGGAAAGATATGAATTTAGTGCCATTGTATTACCTGTAAAGTGATTGTTACTGTGTATTGTCTCTGTTCCTTTCTGGTCTATGTTACTTTTGGACTCTCTCTTTGCTTAGAGGATTCCTTTTAATATTTCTCATAGGGCTGGTTTGGTTAGCACAAATTCTTCTAGTTTCTGTTTGTTCTGGAAGCTTTTTTCACTCCTTCTATTTTAAATGACATCCTACTTGATAAAGTATTCTTGGCTGCATACTTTTCTCATTTAGCACCCTGAATATATCATGCCAGTCCTTTCTGGCCTGCTAGGTCTCCGCAGATAGGTCTGCTGCCAATCTAATGTTTCCACCCTTATAGTTTATACACCTCTTGTCCCAAGTTGCTTTCACGTTTTTCTCTTTGTCTCTGAGATTTGTAAGTTTTACTATTAGATGTCGGGATGTTGACCTATTTTTATTGATTTTGTGGGGGGTCCTCTGTGGTTCCTGGATTTTGATGCCTGTTTCCTTCCCCAGATTAGGGAAGTTCTCCACTGTAATTTGCTCCAATATACCTTCTGCTTCCTTCTCTTTCCTCTGCTTCTGGGATCCCAATTATTCTACTATTGTTTCACTTTAGGGTATCACTTATCTCTCAAATTCTCCCCTTGTGATCCAGTAGTTGTTTATATCTCTTATCCTCAGCTTCTTTATTCTCTATCATTTGGTCTTCTATATCACCAATTCTCTCTTCTGCTTTATTTATCCTAGCATTTAGAGCCTCCATTTTTTATTGTATCTCATTAATAGCCCTTTTGATTTAGACTTGGTTAGATTTTGGCTTTTTTATTTCTCCAGAAAGGAATTCTTTTGTGTCATCTATGCTATTTCAAGCCCAGCTAGTATCTTTATAGTCATTATTCTGAACTCTAGTTCTGACATCTGACCTATGTCCCTGATGATTAGGTTTCTGGCAGTCAGTACTGCCTCTTTTTTTTTTTTTTTTTTTTGAGGTGAGAGTTTTGTCTTGTCATTCTTTTTTTTTTTTAAGATTTTATTTATTTATTTGATAGAGAGAGAGAGAGAGACCACAAGTAAGCAGAGAGGCAGGCAGAGAGAAAGGGGGAAGCAGGCTCCCTGCCAAGCAGAGAGCCCGATGCGGGGCTTGATCCCAGGACCCCGGGATCATGACCTGAGCCGAAGGCAGAGGCTTTAACCCACTGAGCCACCCAGGTGCCCCTTGTCTTGTCATTCTGTCCAGAGAAGAAAAATAGATGAACAAAAGAGCAAAATATTAAAATGGCATAATTACCCCATTATACACTAAACAAATTGGAAGAGACCCAAAACTGGGGGAAAAGGGGGAAAAAAAGAGAGAGAATATAATCAGACAGGTGAGCAGAAGAGAGAAATACGCTGGATTCCATATGTATTTTGGTCTGTTTTTTAGAAAACTAGATCCTAAAATTATAAAGAATGAAAAACTTATATGTGTACAAAAATAAAATTAAATACAATGAAAGAATAGAAAGTAACTGTAAAAACGGGAATTAAAAGACAAGAAAAAATAAGAGAAGAAAAATCAACAACAACAAAAAGGAAAGGATATAAACAGACAGAGGAACAGAACAGAGCAATATACTATCTCCCGAGTGTACTTTGGTCAGTTCTTTAGAAGAAACTATATCTCAAAATTGTAAAGAAAGAAAAACTTATATATACAAAAATAAAATTAGATATATTGAAAGGATAGAATGTAACTGTAAAGATGAAAATTTAAAAAGGCTTTAACAAAACCAACCCCCCCCCTCCAAAAAAAACCCCAAAAAAACAAAAAGGAAGAAGCAATAAAAAAGAGAGAGAATATGATCAGACAGTTAACTAGAACAGAGCCATACACTAGATTTGGGGTATATTTTGCTCTGTTAGAAGAGACTGCATACCAAAATTGCAAAGAAAGAAAAGCTTATATATGTACAAAAATAAGATTAAATACAATGAAGGGATAGAATGTAATTGTAAAAATGAAAATTAAAAAATATTTTAAGAAGGAGTTGATAAAATAAGAAATTGGTTGAAAAAGGAAAGAAAGGGGCGCCTGGGTGGCTCAGTGGGTTAAAGCCTCTGCCTTCAGCTCAGGTCATGATCTCAGGGCCCTGGGATCGAGACCTGCATGGGGGTCTCTGCTCAGTGGGGAGCCTGCTTCCCCCTTTCTCTCTGCCTGTCTCTCTGCCTACTTGTGATCTCTCTCCTCTCTGTCAAGTAAATAAATAAAATCTTTTTTAAAAAAAGAAAGAAAGAAAAGAAAAAGGAAAGGAAAGGAAAAAATTAAAACAAAAATTAAAGTTGAAAAACTAAAGAATCATGGGGGAAAAAAACAAGAATTCTATGTGCTATATTCCCCTAATACTGGAGTTTTGCAGTTCTCATTGATTGGTAAACGTAGTCTTGGCTGGGTGTTTTTGCTGATCTTCTGGGAGAGGGGCCTGTTGTAGTGATTCTCAAGTATCTTTGCCCAGGTGGAATTGTAGTGCCCTTGCCAGGGGCCAGGCTCAGGTTTGCTCTATGTGGCTTTTGTTTCCTGAAGACTTTCCATGAAGTTTTAGAGGAGAAGAATGAAAATGGAGGTCTCCCAGTCTCTGGCCTCAGATTGGAAAGCTTAGCACACTACTCCTCAGAGCACCCTCAGAGAAAAATAGTGAATCCCTCCTGTCTCCCTGGTCTCCAGCCATACTCCATGTGTACCTGGCCCATGACTGAATGTTTCTATCTCCAGCACACACCCCATTTGAAGTCTCTAAACCCAGCCGGCTCCTGTGGCGTGATCCTGTGCCGCTCCCTCTGGGGGAGGAAGGGGAGTCTCCCCAGATCTGCTGTTTGTTGGGCCCCTGCTCTTCAAGGGGATCATGGATTATGGCAACCATGAGCTAGGAGCCCACTCCTCAGCTCATTCTTTGTGGTTGACTCTCCACTTTGATACCTGGGAGCTCTGCTGCACTCATGCACCCCCACTCTTCATGTGACCCTGAGGGTCCTGAGACCCCTACTGCCCTAGCTAGGGTTCCATCCCTGCTTAGCAGCCTGAGAGACGTCCCTCACCAGAGCAGACTTCTAAAAGTTCTGATTTTGTGCTTCACTACCGTATCACATGCCAGTGGCTAGCTGATGGAGGCTCCCTCCCCCTGTAGTCTATTTTCCCGACTATTACCAGATTCACTGCTCTGCACATCCTACCTTCCAGGAAATGGTCGCTTTTCTATTTGTAGAGTTACAGCTATTCTTTTCTTCGATCTCCAGTTGAGTCTGCAGGTATTCAGAATGATTTGATAGCTATCTAGCTGAATTCCTGGGACCAGATGAAATTAAGGTCTCCTACTCCTCCGTCATCTTGGACTCCTATTTCTTATTCATATAACATCACTGGAATGTTATATTACTAAGCAGGCTAACCTGCCTAGTAATAGAGGCAGTAAAGAGAGGTCAACAGAGTGGTTAGGACCTCTATTTCTACCATGGTTAATGCTGGGATTGTCTCTAGTTAGCTGGAAGTAAAAAAGGTAGGAATGTCATGTGGGAAGTTTTTACCAGCCAGGATTGTAAAGGTGACATCATCTCTTCACATCCCATTGACTGTAACACTGTCACATAACTACACTTAATATTGCAAAGTGGGATGGAACAGGGCAGTTGGAAAATGTAGTTTCTGGCTAGATAGATCATTTTCAGTGACCACTCTATACTAGGAAATCACAGGTTTCTGGTGACAAGCTAAACCTCTCTGCCACAATCCCATGTATATGGAATTCCTTATATGGATATATCTGTATGTCTATATATCTATATCTATAAATATATAGATATATATCATCATATAGATATAGATATATCTGTATGTCTATGGATATACATATCCATATAGATATGTCTATGTATCTATATCTATATGATGATATATATCTATATCATCTGGCGTGGGCTACATAGACATGCAGATATATCCATATTGTCATAATAGTAGGATTTCCTTCTTTTTAAAGGCTATATAATGTTCCATTGTGTGTATATGTATATGTAATATATAATATTATATCTGTATATATCTGTATGTCTATCTATATCTGTATGTCTATGCATCTATATTTATAAATATATAGATATATATCATCATATAGATATAGATACATAGATATACGGATATATCTATATTGTCAAAATGGTAGGATTTCCTTCTTTTTAAAGGCTGTATAATGTTCCATTGTGTTTATATGTATATGTAATATATATTTTCTTTTTAAAAAATTTTTTAGAAAGTTTTATTTTATTTATTTATTTTTTAAGGTTTTATTTATTTATTTGACACAGAGAAAGAGATCACAAGTAGGCAGAGAGGTAGGCAGAGAGAGAGAGGGAAGCATGTTCCCTCTTGAGCAGAGAGTCCAATGCTGGGCTTGATCCCAGGACCGAGGTCATGACCTGAGTTGAAGGCAGAGGGCTCAACCCACTGAGCCACCCAGGCATCCCAATATTTTCTTTATCTATTGTCTGTTGGTAGATATTTAGGTTGCTTCCCTATCTTGGTTATTGTGAAAATGCTGCACCTAACATGGGAGTGCAGATATCTCTTCAAGGTCCTGACTTCATTTGTTTTTGATATATACCTATTTTTTGATATATACCTTTGATTATATACCTATCAGTGGGGGTTGCTTGATTATATGGTAGTTCTATTTTTATTTTTTTGAGAAACTTTCGTACTGTTTTCCACGCTGGCTGTACCAATTTACATTCCCACCAACAGTGTATAAGTGTTCCCTTTTCTCCACATCTTCACCAACACTTGTTACCTTTTGCCTTTTTGATAATAGCCATTCTAACAGGTGTGAGGTAACATGTCATTGTGGTTTTGATTTTCATTCACTTCCCTGATGATTAATGGTGTTGAGCACCTTTTCATATACCTGTGAGCTGTACATACTAAGGTAGGTCTCCTTTTTTCCTTCTTTCTTTCTTTCTTTTTTTTTTTTTTGAGATTTATTTATTTATTAGAGAGAAGAGAGTACAAGCAGGGAGGGGGCAAAGGGAGAAGGAGAGAGAATTTTAAGCAGACTCTGCTGAGTGTGGAGCCTAACACACACAGGGCTCAGTCTCACTACCCTGAGATCACAATCTCAGCCAAAACCAAGAGTCAGATGTTTAATTGACTATGCCACCCAGCTGCCCCTGGCAGGTTTCCTTTTACAAAATGTCTGTTCAAGTCCTTTACCCATTTTTAAATTGGGTTATGCAGTTTTTGCCATTAAATTATATGAGTTTCAGAAGTCTTTTTTAAAGCAAACTAAAATAGGGTGATTAAAAAAAAAATGGAATCCAAATAATTAACTGAGGGATCCAATCCAATAGCATTAAAGTCTTTTTTTTCTTTTTACAGCTTTATTGAGGTATAGCCTATATAAAATTCACCTGTTGTATGCAGTGATACTTAGTATTTATAGAATTATGCAACTATCACCCATCCCATTTTAGAAGATTACCATTACTTTAGTAAATTTTCTTGAGCCCATTTGCAGTCAATCCTTGCTCCTACTCCTCCCCACCACAATCATAGATCAGCTTTGTGTCTTTTATGAATTTGCCTTTTCTAGACATTTCATCTAAATGAAGTTATACAATATGGAGTCTTTGGCATATGACTCAGTTTTTGAGATATATCTATGTTGTAGTACATATCAGTATGTTACTCCTTTTTATTGCCAAAAGGTACTCCATTGTATGAATATGCTGCATTTATCTATTCACCAATTGATTATTTTTAGTTTTTGGCTACTATGGATAGTGCTGCTATGAACAGCACACATAAATTTTGGTGTAGACAGACTTTTTCATTTCTCTTGGGTAGATTCCTAGGAATGAAGTTGCTGGGTTGTATGGTAAGTTTATATTTAACTTAAAAAAAACTACTGTTTTCCAAAATGGTTGTAATATTTTATGTTCACACTGGCAACGTATGAAGGTTCGGGTTTATCCCTATCTTTGTCTACATTTGTCATTGTCTGATTTTTTGTTATGGCCATTCTAGTGGGTATGCGGTGGTGTCTTAAATCACTCTGATTTTAACTTACATTTACTTAATGACTAATGACTCTGAGCACCTTTTCCTGTGTGTATTATTTGTATATTTGTATATCTTCATAGAAATGTCTATGCAAGTCTTTTGCTGTTTTTTAATTGGATTTTATTGAGTTGTAAGAATTCTTTTTTTTTTTTTAAGATTTTATTTATTTATTTGACACAGAGAGAGAGAGAGAGAGAGAGATCACAAGTAGGCAGAGAGGCAGGCAGAGACAGAGGGGGAAGCAGGCTCCCTGCCAAACAGAGAGCCCGATGCGGGGCTTGATCCCAGGACCCTGAGATCATGACCTGAGTTGAAGGGAGAGGCTTTAACTCACTGAGCTACCCAGGCGCCCAAGAATTCTTTATATACTATGGATACAAGTCCTTTCTATGATTTCAAACATTGCCTTTCAATCTGTGGTTTGTCTTTTCATTCTTTTAATGCTGTATTTTGAAGCTCAAGGATTTTCAATTTTACTGATTATATTTATGACTTTAAATTCAATAATTAAATTTGTCAGTTTTTTTAAGACTTCTCTAGGACTTTTTTTTTTTGAAGTATTTATGTATTTATTTAGAGAGAGGAAGTGAGAACGCTCATATTCACATCCTAAGACTTTTGCATTTCTATGCAAATTTTTGGATCACCATGTCAGTCCCTACAAAAAAAAAAAGGCTGACAGGATTTGTCAAAAGCCATGAAAATTCAGAGATTTTACCCTATTGCAAACTCACAAGTTACAGAAAGTTTGCAGACCCCTATTTTAACCTAACATCCCAGGCTCTTATGTCCTAATTCCTCTAGGGGAGGAATTGGGACATAATTTTAGACTTCCTTGCTTCTTCCCCCCCTTTCTTCCTTCCTTCGAATAACAGAACGTAATGAACTATAGAACCATTCTACTTTTCTTACATTACTTCTTGAAATGGCACTTCAGTCACCTGGCCTTGCATAAAAATAATGGAGCATACAGTGAGTACATCTAGCTCATGATAAATACACTTTTTTTCTCCCCTCTTCCTAAAATGGTAAATCTGATTATCTTCGTATATGAACTTAAAATATGGAAAATGTAAAGGGAGTAAATGGTTTGTAACATTGTAAGTAGTCATAATATGGTGTATCTTTTTGCTCATGAATACTATGTACTATAACCATTGTTTCTGTAGAAATATTAAAACATTTTCTTGATGTTAAAAAACAAACAAAAACCAAAAACAAACTTCCTATTCATTCTTTTGAATGGCTCATTGTTATCCCTACAAGATACACAGCTTAGCCATTTATACGTCTTTGTTGATCTCTTCATAAGAATGTCCTTTCTTGGGGCACCTGGCTGGCTCAGTTCGTAGAATATGTGACTCAATCTTTGGTTTATGAATTTGAGCCCCACATTGGGCAATGAGTTTACTTTAAAAAAAAAATGTCCTTTCCTACTATCTCTTCATGCATGGATCCTATCTATTCTTCACGGCTCCAGATCAAACATCCATCCTCCCCCTTTCCTGCACCTTCTTCATCTCTTCAGTTAGAAGTAATCTTTCCTATCTCTGACTTCCCACAGCACATTATCTCTCCTTTTGACTTGGATTGCTTTCCCTTTGTCACTTACAAATCTCATTAAAGTCAGTAGAACCTGCATATTAATAATGCCGGTGCCTCCCCTACTAGTTTTACAGAGGGTCTTAATCTATAAATATATTTGCTGCATAGGGATAGAGTTCTCTTGGTGTTATTGTGATTTTTCTGTTCCTGCCATTAGATGACAGTGTTCAAACCTTACAGTACAAAGAAATCCCAGGCTTTAAAGTTAAATAGGATTTTGGGTCTGTGGCTTTTCATTAATTTGTTGAGCAAGTATTCAACTAGAAGTCTATCTTCTTCTCTGCTGTGAAACAATCTTGTTTTAGCATGTTACAAGGTGCAATCATACAGACGACCAAAGGAACTTATTTGTTCATTGCTTCCATATATATCCTCTTTAGGGATACCTGGATGGCTCAGTCAGTTAAGCAGCTGCCTTTGGGTCAGGTCATGATCTCAGGGTCCTGGGATCAAGCCCTGCATAGTGCTCCCTGCTGCTCCTTCTCCCTTTGCCACACCTCCCCCAAACCCCCTACCTCAGGCTCCTTCCTCTCAAATAAACAAAATCTTAAAAAAAAAAAAAATAAAACTTCTCTTTATTTGTAATCTTTTTGGTGTGTATTGTGATTGATATTGTAGACTTTCATTAGGGGTCTAAACCTAATCTCATTCAGTCAGCTAACATTTACAAATGCTTAGGTAGTTTGTGATGATCTGAATTAAGAGCATTACCTATTAGACATATAGATGGTACCAATGCTCCCCAAAGTAATATTTGATAGGTTAACTTTTTTTAAGCAAACGAAAGTGATAGCTTTATTAGATTTTTAGACTTCCTTGCTTCTTCCCCCCCTTTCTTCCTTCCTTCGAATAACAGAACGTAATGAACTATAGGCCTCTCAAAGCAAGGTAAATGTTTTGATTCCAGTATGGAACAAAGTTTCCATATTTCATCTAAAATCTTTGCTGTTGTGCTCACTTCGGCAGCACATATAAAATCTTTGTTGACACAATTCTTCCAATGTTTCCTGGAGATTTTCTGGAACTTGGACTAGAACTTGTGAATTATGCTAAGCAGAGCACCTGATTGGCCCATAGCAAGAACTACTATTTGTTTTCCTATTAAGCGTTGGGCTTATTTGTAGTGAAGCCAAATGAAATTACTGTATATATAAATATATATAATATGAAAATAATGTGTCCAAAGGGAGATTGGTGGGAACTCTACAGAATACCAGTGTCTTTCTGTAGGAAATTATAGCTTCTGTTTTAATATAGGGAAATGATTCCTGTTTGACAGACCTCTCTAAACCTAACTTGGACTATCGAATTACCTCCTTTGATTTTAGCATACAGAAGAAAATTTTGACCATAAATCAAGACTGGTGAAATTTTCGTTGTTTTGTTGCCCGAGGATTTTTCTGAAGTTTCTCACTGAGAGTCCTTGTATTACTAAAGTTCTGTCAGATCTCTCTTCTTAGAAATCCTCAAAGATTATTGGGAATTTCCAATTTAGCAGAATGTTGGCAATAATTTGGCATACTATGATAATAACCTGTTTCCCTTGCGTGTCTGATACGTGAGTGTACTTAGACGAGGAAGAGGATAGTCCCTATCCCGTATTGTGCAGCAAAACTCATCTCCTTAGCATAAACCTGGGTTTGGAAACCACTTCACGGGTGGGCGACAGGGAATTTTTTCTCTTCCGAAATAAACGATTACAAGTTTTTCGACCAAGTTCTTTCCACAAGATCTGTTTTCAAACCAAATTACTCAAACCCATCCTCTTCCTCTTTTGCGTCCTCGGCTTGCAACGCCCCTCCTACTCTTCCCAAAACTGGGGAACTCTTACTCATTCTTCTCCCTGGTGGAGGCTTTCCTCAACATGGCAGGCAGAGCTTCTCTACTCCCGCAGCTCACTGCGAGCAGCCCGGTTTTTGTCACAGTATAGTGGGTTTACGTTCTCGGGCTCCTCTCACCAACACTGTGTGAGTTTGGGGAGCGGAGACCGCCTCTTTTATTCCCCGCCCCCGTCGTGTGGCTCGTCCAGCGTTTGACACATGGTTGGATGACTGAAACTGTTAATTGGCGACCTCCTGCCCACAGGAGCAAACTATGCGACCCGGATTCCTCTCGACGTTGGCTAGGGGGCCCAACTGCAGGAGTTTCAGCTGGCAGCCCGGTTCCCGCCAAGCCAGCTTTTAAACACAAACAGCCGCGGACACCCGGCCTCTGCATGACCGCCTTTCACGGATCCAGGTGGGTTAATAACCGCCAGCTGAGCCCGCTGTGGCGATTTCGGAGTTTGCTCATTTGAGGGAAATGTTTTTCCTGAGCACTCCGGGTCCCAGAGCTATTTCTTGAACTTCGGGTTGGAGACGCTGTCCGTTTTTTTCTAACGGTGACAGGAAGTCGAAGGAAAAACTTGGGACTCAAAGGTTTGGGGGTAACTCTGCTCGCAGCCACTCAGATTTGAGGATCTCTTTCTAACCCCAGGCTAACGTCCGTGAGGATAGGCGCCCAGCGGTCTGCGACCCCGGCCCCCAGGCACAAAGCCCACCCCGTGCAGCAGCTCCCTCAATTGCCCACACCCTCGGCGCCTTGCCCACTCCCTCGGCGCCCCGCCCACTCCCGGGCGTTGAGCCGCCATTCTCGCGAGAACACGACTAGCCTCGCCTCTTCGGACTCCGGGCTCTCGCGAGAAGAGGCTTAAGAGCCGGCCTGTAACCTGCCGGGGCGGCTCTGCTGGCCGCTGCCGCCTGAGTGGCCGTCGCCACAGACACCCCCGGAGGGATCCAGTTGAGGAGGAAGCGGAGGTGTCCCTGGCCCCCGCCTTTTCCTAGGCCCTCCTTGGACACTCAAAAGGGACTGCAGGTTCGAGGGTGACTGGACTCAGCCGGGGAACTCGGTGGGGGCGGCGCCGGAGGCTGGGCTTGGCTGGGCAAAGGAGGAAGGGGGCGGAGGGCGAATCTGGGCTTGAGCGCCGGCTGCTGTGGCGGTGGTCTGGGCGTCCCAGACCCTGTTAGGAGACCGTGGGTGGGGTTCTGGGCTCCGGCAGCTGGCACCCGATTCGGAGAGGCAAGGATGGGACTTGGGTTTTCGGGGTGCTGTTTTTGGGTTGGGAGTCCCGAGGCCTTTCTCGGGGGATGAAGGCGATACCCTCCTCATCCCTCCTTCCCAGGGCTGAGCTACCCCGTGCCCCGCCCCTTTTTCTGTCACCGCTGGGCTAACGTAGCGACATCCTCAGGAGGGCGCATCACAATAGGGCATAGTGTAGCAGGTAGTCTCCCTTTGGGTGAAGAGGAGTGAGACTCCAGTAATGTGCTGCGTGGTTTTATGCATTAACAGTATACGTATGGTAAAGCTTTGTTTTCCCAAACCCTGCACAGAAAAGCTGCCTGTTTTTTTCTTGTTCAGATGCAAGTCCCCTAACACCCTTTTTCTTCGTTAACGGGGTGCAGAGAGAAGATACATCATTTGGTAATTTGTTAGTGTGGGTTCAAAGAGACCCTCCCTGGGTCTTCTAGGTTTCGTACCTAGGAGAATGGTCGGTATTTAGAGTCCATGATGAAAAGTCCACACTTGCTAAAGCTAGAGCCTCACTTGTCTCTTTGGGCACTTTAGCACATAAAAATTATTTTAAAATGTCTTAATCTTTAGGAGTCTTCGTGCTTTTTATTTAAATCCCAGTGAAGCAGCCCAGTATATTGATTTTATTTGGACAATTAGACATTCCCCACTCCCCCCCCCAAATATGATCAAGAATTTTTAGAGAGGGGGTTAAGGATAAATTTTGAATGCAATAGACTGTAGAGATTGGAATAAGAGGTATAATGAGTAATGCAACCCTCAGGGCTAAAAAAAAGTTTCTGTCCTGGAGAGACCGTCCAGGACTGAAGGCCAAGCCTTGAGAATGAGGGCTGGGGTTGTCATTTGAATGTAAGGTGGAAAGCAGTCGAAAGTATTTCGGAAAGGATTTGATGGTGATGAAAACTTAAAAGTGCATGAGAATTATTTTTGAAGGTGTAAATGTGTTTTATAAATTTCCCCCAAATTTCTCAGAGTTTATGACCTATCTGCTATTGTTATATATAAAGAAAGTTAAGGGGAGAATCTGAAGCATGGAATGTGGTAAGGAATCATGGAGTTAACATAGTGCTCAGTCAGGAAGGTTTTTAGTGTCTGCGTGTTTTTGAGTTCTTTCGCCTTTTTTTTTTTCCTCCTAGAAGGGCTTTCAGATGGACTTTTTACCTTTATGTCACCCTTTACCAGTCTGAATTTTTATCTTTCTTACCCTTTCTTCTAAGCCTTGTGAAAAACTTTTATTAACTATTAAGTTGCAAAATAGCAAGATCTGCTTTGTGGTTTTTTATGTTTAGGTGACTTGGTGAAGTGTGAGAGTGAGCTGGAAAATATACACCTTTCATAGGAATATGTTAAGAATAGCAAACTCACATGCCTTTAGGTACTAGGCAGATGAGAATGAGTGAACTGCACTAGAGAGCTTATGCCTCATCTTAGAGAGACATCCAGTTATCAGGTCCACCTGATTAGTGCCATACATGAATGTGGGCCCAATTTTCAGCCTTCTTAATAGAACACAGGAAATCTAGATTCTTACTTGCAATCTCTTGATTGTTAAAAATATTTTCAACTACTTAAAGCAATTAAAAATAACTTAATGTGGCCCAGCCAAACCCAGGTTTGTCAGTAGTTATATCCTGCTTTCCAGGTTTGGACCTTTGTTATAGGTCAGAATGAATAAATTTTACAACTGGGGAAAAAAAAAAAGATTTAAAGCAAATATATCAGTTAGTTTGGAATTTCAAACCTAGGAGGATTTGAGAAAAATGTTAAATTCAAAATAGTAGATACGTTTAATAGCCAAATTTAATAGCCTTGAAGTCCAGTAGAGCAAATGGAATTGGTACTTTTTTAACGTTTTAACTATGGAAACAACTGAAGAATAAATTTCTCAGTATTTATGGTTTAATAACCAAGGGTTGTGAGCAAAGCTAATTTACAGGTATCTTGTAAGGAAATTGATTCACCGAGAGGCCCTTTATTGTATTTGCAATTAATATGTGAAATTAAATTCAGGAGGCCCCTCTATAACTCCTCTGTAGTTTTGAATGTTTGTTTATTGGTTGCTCTGCCATCGCACATTGTCTTCCTGGTCATTGACTTTTACTGGAAGCAATATTAGTTTCTTGGGTTCTGTTTCTGGCAGATGAGGTGAGGGGACTGTGTATAGGGATAGAAAGAAATGGGATAGGGGGAGTGTAATGTGAAGCAGGCAGTCATGTTCCTCCTCTTCACATTGTACATTAAAAACTTGATTTGAGTTAACTAGTTGTGCCTTACACATAGTACAGCTTAGTGATATTTGTAAAATCGAACCCAGTGGTTAGCTAGTTTTTCTTTTAAGAATAGTTACTTTTAAGAATAGTCACTTTGATTAAACATAGTGCATTACACATAGGAGAGCTTAGTGATATTTGTAGAGTTGAACCCCGTGGATTAAGGCACATTTACCCATAGTGGGAAACACTTTAATCACATAATCTGATTCATATTTAGTTGGACTGAAGGGAATGGAAGTTTAAAGGTCAGACCCAGAAGTGGACCTTAGGCATATCGAAGGCAAGGTGGGGAGTCTTTGCGGGGGATGAGGGTGAGAGAGGAGTCTAGGTGAGGGAGAGAGTTTTGAAAAGGAAGATGAAATGGTGAAGTACCCTTTCATCTACCGCAATTTTACAAAGAGCTCTACCTTTTACAGCTAAATTTACCATAACTCATACAAAGACTACAGAGAATATTATTTTTTCATGAGGACCTCTTTGGTAGTTTGCAAACTTGATTTTCTTCCTTTTAACCGGGTCTTCCCAGGTCAAACTAGTCTATTAATCTCTTCATCCACTCCGTCCACCTCTCTCTAGTATGAGAAGTGAAACAGGAGGTATGTATTATGTTTGTGATGTGTTGCTGTTTGAAAGTTTTAAAAACATTTTGAAGAATCTGTTGTGTACTTGTGGAGATTGTTTGTTGAAGGGGGAAACATTTTTCCCTCTCCATTTTTCTACCATGACTTGTAAGTAACTCTTCGAAGTAGCTTCCCCCTCCCCCCTTTTTTTTACCCCCTGAAATGCCTTCCCAAGAAAGCATTATGTGAAGTGAGGAGAAGGGATTGAGTGTGTTTTTGCTCAGTGCCTTCTGGTTCTGTTTCTGGAACTCCCAGTTCTTAGGATATACATTCTCTATTTGTATGGTAGATTTATCTGAGCAGGCTGGGCCCTGTGAGGGAAAAGGAAATGGTATATCTACAAATCTAAGTTAAGTTTAATTTACATTTGAAATAATAGGAAGCTTTCTTGGCCACTGGTTTTAGCTGTACTTTTTATCTTTATTTGTCTGACTCCTCTATTTTGTTTCTTTGTTGGTTATGAGCCCTCAGTAAGGGAGGAAGAGGTAGTTTATAGGTGTTCATTAATGGAGGAAGAACTTAAGAATTTTTTTTTCCTTTTGGATAGAATGTTTATTAGGGTTCAAGCTAATGTTGCATTTCTCCTCCTATGGCTTGCTTTGGTTTACTTTGGCATACTTGAAACATATTTCCTTGCTAAGTAGGTAGTCAGTCTAGAGCACAGAAATGGAAGGCAATCAGAATTCAGAGATCCTCCCTGGGAGAGGATTAAGAGGTTAGTAAATGTTAGTTGCGGGTGATGGCAATACAGTGAGCTGGGTACTTGAAACAGTATGAACTTGATCATAAAAGAAGAAAGACTTAATGTGGAATACGTGACCTTATGTCACAGTAGATTGCTAAAGATCAGTTAGATGCTGAAAGATATCTTTGCCAATCAAAGCATTTTTCTTTGCCCTTAATTACTAGTTTATATTTTTCTGTTTGAAAATGTAAAATATCTGGCACTTGATACTTATTTTTGTCTTTATAGTTGAAATGAATAATCTATTAATATTTTTGGTCGCGGATTGAAATTAACATTTAGTATTTGGCTGGGGATGAGAGTCTCATAGTGAATCGCTGATTGAAGTACTTAGATTAGAAAGATTAGATTAGTAGATTAGATTAGTAGATTAGAAAGTATGAATAACACTTTTCTGAGGTCATTTTAGATTGTAAACATGCTTCTCTGCTTGTAATACCTTATTTGGGATCATTTAGATCTGGATTTAAAGCCAAATGTTAGTTAGCTCTGTGAGGTTACTTAATTTTTATGAGCCTTTGTTTCCTTACATGAAAAATGCAGAGAGAACACAATTGTCATGAGTTTGAGGATGAAATAAAATAAAATATGTAAAAGTGCTATGTAAATAGTAAAGTATCACTTATTAGCCCTTTCTGTGTTTATGCTCAGAAAATAGCCTATGATCTTGAAACCTATACATTGGGTAAATTTACTTTTACATCCAGCTATCTCTTTTGGAGGGAAACAAGTTCAATGGCTATTTACAGCCTTGCCATATGACTTCTACTAGGAATTACAAATGTTTTTTTTTTTTTTCTTCTTTATTCTCGTCGACATTGAGCAATAGAAAGCTCTTTTTCTTGCTTTTCATGTTGGCATCCATTGTCTGATAGCTGGTATTCTATGTAATTTGAATGCCAGGTAGGAAAGTAGCAAAAAAGGGAAGGGAGAATACATTGGAGGATGGTTTTGCATTTAAAAAATCATCTATTGGGATGCTGTTATTTGCTTCTAAATATAAAATTATTTTGATTAATTTGGATTGTTTCCCTTTTATTTCTTTGACTGTTACTGCTATAGCAGGTGAGTAGAAAATTATCCAATGTTTAGTGTTTTAGAATACATTAAATATCACCTTTAAAAATAAGCTTTAAAGTTCAGATACCTCAGAATGTGAATCTGAGATCTCAGGTGCAAAATTATACAACAAAGTATTTTTATAATTTTCTTATTCTTGAATGGTCTTGCAAATAGTATTGTGTTATTTTAAAGGTAATTATTTCATTCAGGATAGTGTGCTTTATGGAATGCAAGATTGAATTTGATTTTTCTCACATCTAGAGAGCAAACAACACAATCTGCTCTGTCCTTTTGGTTCCTCATTTGTTAATTTAGAGTTTTCTTTATTTTTTTTTCCAATTAATTTAATTTTATTTTTCAATGTTCCGAGATTCATTGTTCATGTAGCACACCCCTGCTCCATGCAATATGTGCCCTTCTCAGTACCTACCAACAGGCTCACCCAACCCCCCACCTCCCTCCCCTCCAAAACCCTCAGTTTGTTGCTCAGAGTCCACAATCTCTTAAAGAAGTTCCTGTAAAGATGGTAACTGTGGGACACTATTGTTTCCTTCTTATTGAGTATTCCACATTGCCTGAGTTTCTCTTTTGAGAAAGAATGTTGAGTTATTAGAAAGTAGTGGAACTATAAAACCATAATACTCAAAGTACTTTAAATCGTTAATACTCTTAATTTTTGGAAGGGCAGATTAAACCCTCTTACCTGATTTTGATAAAGTTACTGGCTGGTAGGTGGTGGGGAAGCTGAGATTAGAATTCAGATCTGCAAGTCTGATTGTGAGTGGTTTATTTCTGTTATCTCCCTAGTGGGCTGTATGTACTTCTGGGAGTATGTGGAAAACTTATTTGTTGTGCCATTTGAAGGACTAAATAGAACTTCCATTTATATATATTATAATTTATGTATATATTTAATCTCTTTTTCATTTCCATTTTTCATTTATATAGTATATATCTAATACTGGTATGACAGTGTATATACATTATTTATATACACGTATATATATGCAGCTGTTAAGTTAGTTGAACTCAAAACATTAAGGGAGAAAGTGTCATATTTTAGAAGAAAAGTGGTGTGACGTCTTTCATTATTGCTTTGATTTATCATTCAACAGTGAGTGATATTATTTAACTGTAGTCTTAAACACTTGTTGGTTTTGAAATTTTAAGAGTACTTTGAAAATTACTTCTCAAAGTATATTTTTGGAGTAATTTCTTTTTGTATATACTTTTAATTATAAAAGTATAATTCATTGCTTGCAATTATGCCATTGAGCAAAGAGCAAGGAAGAAAATGGCACTGTAATCCTATGACGCAATGATAATTGCTTCCATCCCATCCCTCCCTTCCCCCCCCATTGGGATCATTTAGTATTTAGTATGTAGTGACTTCAAATATTTTTTTTGAGAAAAGAAAATTTGAATGATAGATACATAGACTTAGAAATTAACATTTCTTTCCTCCTCTTTCCCTTCCCCTTCTATCATCATAAATGCTTTGATGAACATATTTGTTAGGATAAAAGTTAGGGTTCTATGCCAAGAACCCTATGTTAGGTTAAAAGTAGGGGTTCTATGCCAAAGTGCATGATACCCTGCAAATTTTACAGTTTATGTTCCCACAAACTTGAGTAGCCATTTTCTCTATACTTTAGCCATCCCTGTTTGTTATTAAAACTAATCAACAAATATTTGACCATTTGATAGGTTAAACATCTCTGATTTAACTTGGCTTTCTTATGTTACTACTGAGGTTGACTATTTCTGCTTTTCCTCTTTCCTCTTTTTTTTTTTTTGTAAATTGCTAGTTCATGAACTTTGCCCATAGTGTTGAGGTATTTTAATATGGATGTATAAATATTCTTATATATTTAAGATTTTAATTCTTTATTTTGTATTGTAGAACTTCTTATAGTTTTTCATTTGTATTTTATTTTAATTTTTATGTAGTCTAATCTAATGCTTCTTGAAGCCTGTGTACAGTGCTAATTCTGATCTCTAATGAAGTTTTTACCAGTTTTTGTTGAGAATGTTAGGATAAATTGGCTGGCAACACATTCCTGTTTTTCAGACTAGCAGTCTTTGTCTTGATGGTATTTTTCTTTGATTTGAGGCTTAGAAATTCCTTATTCTGAGAGTCAGATAATTATTCACTTATTTTCCCCTTGATTTTTTTTTTGTTTTTTGGTGTGGTTTTATGTTGTACTGTGAAATTTTTAATGTGGAATTTGGGAGAGAAAAAACATGAAGAAGGAAAGGATCTTCTCAAATAGTTATAAGCAGTTAATTTTTTTAGAACCTATCTATCTGACCTTGAATTTGTCTATATAGCTATCTTTCTCTTAGTGACTTGAAATGCTACCACTAACACTTTTATTTTCTGGGTATAGCATTTTGATGAGTTGTATATTAAATCTGAGAGACTGTATAGTATGGTGGAAAAAACACTGATTTTTGACTACAGAGATGTGTATCTGTGTCTCGATTTATTTATTTGCTATATATGACATTAGGCAAATAACATAATTCCTTTAAGCCTAAACCAATTTCTCAATTTTTAAAAAAGACACTTCTTGTGTTTTATAGGATTGATATGTGGATTAGCATAGATAATATATATGAAAACCTAACTTGGGGTCCTGGGTGGCTCAGTGGGTTAAAGTCTCTGCCTTTGGCTTGGGTCATGATCTCAGGGTTCTGGGATGGAGCCCTGCATTGGGCTCTCTGCTCAGCGGGAAGCCTGTTATCCCCCCCGCCCCCGCCTCTCTGCC
>CM053613.1:35664699-35699638 GCA_028646535.1 Procyon lotor
TGTCAAAAAAAAAAAAAAAAAAAAATCTAACTTATCCAAGGTTCCCTGAATTAGGTGCATCTAGGAGACCCTGTGCCTCAATCCTACTTGAAAAATTTCACTACATATTTTGCTGGAGTTCACTTAATGCTGAAACATATTTAATCTACCATTGGTCTGGTAAACTTCCCCAGGAGGATGGCGTCATCTTTTTCTTTCAAGAACCCATTTGGATATGTCTTGGTCATTACTGTTCTAGGTGGAGGTAGTTAATAAGAGGTGAATGAATTTGAGTGACAGAACAATCCTTTTTATTGCTACTCAATCTGTAATTACATTTTTAAGGACATCTACTGTTTATTTAAATAAAACCAAAGAAACATTAAATGGTGCATTTTAGAACATGGTAGTAACAGGCCTTTTAGTTATTTATTTAGAATATATAAATACATGGTTCAAATATCAAAACTATATAAAAAAATACTCAGAAGTCTTGATTACATCTGCATTGCTTTTACCCCATTCCCATCCTGCCCCTGTAGGTAACCATTTCTATTAGAGTCTTGGTTATCCTTATAGAATTCTTTTTGCAAAAATAAATATATGTATATTTGTATTTATGTGTGTATGTATATTTATATTTAATTTATTCACAAAAGGTAACAAACTACTTGTTTCTCACTCAATTTTTTTCCCCCACCTAACAGTATATCTTGGCTATTAATCCGTAATTGTACACAGGGATCTCCTTTATTCTTTTTGTTTTGTTTTGTTTTTTAGAGAGAGCATGTGAGGTGGGAGGGCTGTGGCAGTGGGAGAGGGAGAGAGAGAGAGAAAGAATCTTAGGCGGGCTCCACGCCAGCTTGAAGCCTGAGGTGGGGCTCGCTTTGATGACTCTGAGATCATGACCTGACCCAAAATCAAGAGCCAGATGCTTAACAGACTGAGAACCGCCTAGACACCCCTCCCTTTTTCTTTTTTATATATGCATAGTATTTCATTGTGTAGATGTACCACATTTTATTCATTCAGCCTTTGCTGATGCACATTCAGATTGTTTTTAATCTTTTGCCATTACAAATAAGGCCACAGTGAGTGTATTTTGAATATTTTGGTTAGTATTTGTGGAGTTGCATCTTCAGGATAGATTGTTACAAGTGGGGCTGGTAAATACTTGTTTAATTTAGATATTGCATAGTTATTCTCCATGGGGGTTATATCATTGTTTTTCATTAGCAGTGTATGAGAATGCAGGGAATATCTGTTTCTCCAGTCTCACCAACAGAGTATATGGTCAAAATTGGAAGTGTTATCTTGCATTTCTCTTATGAATTGGGTTGAACATACTTTCATAGGTTTAAGGTCATTTATTTGCCTTTATTTTTCTGAGAATTTCCCATGTCTTTTGTGCATCCTCCTCTATGTTGGAGGAGGGAGCTATCTTTTTTTTTCTCCTTTTAAAGAGTTCTTTATATAGTAAGAAGTCTTAAGTTATGTTTGTTATTTCTGCTGTTTTTTGGCAATATTGTATGATTTCAATTTTTAAATTTAGATAGCTGATTTTTTTGGAGTTTATCCTAGTATTTGTGAGGTATGGGTTCAGTTTTATGTTTTCACAAATGTTTGTTTATACATTTGTTCCGATACCACTTACTTGTGTCTTGTCTTTTCCTCAAGTGATTCTGGAAACTACTTCTTTATTGTATATTGAATTTTCTTAGTTTTAGGGCTCTATTTCTGGACCTTTTATTCTCTTCTGTTGGTTTGTTGTGTCTATTCATATACCAGTAACTGACTTTAGTTTTTGAAATAAGCCTTAATGATCTCTGAATATGAAAAAAAATTTATTTTAATAAAGTTGAACACTACCTGTAATAGTAGACACAAAGATAAAGAGTGTATGTATATGTGTGTGTGCAAGTATTTTGTCTCAAGGCAAATTTTCTAGTCCTTAAAATGAAGCATTGAGAGGAAAATAACTTTTTTGGGGGCGGGGTGCCAGGCACTGATATTCTGCCTCTAACTGTGCTGACATATATGGTAGTTAACTAGCCACATACTGCTCTTTAAATTTAGATTAATTAAAATGGAAAATTAAAAATTTCCTCAGTTTTAGTACATTCTAAGGGCTCAGTAGCCACATAACGACTAATGGCTACTTTTTGGACAGTGCAAAAATAAAACATTTTCATTATAACACAAAGTTCTGTTGGAGGATAGCAATGTAGTCTAGAACTTGAGTCATACTTATGGCCTTTCCTAGCCTATTGAATTGATGGCAGATAAGCAAAAATCTGAAAGGACTAGAAGGTTCTGCAAATAATGAACAGGGCAAAATATAAGGTTAAATGAAGAAAATATGTAACTTATTTTAAAAGACTCCCAGAGTGGAAAAAAAACATTGTTTAAAATTCTGTTTAAGGGGTCATGGAGGAAAAAAGAAAACATTGTTTAAGAGTCTGACTTTGTTTAAAGGATGCTGGTTCTTAGGAGTTCAATGTAATCTCCTTTGATTTAGGTACTTCATCAGTTTTTTGGAGATTTGCCTATATTAAATTTTATGTCAAGGTGATTTGTTTCAGTTAAGATGCTTCCAGTTTTGGGGCGCCTGGCTGGTTCAGTGGGTTAAAGCCTCTGCCTTCTGCTCAGGTCATGATCTCAGGGTCCTGGGATCAAGCCCCACATTGGGCTCTCTCCTCAGCAGGGAGCCTGCTTCCCCCTCTCTCTGCCTGCTTCTCTGTCTACTTGTGATCTCTCTGTCAAATAAATCTTTAAAAAAAAAAATAAAAAGCTTCCAGTTTTGAAGGCAAAATTTGGGCATAGAAAAAAAGGAAAAGGGAATGTACGTACAGGAAACAAAACTGAAGATTTTTTGGAATATGAAAAAATCATGTCTTTATTGAGTTTTAACAATTCAGTACTATAAACAGCATCTAATTCTTTACAGTGCTATGTAGGTAATTAGAAAATAGGTAAGATATGGAAAGATTTTCAACATTTATTGATCTGTTTAAGATGGGATGAAACAAATAAATGAAACATTTCTTGAAGTGTTAATGCCTTGAATAAGAAATTTGAATAGAAATTTGAATAGAAATTGCATAATGTTAGTTACCTCAGAGATTTTTATCTGTGTCACCTCTGGAAGGTCAAGGGCTGAATGTGGATTGACTTTGAAAATCTTTGATTTTGGTGGGATTAGATAAGAAAGCCCTGCAAATAGACAAAGTTCTCTACTTTTAATGGGAATTTCATACAATTTTATTAAATCTGTATCTCCAGCAGTTAGCAAAGTGCCTGAAAAGGTACTAAGTACTTAATGAATAGATTTTGAATGAAAACATAAATCAATTAAATTTGAAATCATGGAACTTAGTTACACAAAATTTAGTCAGATATAATCTAGTATAAAAATATCCTGAATGAAGTTCTTAACTTTATTTACTTGTCTTACTTTAGCCTCAGCCAATCAGAAAAGGACAAGTGTGTCTGTGAAATTGATAGGCTGCTTTGAGGAATATTTTGGGGAAACTTAAGGGTCATTTGATAATATTATTTAAAATGTTTTCAAGGATGTTTCTTATACTTTCCCTCCTTTTAACACCATATTCTTAATATATTTCCTAAGAGCAAGTATTGGCATTTGAAATTGAATTGTTATAATTTTTGCACGTTTGAGGGTGGGATTCACATGATTGGTACTCTTTACCATAATTGAAACAGGAATGTAATTATATACTATTCTTTTTTAAGACAAGCAACTAAATTAAAGACTCCAAAAATCTTCATAATTTATATTTTTCTTCTGCTAGTGGATTGTGTTAAATGAAATTCCCTTTCAGTTTCTTTCATTTTAATTTAATTAAAACATTTTGTTAAAGCTTACATACAAGTTGTACTAAGCTGTGGGAACACAAATATGAATTCTACTTTGTTCTTGTTCTCAAGGATCCTACAGTTTAATGGGAAACATGTAGCAGAAACATTCTACCAATGCATAATGATGGGATTTAGGACATGCTACCTGAAAATATGGCATCTTGGCATATTGAATACTTTAAGCTGAGGTAATTTGAGAAACAGCATGGACAGGATGGATTTTTCTGACCTGCCCCCAAAGCAGGTCAGAAAAACCTCATGAGAGGTGTCCTCCCTTTACCCTGAGAAAAAGAGCACCCTTAGCTCTGAAGATGAAGAGACAGAGAGGAATCTGAGGTACAGGCCTTGCTAGTAAGTTTTCCTCACCTTGCTACACTTAGCTCATACTCTTTGTCCTCTTAATCTTTCCTCTTCTTCAAATAAAAAAGAACTCCAGATTTAATAATTTCTTCAGGTTTTCATTTCCTTATGAAGGCTCCCATGTCATGTAAAACTTACATTAAATCATATGCTTTTCTTCTGTTAATCTGTCCCAGTTGAGAACTTAGAAGGGTAGAGAAAAAATGCAGAAAAACATGCAGATATATCTTCCACATCTGCATGTGGAAGATACATATCTTCCACAATATATATTAACATATTTAAGTAGTAAGAAACAAAAAATAAAACTACACTTAAGCAGTAAAATTAAACAGGGAAGAAATTTCTATAACAATGCTTCCTCCAAATATTTTATTGTAGATCCCTCTCCATATGATCATTATGCAAACAGTATGTGTTATATTCAAATAGTATAAGGTATACAGTGAAAAGTCTCTCATTCCAGTCTTTCTGCAGAGACAACTAGTCATAAGTTTTATATGGTATTTATAACCATTTTAAAAACATATGCACACACGGGTGTTTGTATATCTATTTTATTTTATTTTTAAAGTAAGCTCTATGCCCAGCATGGGGGTTGAACTTATAACCTCAAGATCAAGAGTTGCAAACTCTACCAAATGAGCCAGCCAGGTGTCCCATTTGTGTATATATTTTTAAAAAGTGTTGGAATACATAAGGTACATTTGAACCTTTTTAGTGTAACAATATATCTTGGAATATTTTCCTTATTACTGGTTGCATGATAATTGCGCAGATTTTTAACCAATTTTTTAAAAGATTTATTTATTTTTTTGAGAGACAGGGAGTGTGGGGAGGGGTAGAGGGAGAGAATCTTCAGGCAGACTCTCCTCTGATTTGGGGCTTGATCTCACCACCTATGAGATCATGACCTAAGTCAAAACAAAGAGTTGGACACTTAACTGACTGAGCCACCTAACCAATCATTTTTGATGAACATTTAGATTGATTTCTAGGTTTTTGCTGTGACAAATCTGTGAAGTCAAAGAGAAAAACGAGATGGATGCATCCTGTATGTATGTCTGTGTTAGTATAGTGGTATGTATAATTAGAATGAGGGCTTTGCAGAATCTTAGGGTTTTAGAGTAATACATAGGATGTATTGGACAATATGGCAGACAGAGTCTAAAGTAGTTCTTATCATCCCTGCCTGCTGATGTTCATGTCTTTGTGTAATCCCCTGCGCGTGAGCAGAATTTGTTATTTCCTTTTAACCAAACTAATATGTTAAAGGTAACGAGATGCTCCCTAATTACATTGCATAAAACTATTCTTTGCTAGCATGTTTGCTATCTCTCCATCATTAGTTTTGAATCCTACAGCCATGAGAAAATGAATTGTTACAATTTCAGTAAGCTTGGAAGTGCATCCTTCTCTAGTTGAGCCGCCATATGAAGATCGGGTCATGGTTGACACCTTCATGGTGGCCTTGCAGAGGACCAAGCTAAACTATGCCAGATTTCTGACAACAGAAACTGAGAAAATATATGTGTTGTAAGCCATTGGGTTTGTGGTAATTTGTTATGTAGCAAGGAGGCTTTTCTCTCCAAAAGAGAAAATTTAAAAAATTTTAAGCTTGGATACAGCAGAAATATTATGATAAAAATAACAGAAGGAATTTTCACAGGTTCTTCCATACATTAAAATTTACTTTTAAGCTAGCAATGAAATAATTTTCATTTAAGTACTATCGGAATGACATAGGTTTTGATTTAGATCTTAAAACTATTATCAGCAATTGTGTCCAAAACATATAGCTCTTTGATGACCCTGAATAGTTTAAGGTTTTTTATTTTTTTGTGTGTGTGGTTTTGTTTTGTTTTGTTTCGTTTTGTTTGAGAGAAAGAGAGAGGCAGAGGGAGTGGGAGAGACAGAATCTTAAGGAGGCTTCCTGCCCAGCTTGGAGCCCTACATGGGGCTTGATCTCACGATCTCAAAATCATGACCTGAGCTGAAACCAAGAGTTGGATGCTCTACTGACTGGGCTACCCAGGGGCCCCTGTTTAAGGCTTTTTTTTTTTTTTTTTTTAAAGATTTTATTTATTTGACAGAGAGAAACACAGCGAGAGAGGGAACACAAGCAGAGGGAATGGTAGTGGGAGAAGCAGGCTTCCCGCAGAGCAGAGAGCCCGATGCGGGGCTCGATCCCAGGCCCCTGAGATCTTACCTGGGCCGAAGGCAGACGCCCAATGACTGAGCCACCCAGGCACCCCTGTTTAAGGCATTTTTGATGTTAAGTTGAACAGGGAGGGTCAATTTCCTGGAGAAATTAAAAAAAATTCAAAAGGAGCGTAAATACTATCCCTAATCGAATTCATCCATGACTTCCGTGTTGTGATTATTTTGAGTTTGTTTGTTTGTTTGTTTGCTTGTTTTTTTGGAACCAGGACATGGATGATACCGTAGTCATCTTTTTTATTCCAACCATCTAACCATTATAGGTGCTCAGTGAATGTTGAACAGCTGTCTAGGAATTATTGTTTTCTGTGATCTCAAAAGGCAAATAGAAAGTCATGAATGAGCTAATGAAATATTATGCAAATTTTGCATTCTGTAGTCTAACTAGAGAAAGTCAGCAATGTGCCCAGCTCTATGGTATTATATAAGGTTTCGTGACTCATCTATTTTTTAAAATAATTTGACTGGCAGTTATAGGTAATGGATAAAACAGTGGTAATGAGAATTGTGTTTTCTTCACATTTCAGGAAATTGAGGGCTTGGAGGTTAAAAAGCTTATACAAAGTCATACAACTAGTTTTATCTGATTCCATAACGTTTTGGTCTTGATCACTTACTATTGTGGCAGAAGTAGAAAAGTTCCCACCAGTTTTCATTATCAAAAGTTTATGTGTATCTTATGGCAGTGGGAAGATAGCTATTGAATAAATATCCTTGGGATGGTAACGGGGCAATATGATTTATGTTTTTTAATTAAAAGTTTAAATATGTCATGCTATATGTTTGATAATTATTATTATTTTTTAAGATTTTATTTATTTATTTGACACAGAGAGAGAGATCAGAAGTAGGCAGAGAGGCAGGCAGAGAGAAGGGGAAGAGGGCTCCCCGCTGATTAGGGAGCCCGATGCGGGGCTCGATCCCAGGACCCCGAGATCATGACCTAAGCCGAAGGCAGAGGCTTTAACCCGCTGAGCCACCCAGGTGCCCCATGTTTAATAATTATTAAGTATTAACCATCTCTGCTGATTTTTTTCTTTTTTCTTTTTAAATTTCTTTGTAAATTGACATCCAATAAAATTCTGTGGTGTATAGGTCTTATGAAATTTTTTTTTTTAAAAGATTTTATTTTATTTACTTGATAGAGATCTCAAGTAGGCAGAGAGAGAGGGAAGCAGGCTCCCTGCTGAGCAGAGAGCCTGATGTGGGGCTCGATCCCAGGACCCTGAGATCATGACCTGAGCCAAAGGCAGAGGATTTAACCCCCTGAGCCACCCAGGTGCCCCCCAATTTTTTTTTTTTTTAACTCACAACCCTTATATCAAGACCTGAGTTAGTATCAAGAGTTGGATGATTAACCAACCCCCAGGTCTTACAAATTTTGACAAAGGCATAAAGTTGCATAACTACCACTGCCACCACCACAATCTAGATAAAGAACAGTTCCATCAAACCACCCTCCCCACAACACCCAAATTAAGTTGTGCTCTTCTTGGCTGTTTTCTGTTCTATATTCCTTTCTTTCTGAGCATGTTATAGAAATGGAATCATCTGTATGGAACCTTTGAATCTGACTTCCTTAGCTTGCCATAACACTTTTGAAATTCCATTTTGTTGAGTGTATCGGTGGTAACTCCAGATACTTAAATGTTGTATCATTAGATGCTGTCCTACCTGTATCTATAGATACATTCATTTTTTCCTTGTCTTTCTCTGTATTCTATGGATTGGATAATTTCTACTCATCTATTTTCAAGTTCCCTTATTTATTTTTTCTCACCTTGTCAGCTGTTGTGCCCATATAATTAAAATTTTCATTTTAGTTATTGTTCTTTTCAGCTAGAGCTGATTTTTTTCATTTTTTGATAGTTTCACTTCTCTATTGAGATTCCCTGTCTGCCACTCATTAAAACCACTTTCTTATTTTAGTTCTTTGAATATATTCCCTTAATTGCTTACATATAAGGTTTGAAGTCATCATTTGCTAAATCCTAAATCTGGACCTACTTGGAGTCACTTTCTATTGATTGAGTTTTTACTTTATTATTTCTTTGCATCTCATAATTTTTGGCTGAAACGAGAGCATTGTAATGTTCTCATGAGCATTGTTTTTTTTGGTTCTAGTGGTCCATTAACTTGCCTGGATTCAATCTGCAAACATTCTTTTCCAAGCAGTGTGTACTAGCAGATATCTGTGTTCAGTTCTTACTTCTTCCAGCTATTGTATTTCAGTTTGGTCTCTTGGGAAGTGAGTGGAGGAAAGTTCTCTCCCTCCTGTGTGATTTGGTGGTTAGCCAAAAATTTGGGCTGAGATTACATTCAGATTTTGAAGCTCACCTCTCTGTGTTTTCTCTACTTCTATGTATTCCTTCTTAATTTCTAGCTCCTCTGCATCTGACCCCCTAAGCCAGTAAGGGCTTCAGCTTTCTGCTGCTTGGGCTGTGTATGGTTGGGGAATGCACTCAGTTAAAAAAGTATCAAATTCCTAGATCTTTATGCCCTACAGCTTTCAAGGGTAAATTCCTCTGTAGTCTACTGCAGAGCTACAGTAGTTGGGCTCTCCCTTTCATATGTGATTAAATTAGCTGAGCAGACCTTATGCTCAGATTTTTGGGTCAGTACCTCTGTGTGGTTCTTTCATTCCCAGTATGTTTGACTTAAATTTCCAGCTGCATTTCCAGCTCTAAAGTGTTTTCTCTACTACTTTGAGCTGTATGGCTGTCTGGTTTCCTTCACCATATTTATAGGGGTTGGGAAGGGCACTCAGCATAAAAACTTTCCTCTGAACTCAAAGTTATTATCCCTTTCAGAAAATGTTATTTTTTCAGTACTTTGTGTTTTGGGACATTTGCCAGTGCTTTTAAACTGTAGTTTTAAAAATATTTTACCCAGATAATAAATCATTGTTATCTGTAAGGGGCTCACATGATCATGTCACTTGGCTGCCTTTGTAGGAGGTTTCTTTTCACCCCACTGGTTTACTTTTCTTTTAAAAGTTGTTCCACCTCTTCTTTTTCTTTCACAGTTATTTGTAGCAGCATTCACTCTCCCCAGCCTCTCCACTTCTTGATGTAGTTGAAATATCTTCTGTATTTTTGGCTTTCTCTGCAGCCGAAGGCAGTCCTTGGCTCTTAGCCCCGGCATCACTATGTGATTTTGTTCATTGTTTTCCCTCTTACCTATCAGGTCTTTCTCTCCAGTAACTACCACACTTGAATTACTTTGTTTGCAATGTTTGAAAGCGGAAAACAATTTCATGTTAATAGGAAAGTTTTCATATAATGACACTACTTAGAGCGAAATCTCAATAGGATGGACAAAGCCAAAGTTGGCTGAAGTTTAAAAGAAAAAAAGAAATCTGCTGGTGATGGGAGCAAAGATGTGAATTTCTAGGTACCTAGCTTGGTACATTGGAAAGAACATGGGCTTTCTGTTAGACTGGGATTCTAATCTTAGCTCTAAAATCTCCTCATCTATGAAATAGGATTATAATATTAGGTTGTTGTGAGCTTTAAATAGGAGAAAATTAAACTCCCTAGCTCATGGATACGTAACAAAGACAATAAATAGTTTCTATATGTTGTCCTTTAAAAAAAAATCCTTCTATGGATCATTGCCATTAATTAGTACTAGCTGGAAATATCCCAAAGGCCATCATTTGCTAAATCCTATTTATTTACTGTAGTCCTAAAGATTCTATTCCCCCACCCACTCTTTTTTATATGGCAATATCCAAGAGAAGAAAAGTAATCAATTGCCTTTATCCTAGCTGAATTTTGGCAGTCTCCTGAATGTATGTCCCTAGCCAATATGCCCAGTTGTTCCAGCCTCTGTACAGATTATTTCTAAATTATTTAGAATTTAGATTATTTCTGTTATGTCTAAAAATAGCAATGAACTGTGACATGTTTTATAAGAACTTTGTTTCCAGTAGTCCAGTAATTATTTTTTTGATTACAAGATCCATGCAATAATAAACTTTAGTTTGCCTTATATGAAGTACACATTGGGGAGCCAAGAGTCCTATTTTATCTTATTTTTAAAAAAGATTTATTTATTTATTTGAGAGAGAGAGAGTGAGAGCGAGCATGAGCACATGTGGGTGTGCACACAAGTGGGGGAACGGGCAGAGAGAGGAGAAGCAGACTCCCCACTTAGCAGGGAACCTGACACGGGGCTTGATCCCAGGACCCTGGGATTATGACCCCGAGGCCCAAGGTAGATGCCTAACCAACTGAGACACCGGGACACCCCAAGAGTCCTATTTTAAAGGAACTTTTTATAGTAAGGAGTTTAGATTAAGAAATGGAGAACCATTAAACCTTTTTAGAAAGAGAATTTTGATTACAGTGGAGAAAGTATGGACTAAATGGTGATAAAGAGGTCAACCAGGAGTCTTATTGATAAATGTTAAGGCTTTAATGAAGGCAGCAGCCTTATGAATGAAAAGGGAGAGGGGCACCTGGGTGGCTCAGTCAGTTAAGCATCTGCCTTTGTCTCAGTTTGTGATCCCAGGATTCTGGGATTGAGGCCCATATCCTGCTCCCTGTTGGGCTGGGAGCCTGGTTCTCCCACTCCCCTGCTTGTGCTCTCTTTGTCAAATGAGTAAATAAAATCTTAAAGATTTTTTTTTAAAGAATCTTTTCTTTAAAAATTAACGGGGCACCTGAGTGGCTTAGTGGGTTAAAGCCTCTGCCTTTGGCTCAGCTCATGATCCCAGGGTCCTGGGATCAAGCCCTGCATCGGGCTCTCTGCTCAGCAGGGAGCCTGCTTCCCCCTCTCTGCCTACCTATGATCTCTCTCTCTCTCTCTCTCTCTGTCAAATAAATAAATAAAATCTTTAAAATAAAAAATTAAGAAAAGGGAGAAAAGGACCCAAAAGAAAGTTTTGAAGTAGACTTTTGATGTTGGGAAATAAGTCAAGGATGACTTTACGATTCTTGACTTAGTGAATAGAGATGACACTAGCTAATGTGGGAGGCCAAGACAGCCTGGCATTGTTGAATTTGCGGTGCTTATTGAAGAATTTAGGTGGTCATAATGAAAACAGAGTGTAGGCAGTATATAAAACAGTTGATGTTCTCAAGGGTTTGGTCTCATGGTTTTCTCTGCTATCTCCCTGGATCCAGCAAATGATGATGGAATCCTAAAGAACACCCAGACTTTAATGGACATGAAGAGTTGGGGTAAGAGTGCAACAATTATGCAGATAGGAGAGACACAGGAGTGAGTGGTATATGGAGCCTTTAGCTGAGGCTTTTTTGCCTTGCTAGGGTGAGTTTTGGAGCACAGGAACAATGTCCAACTTACTTTAGCATCTTAAAAAAGATAATATTGTATTTGGTGTTCCATAAGTTCTTGAATGAATGAAATAAAATATGTCACCGAGCACCTGGGTGGCTCAGTCAGTTAAGCATCTGCCTTCAGCTCAGGCCATGATCCCAGGGTTCTGGGATTGAGTCTCACATCCAGCTCCCTACTCAGCAAGGAGTCTGCTTCTACCTCTCCCTCTCCCTTTACGCCTCCCCCTTGCTTGTGCTCTCTCTCTCTCAAATAAATAAAATATTTAAAAAAATAAAAAATATAATGTCACCAACTGTGGTGCAGAGAGTGGCTAAGATAATTAGACTCCAGCAGCAGCTCTTTCTGCCCACAGGTCCTGTCCCTGTGCTTTAATAAAATCACCATTTTGCACCAAAAAAAAAAAAAGTATTAGACAATTCAAAATAGTATATAATGTGTGTCATTTGCCTTTTATCTATTTGTAGTTTTTTCTGTAGCTTATTGATAACATTTGAAAATACAGGAGCACATCTAGGCAAACACAGGCATATTTTTTCCGGATATCTCAACTTGAATTTCACTTGTTTTTAGCACGTTTGTACCCATGACTATTGGGAGTAAGGATTGGGGAGAAATCTTTCACATGGTGATACCCGTTTTAATGACAAAGGAAATGTAAATATGATTTTCCAGTTGACCTTTTTGGTAGCTTTCATCTGAAATTCTTTACTTTCTATGTCTAGCTGTAAAATACATGCTTATTAATCTTAATAGGATTGACTAGTAACATACTGGTATTTCCTTTCTGCTAGATACATGCTACCCACTGGAAAATGCTAGAAAATGTGGATCTAAATTTACCTTATGCATTCTTTGTGGTTGTATTTTTTAGTCACTTCCTTTTATGGTTTAGGATCTTTCTTCTCTCAGTGGACATCTTTGGGTATCCATAGGGGGTGTGTCTTACAGTTAAGGGTTAGGAGGAGATAAAAATGCTCTTGTAAAGAAGTGTTAATTCCTGGGACGCCTGAGTGGCTGCCTTCGGCTCAGGGCTCAGGTCGTGGTCCCAGGGTCCTGGGATCGAGTCCCATATTGGGCTCCTTGCTCGGCAGGGAGTCTGCTTCTTCCTCTGCCTCTGCCTGCCACTCTGCCTGCTTGTGCTCTCTCTCTAACAAATAAATAAATAAAAATTAAAAAAAAAAAAAAAAAGAAGTGTTAATTCCTGAAATAGCTTACTGGAAGACCTTTATAAAGTAAGGGAAAAAATGTTCTAAATCTCATTCTACACTTGCTAAGACTCTCTACATTTTTCTTTTTCCTTTTTATCAATTTTTCTTAATACTCTTTTTACCTTTTCTGTCCTGCTTGCTCTGTGACTGCTTTTTCTTCTTCTTCTTCTTTTTTTTTTTTTTTTAAAGATTTTATTTATTTATTTGACAGATCACAAGTAGGCAAGGAGGCAGGCAGAGAGAGAAGGGGAAGCAGGCTCCCTGCTAAGCAGGGAGCCCAATGTGGGGCTCCATCCCAGGAGCCTGAGATCATGACCTGAGCTGAAGGCAGAGGCTTTAACCCACTGAGCCACCTAGGTGCCCCTCTGACCACTTTTTTCTGACTCTCTTCCTTGTCTCTGATTTGTTTGTTCTCACCCTTCTGTTTCATCTCTTCAGTATGCAAAACTAGATATAATCTCAAATGAAGTTTTAAGGAGTTTTTATGTTTAATTTTATTTATTAGAGAGCATGAGGAGGGGAAGGAGCAGAGGGAGAGGGAAAAGCAGACTCCCTGCTGAGCAGGGAACCCGAAGTGAGACTCCACCTCAGAACTGAGATTATGACCTGAGTCCAAGGCAGACGCTTAACTGACTGAACCACCCAGGTGCTCCCACTTGGATGTCTAAAGAGTTTCTTTTTTAGTAAATACGTCTTAATTTTTATAATTAAAAACTGAAGTGAGATTGAGATTTTTTGTTTTCAAAATAATTTTATAGTTTTTATGTTCATCTGATAACTGACTTTTAATTACTCAGTGATCCTTAAAGAAACAGGTCTCCTTTTCCAGGAGCATTCGGCCAATAAACTGTGTGGCATTTGCTGAGCAATTTGAATTAGCCATTGTACAATTCTCTCCCTTCCCCTTTTCTGTTACTTTTTAAAAGTTTATTTATTTAAGTAATCTCTACACCCAGTGTGGGGCTTGAACTCATGACCTTGAGATCAAGAGTCTCATGATCTTTCAATTGAGCCAGCCAGGTGCCCCCCTTTACTATTATTTTGATAGATCATTGATCTACTTATATATTTACATGTTTATTGTATTAAAGTGTTCACGTATTGTAAGATTTTCAGTTGTTTTGGAAAGTACTAATTAGCTATGAAGAAAATTATAAAATAGCAAAACAGTTTATCTAAAGTGGAAATATAAAAAATAAAGTGGAAATATTTCTTTTTTAATTTTTTATGTTATTTTTTATGGAAATATTTCTTTTTTATGAGCTCTGAGATGAATTCACAATTTTAAAAAGTTTACCTCTGGCATTTTTTTGTGAGATTGTACTGGGATTCTTTTTGACTTTTATGCATAACTCCCCCTCCCTTCCCTCTATCAAATCCATCCTCAAAAAATGTATAGAAAGTATGTGTGTAGAAAGTGAGTGTCAGGAAACCTGGGCTCTGGTCCAAATTATAGAACTTTATTGTAATTGTTTGACCTCATTTGGTTTTTCCTTTTGGTGTTTGCAGTTTCTAAACATCAAATTTGATCTATTTACAAACAAAATATTCCAGCCTGAGCATATTTTAAGATCAAGACTTCATTCTGTATTATAAATTCTCATTGTTCTTTATAATCCTACCAACATTGTGACCTTTGGCAAAGTTACTACACTACTGAGACTGTTTTTCTGTTTGTGGGCATTATAAAGTGACTGTGAAGATTAAATTGGATAGGGTGCCTGGGTGGCTCAGTCGTTAAGCGTCTGCCTTCAGCTCAGGTCATGATCCCAGGGTCCTAGGATCGAGCCCCGCATTGGGCTCCTTGCTCGGCAAGGGCAAGAAGCCTGCTTCTCCTGCTACCATTCCCTCTGCTTGTGTTCCGTCTCTCACTGTGTTTCTCGCTGTCAAATAAATAAAATATTAAAAAAAAAATAAAAATAAAGAAATAAAAAAAAAAAGATTAAATTGGATAGTGAAATATATGTCAAAATACTTAGATCAGCTATTCTGTAAAGCTGTTAATTTTCTTGCAATTTTATGACTGTAATAGAAATAACTGTCACAAGTATCACATATGAAAAGGCATGAAGTATATGAATCATCAATACCATATTTCTGTGGTAATTACAATATAAGGAAACATTGTGATGTTATATTCTTTTTGAGCCTACACTAAGTTTCTATTCAGGGTCTTTTAACTTGATTAAAGAAATGACTTTGTTATTTGGTTTTACTAGATGCTTTGTTTTACTAGATGCATCTTAAAACTTTTAGTAATTAAATGTATTCTAGGTGAAATTTTGTCTGAAAGAATCATTCTGTGGAATTGTTTTGCCTTTTTTGGTTCGATACTAATGTTTGGAACCATGAGATTCCCAGATGGCAGTTAAGGATATTTACTAAATATAAATAGCACTCTATTAAACTGTTGGGTAGGGGGTAGCAGATTTAATAGAAGAATCAAATGAAAAGTACCTAAAAAGCCTTCTGGTGTTGATTTTAATCTCATTGGTGGCATTTTGTATGTCTAGTATTTTATAATCCTGTTCATCACTTTAAAAATGTGTCACAGTAATATCAGAAGTATGTAAAATTCTTGACTATTTTATTCTGCGTGGAATAGATTTAAAGGTCAACACTACTCTTTTATGTAGGTTATGGGTGCTACATATGTGCTTTCAGAGCAGTAGTGTGAGGAAGCTTGAAGTGGGATGGCAGGACGGCCTCATCCTTATGACAGTAACTCCAGTGATCCAGAGAATTGGGATCGGAAATTGCATAGTAGACCTCGTAAACTTTATAAACATTCAAGGTAGGTAGAAAATACGCATTTCACATATCAAAGCTCTGATAAAATTGACTTCTATAAAGAATCAAACTGTATTTGGTTGTGGCAAGTCCTGTCAGAGGATGGGGGTTCATTTACAAAAATAACGAATGTTTGCATTTCTCCTTAAAAACTTTCACAGAAACATTTTTTCTTTTAAATTTTCTTATATTTGTATTTATTTAAATTTTTGTTTCTCTTTCTAAATAATGTTAAAATCTCCTTAGTTGACCCCATGAATAAATGCTGTAATTAATTTGTGAGCTCTGGCAAGACAGGTTAGTTCTACGTATTTAAAACTCTCTAATTGGAATTTATTTTGTGTTCTAAATACATTGCGTGTATAGATTATACATGATAATTTATAGGCTATGTCATATTATGTTGTCATCCTGATACTAATGGGAAAATCAGTCTTTCTGCAATGACTCTACTGGTTCATTTAAAGTTTGATTTATTAAATGAAATTCATCTCAAAAATTTCTGCCCACTTGTATATGTAAAGCTTTCATTTTGTACTGTGTGACTTAATGAGGAATACCTCATTTAGGATACTTTATTATTGATATTTTAAGGTGTTAACTGGGAGCTCATAAACCTCACACATTACAGGTATGTAAGCATGTTTTCATAGAGTATTGTACTTTGTAAATATTTACTTACAGAATATTATCAAACATTCAACTTCCTTGAATGTAAAATTGTCCCAATCACTGATAACCGTTACCAGTTTTTTTAAAAAAATTAAAAACATACTGTGATACTGAAATCATTTTTGTAATTTTAAAGAAATAATTCAGGTACTTTAATACCTGAACTATATACCATAGCTAGAAAGTATGAGTAACTGGTACTTTTTAAGTCTCCTAACAAGATGTCTATCTTTATTGTGGACCTTTCGTGTGGAGAGGTCTAGAGTGAAAAAGTTAAGTTGACTTACTAATTTATAAGTGCACACCAATGATATGAGTGTTTTTTGGTATATTCATTTTTTGGGGTGTATGTGTGCGTATATGTGTGCTTCAACTGGTGCTCTACTACTTTTTTTTTTTTTTTTTTTTTTTTTTTTGGTGCTCTACTACTTTTTCTTTATCCTGCTTATTATATGGATAATTATTTGTCTTTGAGATTAAAGAGATATTTTACCTCATTGAGTGTGGGATATTTTTATCTGCTCCGTTGTATACATTTTTCCAGGTGAATTCTATGTTATCCTTCCTAGTTCTTAATATTTTTCTGCTAATGTACAGTACTGCATTATATATGAAGAGGTGAAAAGTGAAAATAAGCTGTTGTTTGCTTTATAAAAGGTAAATGCATCAATGAGGAAAACTAATAGTACTTTTTATTCTTGTTGTTTCATTTCAAAAATAGCAAATATCATAGCTCTTCTTGATACCTATAACATCAGTAACTTTTTGGTGCTCTTCTTAGGTATACCGCAGCAATATTGGTTGTTTAAGTGAAAAATATTAAAGAGAAATAGAAAATAAATATCAATACATTATTTGTTTTTAGTGGAAAGACCATGAAATCCTTTGAGCATATTATTATTATTTTTTTTAAGATTTTATTTGACAGAGAGAGAGCACAAGCAGAGGGAGTGAGAGGGGGAGGGAGAAGGAGAAGCAGGCTCCCTGCTGAGCAGAGAGCCTCCCTACCCCCTCACTCCTGCAGCCCTATGGGTATTGATCCCAGGATACTGGGATCATGACCTGAGCTGAAGGCAGATGCTTAACTGAGCCACCCAGGTGCCCCCTCATTCATGGAAATTCTGCCCAAGGGAAAACAGCTTCTTTTTAGAGACCTCTGGTTCTTATGCACTGAGGATACTTTAAAAATATAAGCAATTTGACTCTTTAAAAATGGCATTCTTTGAGTTGATATTAAAATAATTGGGAAGTTTAAAAACTAACAACCAACAAGTATGGTTGAGATACTGCACTCAGTTCAGGAGACATTTAGAAGTTTGTCAGGGTACCATCATGGTGGTACCTTAAAATCCGCATATGGAACAATTAGAGGACAATGGGGCACCAAACTGTGGTAGTGAGTTGTAGTAAAATTAGAGTTCAAAGAAGGAATCAGTATCAACTGAGTGATAATGAGACTTGAACTAATGTGATTAGGTAGATTAATGGACATTCCTGCCAGGGACTTTCTGGAGATAACCTTGATAAGATTTGAATGTGGAACTAACTCTATGAATAGTATTATTTTCCCCAATTGACAAATGAAAAAAGAGGTTAATAAACTTGGCTAAGACCATCCAGTTTCTCAATGGCAAACCTAAAATTTATAAACAAATTTCTCATTCTTTTCATTTTTAACATTTTCAGTAACTTATTATGGTATATTTTAAATACATATAGAGAAAACAGGTATAATAAACCCCTCTGTACTCAGCTTCAAGTTGTTATCAACTCACGGCTTGTTTTTCATCTGTGCTTCTACCTACTCTCATCTTTTTTGGATCTTGTGTACTTTTAGGGATATTTGAGCAAAAGAAAGCTAAACAAAACACTGGTTTAAGTTAGAGGCTTATTTTTCTGGTATGTAAGTTCACAGATAGGCAATGCTTGATGTGGATTTAGTGGCTAAAGTTTGTTGGGATCAAAAATTCCTGATTTTCTTGTTTTCTCATGGTCACAAGATGTCTTATTGTAGCTCCAGTCATCATGTCCACCTTCCAGATGAGAATGAGGTAGAAGGGAGAAGGGGACAGTGGGAAAGGGGTTTCATTTATATTAGGGAATTAAATTTCTCAAACATTTCCAGCAGGCATCTGCTTATAAATCATTGGCCAGAACTATGTCATATGATCCTCTCTGGGTTATAGAGGCTAAGAAATGTAGGTGGGTACATTGCCACCTCAAACAGAGTTGGGGATTTAAATTATAAAAATGTCTCAATCTGTTTAGGCTGCTATAACAGAATACCACAGATTGGGTGGTTTATAAACAAATTTATCTCACATGGTTCTGGAGGCTAGAGAGTCCAAGTTCAAGGTGCTGGTACATTTGATATCTGGTAAGGGCTAGTTTCTTTGTTCAGACAGCTGCCTTTTTGCTGTGTCTTCCCATGGTGAAAGGGGCTAGGAATCTCTCTGAGTTTTGTTTTTGTTTTTGTTTTTTAAGATTTTATTTTTGTTTATTTGACAGAGAGAAAGAGATCACAAGTAGGCAGAGAGGCAGGCAGAGGGAGAGGGGGAGGAAGCAGGCTTCCTGCTGAGCGTAGAGCCCGATGCGGGGGCTCAATCCCAGGACCCTGAGATCATGACCCAAGCTGAAGGCAGAGGCTTAACCCACTGAGCCACCCAGGTGCCCTCTCTGGGGTCTTTTTTATAAAGTACTAATCCAGTTCATGAGGGCTTTACCCTCAAGACCTAATTACCTCCTCACCTCTAAATATGATCACATTGGGGGAATACATTTCAATCTATGAATTTTGGGAGGACACAGACATTTAGTCTTTATCAGTAAAGAAATAAGCGTATTTTATTGGTTCAATTTTTGTGGATAATTTTAAAAAGTTGTATAAATTTATATTTTGTTCTATTCACATTTTGGAATTGCCTGCATTTTCATTTTCTTTGATTTTTTTTTTTTCTCCCACTTTTTCTTACTGGCAAGGATAAAAATAAATTTCTTGAATTCTAAAAGCGATAATAATAGTTACTATATATGTGTGCTTACCATTGAGGCTTGAGGGTTTGGTGGGCATTGCCTTATGGTTTCATTTCGATCTAATAAACTTTAAGGTACTTTCTTTTCTGAATTTTCTTTTGAATATAGGTTTGGTATGTATAGCACTGTGATATAAAAGATAAGACGAGAAAGTTAATCTCAACATGGGTGGACTTTAGGGTGTTTATGTTCCCTGGGGCTTAAGCAAGTGCATACAAATAAATTAGTTAAAAATTACTGAACTTTGGGGGCGCCTGGGTGGCTCAGTCGTTAAGCGTCTGCCTTCGGCCCAGGTCAGATCCCAGGGTCCTGGGATCGAGCCCCGCATCGGGCTTTCTGCTCTGCAGGAAGCCTGCTTCTCCCGCTACCATTCCCTCTGCTTGTGTTCCCACTCTCGCTGTGTTTCTCTCTGTCAAATAAATAAAATCTTCAAAAAAAAAAAAAAATTACTGAACTTTGTTTCTTTCTGAGTAATTCTATAGTTAATACTTGTATAGAGGAGTGTGTAGCTTGCTGAGAGATTAAATATCTTTTCAGTTGAAGTGTGTTTGGTGTGAATTGTGACTTTAAGTTATAAATCCTAAGAATTTTTTGCTACTAAAAAGGGAAAAAGAGGGGCACCTGGGTGGCACAGTAGGTTAAGCCTCTGCCTTTGGCTCAGGTCATGATCTCAGGGTCCTGGGATCGAGCCCCGCATTGGGCTTTCTGCTCAGGAGGGAGCCTGCTTCCCTCTCTCTCTCTGCCTGCCTCTGCCTACTTGTGATCTCTCTCTCTCTCTTTCTCTCTCTCTCTGTCAAATAAAATCTTAAAAAAAGGAAAAAGAAAGCACCTTTTCTGTACAACTAACATGAAAATGGCTAGATTGACAATATGCTTAAAAGCTCCTGAATGTTTGAATTGGGTTGAATATAACTATTTAAAACTGCAGTCTGCTTAGGTTACTAAAGATAAACGCATCATACATTCAATATCAGACTTTGCCGCAAGGTTTCATTCCCACGTACAAGTACGCATGCTCCTTTCTTCTGAGACTGCGTGAAGATGGAGCTTTACAGTTTCCTTTTTAAGTCACTTCGTTGTCCCAGCATTAGTTTAGAAATAGAAAAGTTTGGTTGCTTTAAAGAATAGTTCTTGAGTGGATTCTTAAAGTACAATATTTTTTCTTTGGTTTTAAAGAGAAGCTTTACTGCCCCGAATGGGTACACAGTAAAATATTGAAAGGAAAAAAGAAAGTTAGCTGCATCCTAGTTTTCTAAAACCTGGCAAGCTGGCACAGCTAGAATTAGCATTACAGATGGCATTTGGCAACATAGCTACATATCACCAAGCCCTCATCTCCTGAGTTTTCTTCAGCCTGTCTATCAATTACAATATCCAATCACTGCACAGAGATGGAGAAATGGGATGATCACAGCTCACACGATGCTGTTTGGTTAGAAACGTCAGTGCTGCACAACCCACGGCTGAGTCAGTGTCTGTGAGAAAATGAACTGAATTAATATATAGAGGGGGTTGTATCTATGAACATTTACAGCCTAAATAACAGCAATAGCATTATTACACAGTAGAGGGAGGAAAGCTAGAGAAGTCTGTGGACAGAGGAGGTAGGGGGGAGACTGGGAAATTTTCTGATTGTTCAGAGGAATCTTGAAGATAATGGAAATATCAGATGTGCTAAAGTTTCCTAGTAATGCCCAAGGATGCTGACCTGGCTTTCAGTGCTGCATTGTTTGAAAAAGCAGAGTCCCTTTATACTCTGATTTCAGAATTTTTTTCTTGTTTTTGTGTGTCTACCTTGGCATATACTAAAGTAAGGTGTGTATTCATTTATTACATGATATCACTGGGTTATAATTCTATACATCTATGAATATGAGAGAGATTGAGAAAGATGTTTGGCCTTTGTTTCATTATGATCATTTACTTTACTAGATGAAAAAGATCATGTCTTGAATGTCAGCTTAATGGCAAGGTATTTAAAATGAATAGAGTGTATTTTTATTGTTTTCTTGGGTTTGATGCTTTGTTTTTTTATTTCGTTTTACGTCTTAGATTCTTCATGTAACTTGAGAGAATGCATTATGTATGGTATTGTTTTTTATGAATATCCTAAACAATTCAAGGAAAGACTAATATAAAATATTTTTAATATGTTTGAAAATTAAATTCAAGAGAGACAAATGAAATGGTTGAAATAATTTTTTAAAGAAGAGGGTAAATGTATTTTTATTTTTGAATGAATTAATGATTAGCTGAACCTCTTATATGCAATAGTATTTTACAGAACTCAATATATTTGAATGATAAATTTTAACTGGTTAAAATGACTTTTTTTCTAGTCTCTTAGAACATAGACTCTGAATAGATGATCTAGATGCTGCCCTTGAACTAGAGAGTAAATCAGATAAGTTTTTGGATTATTGCAAAATGATTTGCAACCAGAGAGAATTTCTAAATAGATATAATTGTTCTTGCTATGAGATTTTAAATCTTAACAGGTGACATTCTTACTTTACTTGCAAATTTTAGTTCAATACTAAACACTTAATTTTTTTCTTTTGTCTTCATTATTCCTGTCCTACCCATCCTTCATTTTTTAGGGATTTGGGGGGATATACATTTTAAAATGATTTTTAATGTTTTTAAATAGTTCATAAGAGCCTTTCCTTGAAATGACAGGAAGTTCTTGTGATTTTCCCCATTTAATTTCTAGAAGTTGAATGGTCATCTGGATGGTTGTCACAACTTACTTATATGTTTAGCCTAGCTAGTTATATCTTGTATTGGCTTTTTTTGTGGTTTGGTGTCCAGAAATGTTTTTCTAAGCTTTGTTTTAGTAGTAGAGTTACAAAAGCAGAAAAAGCTAAACCTTTTTGTCTTATACCTGATAGAATATTTTTCTCTGATTTTGCTGGTTTTTTTAAAATAATAATGCCTGTGTTATTGTAAAAGTGATACATACTCATTATATGAATTTGATAAATACAGAAAGCACATAAAAAAACAAAAATACGTTAAAATATTTTTCTTTTGATCATAGCTTAAATATTTTTGGATATAACCTATTTTTTGTGTATGTATAAAAATATAAAATCACATATATATTTAAAAGTGGTTTTGAAATATTACCACTGTGTGTACTGTTATGTAACCCAGTTTTTACACTTAATTGTGAACATCTTCTATGTCATGAAATAGTCTGCTATAGCATAATTCTTAAGGACTGCGTAGTGTTTTATGTGTATATAATTTTGTAATTTGTCAATTTGAGTTTTCCTGATTTTTGATTAGAGAAAAGATCAGCATGATTTCACAGGATAAATTTCCCTAAAAAAGGAAGAATGTTTTAGGGAGTTAAGTAAAAATGTAATTTTGATATTTTTCTGACAGAAAGATCCTTAGTGTGACTATACAGTAAACTCTTTAAAGATATGCACTACTTTTAAAACAAAGCACAGAGCTAAGATTGCCATAATAAAGTGCAGAAAATAAATCTTTATAACAAGTAGGAAAACAATGAGCTAGGACTTTTAGAAAATGCTAAGACCAACCAAAAGTGTATCTTATACTACATTTAAAAAGGTAATCAAGGAGAGTGTAATAATAATGCCTGACAATGAAGGAAGAAAAAAAAAAACCCTCAGCTCTTATTTAGAAGCTTCTTTGTTAAAGAGGAAGAGCAAACCACCACCACCAATAATAACAAAGCAAACATTGCTGCGAAGGACATAAACATTAGCAGGGGTATAGTGATGAAGAACGCATCTAATTAAATGAGTTATTTTCTGGGTCAGTTGAAATATCTTACATTTATAAAAGGACCTGCCTATGAAATTTTAAACTTACTGGTATTTGTAATTTCTAAAAATTTTAGGAGAATAACAGAAGTGCTAAAAGATGGAGGATTCTAGTTCTGATTTTGAGAAAAGTAGATTTTAGAACAAAAAATGAAAAGGATAGTTTATGACTAACTTGAAGAAAAAGAGGTTAAAAATGATCCAGAATGGGTTTGCTAAAAATAGATTGTCAGAGCAATTTTCTGATGCAGTTGGTAGACTAGTAATGTATTTGGACTTAAGCTTAGTTTTTGGTAAAGTCTATTTTTATATTCTCGGGTGTACAGTGAAGGAAAAAATGAGTTAACTGTAAGTTGTTTGTGTTGATCAACACAATTTTGATTTTGTATGACCCTACCCAAAGATGATTGATCTTGGAAGGTGACTTTGTTCTTTGCTTTGTCTCATTGCGTATCTGGAGAAGGCAAGTTATCAAATTTATAGGGGATGATGGAGAAAGAAGGATAAGAAATGATAAACTAAATGATCCAAAATGACCTGAGTTTGTATTGTTGGACTACATTTAAATGAAGTTTTTTTGGAGTACACATAAGGCCTGAAAAACACTAATATACGTTAAGTTAGCATGGCTTTACAACATCATACATGGAAAAGACGTGGGGGTGTTTTTTGGCAGTAAATTTGATACAGAACAAAAGTGCAATATGGCTGCCATCATTCCATTTTCTCAACCACCCTCCCTGCTTAAAAAACAGAACAAAACACAATTAATGGAAAGGAAGGCTAGAGCTACTCTACTGTACACCAAAGTATTATTGTCTTTAGTTCTGTGTATATTCAAAGGAAGGATATGAAGAAGTTGGAAACCTTATAAGCTTAAGAAACTGATTAGAGGTCTTGGGAACAGCTCTGATTGATATTAAGGAATCTCATTATAAGACTCATCTTCAAATATGTGAAGAGTCACCCTTTGGAAGTGACACTATAGTTGGTTTGAGTCAGACTCGTTTGAGGTTGAAAGTGTGAGCTCTGAAATTGAACTGCTTAGTTCACATCTCCAACCTGCCATTTAATTTGTTATCTGATTTTAGGAGAGTTCCTTAGCCTTTAAGCTTCCATTTTTCTCAAATGGAAAACAGTTTTGAATGAAAACAGTTTTAAATGAAAATATATATAAAGTGCTCAGAACTGTACCTGGCATGTATAAAATGCTCAGATCTTAGTGTTGTTTTTGTTATTGTCATTTGGCCATAGCAGGTAGAACTAGGGCAGTGGTTCTCAACTAGAGGTGTGATTTTTGCCCCTCAATGGGTCTTGGCAATGTCTGAGGACATTTTTGGTTAAAGACTGGGAGGAAGGAGTACTACTAGTATCTAGTGGGTGGAGGCCAGAGGTGCTTCCCACAACAAATTATTAACTGGTCCAAAACCCTGAACCAGGGTTAGATGACAAGGTTAAATTAATTAAGCTTTAATGTTAAGAAAAATTGTCTGAGTCAGAGCTTTCCAAAGACTGAACAGAACGGTTAAAAAGAAAAAAACAAGTTACCCTTCCCTGTCATTAACAGCAATGGTCAGCCAATTCATGGGGACTTGATGGATGAGATTGAGAAATTGGATAGGTGTTTGGATTACATGTTCTAAAAGGGTTTTCCTAAACTTAGTTTTGTGTTTGTATGAGTATTTCTTGGGATACTTAGGTATATTGAATGATCATTATCAAAAGGCTTCTGATGCAAATTCTTTAATTCTTTAATTTTATTAATCTAAGCTTAGCATAGTAGTTTAGATTTTTAGTTTTGTTTTATTGCTTAAAATTTTAGTATGAGATGGAGGAGGGAATTTAATGAAATAAGTCAGTTTGTGTTTTCAGAAGGCCGTTTGGAAATAGAAGTGACTGTCGGATTGCAATTTCTCTAGAAACATGTTTTATGAAACTAATTTGTTAAAATATTGACAATTTGATATAAATATTTCTAAAACTAAATCTTGTATTTGTACCTCATATATTTTTTCCCCCACTGGTTTATTTCCCCCGATTAGTAATGAGTAGGATAGATGCTCCAAAAGGTTTTTAAAAGTAATTACAATTTTTTGAAGCACCTTTAAATGTATATGATTATGTATGCATTATAATATTCTCAATCATGAACAGCAACTTGCACAAAGTACTCAGTAAATATTTGTTGAATAAATGACTAATCCGTAGATACAAAGTACATCTGACCGTTAATTTAGATCTGTGCAGTTTTTGATAGTGGTTTTGTATATATATATTTTTTCTTTTTTTTTTTTTTTAAAGATGTGTTCATTATTTTAGAGAGAGTGCGTTTGGGGGCTAAAGGGTGAGGGAGAGAGAGAATTGCAAGTAGACTCTGTACTGAGTGCAGAGCCTGACATGCGGCTTGATCCTACAACCAACCACAAGATCATGACCTGAACCTAAAGAGTGCTGACACTCAACTGAACTACCCAGGCACCCCTGGTGATTAGCTATATTTTAGAACTACTTTATAATTTTCTGTGGTAGGGAATTGCTTAAGACTCTTAAGTATATAGTGATTTCCAATTCCCAAATTTTTATTTCTAACCTGGACCTTTCCCCAGAACTTTAGACTTATGTGCCTGACTCCTTATTTGATATCTGCATTTGGATGTTGAATAAACCTCTCACTCTTTACAGTATCTAAGATGTAGCTACACTTTCCAAACCTAATCTTCCCACTCTCATTCTCAGGCAGTAAATGGAACTTCCATTCTTTTAGTGGCTCAGACCAAAATAATAGAGGCATCCCTGACTCCGCTCTCTCACCTCCTACATTTAATCTCTGAAATTTCAAAGTCTTATTCTTCAAAAGGTATAGTCTAGTCCACTCTTTGCCACATGCACTGCTACAACTCTGGTTCAAGTCACTTTTAGCTCTCACCTGAATTATTTGTAGTGGCCTCTGAATTGATCATTTTATATTTGTATCCTTTCTTCCGTTGTCCACTTGATCTAGTATGTTAGATTATGTAACTTAGACTTCACTGGAACCCATATCACTCAGATCAAAAGCAAAACCTATTTATTTATTTATTTAGTCTTTTAAAAAGGATTTTATATTTATTTGAGAGAGCTAGAGTGCACACTAGTGAGGGGCAGAGGGAGAGAGAAAACAGACTCCCCACTGAGCAGGGAGCCCAATGCGGGCCTCCATCTTGAGCTGAAGGCAGGTGCTTAACTGACAGCGACCCAGGAGCCCTGCAAAAACATTCTTTTAAGGTCCTTCATAATCTGGTCCTAGTCTTGTTTCTCTGAGCTCATCTTTTTTTTTTTAAGATTTGTTTATTTGACAGAGAGAGTGTGTGAGCAGGGGGCAGGGGCAAAGGGAGAGGGATAAGCAGACTCCACACTGAGCGCAGAGCCTGCTGGGGGGTCGATCCCATGACCTGAGATCACAGCCTGAGCCTAAACTAAATCGGATGCTTAAGCTGATTGCACCACCCAGGTGCCCTTGAGCTCATCTTTTAACATTGTCTTGCTTTCTGTGCTTCAGCTATCCTGGCCTTCTTGAATGCCATGAAAAAGCCAAAGAGTACTCTTGCCACAGGGTCTTTGCACCCTCATATATTCTCATAGTTCTGTTTTTCTTTTCCTTAGGTCTTTGCTCAGACATCTTCTCAGACAGTCCCATCTTGACCCCCTCTATGAAAGATAGAACCTTGTACCCCATTATGAGTCTCTGTCCTCTTCACCCTGCTTCATTTTTCCTCATAACACTTATCACCATATAATATTTAATGTATGTATTTGTATATATTCTGTGTTTTTCTCCCCTAGATTGTATTGATTTTGAGGGCACAGACTTTCTTGGTTATATCCATCAGGACTAGAATAGTAAATAGCATATGATCTGTGTTCATTGAATATTTAGTAGACTGAATGCATGTTAAAACAAATTTTTAGGATAATGGATAGGAGGATAAGAGTACTTTTAGTTATTATAGGGTTTAATTGTCATTGTACGTTTGTTGTAAGCACCTGATACCTATTCATGAATTATAACTAGCTGTTTTTTAGAACCGAAAAAATTAGCAGTATCAACATTTAGATATTATAACTTCAATTCAGAGGCTCCTCAGTTTGGAGAGGTGCTTGCCTAGCAACATCTTCATCTATTAAAAAAGTTCAAAAGCTAGAAGCAAAGTAATAGACATTTTGAAAGTTAAACCTTCAGCTACTTTGCATGAAATTAGTTTTTATCATTTGGGAAAACTTTACCCTGGTAGTAAAACATTAAATCTTTGCCCTTAAGGGGTACTTTTCTGTCAGAATTCTTAGTATCTAGGTCTTCGTTTGACTTCACAGAAAAGATGCTCTTAGAGTGGTCATGCAACAGTATATGAAACTTTTTTTTTTAACTCAAGTATAATTAACATACAATGTTATATTAGTTTCAGGTTTATGATCTAATGGTTTTAACAATTCTATATATTTCTCATTGCTCATCAAGATACTCTCCTTTATCTATTTCTCCTGTTCCCCCTACCCATCTCCCCTCTGACAGCCACCAGTTTGTTCTCTGTATTTAAGAGTAGGGTTTTTTTTTTTGTCTCTTTTTAATTTTTGATTGTTCTGTTTCTTAAATTCCACACGTTAGTGAAATCATATGTATTTGTCTTTCTCTGAATAACTTATTTCACTTAGCATTATACCCTCTGGTCCATCCATGTTGTTGCAAATGGCAAGATTTCATTCTTTTTTTTTTTTTTTAAGATTTTTTTATTTATTTGACAGAGAGAAACATAGCGAGAGAGGGAACACGAGCAGAGGGAATGGTAGCGGGAGAAGCAGGCTTCCTGCAGAGCAGAGAGCCCGATGCGGGGCTCGATCCCAGGCCCCCGGGATCTGACCTGGGCCGAAGGCAGACGCTCAACGACTGAGCCACCCAGGCGCCCAAGATTTCATTCTTTTTTATGTCCGAGTAGTATTCTGTTGCATGTATGTATGTATGTAGGTGTTATATATATATAATATATATATGTTATATATATGTATGTATATATGTTATTTATACATAACATATGTATGTGTTTTATTTATATATATATATTACACACACACCACATCTTTATCCATTGACTATCACTTGTGTTGCAAGTGATAAACATAGTGGTGCATAGATCTTTCCGAATTATTGTGTTCATTTTCTTTGGGTAAATACCCAGCAATGGAATTACTGGATCATAGGGTAATTCTGTTTTTAATTTTTTGAGGAACCTTCATAGTGTTTTCCACAGTGGCTGTACCAATTTACATTCCCACCAACAGTGTACAAGGGTTCTTTTATTGAACTTTCTTGCTGCTGCCACTGCTTCTATTTTACTTCAGTTGCTGACATATCTGACAATGTGATTTTTAAGGAGAAGAGGAAGATGTTAGGATTTAGGACTAGTATTAAGACTATTGTTGGGTTATATTTCTTGCTAGAGTTGTCTTTAGTGGGGGAAATCTGGGATTTAAGTATCATTTAAAATATTTCTATAGAAAAAATAGATCAAACCACATACTTCCAGTTGACTTTTGAGAGCATGGCTCAGTCCTCAGTTGAGAACTACCCTTTTCAGTAATTAGCCTTTGTTCCTTGAGGAACTGATCATGTATTAAACAGAACAAAAAGCTTATAGAAAGGCTAATTAACAAAAAGAGAAAAGATATGAGAGAAATTTGTATTATATCTATTGAAAATAGATTTAGAATTTGATAGCATTTCTTGTATCTTGACATTTGTTGACACATAACATAGGAATGGGAAACAGTATCTGTAAAGTGTTGAATGGTAAATATTTTTGGCTCTATGTACCATACAGCCTCTGTTGCAACCACTCACTTTTGCTATTATAGAGTGAAAACAATCATAAACGATGTGTAAATCAATGGGCATAGTTGTGTTTTAATAAAGCTTTATTTACAAGATCAAGTAATGGGTTGCATTTGGTCCATGAGCCATGGTTTGCATCTCTTTACAACTTAAAAATGCTTAAAAAAAAAAAAAAGTATATGCAAATTAAGTGCTTAACAATTAATACGAAATCATTTATAAGTCTTAAAAAAGCTAAAACAGGGGCGCCTGGGTGGCTCAGTGGGTTAAAGCCTCTGCCTTCGGCTCAGGTCATGATCTTGGGGTCCTGGGATCGAGCCCTGCATCAGGCTTTCTGCTCAGCGGGGAGCCTGCTTCCTCCTCTCTTTCTGCCTGCCTCTCTGCCTACTTGTAATCTCTCTGTCAAATAAATAAATAAAAATCTTAAAAAAAAAAAAAAAAGCTAAAACATCAGATGATATTTATTATACTAATAAAAACAGCTTGGTTTTTCCTAAAATAAAAATAGGAATTTAAAATGTTACTTTTTAAAGGACGAATGGATAGGAACATCTAACACAAAGTTTACAAGGATGCTCACCTCATTTTTAAGAAAATGTAGATCTTGGGACACCTTGGTGGCTCAATTGGTTAAGCCTCTGCCTTCCGGTCAGGTCATGATCCCAGGGTGTTGGGATCAAGCCCCATTTCGGGCTCCCTGCTCAGTGGAGTCTGCTTCTCCTTTTCCCTCTGTGATCTCTTTTGCTTTTGTTCTCTCTCAAATAAATAATAAAATCTTAAAAAAAAGAAAAAGTAGGTCTTAAAACCTCAATTTGGTGTTTAAAACAACTTGTAAATTGTAAAGCTCCATATCTTTCTGTACACACACACACACACACACACACACACACACACACACACACAGTAGTGTTTGACAAGGAATATACAACCGGTGAAGGGGAAGATGCTTAGATGTTATATATACCCTGAAACTCAGCTAAATTTAACAAATATTAATATGGTACACCGGGTTATGATGTTAGTTGCTCGAAGTGTTTAAAGATAAATAATATAATTCCTCAAACTAGGAAAGTGCTACCATATAAGGTTGTACCATGTGTATTCTACATAAGATTGCTATATATAAGTGAATATGATTCACTTTGTAGATATTTTACTTTTGTGTTTTTGTTACAACTAGTGTCTTATAGCAGCAGTGTTTACCAATATCAGTTACTTCTGGAAATTGTTCATGTATAATTTCTCTTCATTTTCTCTGTTCTCTATGAACATATATTATTTGAATGTTGACCTTATTCATTATTTTTCTAATTTTGTCATCTTTTCTCTCTCATTTTCTATTCTTTGTCTTTTATTCCCAATTTTATCTTTCAATCCTTCTGGTAACCTTTTTTTAAATTTTTAAAAATTTTTTTTCCTCAAAAATGTTTATTTTATTTTTTCAGTGTTAAAAGATTTATTGTTGATGCACTACACCCAGTGCTCCATGTAATACATGCCCTCCTCAATACCCACAACCAGGCTCGCCCAGCTCCCTACCCCCACCCCTCCTAAACCCTCAGTTTGTTGCTCAGAGTCCATAGTCTCTCATGGTTCATCTCCCCCTCTGATTTTCCCTTCTAGTAACCTTTAAAAGCTTCTGTGATTGTGTTTTGAATTTCTAAGAACTCTCATTATCTTTTTTTAAAACAATATCCCTCTCCTAGTGTTACGGAAATAATCTTTTCAAATCACTGAGTTTATTATAGTTTTGCTTTTTTTGTCTCTACATTGTCTATTGCTGTTTTTATGTTTATTAAACTTCTTACTGTGAAATAGTTTTAGATTTACAAGAAATTGCAAAAATTGTGCAGTGAGTTCCTGGGTACTCTTCACCCATCTTCCCTTAGTAATAACATCTCACATAAGTGTAGTACATTAGCAAATAAGGAAATTGACATTGGTCCAATATACAATACTGTAAATAAACTATAGACATCAGTTTTTATATGAACTTTTTTTTCCTGGCATATATTCTATATTTTATCAAATATATAGATTTGTGTAACTACCTTCACAATTAGGATACAGAACTGTTGCCATCACCACAGGCAAACTCCCTCATACTGTTTCTTTAGAATCACACCCTTTTCCCCCACTTCTAACCTCTGGCAACCCCTGATTTGTTCTCCATCACTATAATTTTGTCGTTTTGAGAATATTATATAAATGTAATCAGATAGTATGTAAACTTTTGGGTTTCGGTTTTTCATTTCCTATAATGCCCTTGTATCTGTTCACATTGTTGTACATATCAGTAGTTCTTATTTCTGAGTACTACTGCATTCTGTGGAAGTACCACAGTTTATCTTTTCAGAGAATGGCATGGTTTTTGTTATGTATTTTGCAATACTGTTGGACTTTTAAAATTCTACACATATTACTTTACTGTTTTTTCCTCTTGTAGGAATTTTTTAGTTTCACTGAACAAAATGAAGGAGACCCTTAAATTTCTCTTCAGTCCTTAGGAACCTGCCTGCCGTTGGAATCTGTTGCTGTAATTGGAAATTTTCAACAAATTAAGTGGCAAGGTCATAAGCGAAATTCATACAAAATGAATATTCTGAAGTTTGATGTAAACAGATATTTGCTTCTGAGAGTGAACATTTTAGTAAGATTTAAGTATTTTTGGTTAATCAACCGCCTGTTGATTGCCCTCATGCTTTAAAGCATGATTTTGAAATTAAGTGAAAAGTTGGCTTAGGATAAATCAGAAGCATTATTAACTTGTTAAGTTCCAAGATTTAAAAATGGAAATGTTGGGCGCCCAGGTGGCTCAGTTTGTTAAGCAACTGCCTTTGGCTCAGGTCATGATCCCAGAGTCCCAGGATCAACTCCCACATCGGGCTCCCAACTCCGTGGGGAGTCTGCTTCTCCCTCTGACCTTCTCCTCTCTCATGCTCTCGCTCTCACACACTCACTCTCTCTCTCTCTCTCTCTCTCTCAAATTAATAAATAAATTCTTAAAAGATAAATAAAATAAAAGTGGAAATGTTTTCTTTTGGCAGGATTTGTGTTTTTTATTTACATAACTAGAGGTGCTGTGAGTGATATTTCTTAATGATGAAAATTGTGATTTTAGAGGAGTCATGATTAAGGATTCTGATTTGGGTTTCTGTAGTAACTATTGGGTAAATACAGATCTGTGAGGTTTTCAAGTGGTGATCAGTTAGAAATGGTAGTTGTTTTTAATCTTGTAGAATGTCTTTGGGCTTCATTAGAACATGAACCATGTTAAAAGAAGGAATGCAAAAATCTATGTTAGTGAAAGAGAATTTAGGCTTTATTAGAAGAAGAAAGGCATGACTTTTATTAAGTGTAATTGAAATGACTGACTAGAAACTTCCTCGAAGGATGTCCTTAAGCCATGTTCTAGCCAAGAGGCCAGTTCTGGTGTGGAGTTTGTTAAGTTTTGATATAGGTATGCACTCATGAAACTTCACTGCAGTCAGGAGATGAACATACCTATTACACCTTCAAGGTTTCCTTGAAGTCCTTTTTTTTAATATTGAAGGTGTAATTAACATATAATGTTATGTTAGTTTCAGGTGTAAGCATATTGACTCAATAATTCTATACATTACTCAATGCTCACCAGGAAAGTGTAGTCACCAAACCAACATTATTACTACAATATTATTGACTATATTCCTTATGATGCACTTTCCATCTCTGTGACTTATTTTATAATTGGAAGTTTGTACTTCTTAATCCCCATTATCTATTTCACTCATTCCCTCTACCCACATTCCCTCTGGCAACCACCAGTTCCCCTCTATTTCAGAATGTGTTTTGTTTTTTTCCTTGTTCATTTATTTTGTTATTTAGATTTTGCATATAAGTGGAATCACATGATATTTGTATTTTTCTTTCTGACTTCTTTCACTTAGCATTATACTGTCTAGGTTCATTCATGCTGTTGCAGATGGCAAGATCTTATTCTTTTCTATAATATTCTATTAGAGTATGTAGAGTACATTTTCTTTATCCATTCATCTATCAGTGAATACTTGGGGTGCTTCCATATCTTGGCTGTTGTAAATAATGCTGCATTAAACATAGTTGTGATTCTTTTTGAATTAGTGTTTTTGTTTTTGTTGGATAAATATGAGTAGTGAGATTACTGGCTCATACGGTGTTTGTATTTTTAATTTTTGAGGAATTTCCACCACTATTTTCCACAGTGGCTGCTCCAATTTACATTCCCATCAACTGTGCAGGAGGGTTCCTTTTTCTCCACATTTTCACCAACAGTTGTTATTTCTTATCTTTTTTATTTTAGCCTTTCACACTGGTGTAAGGTGATATCTCATCATGGTTTTGATTTGCATTTCCCTGATGATTAGTGATTTGAGCATCTTTTCATGTTTCTGTTGACCATCTGTAGTCTTCTCTAGAAATGTGTCTATTCAGATTCTCTGCCTATTTTTTGATCAGATTATTTGGGGCTTTTTGGTATTGAGTTGTCTTCGTATATTTTGAATATTAACATCTTATCAGATATATCATTTGCAGATATCTTCTCCCATTCAGTAGGTTGCTTATTGTCTTATTGATGGTTTCCTTTAATGTACAAAAGCATTTTATTTCGGTGTAGTTTCAATAGTTTAATTCTGCTTTTGTTTCCCTTTGCCTGAGGACGCATATCCATAAATCTGTTGCTAAGGTCAGTGTCCAAGAGATTACAGCCTATGTTTTCTTTTAGGAGTTCAAATCCATCTCACATTTAGGTTCATTTAGAGTTTATTTTTGTGTATGATGTAAGAAAATGGTTCAGTTTTATACTTTTGTATGTAGCTGTCCAGTTTTCCCAGCACCATTTATCAAAGAGACTGCCTTTTCCCTATTATATATTCTTTGTTGTAGATTAATTGACCATGGAAACATGAATTTATTTCTATTTATTACTCTCAATTCTGTTCCATTGGTGTATGTGTCTGTCTTTGTGCCAGTAACATACGGTTTTGATTACTATAGCTTTGTAGTATATCTTGAAATCTGGGATTGTGATACCTCCAGCTTTGTTTTTCAAAATTTAGGGTCTTTTGTGGTTCCATATAAGTTTTAGTATTGTTTTTTCTGGTTCTATGAAAAATGGTGTTGGTATTTTGATAGGAATTACATTGGCTTTGTAGATTGTTTTTGGTAGTATGGACATTTTAATGATATTGATTCTTCTAATCCATGAAGATGGAATATCTTTCCATTTGTTTGTGTTGCTTTAAATTTCTCTCATCAGTGTTTTATAGTTTCAGAGTACAAGTCTTTCATCTCCTTAGTTAAATTTATTCCTAGGTATTTTGTTTTCTTAATTTCTGCTATTTTATTAGTGTATAGAAATGGAACAGATTTCTATATATTGATTGCAAAGTCTTGCAACTTCACTGAACTCCTTTATCAGTTCTAATAGTTTTTTGGTGGAATCTTTAGGGTTTTTTATATATAGTATCATATCATCTACAAGTAATGAGTTCTACTTCTTTACCAATTTGGATGCCTTTTGTATCTTTTTCTTGTCTGACTGTTGCAGCTAGGATTTCCAGTGCTATGTTGAATAAAAGTGGTGAGAATGGATATCCTTTTTCCTGATCTTAGAGGACAGGCTCTCAGTTTCTTAATCATTGAATATAATGTTTGCTGTGGGTTTTTCTTTTTTTCCCCCTCAAATATGTATATTTTGTTTTTCAAGTGTTACAAGATTAATTGTTCAAGATTAATTGTTCATGCACCACACCCAGTGCTCCATGCAATACCTGCCCTCCTCAATACCCACCACCAGGCTAGCCCAACCCCCC
>CM053613.1:35700138-35760194 GCA_028646535.1 Procyon lotor
TTGTTTCCTTTGCCTTTGGAGACATGTCCTGAAAGAAGTTGCTGTGACTGATGTCGAAGAGGTTACTGCCTTTGTTGTTCTCTAGGGTTTTGATAGACTCCTGCCTCACGTTGAGGTCTTTTATCCATTTCGAGTTTATCTTTGTGTATGGTGTAAGAGAATGGTCAAGTTTCATTCTTCTACATATAGCTGTCCAATTTTCCCAGCACCATTTATTGAAGAGACTGTCTTTTTTCCACTGGATATTCTTTCCTGCTTTGTTGAAGATTAGTTGACCATAGAGTTGCAGGTCCATATCTGGGCGCTCTATTCTGTTCCACTGGTCTGTGTGTCTGTTTTTGTGCCAGTACCATGCTGTCTTGGTGATCACTGCTTTGTAGTAAAGCTTGAAATCAGGCAAAGTGATGCCCCCAGCTTTTTCTTTTTCAACATTTCCTTAGCAATTCAGGGTTTTTTCTGGTTCCATACAAATTTTAGGATTGTTTGTTCCAGCCCTTTGAAGAAAACCAGTGGAATTTTGATCGGGATGGCATTGAAAATATAGATTGCTCTGGGCAGTATAGATATTTTAACAATGTTTATTCTTCCAATCCAGTGAGCATGGAATGCTTTTCCACCTTTTTGTGTTGTCTTCAATTTCTTTCATGAGTGTTCTGTAGTTCCTCAAGTACAGATCCTTTACCTCTTTCATTAGGTTTATTCCCAGGTATCTTATGGTTCTTGGTGCTACAGTAAATGAAATCAATTCTTTAATTTCCCTTTCCATATTTTCATTGTTAGTGTATAGGAAAGCAACTGATTTCTGTGCATTGATTTTATATCCTGCCACATTACTGAATTGCTGTATGAGTTCTAGTAGTTTGAGGGTGGAGTCTTTTGGGTTCTCCATATAAAGTATCATGTCATTTGGGAAGAGAGAGAGTTTGACGTCTTCATTGCCAATCTGAATACCTTTTATTTCTTTTTGTTGTCTAATTGCTGTTGGTAGGACTTCTAGCACTATGTTGAACAAGAGTGGTGAGAGTGGGCGTCCTTGTCGTGTTCCTGATGTCCAAGGGAAGGCTGTCAGCTTTTCCCCATTGAGAATGATATTTGCTGTGGGCTTCTTATAGATAGACTTTATGATGCTGAGGAATGTTTCTTCTATCCCTATACTTTGAAGAGTTTTAATCAGGAACAGATGCTGAATTTTGTCAAATGCTTTTTCTGCATCAATTGAGAGGACCATGTGGTTCTTCTGTCTTCTCTTATTTATTTGTTCTATCACATTGATTAATTTGCAAATGTTGAACCACCCTTCCATCCTTGGAATAAACTTTACTTGATTGTGGAGAATTACTTTTTTAATGTTTTGTTGAATTCAGTTTGTTAATATGTTGAAGATTCTTGCATCTGTGTTTATCAGAGTTCTTGGCCTGTAGTTTTCTGCAGTGTTTTTGGCTAGTTTGGGTATCAGGGTAAGTCTGGTCTTGTAGAATGAATGTGGCAGTTTTTCTTTCTCTTGTACGTTTTGGAATAGTTTGAGAAGAATATGTGTTAGCTCTTTGTGTTTGGTAGAATTCACCTTGGAAGCCATCTGGTCTTGGACTGTTGTTTGTTAGGGGTTTTTGATTACTGATTCGGTTTCATTACTAGTAATTGATCTGCTTACGTTTTCTGTTTTTTCCTGGTCTTGGAAGAGAATATGTTTCTAAGAACTTATCCATTTCTCTTAGGTTGTCCAATTTGTTGGCATACAGTTTTTCATAATATTCTTTTATAATTCTTTATATTTTTGTGGTGTTGATTGTCGTTTTGGCTTCATTTCTGATTTTATTTCAGTTTTTCTCTTTTTTTCTTGATGAATCTGGCTAAAAGCTAATTATCGGTGTTTATCAATCTTTTCAAGGAATCAGCTCCTGATTTCACTGATCTTCCCTATTGTTTTTTAATCCTCTATTTTATTTCTGTTCTAATCTTTATTATTTCCTTCCTCTGCAAGCGTGGGGCTTTGGTTGTTCTTTTTCTAGCTCTTGTAGATGTAAGGTTGAGTTGTTTATTTGAGAGTATTCTTGTTCCTTGAAGTAGGCCTGTGTTGGTATAAAGTTCTCTTTTGGAACTGCTTTTCCTGTGTCCCAAAGATGGTGGGCCATTGTGTTTTCATTTTCATTTGTCCGTGTATTTTTCTTTTTTGTTTTCTTGGTTGACCCATTCATTGTTCAGTAGCATGTTGTTTAGCCTCCATGTACTTGTGTTCTTTCCAGATTCTTGTTAATTGACTTCTAGTTTCATAACAGTGTGGTCAGAAAAGATGCTTGGTATGATTTCAGTCTTCTTAAATTTATTGTGACTTGTTTTGTGGACCAATATGATCTTACAGAATGTTCCATGTGTACTTGAAAAGAATGTGTATGTTGCTGTTTTTGGATGGAATGTTCTGTATATATCTTATGTCTATCTGGCCTAATATGTCATTCAGTCACTGTTTCCTTGTTGATTTTCTGTCTGGATGCTCTATTATTAATGTAAGTGCGGTGTTAAAGTCCCCTACTATTACTGTATTACTTTCAGTTTCTCCCTTTATATCTGTTAATTGCTTTATGCATTTAGGTGGTCCTATTTTGGATGCACAGGTATTTACAATTGTTATACCCTCCTATTGTATTGATCTCTTTATTATTTTGTAGTGCCCTTCTTTTTCTCTTGCTATAGTCTGTTTATTTTTTATATTATTTTATTATTTTTTGCTACAGTCTGTTTTAAAGTCTCTTTTGTTTGGTATAAGTATTGCCACCCTAGTTTTTTTCCCTTACTTCCATTTGCACAGTATATGTTTTTCCAGCCTTTTACTTTTAATCTGTACATGTGTTTAGTTTTGAAGTGAGTCTCTTGTAGGCAGCATATAATGGGTCTTGGTTTTTTTTTTTTGTTTTTTTTTTAATCCATTCAGTCATTGGATTGGAACTGTTAGTCCATTTATATTTAAAGTAATTATTGATAGGTATTTACTTATTGCCATTTTGTTCATTGATTTCTGGTTGCTTTTGAGTTCTTCTCTGTTCTTTCTTCTCTTGTTCTCTTCCTTCATGATTTAATCGTTTTCTTTAGTGTTATGCTTAGATTCCTTTTTTTATTTTTTGTGCATCTATTAAAATTTTTTGGCTTGTGGTTACCATTAGGTTCATATTATGACATCTTATGTGTATAGCAGTTTATATTAAGTTGATGGTCACTTAACTTCAAACACATTCTAAAAGCACTAAATTTTTACTTCTCCCTCCACATTTTAGGTATGTGATGTCATATTTACATCTTTTGTGTATTCCTTGACTGATATTTGTGGATATAACTGATTTTACTACTTTTGTGTTTCAGCCTCCATACTGACTTTATAAGTGATTAATCTACTACTTTTATTATATGTTTCTTTTTAGCTTTGAAATTTTCTCTTTTCATAACTTTCTTCTAGTTGTCGCCTTTTCAAAGAATTCTCCTTGGGGTCCTTTGTAACTCTTTCCTTCTGCCTCTTTTAGCCGCTGTATTCCATGCCCATATAAGCACCAGTATATTTTCTCACACTGTACATTAGTTTGTGTTTCCTAGAACTTGATATTACTGTGTCCTTTTTTGGGTGATATAGGGATCTAGCTTCTTTCACTCAGCATAATTTTGAACTTGATCCATGTTGTAATTTGTATTAATAGTTTGTTTCTCTTTTTTTTGTTGAGTAGTATTCCAATGTATGTACACACCACAAATTTATCCAGTTACCCGTTCACAGATATTTAGGCTTTTTCTAGTTTGGAACTGTTACAAATGAAACAACTAACAATGTGTGTATCTTTTTACAGACCTATGCTTTTATTTCTTTTGGGTGAATAGATAAGATGGAATAGATAAGATGGATCATATGTGTAGTAAATATATAACTTCCTAGGAAACTTTCAAACTGTTTTCCAAAACAGTTTTTAAAGTGGTGGTACCATTTTACATTACCATCAGGGGTATGTGACAGTTTCATTTCATACACATATTCATCAATACTTGATGTGGCCATTCTTTTTATTTAGCCATTCATATAGATGTTAAATGGTGTTACATTGTGGTTGTGATTTGCATTTCTTTAATGAGTGATGATGTTCAGCAGCTTTTCATGTACTTATTTTTTTCATCTTTATATCTCAAATTTTTGGTGCTTTGAGAGTTCTTTATAAGATACACATTCTTTTTCAGATATATGATTTCATTCTCTTAACAGTGTCTTTTGAAAAGCAAAAGTTTTTAATTTTTTTAAAGATTTTTAAAATTAATTTATTTGACAGAGAATGCGCATGCGCAAACACAAGCAGGGGGAGCAACAGGCAGAGGGAGAAGGAGAAGCAGACTTTTTGCTGAGCTGGGAGCCCTATGTGGGACTTGATCCCAGAACCCTGGGATCATGACCTGAGTCGAATGCAGATGCTGAACCAACTGAGCCACCCAGGCACCCTGAAAAGTTTTTAATTTTGATGTAGCCCCAGTTCATCAGTTTATTTACTTATTTACTTAGTTTTAGAGAGGAGAGGGAGGGAGGGTGGGAGAGAGCATGAGAGTGAGAGAGAATCTTAAGCAGGCTCCACACCCAGCATGGAGCCCAATGTGGGGCTCAATCTCATAACCCTGAGATCATGACCTGAGCCAAATTCAAGTTGGATGCTTAACCGACTGAGCCACCCGGGTACCCCTCGTTAATTTATTTTTTAATGAATTCTGCTTGTTCTCCTTATATAATTTTATGTTTTAGATTTAGGGTTGTGATTCATTTTAACTTCACTTTTGTATATGACACAAACTCTCCTTCCATCACCTGCAACTCCCCCTCCCCAAGGTGCTGGAGGTTGAATATACATTGTATATTCATTTGTTTCAGCACTATCTGATGAAAAGACTCTTTTAAAAAAAAAAAATTATTTATTTATTTATTTGACAGAGAGAGAGAGAGAGATCATAAGCAGGTAGAGAGGCAGGCGGGCGGGGGGAGGGAAGCAGGCTCCCTGCTGAGCAGAGAGCCCGATGCGGGGCTCGATCTCAGGACCCTGAGATCATGACCTGAGCCGAAGGCAGAGGCTTTAACCCACTGAGCCACCCAGGCGCCTCATGATGAAAAGACTCTATTTTTTTTTTTTTTAAGATTTTATTTATTTGACAGAAACACAGCGAGAGAGGGAACACAAGCAGAGGGAATGGTGGTGGGAGAAGCAGGCCTCCTGCTGAGCAGGGAGCCCGATGCGGGGCTCAATCCCAGGACCCTGGGATCATGACCTGAGCCGAAGGCAGACGCTTAACGACTGAGCCACCCAGGCACCCCGAAAAGACTCTTGAATTGATTTCATATCCTTATTGAAAATGAGTTGTCTGTACATGTGTGTGGGCCCTTTTTTGATTCATTGATCTAGTTGACTGTCATGCCAGTAGCATACTGTGTTCATTCCTGTATCCTTATAATAAGCTTTGAAATTAGATTAGTGTTCCATATTTGTTCTTTTTAAAAAGTTTTTTAGGCTCTTCTAGGTCCTTTGCACTTCTTTATGAATTTTAGAATCAATTTGTTACTTTTGACTAAGAAACCTGTTAAGTTTTTTGGAATTATATTGTGTGTGTGTGTGGTTTTTTTTTTTCTAAGATTTTATTTATTTATGAGAGAAAGTCAGAGCATAAGCACAGGCAGGAGGAGGAACAGAAGTACAAGCAGATTCCTTACTGATCATGGAGCCCCAGGTGGGGTGACCCCAGAACCATGAGATCATGACCTGAGCTGAAATCAGATACTTAGCTGAACAACCCAGTCACCCCTGGAGTTATATTGTATCTATAGATCAACTTTGGGAGAATTGCTATTTTAATAATACTGAATCATTTGACTTGTGTGAACATAGTAAATTTTTCCATTTATTTAGGTCTTTTTAAATTACGCTCAGCAATGTTTTGTAGTTTTTAGTATATAGATCTTCTGCATCTTTTGTCAGATTTATCCTTATGTATTTCAGCTTTTTGATGCTATTGTAAATAGTGTTGTTTTAAAATTTTAATTTCTGATTTGTTGTTGTTGCTAGTATAGTTGACCCTTAAACAACATGGTTCTGAACTGCACAGGACTACTTATATGTGGATTTATTTTTCAATAAATATACATATAGTACTGTAAGTATTTTCTGTTCCTTACGATTTTCTTAACATTTTCTTTTCTCTAGCTTACTTTATTGTCAGTGTATAGTATATAATACATATAACATACAAAGTGCGTATTAACGGCTTATAGGTAAGGCTTCTGGTGAACCATAGGCTATTATAGTTAAGTTTTAGCGGAGTCAAAAGTTATGTGCAGATTTTCGACTGCAGGGGTTGGTTCCCCAACTCCTATATTGTTGAAGGATCAACTATATATGGAAATACAGCTGACTTTGAATATTGATCTTGTATTTGGTTACCTTGTTAAACTCACTAGTTCTAGTAAATTTTTGTACTAGAGTCTACAATCAATGATTGTATTGTCTGCACATAAAGATGGTTTTACTTCTTTTCCAGTCTGGATGCCTTCTAGATCTTTTTCTTGACATACTGTTCTGGCTAGACTCTTTAGTACATTGGTAAATAAAAGTGGTGGGAGTAGACATCCTTGAGTTTTTCTTGATCTTATGTGGAGAGTGGTCTTTAACCACTAAGTATGATGCTGGCTGTAGGTTTTCTACCAGTTGGTGAAATTCTATTGTATTCTTACTTTGTTTTTTAAATCAGGAATGGATTTTCTATTTTGCCAAATGTATCTCATATGTATACTGAGATACAGCTTTTTTCATTAGTTTGTTAATATGGTGAAATATATTGATTGAATAAAATTTTTTTTATTGAAGTATAATTGATGTATAGTAGTTAATTTTTGAGTATTCAACCAATCTTGCATTTTTAGGATAAATCTCGTTGGATCATAATGGATTGACTTTTTTATCTGCTGCTTTATTTGATTAAATTTTTGTTTAAAATATGCATATTCTGAGGGATGTCTGTAGTTATTTTATAAAGTCTTTGGTTTGGTACTTGAGTAATGCTGGCCTCATTTAATGAGTTAGGAAATATGTTGTCTTCAGTTTTCTGAAGGAGTTTATGTAGAATTGATACTATATCTCTCTTAAGTGATTGGTAGAGTTTATCAGTGAAGCCATCCAGGGCTGGAGTTTTCTTAGAGGAGAAGTTAACTACAAATTCAATTTCTTTAATAGAAATAGAACTATTCAGGGGCACCTGGATGGCTCAGTGAAGCATCTGATTTCAGCTCAGGTCATGATCTCAGGGTCCTGAGATGGAACCTCAGGTCAGACTCCTATCTCAGCAGGGAGTCTGCTTATCCCTTTCCCTCTGCTCTTCCCCTTGCATGTGTTCTCTCTCTCTCTCAAATAAAAAAAATCTTTTAAAAAAATGGAGCTATTCACCTTATCTGTTTCTTATTGAATGAGTTTTGGTAGCTTAGAATTTGTCCAGTTTTTCTAAGTTGATGAACTTATTTGCATCAAGTTGTTTATAATACTCTTCTATTACTCTTGTAATATAGGTGACCTTGGTAGTGATGTTAGCTTTCTCATTTCTAATACTGGAATTTGTATCTTCTCAGTTTTTTTTTCCCCAGTCTGGCTAGAGGTTTATAAATTTAATTGGGTTTTTCAAAGGAACTAGGTTTGTTTTCATTGATTTTTTTTCCTTATTTTTTTCTATTTTCTATTATTTTGATTTCCACTCTGATCTTTGTTATTACTTTTTCCATTTTGGGTTTAATTTAATCTTTGCTTAGTTTCTTAAGGTGGAAACAAGTTATTTTTTAGAAACTTTCTTTTTTTCTAACATAGGCATTTAATGCTATAATTTGCTCCCTAACTGCTGCTATAATGTCATGCCATTCTATAAATTTTGATTACATTTGGGTTTTTTTTACTTGAAAATTTTGCATTTTCCCTTTTGCTTTCTTCTTTGCTCCATGAGTTATTTAATTTCCAGATATTTGGGAAATTTACATATATCTTTCTGTTACTGAATCTTAATCTAATTCCATGGTAACCAGAGGACAAATTTTACATGTTTTAATTCTTTTAAACTTATGGAGACTTGTTTTGTTGTGCAGACTATCGTCTGTCTTGGTAAATGTTTTGCGTGTATGTGAAACAAATGAGTTGTTTGCTCTTTTTGGCTTAAATGTTCTATAAATGTCAGATCAAGTCAGTTGATAGTGTTGTTCAAATTTTATTCATCTTTCCTGACTTTCTGTCTGTTTGCTCTATTAAGTATTACAAGAGAATATTGAAATCTCTTAGTATAATTATGGAGTTCTTGTAATTTTATCAGTTTTTGCTTCATATATCTTGAAGTTCTGTTATGAAGCAGAAGAACTTTTGGGACATGGTTTTAATGAATATATCCCTTTTTTCCTTATGAAATGCCTTGGTAATATTCTTTGTTCTATGGTCTACTTTGATATTAATATTGTTACTTTTGCTTTCTCTTGACTAGTGTTAGCATAGTTGATTTTTCATTGTCCTTTTATAGTAAATCTATTTGTATCTTTACATTTGAAGTATGTTTCGGGTAGGCAACATATTGTTGGGTCTGACTTTTATATCTGGTCTGATAATCTCTACCTTTTATGGATTAGTCCACTTATATTTAATGTGATTATAGATATGGTTAAAGTTAAGTCTATCATCTTGCTGTTTATTTTCTACTTGTCCCATTTGTTCTTATTTCCCCATCCTCTCCCTTTTTCCTTTGCCCTCTTGGTTTAATTGCATCTTTTTTTGCCCTCTTGGTTTAATTGCATCTTTTTAAAAAATTATTTCATTTTCTCTTCTTTGTTGGCTTATTACCTATAATTCCTTGTTTCCTTACTTTAGTGGTTGTTTTAGGGCTTATAATACACATCTTTAATTTATCAGTCTACCTTCAAGTGATAATACTTGACACAAGAAATTGTTCGGGGCAGCTGGGTGGCTCAGTGGGTTAAAGCTTCTGCCTTTGGCTCAGGTCATAATCTCGGGGTACTGGGATCGAGTCCTGCATCGGGCTATCTGCTCAGCAGGGAGCCTGCTTCCCCCTCTCTCTTTGCCTGCTTGTGATCTCAATCTCTCTCTCTGTTGGATAAATAAATAAAATCTTAAAAAAAAAAAAATGGCTTAAGAGCCACCATAGTGTAAACACTTTTATGTCTCTCATCCCAAACTTGCTATTATAGTTATATGTATCTTATAAGCCCTATAATGTATTGTTATAATTATTGTTTAAATCTTTTAAAGAGATTTGTTTGAATCTTTTAAAGAGATTTAAACAATATAAAAAAAAAAAACCATATATCTTCCCAGGTAGTTACTATTTCCAACGTTCTTCATCCCTTTGTGTAGATTCATATTTTCATCTGGCATTACTTTTTCTTCTGACTAAAGGCCTTCCTATAACTCTTCTTATAATGCCAGTCTACTCATGATAAATTCATTCATCTTTTTGTGTGTGTCTGAAAATGCATTTCCCTCTTTATTTTTGAAGGATGTTTCTGCTAGATAAATATAGGTTTACAGGGGTTTTGTTTTATTTTTTCTTAAAATGTGAAGTTTGTGTGTGTTACATGTAGTATTTATTACATTTCAAGACATGATTCAAATATTTTTTCTTTTCTTTACCTTTCTTCCTTTATCGACTCCATTATACTTATATCAGGGCATTTGAAATTGACCTGCAGCTCACTCATACTCCCATTTTTTTTTTCTTTTTTATGGTGAATACTATATTTATTTTGGATATTTCCTCTTGCTGTATCTTCAAATTCACAAATCTTTTCTTCTATAGTGTGTAATTTTCCATTAATTCCATCCAGTCTATTTTTTATTTCAGATATCATTTTTATCTCTGGAAGTTTGATTTGCATCTTTTTTTTCTTCTGTATTTTTACATAACCTTTTGGAGGAATATGATTATGATGACTTTTAATGTCATTGTTTCTAATTCTGAGACATGTCAGTTCCAAGTTGATTTTTTTTTTAAGATTTTATTTATTTATTTGACAGAGAGAGATCACAAGTAGGCAGAGAGGCAGGCAGAGAGAGGAAGAAGCAGGCTTCCTGCTGAGCAGAGAGCCTGACATGGGGCTCTATCCCAGGACCCTGAGATCATGACCCAAGCCCAAGGCAGAGGCCCAACCCACTGAACCATCCAGGCGCCCCCCAAGTTGATTTTTTTAATTTTATTTTAAATTTTTTTTTAAGATTTTATTTATTTATTTGACAGAGAGGAGAGAGATCATAAGTCGGCAGAGGCAGGCAGAGAGAGGGGGGGAAGCAGGCTCCCTGCTGAGCAGATAGCCCGATGCAGGACTCAATCCTGTTGATTTTGATTGAGTTTTTTCTCTTACAGGTTATGTTTTCCTACTTATTTGCATGCCTGGTAATTTCTTATTGGATGCCATACATTGTGAAATTACCTTGTTTGGATGCTGGATATTTTTTTCTATAGATATTCTTGAGCTTTGTTTTAGGATTCAGTTTAGTTACTTGGAAACAGTTTGATTTGTTCGATATGACTAGCATGGTGCCCAGTCTAGGTCTAATTCCCATTTCAGTCAAGACCCTTTCTCCAAGATTCTTTCTCCAATGCCCTATGAATTATAAGGTTTTCCAGCCTGACTGGGGGAAATAGGTCCTATATGAGAACTGGTCACTGTATCTTCTAGTCCTTTGAGTTGGTTCTTTCCCCAGCCTTATGTTGTTTCCTCAGATTTATTTACTGATTGGTACTCAGCTCAGCAAGAAGTCTCTGCAATCTCTAAAGTTTTCTTTGTGCTGCTCTCCCCTCTCTGGTACTCTTTCTTGAGAACTCTTGGCACCTACTATTCCCAAGCTCTCCATCCAGCTCCCTATCCTTACCTGAGTCGACCAGGTTTCACCTGGGTTTCACCTCCCTGTTTACTCTGGAAACTCTTTCAGGATAGTAATTTGGGGGGCGCCTGGGTGGCTCAGTGGGTTAAAGCCTCTGCCTTCAGCTCAGGTCATGATCTCAGGGTCCTGGGATCGAGCCCCACATCGGGCTCTCTGCTCGGCGGGGAGTCTGCTTCCCCCCCACCCCCCTGCCTGCCTCTGCCTCCCTATGATCTCTCTCTCTGTCAAATAAATAAAATCTAAAAAAAAAAAAAAAGATAGTAATTTGGAAAAAAAATAATTTGGAGCAGTTGTTGAGCTTACCTCGTTTGTTTTCTTTCAGGGATCACTTTCTTTTTTCTTTTTTTTTTTTTTTTTAAAGGTTTTACTTACTATTTGACAGAGAGAGAGAGATATCACAAGTAAGCAGAGAGGCAGGCAGAGAGAGAAGGGGAAGTAGGCTCCCCGCTGAGCAGAGAGCCCGATGTGGGGCTCGATCCCAGGACCTTGAGATCATGACCTGAGCCGACAGAGGCTTAACCCACTGAGCCACCCAGGCGCCCCAGGGATCACTTTCTTTGCTGATGTATACTGTCTCTTACAAACCATTGTTTTATATATTTTATCCATTTTGGTTTTTTTTCCCCCCAGATAGGAAAGTAAATTCAGTCCTTGTTATTCTGTCTTGACTCGAAGTGGATGTTGGAGCTGATGTAATCTTCATCTCAGTTCACAGATCTCTCTTTTAAATGCAACATGAAGCAGACTTATCCCCTCTGAACTTGCTTATCCTCATTTTCTTTTACACTCATTAGTTATTTTTGCCTTTAGATCTAGATTTTTGCCCTTTTCTGATCTAAAATTATTTAATTAAATAAAGTAGGACATAATTAGTCTTCCATGACATCTGATTTTGAAGGTCTGATTCAGAGTACATTCCATTTGGGAATGAAAAGAAAGAATGGAAGTATGACACCTTTTGCATTCATTTAAAATCTAAACAGTTTAGAGATGAAGCCAATATTTTAGCAGAATAAATGCTTAGTAGCATTTAATGTTTCAGTTATAGAGGTGTCTGATAGAAACGCTTTTTCAGTTAATTAATCAGTCTCCTTGGCCCTCACTCAAACTGAATATTTGTCCTGCATTTGCCTTAGTTGTAGTGTGTTTATACCTTGTCCATTAGATTAACAATTAGATTCATATTTAAGCTCATTTAAAACTTAACAGCTAGGATAATTTGTGGAGTTATTTTTTTTTAATATATAATCCTTTTTCTATTTGTGTAGATTGCTTTCTTTTTCCTACTTTAAGACACAAACCAGAAATTCCATTGTTTCTACTCTGAGGTTTTTTTTTTTTTTTTTTTTTTAAAGATTTTATTTGTTTATTTGACAGAGGGAGAGAGATCACAAGTAAGCAGAGGCAGGCAGAGAGAGAGAGGGAAGCAGTCTCCCCTCTGAGCAGAGAGCCCGATGTGGGGCTCGATCCCAGAACCCTGAGATCATGACCTGAGTCGAAGACAGAGGCTTCAACCCACCGAGCCACTCAGGCGCCCCTCTACTCTGAGGTTTTTAACATAAATGCAGTAGGATCTTTTCTATAAGGAGAAATATTATGTTCCAAGGATGCATTTTTCACTACAAAGAAGGTGGGAGTAGAATTTTTTTTTTCTCTGTGGGTTTATGAAAGACAAATAACTGATAAAGGTTAATAGGTTGCCTTTATTTCCCTAGAAGTAACTCTTAGGATAAATACAAAGTTAGCCTTATCTTTTATCTTTGTAGTCTGTTATAATGAGGTGATGACTGAGTTTCTTAGTGAAAGCAAATACTAAAATAACAAAGAATTGTAGTTAATAAGCCAACAGAGGAGATGTTCCAGAAGCACTGTGGGATTTAAAATTGAATCAAGATGATTTAAATTTTAACGAGTGTGGTTTCAGTGATGGAGTGCAGGATGATAATATGGAGGGGACACTGGAATGAATCAGAAGGCTTTGGTTACAGTATTATTAACATATCCACTAAATACTGTGTGACTCTGGGCAGTCTTATAATTGAACTTTATTATCTTCATCTGTCATAACTAAATAAACTAGTATTTGGGTGATTCTCTTGTGCTAGGTACATTGTTGGTTAGTGTACTTCTATTTCTTCGTTTAATCCTCATATTAACCTTACAAAGTAAATAGAACCTGTGTTTTACAGATGAGGAAACTAAGGTTCCAAAATGTTAAGTAATACTCAACATGTTGAACAACTAAGTATTAAAGTACAATTTGTGTTATATTTCTGTATTTCTCTAAAGCCGTGAAGTATCTTCTGTTTCTGCTTATAAAAGACACTAATATTTTTAAACCATGCACCATGGTACAATGAAAAGATGGTAAATTTCCAGATGTATTAGATCTCTCTCATTTTTGTTCCTATCAGTTTTCCTATTCCTTTGCAATGTATTTTGATTATTAAAATCTTACCTGGTTGCCAGCACCTGATTCACCAGTGATTAACTCAAGTCTACAGTGATGTTTTCTTCCTCTGAAATATTAAAGCATTTATTATCTATCTCTCGCTTATTATTACATATTTGAGAGATATATAGCAGTTTTATATTTGAAATTTGGGATTACTGTTGAATTGTTTAAATTTTGCATGTTCATGTATTACTGATACACATCTATTACTGATACACCTAAGTTCCTTGAGGGAGCATTGTACATTTAATATATATAACCTCATAAATAACTGTCTGACTTAATTCTATCAACTAGACTAGTTAATCATCATTCTCAGGTATTCACTTCTCACAAGCAAATTTACCTAAGATATTTTAAATTTTTAAATTCTGTAACTTTACAGAGGACAATTAAGCTTTTTAGAGAAATACTTTTTAAAAAAAATTGTTTTTTTTTTCCAAAAATTTTGAAAGGCATTCAATCAAAATCAAGAGTTGTTTAAAGTAAGCATGTAGACTTATTTTATTTAGCCAAGGAGACCAGTTACTTTGCCCTATAGCTCATTTTTTAAGAGTTCTGGAAGTTGGTGTTCTCTGTCTGTGCACCCCCCCCCCCCCCCCCCAGTCAGCCTCCCATCAAAGAGAGCAAAATATTTGAGCATATTTAGAAGGTCTGGGTGGTCTCTAGTACTACTACTATTACTACGACTACTTACTCAAAAGTTAACATTTCTGGGCTTTAGTTTTCTCATTCTTAAGAAAAAACTGAGTTGTATTATTTGATCTTTATATATAGTGTTCCAGCATTTATAAAACCTACATATTTAATTATTTTTCAGAATTGTAAAGTAGCATTTGATTCTTAAATTTCAAAATAGTAGTAGTTTTATGTTAATTGCTTTTTTTTTTTTTTAAAAGCACTTGTGATCTGTTCCACTTTTATGGTTAATTTTCTTTTCTGACTTACCAGTACTCCCTCACGTGTTGCTAAAGGAGTAGTTGACCACACCAAAATGAGTCTACATGGTGCTAGCGGGGGACATGAACGATCAAGAGATAGACGAAGATCAAGTGACAGATCACGAGATTCATCTCATGAAAGAACAGAATCTCAACTCACTCCTTGTATTAGAAATGTTACTTCTCCAACACGACAGCACCATGTTGGTATGTAAAATCAGCTAATCTTCCTGACAGTTTTTAAAAACATGCGGTTACCTTTTTAAAACAGTAGTGACAGTGAATTCTGCCTAGTACTTCAGAATAAAATTAAATTTTTAGTTCTATTTAGTTGCTTCTATTTTAGCTCAGCTTCATTCTTGCTATAAAAAATCAGCTTATTAAATGAAACTTAAAAGTGAATTTTTTGAGTCGGGGACAGTTTCATAAAAGAAATTTGAAAAGCCTTTAAAACTGTGATATGAGATAATTTATTTTTTAATTAAAAAATATTTATTTGAGAAAGAACACACACAAGTGGTGGGGGAGGGAGAGGCAGAGGGAGAGGGAGAATCAGGTTCCCACTGAACAAATGCCCTGGGGCTAGATCCTGGGAGCCAGGGGTTGGGACCTGGGACCTGAGCCTAAGACAGACACTTGACTGGCTGAGCCACCTAGGTGCCCCTAAGTCTTTCATTATGATTTTTATCTTATGTGATGCATAAGCAGTGGTTTATTTTTTGTAATTTGTAGTAAACTATTGATAGGAATTCTTGGTTAATCATGCTAGAAAAGGAAGTGAAAGCTAGAACAACTACGTAGTAATTGATTTTGAGTTTTGACAATATTTTAAATTTAACTTAAAAATAGACGGTGAAAAGGAAAGTGTGAAATGTTTTCTTGGCAAGTAGCTCATGTCTTTTTCTTCCTTCCTACTCATTACTATAAATGAACATTATTATATTTCAGGTAAATAAATAGTGTCACTAAGGAGAGGTACATTAGCAATGTGAGCTTGTTGGTTTTCATTTTCCCTTGGAGAAGGGGCAAATTTAATACCTTGACTTACTATTTGACGATGTTTTTGATAGTTAACAAATCAAAATCATTTATCTTAGGGCTTAATTATACAAACAGGTTGTCAGTATCTAAGTAGGTCCTCAAAGTCAAAGTAGTGGACTTAAGTAGATTTAAGGATTTATAGCCAAAATCCATACAAGTGTAAATAAGAGTTGACAGTTCGTTAATATGCTAAGTTCAGTCTCTGGGAAGAGAATAGGAAGACATAACAAATGATTTTTATTAATTCAGCAAAGTTTGCTTTTGGGATGCTACCAGCATTCTGGAAACAAGCAATAAAATGGAGGTGTCAGAATATCTCTGGAGATAAAGCAAACCTAATTATATAATCAGTAAAGCTGTACAGAATGTTCTGAGTAGCCTGAGTCATGGAGGAATTTGGCAGAAGCTGAAGAATCTGATGAGATGGAGGTACGTTTTTAGGTCACCTTTAAAGTGTAGTTATCTGTCCTCTAAAGGGAACTTATCACAGAATCTTAGTTTTAATTTTCCTTTTATAGAATATTGGAACAGCCAAAGAAAACCTTCTGAATTTTAACAATATTTCCTACCTAATTAAAATTATGGATAGTAATTATATGACCCTCTGGAATTTGTGGCAGTGCTTTTATTCAACAAAAGTGAGATTGAAAAAAAAGCAATGTATCATCAGCTACTGAAGCCATTTTATTTGGTTGGTAGACATTAAAAGTCATTTGAAAAGACATTAAAAGTCATTTGAAAGTCATTTTTGGGGTCAAAGTCAATTACTAGAGATAAATTACTAGTTTGGGGGTGGCCTAATTAACATAGTGAGAGTCCAAAGTTTTTACTTAGTATTCTCAGAGCAGTACTAATACTTTTAGTATTTAGGACAGTTAAAGTTGGTATTTTTATTAATCTTTTACTTACTTTCGGTGCTTCTTTGACTTGCAAGACTATTCTGTTCCTTGGGTTTCACATATTTTTAAATAGCATACTAGCATAAAATTTACCTTAATTTTGATCTTAGTCTGGGCGAGCATTAGTTAGCTATACATCCTTTTAAAAATCTACAAAATTATTTTAGAAAACATGTTTTAGGTTTTATTCCTGGAAGTAATATTTATGGTGTTCTGTGAAAATGTTACTTGAAATCAAAAAGCAGAAATGCTTTGATTGATTGATTGTATTTTATTTTTTGAGAGAGAGAGAATGGGAGTGCACACGTACACAAGCCGCAGTGGGGGTGGAGGGGGGCAGAGGGAGAAGGAAAAGCAGACTCTGCTGAGCAGAGAGCCCAATGTGGGCCTTGATCCCAGGACCCTGAGATCATGACCTGAGCCGAAGGCAGACACTTAACCAGCTGAGCCACCCAGGTGCCCAGAAATGTTGTGATTTAAAACAACTTTTTTACATCAGAATTTTTAAAAGATATATTTGGATCTTGAATTTTTTTAAAGGAAATTTGCATAACTTTAACATCTTTATTTCAGAACGAGAAAAAGATCACAGTTCCTCTCGTCCAAGCAGTCCTCGTCCTCAAAAGGCATCTCCAAATGGTTCCAGTAGCAGTGCTGGGAACAGTAGCAGAAACAGTAGTCAGTCAAGTTCAGATGGTAGCTGTAAGACATCTGGGGAGATGGTGTTTGTTTATGAAAATGCAAAAGAAGGAGCTCGGAATGTGAGAACATCGGAACGAGTAACGCTAATAGTGGATAACACTAGATTTGTTGTAGACCCATCCATTTTTACTGCACAGCCAAATACAATGTTGGGCAGGTTTGTATTATTGCAGTTCTTTGTATTATTATAAAGCACTTTCACATTATTTTACTTAAGTTTTATAGTAATTCTCTGTTGGAATGTAGTATTCCTGTTTTATAGATGAACTGAGCTTTAGAAGTTAAATATAACTTGCTCAAGTTAGTATGGCTAGAAAATGGTAGAGCCAGATCTTGAACTTGGTTTTATTTCTAACAATCTTTGCTGTATCAGCAGGAAAAACAAACATATTAAAAAATGAAGATAGGGTCCTAAACAATCTCCACAGGTTAAAACCTTAAATTATATCTAACAAGGTAAATTTAACAGTAATATATATGCTTTTTTCACTCGGGGGATCCCAAATTCAACCACCAAGTATAGCAGGTATCAGCATTTTGTTTAAATTAAAAAAAAAAAAACACAACAGTTTGGTTAGCTGAAAAGTCAGCATGAATTGTCAGTTTGATATAGATACTTTACAAAGGAGATATTAACAAGTAGTTAGAATGAAGGAGAGATACTTGTAGTCATCTTCTAATCTGTGCCGATCTAGAGTAAAGGTTAATGTGAAGTTTGTAGTTGTGGGAACTGCAGTCTTAAGAATGATAAGACTTATCATAAGACAAATCATAGACTTGATTTTTCAGTGTGTCCAAAACAAGGATCAAATACCTTTTCATTGTAAAATTAGTATCTTTTCCTGTTCTAATATAAAATGGAAAAGCATAGAAATGAAATAGAAGTTTATGTGGTGTAAAAAACTTGTAGTTTTTTCCCTAGGTTGCTTATGAGTAACTATTTAGGATGCCTTTGTGTGTGTACATGTGATTTCTCAGTATCTCTGCATACAGAATAAAAGCTAACAGATGACAGTAAACATTTTGAATAGTTAAATATTCCTTTTAACATTGTCAGTTAGACTTTACATCTCTGAGGCAAAGAAAACAAGTACAGCTTTTATGTATTTTTAGTACCACAGAGGAAGATTATTGAGGCAAGGTGTCAGGAGGATGACTTGACACTATTAATACTTTTAATTTTTACCTAAATTTTAAAGAAACACTCTTAAAAAATAAATATTTGAAATTTTGCTTCATTTGTTAGGCTACATTTTCTTTCTTTCTTTTTTTTTTAAGATTTTATTTATTTATCTGACAGATAGGAGAGAGATCACAAGTAGGCAGAGAGGCAGGCAGAGAGAAAAGGGGAAGCAGGCTCCCTGCTGAGCAGAGAGCCCGATGTGGGTCTTGATCCCAGGACCCTGAGATCATGACCTGAGCTGAAGGCAGAGGCTTTAACCCACTGAGCCACCCAGGTGCCCTGGGCTACATTTTCTTGGGAAAAAAAAAACCAAAGCCCAAAATATTTGTGTGTGTGTGTGCGTATCCAAATTGATCTGAAAAGCATAGCATTTTCCTTTTGTAAAAAAAAAAAAAATTCAAGTATTTGAGAAAATTGTGTGACATTTGATTCCTGAAAGATTATCCTTGCATTTTTTTTTAAAACAGTGACGTCATCTTTTTCATGCTATTTGAGTAAAGCATATCTTTGGGGATGAAAATTAATATTCATGGGCACTGTAAAAAGCAGTTGGCATTCTTTTGGAAACTTTGAAATAAGAAAGCTTCATTCTTTATAGATTTCTATGTTATAACAAAAGAAGAAACCATTTAAATTGGGAATTGTTGGGTATAATACTTAAGAATGACGATATTTAATTTGGAGGTTCAATTTCCTTTAACCACAGTTTTTAAATTTTCTTGGGAGTAATGCATTCAACTTTTGAGTTTGAAGAACATACTCTACACGTTTCCTCTTTTCAAAGTAGTTACTATAAAAGGGCCAAGAACATTACTTGAAAAAAATAGAAATCTGTAATAAGCTCTAATTAAGAGCTTTTTACTCATTTGTTTAAACTTTTGATTCACTGCTTAACTTCCTCAGTCCTCTTTACCTGAGCATTTGATTGCTAATTTTTCAGTTCTGGGATGCAAGTGTAAGAATTTCGAGTGATATTTCTTATATTTGTGAAAAGTGAAACAACCTAACCTTCCTATCTATTTCTTACTTTACTGTATGTGCTGTATTATAGCATTAACTTTGCAGTGAGGACAGCAGTTTTAAGGAAAAGGTACAGATAATGTGGTTTCCCTTTTCCTTTTTTTTCCCCTTTCTGGTAAGATTAGTATAAAAATCACCTTTTCCCCTAGATTGATTGATTGATTTTTTTTTTTTCTCCCTTTCTCCCTGAGAAGAAAGGGCTGAAAAGTTCTTGAGCTTCTCAATTTTATTAGCTGATTTTTTTTTGCCTATAGGGAATCTATACTACTATTCCCTTCCTTCAGAAAGGTAGTATTTTTTATAATCCTTCATTTATTGCATTTGTCAGAATTAATTGCTAAGAATTTTTTAATTAATTTACTAATACTTTTTAAATTCCTTTTTACTTTTTTTTTTAAAGATTTTATTTATTTATTTGACAGAGAGATCACAAGTAAGCAGAGAGGCAGGCAGAGAGAGAGGGGGAAGCAGGCTCCCTGCTGAGCAGAGACCCGGATGTGGGGCTCCATCCCAGGACCCTGAAATCATGACCTGAGCCAAAGGCAGAGGCTTTAACCCACTGAGCCACCCAGGCGTCTCTCCTTTTTACTTTTGTACATGAAATAGATTTTCCCTTTGAAGGGAGTATCCTATTGTTATATTTCTCATTATTTACTAATATCATAGGATGTTTGGATCTGGCAGAGAACATAACTTTACACGTCCCAATGAGAAAGGAGAGTATGAAGTGGCAGAGGGAATTGGCTCCACAGTGTTTCGAGCTATTCTGGTGAGTGCTTATTTCTTATGTTTCTTGACTTAATCGTGGAACTCCTTTTTGGTAGGTATTTATATTAGAAACAGAGTTCTATTTGGATATCTTTATGCAGAATACTATTTTTTTTAAATACCATTTTATTCATTTTTATTTTAGTACACAAAGATAATATGATACAAGTATAGGTTGGGGGATGGGTCATCTCTTAAGTATAAACAGGCAGTTCTTTTGTTTAGTGGTAATACATCTGGAGTCATGTTATTCCTCCCTCCCCAGTTCTCTTAAGTACAATAAGTTGATCATTTTTGCTACCTGGGAATAAATGTGATTACTTGAATTCTAATATTTTATTCCTAAAACTGGCAATATGGCAGTTACCATTTAAAAGTCATCTAAATGTATTAGCATTTTTGTTTTTGTTTTGTTTTTTGTTTTAAGATTTTATTTATTTGACAGAGAGAAACACAGCGAGAGCGGGAACACAAGCAGAGGGAATGGTAGTGGGAGAAGCAGGCTTACCGCAGAGCAGGGAGCCTGATGCAGGGCTCAATCCCAGGACTCTGGGATCATGACCTGAGCGGAAGGCAGACGCCCAATGACTGAGCCACCCAGGCGCCCCTAGCTTTTTTGTTTTAAACTTTTTTTTCTTTTTGAGGTTTTAACCTTTTATTTTGAGGAATATTTAAATTAGTATTACAGAGCTCTACTTGTAATTTCAAATCAGCGATAAAGCTTTTGATTTATAGTATGTGAATATTTATGCCGCAGTCTGAAAATACGGTTTCCTCAAATAATTTGGGGGAAAGTGGGCAGGGAGGATCATGGGGTAAAAGACAGGAATGGAAGTTGATCTTGATGAGGTTGTTAGTATTTGGGCAAGTACCAGAAGACATCTTGCTTGCACTGGTATAGCAACTTTATTGTGTTATTGTGGCTCTGAACCTCAAGAAGCTTGAGGCAGATCTTAATTTGGAGGGGAGAGGAAGTAGGGAGAGGCAGTGCTTTAGCTGGCCCTACTTCATTTAACCCCCAATGGAATTGACAAGTAAAAAAAAAATACTTAAGACTCAGCTATAATTTGGGGCTAGCCCTTAACAATTTTTAAAGTAGATCTTGGAAATAAGTACTATTTATTGTTAATAATATGGGACACACCAAAAAATATTATTTGGAAGAAGAATATCTAATCGTGCATTCTGTTTAATATATTAATACTTGGAATATGACTTTGAAGTTCTTTACTAACAACCATAAATTTTGCTCAATTCTGTAGGTAATATTTAAGGTACCTTAAAATGTATCACTTAACTTTCTTTTTTAAAAAAAAGTTTTAAAATTTGATGGTAGTTATATAGAAAAATAACTTGTAGAGTGGAAAATACATATGAATTGGTATGATACAATAGAAGAAACATATCAGTAACAAGGAGACCTGGCTTTCCTCTGCTAATAAATAACTGACTGGGTGAGTCAGTGAACCCATTTGGGCCAACGTTTTCTTATTGGTAAAATGAAAAAATGGTTAGGTGAACGGAGGTCCCGTCTAACTTTAATATTCCACAGTTCAGAAGTCTCAGAGCTTTTTTGAAATTTCGAAAATGTTAGCAGCTTAACCTTAATAATAACCTTTTGGCCACCTTGTGCTCTAGATATTTTATGTATTTTTTACATTTTTTTTCTTGTCTTTTTTTTAGGATTACTACAAAACAGGAATAATTCGTTGTCCTGATGGCATATCTATTCCTGAACTGAGAGAAGCATGCGACTACCTTTGTATTTCTTTTGAATATAGTACTATTAAATGTAGAGATCTCAGTAAGTATGATGTTTTGTGTGTGAGTGGTTTGTAGAGTTACAATATATTGGAATGAAAAGCCTGAAAGAGTGCTATTTGTGTGGACATCAAATATTTGTTTAATTGGATTATAAAGCATTGTGATACCATTAGGATGATTTATGGAAGCCTACAGAGATTTTTATAAGCAACTTGTGCAATTTTCCAAAACTTCAAAAAAATTTTTCTATGTATGTGTATGTTTGTGTATATATGTATATTTATTTTTGATAGACTCTCCCAGATTTCTTCCTTGACCCTATCCCTGTCATTTGTTGCCAGTCTTTATCTCCCAGCTTGGGAGCCCTGGCTTTGGTCAAGTGTGGTATTTGGCTCCACTCCTGATCTCACACCAACGAAAAATTTATAATTTTTTTGTACTTTCCATGTAGGATAATATCCTAATCCACTGTGGAAGATACTCTCAAAGAGAGTATTTGTCATTAAAGATCTTAGATTAAATACCTAACCCTCATTATCCTAAGGGTTAAGTGACTTTGTCTTAAGAACAGCAGACAACCTCAGAGCAGAGTTTAGAACTTTGGGAATTCTAACTTTTTGATCAATATTTTCCCCTCACCACCTCCCCAGCACCCATCCCTCTCACCATTTTGTCATGCCTGAGGGGAAAAAAAGGTGATTATACACAGAAAAGTCAGAATTAGAGAACTTTCAGATGTTGACTTGGATGCTGAGTGGTTGGAGAAGTTCAGGAGGAAAGATCATTGTGTGCTAGAGGGATTGGGAAAGAGTTCAGAAGAGGCAGGTAGTAAAGAGTAAATTGGAATGATTAGAAAGAGTAGAGTAAGGAGGTGGTTTTAACAGCTGAGATTTTTAGAATAAAGATAAAAATATACTTTGGAAAGAACCTAGTTGGGACAGAGACTTCATATCAGGACCAGTAGGAGTTGAGAATAAATAGATGGGCCACATTTTAGAAGGTCTTTGATCCAAACTCATGTTCTTACATTATATCCTATATATGGTGAGAAGTCATTTCAAGAGCTTCCTATATATGGTCATAGCCTTATGTTAATCCTGGATTTATGGTTTCCTTTACTTCAGTAAACCTAAATTCACCAGTAGCTTGGCATACCTTCTCAAGGATTGGTGTGTTAGAAACTGTGAATATGAAATTTTAAATGATTTTTTAAAAGATTTTATTTATTTGAGAGAGAGCACAAGCAGGAAGAGCAGCAAAGGGAGAGGGAGAAGCAGGCTTCCTGTTGAGCAGGGAACCTGATGTGGGTCTCTATCCTGAGCTGAAGGCAGACACTTAACCTCTGAGCCACCCAGGTGAACTATGAATGGGAAATTTTATTTAATATTTTAAGGCACCTACTGTATACTTAAATATAGGTGTTCTCTTCGTGCTTATTTTAGAGCTAACTCATTGAAAATGTGTGGTCGCAAGTCTTCCCCTTAAGTCTTACCACTTTATTATTGCCAAACATTCTTTAAAATCTTCATAAAAATAATCAGTAGGTAGGATAAAGTGGCTGGTCCACCTCTGAGTCCATTTCTCTGTAAATGATATTTAAAAGTTTAAAGTTAAATAGGTAGTCAAAATTCTGTTTGTGTATTAAAATTATATAAAGAAGGGGTGCCTGGGTGGCTCAGTGGGTTAAAGCCTCTGCCTTCGGCTCAGGTCATGATCTCAGGGTCCTAAGATCGAGACCCACATCGGGCTCTCTGCTCAGCAGGGAGCCTGCTTCTCCCTCTCTCTCTGCCTGCCTCTCTGCCTACTTGTGATCTCTCTCTCTGTCAAATAAATAAATAAAATCTTAAAAACCCAAAAAACTATACAAAGAACTATCTATACCTTTTCAACATTGTATCCATAGTGCCTGCCCGCCACATAGTAAGGACTCAATAAACATTTGCTGAATGAATAAATTATTTTATCCCCTCATGCGTTTTTTTAGGACCCCATTCTAATTGTCATCTTCTCTGTGTCATTAGTCTTTTCCTCTATATAGAGTAATCCTCAGCCTCAAACAGACTCAAATCTAACCTATGTCTGTTGTAGATATTAAAATTATTTAAGATATTTTAAGGTTTTCATTGGAATTTTTTGAAGTTAATGTTTTAGAAAAATTAACATATTTACTGTCTCCTCCCAGCTGCTCACTTTCCATTTACTAAGTTTTATTTCTTCTCTGGTCTTGTTTATTTTTTGATACTTTGTATTTTTGTCATTTTATGTAGAGTATATTTAAATTTTCTAGCTGCTAACATAGAAAATTATTGAATTTTGTATATTTGTATTAGCCACCTAATAGAACTCTATTTCTAATAGTTTTTCAGTTGTTCTCATATATTCTTGGTGGATAATTGGCTCTGTTATAAATCACACTTTCTATATATATATTTTTGTCTTAGTGAATTGGCTAGAATATTTTGAACAGTGTTTAAAAATTCAGTGATAATTCTGGCATCCCTGTCTTTGAAGGCATTTTCTTTAGATGTCACTGTTAAGTCACTCCTTTCTTCTTGACTCTTTATTCCTTTGGCTCTGTGACATCCTTCTTGTAGGCCTTCTGTTTATCTTTCTCTCACTTGCTCCCTGATCCTTGATCTCTTGAATGTGGTCATTCCCAAGTGTTCTGTGTTAAGCTCCCTTCTCTCTCACAGAACCTATACCTTTATTCTAAGCGATGCCATTCATCATTATGGCTTCAGACACTCCCTATACACTGTGGATATCCAGTACTTTATCTCTAATTCTTAAGTATCAGCTATGTGTTTCTAGTTTACTGTTTAACTTGTAATCTTCCCACCTCTTACTCAGGCTTTTTGTGTGTTCCAAGAATATAGTAAATATGGTGATGAACAAGACAGATGTTGTTCCTGCCTTTATGGAGTTTACAGTCTAGCGGGGAAGATAGGCATTCGACAAGTAATGAAAAGCTGTGAAAAAACATGGTGAAGAAATGAGGTGCTATGAGAACTGGATGGTAAAGGGGCTGTGGAAAGTCATTATCTAAGTGACATTAAAGCTGAGACCTAAAGGAGTGGCAAGGGGATGAGATGCTGATTGTACCAGGCAGCAGAAAAGGTATTTGCAGAGGCTGTCAGGTTGGAAGGAATATGACATGCTTATGGAACTGAAAGAAGGGGGAGTATGGCCAGAGGGGAGGGATGGAGTGTGAGTGGTCAGAAGTAAGGCCAGAGAAGGAGGGAGAAAATAAAATATATTAACTGAATAAATATCTGATGATACTTCTCTACCAGTCTGTTCTAAGTTCTGGGGATGCAGCATGAACAACCCAGTAAAACTTCCTGTTCTAATGGAATTTACACTCTTTGGGGGAAGACAGACAAACCAGGTGAACAAATAATATATGGTATATGTTAGTGATCAGTGCTGAGGAGGGGGTAAAGTAAGCAAGGGACATAGAGCAGCCAAAGAAGCCTTAACTAGAGGGGAAAGTGTAATTTGAAGCAGAGGCTAACAACGAGTATGAGGGTTGAGGCAGCTTGCCTGGCATGTTTGAGAGCAGCAGGGAGTGAAGTAAGTTAGAGTGTCCACTGTAGGAGATGAGGGTAGGAGGGGACCTAGGTCATGTAGGACCTTTACCTTTTGGCTTTTACTCTGAGTGATGTGGGAAGCCATTGGACTGTTTTGAACAGAGGAGTAATATGATCTTCTAGGTTGTACCATTTCATGGGAGCAGAATTCAGCTTAGAGCTGTACAGTGCTATAGTCCTGACCCGACTGTGGTTTAAAAGAATTACTCTTGGCTGTTGTGTTGGAAATGGATTGCAAGGGGGAATTAAGGTAAAAGTAAAGGGCTATTTAGGAAGCTGTTCTTATAATTCAAGTAAGAGATAGTGATGACTTAAATCAGGGTGGAAGCAGTGGGAGGTGTCAAATTCTGGATATATCGGACGGCAGAGCTGTCAGGATTTGGTTGTTGATTGAGTTATGAATTTAGAAGCTTGATTTGGGACATGTTAAATTTGAAATACTAAATGTCCAAGTGGAAATGGTTAGTGGGGCATTGGGTATATGTTGAAAGATCAGGAGAGAAATTTGGGCCAGACTAAATTTATGTGCAGGATACACCCACACAAACAACCACACCCACACTCAGGATTTGTGTATGATATATATTTATACAGTGTTTAAAGAAAATATTTTTTAAAGGACTTTACACACTGGTCTGTAATCTCCTTTTTCATGTAATAGGTCTTTATGGACCAAGTGGAAGATTTAGGACTTTTATTTTAAGGTAGTGTAGGACATGAAAGATTTAAACTAGAGGGGATGTGTAATTTGGCTGCTGTGGGGAAGATGAATTACACAGGGGCAAAAGTAGACGTGGGAGGGATATGATTAGGTTTTATAGTAGTTAGGGTGAAAGTTAAGGATGACTTGGACTTGGTGGGGGCATTGGAGATAGAGTGTGTTTTGGTTAATATTGCTGTGTAGCAAACCATTCAAACTTAACATAAAGTATAATTTTTATTCTGTGGGAATAAATTCACACAAGGTACAGCACAAGTGGTTTTTGCCTGCTTCACAATGTCTGAGGTCTCATCTTAAGAATAATTGGAGGGCTGAGGTGATGCAGAAGGCTACAGGCTTCTTCACTCACAAGTCTGCTGCTTGCACTGGGATGACTCAAAGGCTGGGTTCAGCCAGGATTATCAGAGAACCTACATGTGGCTTCTGCATGCATCTTGGGCTTCTCTAAGTTCGGAGACTGGGTTCAGCAGGGAAGTACTTGGAGAGTGAGCATTACCAGGACCAAAACAAAACTGCAGTTCATGCACTGTCACTTCTGCCATGCTCCCCTGGTTACAAGCAAGTCAGTATGACCAGCCTAGGTTAAAGGGAAGGGGAATCCTTTGATTCCCCTTGGAATTCCCCTTGGAATCCTATGACTCCATCTCCAGGGAGATGTCAAGGTCCCATTGCAGAAAAGCATGTGGAATAAGAGATTCTGTAGTTATCTTTGGTTAGCATATTCCAGAAAAGGTGCATTTGAGAGGTGGACTTGATAGGCCTTGGGGAATGGTTGGATTAAGAGATGAAAGCGGAATCAAGGATTCATTTACTTATTCTACAAGTATTTAAGTTCCTACTATATGCCTGGCACTCTTCTGAGATGATTCTGAGAAAAGAATGGATAGTGGCATTTATGGATTTGGAAAACACTGCAGGAAGAGGCAGATAGGATTAAATTCACTGTTGAATATATATATGGAGGTTGAGGTGCCTGTGAATTAGCATCCCAATGGAGATTTCCAGAAGGTAGTTGAATATAATACGTCTAGAATATAGAAGACAAAAATTAGTGGAATAAATTTGGGAATTACCAGCATAAGGTAAGAGAGGAAAAGAAAATTGTTTTGAGAAACATCAGTATTTAGTGAACAGCTAGAGGAGAAGAGGTTGGCAGAGGTGATCAAGAGCTCCAGATGAGAAAGAAAACCAGGGATAATGGCATCAAAGATTCTTAGGGAAGAGAGCGTTTTAAGAAGAGGGTTCAACCTTGAAGTAAGTTAAGAACAGGATAAAAAAGGTGTTCATTATTTTTAACAATCTAAAGGTCATTTGGAGACTATATTGAGAGAAGTTTTGAGGAGCACTGATTGGTATTGGTTCAGACTGGAAGCCAGATTGGAATTGGTTCAAAAATTAAAGGAAAAAGAATATGTTGATATATCCAGGAGTTTGGCAATCAAGGGAATTAAAAAGAAGTCATAATGGAAAGTAGCCAACCTAGAGAGAGGCATGACTAGATAATAACATATTATTTAATCACTTATTACATCACTATATATTAATACTAATTATTATGTAATTAGCAACCTGTTTTGGGGAGGGGAAGCTCTCCCTTGGGAGACTATAGATTAGATTGAATTCTAGTTCCTGTTCTAAGCCTCCCAGTAGTTCCTTAACTGGTACTGCCTTAAATAGTACACTGCCATTGTCCTAGGGAAAAAAAAATTAGGTCAGTGCAGGTGATTTTTGTGGCTGTGTATTTGGGAAATTGAAGTTATTTGTTACGTCTATACGAAAGGAGGGTGAAGTGAAATTATTTTTTACCCCTCTGACTTCTAGGGTCAGGTCTGCTGTGTAAATTCTGTACTATCCTGTATTTTGCTTGGCCTTTTGTCTTCCTTATCCCAAAGCCAGTTTACTTCTTTTCCTATGCTGAAATATTAATGTTGTTTGTGAATAATTTTCTCAGAAAGAAAACATGGGAGATGGAATTATGGGAGCTATTTTAGTTCATAGGACAATGTGAAAACATCCTTAAGATACACTTTAAGATGTAGTTGCATATTTTGATGGAAGACAACATGATAGAGTAAACTACCCTGGGCTAGGGTGAGGGTGGGGAATTTAAATCTGATTTTGCAAATTAGTTTTATAACCTTAGGTAGATGACTTCCTGAAGTATAAAATGAAGGAGTGTGCTAGATGCTTTTATTTTATTTTATTTTATTTATTATTTATTTATTATCCTTTTTATTTATTTATTTATACTTATTATTTATTTGTTTGTTTGTTTGTTTGTTTGACACAGAGAGATCACAAGTAGGCAGAGAGGCAGGCAGAGAGAGGGGGGAAGCAGGCTCCCCACTGAGCAGAGAGCCCAATGCGGGGCTCCATCCCAGGACCCGGAGATCATGACCCGAGCCAAAGGCAGAGGCTTTAACCCACTGAGCCACCCAGGTGCCCCATGTATTAGATGCTTTTAATTGGCCCTCCTTGCTGTAAGATTCTACAGTTTATAAAATCTCTTCCTAGGAAAAGTTTTGTCGACTAAAGAGTAACCACTGTATTTTGTCTCTGGGTTGCACAGTAGATGCTGAAATAATCTGATGTTTTGTGTGTGTGTTACTTCTGCTCTTTTACTCGTCAGTCATCAAAAAAAATCAAGATATTTTTGTGGGTTTCATTTCAGGTGCCCTAATGCATGAGTTATCGAATGATGGTGCTCGTAGACAGTTTGAATTTTATCTGGAAGAAATGATCCTGCCTCTCATGGTAGCTAGTGCCCAGAGTGGGGAAAGAGAATGCCACATAGTAGTCCTTACAGACGATGATGTAGTTGATTGGGATGAAGAGTATCCACCACAGATGGGAGAAGAATATTCACAAAGTAAGTACTGTGGCATGTTTTCTCTCTTGAATCATTACAGATTCTGTCCTTTATCTTTTAGAATACTGATCACAGGACAATTTTTGTGAAGAAAGTGCATTGAACTCTTACCTACGCCAGAGTCAGCAAACTATGGCCTGTGGGTCAAAATCCAGCCTATTGCCTGTTTTTAGAAATAAACTTTTATGTATTGTCTATGGCTGCTTTTGCGCTACATTGGCAGAGTTGAGTAGTTGCCACAGAGACCGCATGGCTCGCAAAGTCCGAAGTATTTACTCTCTGGCCCCTTACAGAAGAAGTATGCCCACCCCTGTAGTGCACAGAAATGGTTTGTTCTTTGTTGAGTATCTGGATCTTGGTGGATTTTTTTTTTCTTTGTATTTAGAAAGAAGCCTTCTAGGGAAGTAGATCCTGGAGTAAATAGATTATAAAAAACCAGCTGCTTTTTTAGTTGAATTGTTTATATATATATATATATATATTTGTATATACAAGGAGAAGCTTCAATGCATTGATTGCTAGGGTGACTTTAAGTTCTAAGATGATCCATTTTTAGTATCATATCTGTTCCTGGAGGGTATAGTGACCCTTCAGAAAGCTTTGTGGAACTATAGTTAGGTATTTCTGACCCAAACAGCTTTTCTTGAGCAACAATGACTTTTTCCTTATTATACTTTCAAGCCTTTCTTGATCAGAGTCTTTTGATTTTTTGGTTTTTAGTAAATTTACATTATTTTTCTTGATGAACCCAGTATAGTGTTTTTGAGCAGTTTTATAGATTTGAGAAGACAGAGTTAAAAGAATGATTTGAGGAACTAGGTAGAATAGCCCAGCATCTTATTTTATACTCCAGTCTGTGTTGACTTGTTAAGATTAGAGTTTCAGTAAAAAAATACAGAAATAGAGAAAGTTACCAGAATGCTTTAATCTCTCATGTTTTTATTTTACTTATCCTTGTCTAAAAAGCAGACTCCGAGCAGTTTTCTTTTTGACTTTTAAAGATTTCAGAAGATTAACACAAGTTATGGTAGCGCTTTTCAGAATTTACATCAAGATGTTTACTTTTTTGCACAATGTACTTAAGTGTTGTGATTCTTCTCTGGACAGTTGTAACAGACATTTTTGTTGTATTTCTTCATTCCTAGCTTCTTTGCTAACAGTAGTTTTCTGTAATAATATGTAGAATAAAAAGTTGAACAAAACACAGGAAAAATAAAAGGCTAACAAAAAAAGATATACTAAATTATTTTCCATTAAGAAAGAGGAATGAACAAACCAAAATAAATTGCAGTTTTCAAAAAGTTTGACTCCAGGAGAATAGAGCCAGCTATGGAACACAGAAATGATGTTACAGTGATAGAGGAATTATGGTAGACCTGGCTTTTCCTTTTCAATGGTTGCACTTTCCATGCCTGTTTTCTTTGGTTTATTTTCTTGTTTTTCATCTTAAGCTTTGAAGCTTAAAAAGGACTGAAAACATTTTTACTTAATTTGTCTTTAAATACATCTCATTTCGTGTCAAGATGTTTCAACCTAAAGAAGATTCATTTGAGGAGACATAGCCTCTTCAGCCTGATTTTCCTAACTGTGACATAATGACACCATCCATTCTGAGATGTCAGCAAATCTTTATCTTAAAATATCAGTAATCTTAAGGATGTAAATCACAAATTTACTCCATGAGTAGCATCTGTATACGTATTTTCCTTTTATTGGCTCTTAAACCAGCATGTTTGGTTTGTGAGTGTGTTTTTCTTTTTTTGAAAAAACCTTTGCAGTTCACCTTTTAAGGGAGATAACTCCACCTGAAAGAGAGAAGGCGAGGAAGGTCCATCAGTCTAACTCCCTGAAGTTCCCAGCACATTTGGAAGACTCAACATGTTGTCAGTGGAATGTCCTTTGCAAAAGCCAGTTTGCTCTAAACAGACTAACCGAGGCAGAACATGCTCGAATCTGCCATTTTTAACATCAGTATTAAATGGGGCTGTTCGCCTGAATTGAAAACAGTTTGTGGGGAGGGTCTTTGCCTTTTGGGGGAATTATTAATAGTTGCTCAATCCATGAAATATAAGATGTATCCATTCTATTCTCTCTGACAAGGCAGTTTTTCCCTTCCAGACGAGGCCTTGTAGGCATCACGGCAAAGTATTTTACTTTGCCTGCTTGATAAATATAAATATGTGATGTTGCCATCTTCTTTTGGTTCTCTTATTTGAAGAAAGTGGGCCAGAGCCTATTGCAATAAGTTTGTTATGATATATCTTTCAGAAGGAGATTCTTCCTATGGATTGGGTTACCTGATTGATTATTAAAGCTTTTTGTTTCAACTTAAGTAGACATTTGCTTATACATTAACTGTACTGAATTATCCTGTCATGTTGGCTAGTCATCCTTTCGCATCACTGCATCCATTATTTGGGCTTTTAGGGTTGTCAGGTCCCTTTGATGATCATGATAATTTTAAGTTCTTCTCCAAGTACTTTGATTTTAATAAGAAAATATTTTGTCTTTTTGTTTCCAGTTATTTATAGCACAAAATTATATAGATTTTTCAAGTACATTGAAAACAGAGATGTGGCCAAATCAGTTTTGAAGGAGAGGGGTCTTAAGAAGATTAGATTGGGAATAGAAGGTAAGACTTTTTCAATATTTTTCTATTAACTTTGAAAAAAAAAAGGTTAAAAATCAAATCCCATTTACAATATGGTTTGAGAAATACATACTTTGTGAAAATTCAAATGATGACTGAATGAATGCACACTCATGCCATAGACCTATAAATAACAAAAATTAGCTTCTTTTATCTGAAAAGATAGGGCTTAGAAATTATTATTTATTCCATAAGATTCCCTAACAATAGGGAGTAGTGAATTTGTCTTTTCTGCCATTGGCATCACCTGATGCCTTTTTGCCTGAACCCATATAGTGTGTTTGGGCACACAGGTATACATTCCCATAAGATTGGCAGGTCTCTTTTCCTGTTAGTGATCATTGGTGTTCCTCAAAGCCCAACAGAACTAAAAACTACTATCTGAAAATGCACGTAAAAGCATGTTAGTAGTTTACTGGCTCTTAAGATAGAATAATAAACTTATTTTTAAATTAAATAGATTTCAAACTTCATTTCATCTTGTTAAATGCACACATTTTTAGCTTGCTTTCACTTTGTGATTTACATGGATTTTTCCAGATGCCGTGTCAGATACTTCTCTTATTTTAACGTGTCCTTACTAAGAACAAAGTATCTCCCTTGGCACAATGTGGCATAGTGTAAAGATTAAAGGCTCTGGAGCCACATTACTTGTGTTTACATCCTATGACTAAAAAATTGTATGAACTTAGCCAGGGCACTTCTCTGTGCCTCAGTTTCCTCATCTCAAATGGGAGCATTAATAAGTACTTTATAGGGTTATTATGATAGAATGAGTACATGAAAAACACTTAAAACAGGGCCAAGCACATCGTGATTTATCAGTACATGTTTGTGATGCTGATATTAAAGATAATGGTGTTGATCAATGACTAGTTGAGCTGTTGGAGATCACAGTAACGGGCTGCTGAGACATAGGAGAAAGATGACGAGAATGACCAGAAATGACTAGAAATAGGATTTTGGCAGGAAGGGGAGAAGACTTTAGGCTTAAAAACAGAGTGGCATTGTTGACACAGCCTCACCAGTGTGTATTGTCTTCTGTCATTTTGTAAATAGTGGGACTTAGCTGTGATTTCAGAGCTAGAGAGAAGGTGCCTGGAAGCTACTGCAGATTAGGAGGATGAGGAAGGCCTCTCTCAGGCTGAGATATTTGATCTGAAGCTTGATGACAAGTAGGTTGGAACTAGGTTGTAAAAAAGCCTTACGTATTATGTGAAGGACTTTGGACTTGCCCTTGAAGCATGAGGAAAGTTTCCATTGGTAGTTTTTAAGCAAGGATAATATGATTGATTACATTTGTATCAGAGTGGTGATTCTGTGTGGAGGACAAACTGGACTATGATGAGGTGGGAATTTTAAAGACAGTCTAAGAGGAATCAAGGACAAGGGAATAGAGCTGGAGACCTTTCTGAACTCCAGCGCTGCCTTTCAGATGGTAATTGACTGGAATTGTGAAACAAAGACGACGTTCTACAGAGGGTCTTTAAAACGTTTTTTAGCTTGTCCCTGGCACTCCCTTACCTGAGCCACATACATACAGGTCTTTCTGGTTTTTTTCTGATTCTGAGACAGTCTGTATGTAGTCCATGAGCCAAATCTAGCCCATTGCCTGATTATACCCCTGCTCATTGCCTGTTTCTTTTTAAAATACACTTGTACTGGAACATAGACATGCTCATTTACATATTTCTATGGCTGGTTTCACTTTACAGTGGCATAGTTGAGTAGTTGCAAGAGAAGCTGAAGATGAGCCTGAAACACTTATTATCTGGCCCTTTACAGAAAATGTTTGCCAATTCCTGGCTTTAAGCTACCAATTCTTGCTAGTAGGAGGGAGGGAAGGGACTTATATAATAGTTTCTAAGGAGTATGTATGTGTCTTTGGAAAAATTGCCTTACTCGTAAATGACTGAAACTTTTCCCAAACTAGAATTGTCTTCAGTAATTGTTACTTTTCAGTAATTATCCAAGAAGAGGGAGGTATAATTAACCAGGGGAAGCAGCTTTGGAATTGCCAAGCTGGATGAATTGCTTATTTGTTGGGGGGGGGGGTAGTGTTAAAATAATGGCTTTGCTGACCTAGGTGCTGAAGTATACCTAGAACCAATGAAGCTGGAGAACTGTGTAGCTCTTTATCTTCTAACCAAAAAGAAAAAAACCCAAGGCAAAATAAAGATGAGATTTAGGTTTAAGGAAATTAGAAGGCTAATGTGGCAATAAATTGCAGGCCTCGAGGCCAGATAATCCTGTGAAAGGAAGGGTTCAGTGATATTAAGGCTACGCAGTTAGAGCCCAAGATGCACCAGACTCCATACCATTGTATGTGAGACCTGTCCCCTCCGCGTTTTTACTTCAAAAATATTTTTCTGGTGGTTGGTGTACTGAGTGGCTGAGAGGGTCGTGAAAGCTTGTGGGAACTTCAACAGTAGGATTTCTGTGTTTGGCTGTTGAACTGATGACTAAGACAGAATATTGGTGTCCTTTGTTTGTTTGTTCAGGAACTGTAGCCGAAAAGCCCTCTTTGGGCTAACTTGGGTGAGGGGTGTGTGAGACTGTGTGTACATGCTGGTGTATGTGTGTGTCCTCAGGTTTTAAAACTTCTCTCTCCAGGTTATCCTACCTACAAAGAAAAAGTGAAGAAAAGGCCTGGGGGCCGCCCAGAAGTGATTTACAACTATGTCCAAAGACCCTTTATTCGAATGTCTTGGGAGAAGGAAGAAGGAAAGAGTCGGCATGTAGACTTTCAGTGTGTAAAGAGTAAATCTATCACCAATCTTGCAGCAGCTGCCGCAGACATTCCCCAGGACCAGCTCGTAGTCATGCACCCGACTCCGCAAGTGGATGAGCTGGATATTCTCCCTATTCATCCCCCTTCTGGCAACAATGACCTCGATCCTGATGCACAGAATCCGATGCTGTGATGCTGACGTTCCTTGAAACCATAGCATGCTACTCTTCACGGTGACGCTGCACTCTCCACCTTCTGCACTGCAAAGCCGCTCTCTTCATCGTGAGATGCACATGACAATGTTTAGGATACTGCAGTGTAGGCTTTTTTAAAGACCAAAGGTAGCTGAATGGTTTTTTAAATGAGTACAACTCTAGCATCCTGAGGTTCCAGTTATATAAATGTATTTGTTTACCAGTAGGTTTGTGAAATTGGTTCTTTGTATGGGGGACAGTCCTTTTTCACACATCTAGATATTTTCAGAAGTGGTGAAAATTGGCAGCTGGGGTATTTTCAGCTTCGATTGATACTCATCACACCCCAGATAAAATGTAGATTATATAGTTGCACTTTATAAATGGTGGTTAAATGGAACTGTTCAAGCCATTTTTATAGTTGTGATGCACAATATAACTGAAATAAGTGCTTCTATCAAAGTATTCCTTCAGTAAGATGTGTATAGTTTGCTGCCCATGATGGGCAAAAAAGAAGTATTTATCACTGGGTTTATCTGAATGATTTGGAGGATATCTAATGCCCGTATCTTATTTCTCGCCAGTGCCGTTTTTGCCCTTTTAGAGTGAGTCACATGCAGGAAGTGTGAACATCAGAGGTGGTTTATTATCCAGTCTGCCTTACCCTTAATCTGTTCAGATATTTATTTACTAATTTTTTTTTCTTAAGAGTTATGGGATAGGAAAATGAAGTGTTTGCTCTTCATTTACTAAATGATTGTAAACTCGAGTTTTTCATCAAAATAAAATTCCATTGTTTTAATGTTTCTGATCAACTTCATAACCATCTTGACCAGATCCTTAGTCTAGTTAGATTTCCTGTCTTGTTGGTATCAATATAACTAGAAACCTACCTAATAGCTCCTGGAACTCCTGCTTTGGTTGGCGTGTGATGAAGCACTTAGATTTCCTCCCAATCCCCAGCAATGTTTGAAAAAGAAAGGTGAAATAACTTTACTACGTTATAGGATAACCTTAAGTTTCAGAACCAAGTCCTGACACTGGTTCAGTGTTTTGTCCATTATACTGTGCTGTTCTTGACAAACTATTTGTACAAATTTTTTTTTTTTTAATACTGTATGGCCCAACTCAAGAAGGAAGTGGAAGTACTTAGGTGCTTTGGGTCAGGGTCACTTAATGTGTGAAGCACACTACCTACCGTGAGCAGAGAGGCGCTGCAGGAAAGAAGCCCATTTGTTACAACTAATCTTGAATTTGTAATTTCATAGAATTTGAAATTTGTGTTAGAGCAGTCACATCACTATACTCACGTAAAGTTACAGTAAATTGGAGGGTAACTATTTTTAACAGTACAGCTAAGCTGCTGTAAGTCCGGAACGGTTATCAGAGGCCAGAAAGGCACTGTAAAGGTTATTGGGAGGGATTGTCCTGAAACAGCCACAGTAGAAAACTGATCCAACCCTGCAGCACATAGGATTGTAACAGTATTTATAGAACAAGGGAAACATTTATTAAAAATATTTAACTGTCTAATACATTATACTTTAACCCATATTTATAGTAAAGGATTCTTACAAGGAAGAATAAACGGCTTTATGATACAATTAGTATAAGAAATATCCACATGGGGGACTTCTTTGTAGTGTAAAAACACCATACATCTGAAATGACCATTTGCATATAAAAGCTACCAATGATGCTTCTGTGCACGATGATTAAAAAATTCAACACAAACAGAATCCAAAATATACAATTAATGCAAGCTATCCACAGCTAGCCCAATAATCAATGATGAGGAAACACTGGAGCAGGCTTAGTTCCACTTTGTCTGAAGTTACACATAGTAAGATTGACTTGTATCAATGGCTCTGAGATGGCTTTTATGACGACAGTACATAAAAGCTGTTCTCTTTTTATCCAGTAAGCTTCACAGACTGTAAAACTCCACCAGTAATGCACTTTGATACTGTAGCTGTTGCCAAAGCAACATGTAGTGTTTACAGCGGCCACGGCAAGTCACTAAAGTCAACAGGACCACCCAGCCCCGCATCTGCTTCCAAGAGACTCATTATGACAGCCATTGCTGCTTCATCATTACTGGGACTACTTGAGCCTTGGTCGTTTTCTATCATGTCTATGCCTATGTGAGGGTTCTCACCTGGAGGAGGAGATAAAGACCGGTCAGTCATAATACCAAAGCATGTTTCACTTTAGCAAGCAGTTCCTAAGCACACTTTTAATGAGAACATTGTACTTAACAGGAAGGTGGGAATGTCGACAGAGACTGCTTTTGAGGCTGCATTGCCATAATATATTCTCTTAACTTTAGTGTGATTCAGAGAGAAGACCCAACTTTCTAGAAACAAAGAGCTTAAAATGCAATAAAGATTAAAATCATTTGAGTTGACCTCATTTTAATATTCTGACATAACCAGTTAAAAGGAGGGAGATACAAAAGGAAAGAAACAAGAAGATAAGGATTAGGGGGGGAAAAATCCAGAAAGACAAATAGAGAAAAAGATGGGTGAGATGGGAGAAGCAAACTCTTTACCACTTTTAGTACCCACTGAACTACTTAATGATCATCCTTCCAGATGATCATCCTCTCAACCTTCATCAGCTCTCCCAGTGAAGAGCTGATGGCCCATATGGGGGAAGAGCCCATATGTATCCAGGCTGCTGGAGTCTCCTTTTGAGTTCCAGGGATAAACCTGGGACTCCCCTTCCCCAGAACTCAACCATTAAACTCAACTTTGAAGTAAAGATTTAAACAGATTTCAAACCTTTAAACTTTGTTTTTAATCAAATTTATCTAGAACTAGTTTTATTCTAAAACTGACTTTATGCCAGATGTGCAAGTTCATCATATTGGAAAGAAGGAGTAATGCTACTTACCAAGAATAGAGGAACTATCAGAATATGGATAACCTGGGTTTTCCTGAGCCTGCCCTGGCAGTAGGCCGCTGGAAGGAATGTCTGGAGTCCCTCCATTTAAAATCTACAAACAAAAGTGAAGTTTTCATATCAGCAACAGTTTCAATCAGTACTGTACTCAAGATCACCAAGAAAATGAAGCATGTTGAAAAGAGAAAGGTAGGGGGAAGGTGTTCAGTTTCCTACTGGATGGTTTCAAACAAGAAACTGTTAGGAATGGTCACAGTAAGAAAAGTATCTTCCCAAAGTATTTCCTCTGTATAGTTCAGCCAACGCAGGCACTTTATAATTTTTTAAAAAGGTTTTAGGGAACCCGATGCGGGGAGTCCAGGATCATGACCTGAGCAGTTGCTTAACCAACTGAGCCTCCCAACACACAGGCACTTTAAAGGCTGAATGAAATCTGTAGGGCAGTCGATCACCTTATTCACATGATTAAGGCCAAGGACTGACTACCTTGGTGAGCAGATTAGATTTCAGAAGAGGCCGTGATTTCAGGTCTTGCCAGTAGGTGGCATTACAAGTTTATTTCCACAGTCCAGCTTCTTGGTAGGGAAACTCTTAAGAGCACTCTAAAGACCTTTTGTTTATGTATACTATATGTTTACTATATTTGAAGTTAAAACTAATAAATTTTTTTTTTTAAAGATTTTATTTATTTGACAGAGAGAAACACAGCGAGAGAGGGAACACAAGCAGAGGGAATGGTAGCGGGAGAAGCAGGCTTCCTGCAGAGCAGAGAGCCCGATGCGGGGCTCGATCCCAGGTCCCTGGGATCTGACCTGGGCCGAAGGCAGACGCTTAACGACTGAGCCACCCAGGCGCCCCTAAAACTAATAAATTTTTAAAATCTAATAAACCTATTAGATGTTAACATGAATAGCATTTTAATGAAAAATAGCTTTTCTAAAACAGCAAAAAAAAAAAGTTTTGTTTTTTATTTCTATTTTTTGCAAATCAAATGTTTGCCTTAATAGGATTTAACAGGATTCTCATTTTCTTCAGTCTGTTTAGATGTTTGAAGTACAGGCAGGAAATCAGTTATGTAGTTGGGAAAGTTTTCAATAGCTTTTTCAAATAACTTTGGTATCCTTTGATATTACATCAAAACTCAACAAGTGGAAGTTTCTTAAAGATTAGGTGCAATGTGGAATTTGAAACCACATCAATGTACAACCACATTGTACTCTATTATATAAAAATCCATTGGTATACCTTTACTTGATTTTGAAGTATCTTGTATTGGTCATTTGGAAAACACTTGCTAAGTTAGGCAAAACTAAACGTTGATACATTTCATTATACCTCAAAACATCCCCATTGTTAAAAGGTATTTCTGATGATGAGGCAATAGGAACGTCTGGGGAGCTGTTGAGTTCAAAGTACCAGATACAAGTTTTCCAAAAATTCTAATTTTTGCTTGACAGTTAACGTTTTATCACAGGCAACAAATACTGTCAATTATCTTCCTTAAACTCACCAGTTCATTCATTTTCAAGAAAATGTATGCTAAATGCCCAAGTCTGAACAACCCTAGCCTGTAAGAGTAAAACGGTGTCCTTTGACAAAAGCAGTTCCTTCAGCTCCTAACTTAGCTACACAAGTGCTTTTCCGTGAGAGGACCACGGAGCTCTGGCATGCAGCATGAGTGCTCTAATGCATACTTCCCATTTTGTAGCAGCGTTAAAAGATTTACAGAAGGATTTCATAAACTATTTTTACTGCTTATTAAGGATAGCCTTAAGTGAAACTGGCTTGAAATTTTATTGTATTTGGTGGTAAAGAATACACTGACTACTAGTACAGGTCGGTGCCCCTGCCACGATTTTTGCAAAAGCACCAGCACTTTTACCCAGTGCTGCTTTTTGCACTTTCAGTTCATGAATCAACATAGTGAGGAAAAAATGTTTTCGATCATGAAAATAATTTTAACCTTGCAGATCCCTGAAAGGATCTTGTCCTCCCTCCACACCAGGGAACTGCTGCTCTAACTGAACCCGCCTCAGCGCCTCTGGCTGTCCAGGCTCCTGGAATGTTCCACCAGGAGGTTCACTTAGAGCCTCACTTTTTTAGCTTGACCCTGAATGAAATACAGGGCGAGCTAACTGGCTCATTTTTGGACCTGCCCAATTTAAAAGTGACTGGGAAGGGCTGGGAGCATGGGGCCAACTTGACTCTCAGGGCTTTGGTACGATGCTGCTGTCATTTCTAACTCCCATCTTGTTGAGGCTGCTCTTACAAGTCCTGTTGCTGAGGTCAGAATGTATTGAGAATATCTTTTCTCAGACCCATTTTTAGAAGCCCAAAGAAAAAAATTTGTCCATAAATGCCTCAAGGATACTTGGGGCTTCGTGACAGAGTACGGTATTAGATCTCTCAAGCTGTTGGTGTAGAAAAAATCAAAAGTCAAGATAGCTGACTTTAAGTTTGGGGCGATGCTGGTTAAATGATTAGCCCAGCATTTAATATTTGGGAGCTTATATTTTGTCACCTATGAAGTTGTGAGGCTAAGATGAGAAAATGTATACAGAAGTTCCCTCAGTAATATTTAAGCACTATACTGGAGTGATAACCTTTCAAAACAGAGTAGTGGGATTCCTGGTAATACCAGGAAGTCAAGTGTCTAAAAGCTGAACTGAGCAGCAGAGAAGGGGAGACGACCCCAAGGAGACAGTGGATCCAAAATGGAGGGAGGACCTAGGGATGTAACTGGAGAACAGGCCTAAGAGAAAAACCTGTAAACAGGGATTGGGGATGTACCCAGCCTAGGCTTTGTCTGTTGGTGCTATCTTCTGAGTCATTACCGAAAGCCAGGCACTTCCACGTACATTACCTCGTAACAGGACTTAATATACAAAGATGCTGAGCGTCCTAACCTACAGGAGCCCTGTTATAAAGCAAAACTAGGGCTAAATACTTACACAGGGTCACCCAGCTAGCACATGGCAAGGCCAGGCTTCAAGCCCAGCTTTATCTTGCACTGATCGCTCTTACCCATTAATTTATTGACTTTGAAACCTTCGGTGGGGGGTGGAATCAAAGCTTATTCTCAAATAGAAATTTTTACAGAAGATTCATATATAAAATAGAGCCACCCTGGTAGAAGCAGGAGTCCTGACCTTACCCTCTTGACTCACCAACCACCCTTGCCCCATGCTACCTGCAGCACCACAGTTCCTGGTAACCTGAGCCTCAGAGGGATGCAGATCCGAAAACCCATAGCCTGCTTTTGATACAATTTGAGTCCTGTCTATGTAAATTACAATATTCTTTCTCTGTGTATGTTTTGGGAGGTAGGGGAAGGAAGACTTATGCCCACAGATTCTGGATCATCCTAACCTGTATTAACATTAGGCACTACAGATTTACAATTTACAATTAACATGGCCCTACACTTGTAAATTCTCTGGCAAATATGAAAACAGATGAGTGTTTTCTAAGCTCATTGATGGTATAACCTAGCCAACTCTTCATGAGAGCTAGCGACCGATACATTACTTGTACCCAGTGCTGTCCTATCACAGGAAACCCAGTCAGCAGACCCCCCCACATATTCGGCTGCAAAGGCATGGCTTGCCTTCCAAAGCACCCTAAGTGTTCCTGCTAGTATTACTGTTTCCCGTGCCTGCACTAAAGACTAATGATATTTTCTCCCTTGAAAATTCCTCGTAGCAAACTAGATAGTTTTTTCTGTGAGGTACTCTCCTTCCTTCATGGGAGCTCTTGAATTACTCTCTCAATGCAATGGCCTCCCCAGTCCTTAGAACATTCTTTCTGCCTTCCCCTACTCACATGGAATAAATCCACTACAGACATCAGCAAGCCTCTCTAGCTCTACTCGTTAGCTTTATACCTAAACTTACACAGACGCATTGACTTAAGAGAGGGTCCACTTTGTTTCAGCAACCACGATGGTAATTACATACTCCCACCCCCAACATTTCAGAACTCGGACCAGAGGCTCTCCAGATTAAGAAGGACCTTAGTCTAAGAGTCATCAACCTTACCTTCTTGCCTCCTGGAGAAGAGGCATCAGGGGGAGGTGTACTTGTGATATTTAATGGGCTGGAGCCACAGCTGGAAGGTGATGACCCTCTTATTCTGTCAAAGAAAAGAAGAGTTAGTCACATTATCTTCCTCTCCTTCGGTGGGGTGTGAGGGGTGGGGGCTGAGAAGAAGGATGAAGAACTAGAATAGGGATTGGCACACTTTCGCTGTAGAGGGCCGATAGCCACCTCGGCTCTGCAGGCCGTGTGGTCCTGATCCCGACTACTCAGCTCTGCCACTGTCGCTTGAAGGAGCCACGGACGATATGGAAATGAGCGGGCGCAGCCGTGCTCCGGTAAAACTCTACGAAAACAGGCGAGAAGCTATACTTATCCCACGGACACCTGACCTAGAATGCAGTCCCTGGAGTCCAGCATCTCGCTTGTGACAAAGCCCTGGGTTTAGGGTTTGGATGTCAGGTTTCAACTGAGTTTCAACTAAGTGGCCAGTTTCATTTCTCACAGAATCCAGGTCTCAGAGTTGGAGGGGACTTCACCAATTCAACCTCTATCTTTGGTACCATGAACTAGAAACCACAGCAAGTGATTTATCCGCTTCCCTACACATATTTTTTGGCTAGTGAATACTCTCAGGAAATGGAAGGTGCCGGGGTGGCTCAGCTCCCCTAGAAAGTAGCCTTGATTTCTAGTAGTAATAGTAGGGCAGCTGTCCCCACCACCTTTGAAAGCCACAAGTGATTAAAAAAAAAAAAAAAAAGTAATGGGTCTAGGCCCTCTAGGCTGTAGGTTTCTCAGGAGAGGAGATTAACAGAGGTCAAGTCGGAACTGTACACCCACGCACACGCTCGTCAGGCTGAAGGAGCTGAGCAAGGCACAGCCTGGCGGTGAAGCCGGAGTATGGTGGCAGCCGTGTGACCACCAGGTCCTTAGCTTCTGTAGGGACGGACGCAGCTTCCGGTTACCCAGGCAGCCCGCTCTCAATTGCTCGGCAGTGCTCTGGCCATTGGCCTGTGTAGCCTGGTTCTGTTACACTTGGGAGGGAGTAAGCCTTCTCTTTCCTGGATCATAAGCTCCTCGAAGGCAGGATACAACCATAGGCCATGCACACTCAGCACACACAGACAGGGACTAATCGCTTACTAAACAACTGAATGTCTCCCATCTTCCTTTACTTAGGTCAATGAAACTACTGTTTTCCCAGGTTCCCCACCTTGGGATTGCCTTTTCATTGCTCATTCATCTTCTAGTCCTTAAATTACTGATTTTTCTTTGGGACAATATCATCACTGAGGGATGGTCCTCGTTCCTGGGTTATTAAGCATGTTTGCCTTCATTTCCTATTCCAGTCCAACTTCCATAAATGCTTATTAGCATAACATTTTGGACACCCGCTCAGCATCCTACAATGAGTGGAGTCTCAAAACTTTATTTCCTATCTAAGCTTCTCGCCATTACTTAATAGGATTCTTAGCAATCTCCCTTCCTTGCTTCAGCTCACGCACTCTCCTTTTTCTATTAGCATAAAGAAAATAGACTTCTCAAAGACTAAGGCTCTTGAGGTCAAGGACTGTTTTACACTGTTCTTGGAGAGTTTCGAGCAAAGCAGAGTACGTATCTAGTGGTCGGTAAGAATCTGATTATCACTGCCTACCTGCCCTGACATCTTCCTGAAGTAGACCCCAGGGGTCACATCCACCATTCCCACAGGGTTGGACAGAACCGTCCTGCCCCCTGGGATAAGAGCCCCTCGTTGCCAACTAGAAAACAAGACCAGGTTTCAATTCTCCTGAGACAATCAACCCAGTGGCGGCAGGGAATACTTTTTCCCTTTTCTTATTATGTTCCATTAAGTGTGCATTCCTAAGGGCCTGGTTACTACCCTCTCCATTCCCCAAATTCAGATGAACGTGTAACTGCCTCCCTCTTAATCGCTATGCTTAAAGACTCAGATTTAATTAACAATTTTTGAGCACTCACCATATGTCAGTTTCTGTTCTGGGAACGTTCCTGAGACCTCTGACACTCCTAAAGCAATCTTTGGGAGATAGTTATTACCCGCCTTTTACGGCTTAACTCGACAGAGACCAGGAAGATGAGTGAATCTCAAGCACAGCCAAGTAGAGGCCCAGAATCCAAACCCAAGTGAACAACTTCCCCTCTCTTTCATGTGGAAAAGCAGCCCCCTCCAGAGCACTTCGCTTGGTCTCACTACTAAAGCGAGGCAGCTGTTCTGACTGGAAGGAGCTAACGTTCCCTTCAGGCCCACATCACTGACGGTCCCTGGCAGTCTCGTAGTGCTAGTGTTCATCCATCCTCCTTAATCCCTGGAGTCATTAATACCAAGTAATTAGAGAATTGAGTCTCCCAAAGAATTCCCTTTGGCTCTAACCTGTTTGGGTTTCACACTTTCAGGCAAGATTTCTCAATCTCGGCACGACTGACATTTGGGACTGGAAAGTTCTTTGTTGGGAGTTGGGGAGATGGGAGGGAGGCTGCTCTCTGTACTACGCGATGTTCAGCAAGCAGCATCCCTGGTCTCTATCCAGGGGATGTTTAACAACCAAAAATGTCTCCAGATACCCAAAACCTCCCTTGGGGGGTAAAATGCCCTGGGTTGAGAACCACTGATTTGAGGGAGCAACCAGAAGGTGTTACTTGCCTGTGGATCTCCATGATTTCTTCAGCAATCATTCGACCTATTTTGCCTGCCCCAGCCCTGGTTCCCCCTGGAATCCCTGGAACAGTGGGGTGGGTCCTCTTTGGGCCACCTACAACAAAGGAATCTGAGAGTGGGAAAGGGGAACCGAGGAAGAAATGCTATTATGGGTTCCAACCAGTTCATCTTGTGATCCACCTGAAGTTCAACCTCAGGGTTAGGCCCTAAGGGACTAAGAGCCGCAGCTTGTCAGGAAAAGGCACCCCGGCAGAGGACTCAAGTCTGCGTCCAGGATCGGAGGCCAAAGCGAAGCATCTAATTCCCCGTCCCGCACTCAACATCTGTCGGCCGGCCACCACTCTATGCAAGCCAGGGACACACAGGTCAGCCAGCGGCTCTGCCCTCGAGGAGCTCACAGTCTGACTGGGAGACAAAGACGACGAACAGCGGCTGGAACAAAGTGTGGTACGTTGGACAGGTAGGCCCAAGGCACCCAGCTCCTCCAGGGCCAGGTGCAGGTTCCTGGGAGAGCTGAACTCTCAGCTGAGAGTTGAGAGAGGAGGAGAAATTAGCTCGGCGGAGAGGTGAGGAGGGGAAGCATTCCACCCACAGCCACCAATATTCGGAGGAGCCCCGAGGGAGGACGGAACCTGGGAGACTCCTCTAAGAAATTCCTCGTGAATGAGGATGAAGGCGTGACAGATGACACCGGAGGAGCCACCGATCCGATCACGAAAGGCCTTGGATGCCACACTGACGGGTTGGGATGGGATTCCCGAGGATAAGGGGTGCCGAAGCACTTCCCACGGGAAAGGCACTTGGGCTGGGTCACCGGAGAGTCCACTGTGGGGAGAGTGAACGACACTGGGGGACAGGGGTCGGGTGGGGGAGTGAGATGAGGATTAGAAAATTCTCTGCAAGGATCCAGGCGACACGTGGGAGGGAGGCCGAGAAGTCTAAGAGGTACAAGGGACAGGATTTCGTGTTCAGATAGAAGCAGTGAGGAGGTGGAGTCAAGGTTTCCGGCTTAAGCAACCCCAGGAGGGAGTGCAGAGAATTGGTTCGGAGAAGCTCAATGATAGGTGCTTTTGAGACTCCAGGGGGCTCTGTCCAGGACGCAGTTGGAGAAGCAGACCCAGAGCTCCGGAGACAGAGAGACCGGATACAGGAGTCACTGGGGAGACGGGGGGGACCGAAGGAAGCCATGCGGCAGAGGCGATGCCGTGGAAGGAGGAGTCAAGTGCAGAGGGCAGGGGCCCGGGCCAAGCCTGGGAGGGAGCCCCGCTCAGAATGGCACAAACCCTGTGCTGACAGACACCCCCTCCCACAAGGGCCGTGACAGTCACCAAAAGGCACCACATCCCAGTCACAGGGAGGAGAGCCCAAGAGAAGCAGGGAGTTGGCTGTTTCAAGGGCTTCCGGGATCCAGGCAGCCTCAGGAGAAGCAAAAATGAGCTCCCTGTATTCCAGGCCCAACAGAGAATGTGAGATGACAACGTCCTTCGTGCTCATCCCGAGGCCTCCTTTCTCATATGGGGGCTGGGGACACCAACTACTTGGGGGAGAGGGGACACTGGCCACAAGCAGCTTCTCACGGGCAAGCCCCGATGCCCCTGCCGTCCATAGTTACCTTCTCCAGAGGGCAGCATGCTGTCCATGCTGTGGGGGGACGCTGTGAGCTGCGGGAAGGTTGGGTCCCCGCCTTCCAGGACGTTGGCTCTGTGAACATCCCAGCAATAAGGAAACATGAGTCAGGCCTGCTCAGAACCGTGCACCTTTCACCTTGGCCAAGGTGTCCGGTGTCCACTCTGGACCCGGACAGGCCGGAAAATGAAGTGTCTGAGTGGCGCAGCAGGTCCCCTCGCCGTTTGAGAACATGACGGGCAGCATCCCGGCCTCTGGCCTCACTGCCTGCCTGGGCCTTCCTGGTCTGCACGGGGCCCAGCCGGGCAGAGAGGTGACTGTGGCCGCCAGCGGCCATCGCTACAAGGCCGCCTCTCCCGCCAGCTGGCAGGGGCACCTGGCCAGGGCCCCTCACTCACTCGGCTCTAGCCCCAGCCGGGGCTCTGGCCACCGTGGGGAAGGAGACGTGCGGAGCAGTTCTTGCCAAGAAGCAGGTCCTTCCCTTCTCGCCCAGCAGGTGGCAGCCTGTGAGGCCAGCCTGGTGGGCACAGATACCCGGCCAACCTCGGCCAGGGCCGGTCTGATCGGGCGCCTGTGCGAGCCTTCCACGGCCCCTCAACCCTTCCCTCCACGGCAGTACCAGGGGCGCCCAGGGTGCAGGGCCTCCGGGATTCAAAAGCTAAGTGCTGTTCTGGGAAGGAAATGTTGTGATCTCCCGGAGCAATTCCACAAGCCAGGGGCCTGCACCATATACGTATCGAGGCGTGTTCTTTGTTAACGACCCTGTTGGCTTCTGCCAATCCCGAGGCTTCCCAGGATAGCAGCAGGCTAGCGTTCGGGTGCGATACCGGGGGCTGCCTGCACCCGCTTTCCCAGGTAAAGAGCCCCAGGCATTTCTCTTTGAAGCAAGGGAGCTTCTGATACGGGAGGAAAACACTTACAAAACAACAGTGTTGGTTGAGACAATGTATTCTACTTCCTTGGTCCAAGGGTTCATGAAACTGAACCATCGACTCCGCAGTGTGATGAAAGAACCATCTTTGATTTTAAACTTATAGCAATTCGTCGTAATCTTTTCTCTCGTCTGTAAAACTGAAAATGCAAAGAAGCCATGAATACGGTTCCCTTGGGCCGACCCGCGAAGCCAACCAGATCCTACGTGTGCTCGGGCTCCAGTGCCAGGGCCGTGGAGTACGCGAGGGGAGCCGGCACGCGGAAGGTTGGACTCCGAGCCTTTCGATTCGCTCGTGAATCCCTGGCTGCTGTTCAGCACGGGAAGTGAAGGCTCCGGGCAATCACGGACCGCGTGACCGCCATCCGACTGGGACCAGCTCTGAAGGGCACAATGAACGTCCCAAGGCCCCATGTTCCTTCCCCATCACAAAGCCTGATGGTGGAACAGCAGTTTTAGGACACTCAATCCAGGGAGGTCATTCACCTACTCAGACTTTTTAGGTCACAAACATGTCACAAGCACCTTTCTGAGGGGAGACAGCACACAGCCCCTGCCGTCAGAAGAGGAATGAGGGGCAGCCATGCAGAGGAAGAGATCAGGGCCTCGAAGGAGGAGTACAAGTTCGGGGACAGGAGGGAGGCAGGATCCCAGCAGGGCCTGGTGAGTGGCAGGGCCTGCTGGGGGCAGGAAGTGAGGAGAGGGCTCTGCTGCCTCTGCGGGCAGGGATGGGGTCTCGGGGGTGAAGCTGAGGAGGAGGGTCAGGGTCAGGAGGTGGAAGGTCTTCAATGCTGCTCACAGATATCTGGCCTCAAGTCTCAAGGCAGGAGGTTTAAGCAAGGATGGGACGTTATCAAGCTTTATCTGTTGGGGCACAGACAGGACAACTGTGGAAGGTGGGGCAGCGGGGAGCCCGCTAGGCGCTCTCACAACCACTGACTGGCCACGAGGGCCTGAACCAGGGTTGGGGTAGCAGATGTGCAAAAAGGGGTCTCTGTGGAAACACATGTCTGAGGTGAATGAACAGGACCCTGAGGGAAGGGGTCGATATCGGCTCCTCTCTCGGGAGGCCGGTATGTGCCAGGGCTAGAAGCCCAGAGGAACATACAGGAAGCACGGCAGGATTTTATGGAAAAAGGGAATCCGATCTATTTGAGCCATACTAACTCTTTACAGGGTCTGTGAAACAAGAACAAGAGACGCTTTCTGGAAACTGTACTGTCCTACGTACAGGAAACTTCTAGGTAGTCTGAGGTGGGTTCAGTGCAGGGGATCAACAGAGCCTGGAACAACAGCCTCTCCTCAGACTCCTGGGCCGGCTGCCTCCCATGTCACTGGGGCCAGATTTCTCTGGGAACTTCATGTGGCCTAGTTTCGAAGCAGAGAGACACCTTAAACTAAGACCTTTGGGCAGCCCAACTTACCTTGCCTATGACATTCTGCGAGATGTCCTATGTCATCTTGGTGGAAATATTCATAACATGATGTGCCTAGAAGTTCTTGTGGTAAATACGCCAAAATCGCTGTTGCCCTAGAATTTAAAAAATAAATAAATAAAAAACCAAAAAACCCCAGTAATTCAGACAATTAACAGCATCTCCTCAGCGGATGAACCCCGCTGCCTGAGGAGAACAAGCTCCCAGCTGGACGGATCTGAGCGTAACCAACACTATAAAACCAGAGGGAAGAGAAAGAAAAAAAGCCTTTCGAAGGGGCCGTTATCCCAAGAAAGGAGACTTACAAATGGTAACTATGCTAGTCAGATAAAACTGTGATTGAAACCCCACCCCAGTGCAAACCTTCTCCATTTTACTACCTGCACCACACTTTTTTCCTTTTAATCAGATGACCAAACATTAGAAGCCCCAGTGGCGGGGGCCACAAGGGCCTTGCAAAGTGGCGGCGTCCTTTCCTGCATGTAGTACTATTTCTAATAGCCAGAAAACTCACCGGCCTGTGAATATTCTCAGAGGCCACAGAAAGCTGTGGCAAACTGGGCACCTCCGGGGCCTCAGCTCAGGTCGGCCACCCCTCAGTCGTGAATGGGAGGCGGCCGGTCCTCAGGTGGGGCCCCAGGTCACCACCCAGACTGCACTAGGTCAGTGTTGCCAGCAGAGCTTTCTGTGACAGCCATGTTCTCGATCTGTGCTGTTAGCCTCACAGAGCTACGGGTACCTACAGTATGGCTGGTGGGCGGGAGGGACTCTGAACTTTGTTTTCATTCAAACCTGAAGAGCCGTATGAGGTTACTATAGCCAACGACCGCCGCATCGGACAGCTCGGGACTAGATCCTTACCGAGTCCCACATTCCAGAACTCCAATCACAGCCGTGGTGGTTCAGACAGCGTCCTACACCCACCATCTGTCTCCTGACTGTGGACATCGAACCACGATGTCGTCTACGTAATGGGCTCTACGTGCCAAGGAGTGTTACAGAGAAAAATCTCTATTTACGCTGATGTTCCAAAGGGTCTCATTTTTTTAGCAGAGACCCCCATCGTGTCCTTCTCGCTCTACCCTGATGGCCCAGCCCGCTGTGCTCTACTCAGAGGTGAAAATCCTGTACCATCACCGTTCTCGGGGACTCGGCAGACTCTTACCTCTGGTCTACAAAAACGAACTTCCCGTCTATGGCGTGCCGAGACACGTACTCCATGGATTTCACTCTGATTTCCCCGTTCACCGGCTGCGGGACCACGTGAGAATGCAGGCGTCCGATGGCGACAAGGCAGCTGAGGTTACAGCCCTCGTTGTCCGGCTCGCTGTCCTCGTCCAGCCCCATCTTTGTGGGCGGCCAGCTCTTCAGGTACCCTGTGCTGTGGATGGTGCAGAAGCTCTTTCGATCTGCTAGAAAGCAAAGACCTCGGTCAGTGGCAGGATGGCTCCGGGCAAGCAGGCGCGGCAACCTGTGGCGGGCTGGGATCTGCGGGAAGGGAGTCAAACAACAGACACAGCTTTGCTCTCCGGAAGGGAGAATCCAGTGACAGAGGAAAGCACAGGCGTGGACAGCTGTCCCGCAGCATCCTTAGTGCGGAGCCGGGCTGGTGATACCGAGGGCACCACATATACCAAGGAAGGAGTATCCCCGTCTACCTGGGGAGAGGACGGCTTCCCAGGTAGGAGGCAGATCGAGCAGGATGAGCACTGGCTAAGGGACTCAAATGTGCAAAGGTGAAGAAGGTACAAAGCACAGAGGCACATCCTCTGCGAGCAAGAGCAGAGGGCTGTGTGTGGCTGAAGCGGAAACAGTGGGGTTGGGAAGGCGAGTTGGGGCAGATGACTGGGGCCTCAGCCTATTTGCTAACAAATGCAAGTGTATCCGACAGGGAAGGGAGCGCTTTTGAAGGTATTTAAGTGGGAAAACAGCACAGGACTGGCTCCTCCAGGAGCAGGGTGATAGGGAAACTGCAAGAGTGAGGAGCAGCATGCGGGAGACGAGGGGGGCTGTGCTCCGGGGCCTCAGGGAGGATGGGGAGGTGGGGAAGCACGAGGGAGAAGCTTCTGAGAACTCTTGAGATAGGTATGAATATTGGAACATTTGGTACGAAAGAAAGAAAACGGAGGGACTCCAACTTTTTTGGACTGGATGCTTGCTGCCGCTCACGGACTCCGAGGAGAGAACAGAGTGTGTGCTGTAGGGAAGAGGGAGAAGGACTGCACTTCGGGACACACTCAGTCTAGAAGGCCCGTGGATTTCCACAACAAACAGATCCTCACGGAGGATTTATGAGGCAGCAGGTCTGCGCTGGTTACTGGGAGACTGGGAAACCCCCGAGATGCGCCAGCGTGGACTTTCTAGCCCATGGGGGAGGCAGACGTCAAAGACACACCTGGACGAGGGAGCGCGCCCGCCAAGCCCGCGAAGGTGCCAGCAAGAGAAGCCGAGGCAGCAAGTGGCAGCCACGGATGCCCAGCTCTAAAGGATCAGTGCTGCGAATGGGCGGAAGGGAGCGGGGTGGGGGGCGGCGCCCACGGACACCTGGGGCGGAAAGGGGGGGGCGAGGCATCGACAGGAAGTCGGCACAGCTGACCACGCGGAGTGGCGGGGGTGGGGGATGCATGGTCGTGGACTCCCCACTTCTCTCCAAGAGCAGTGGGGACGTGCAGGATTTTAAAGACGGAGCCAAGAGAAAGCTGTGCCAGGGAGGGGACGTCTGCACAAGGACGTCGCGGGGCTGCACTCGGTCACTGACCGCATCGGGAGAGCGAGGGTGCCGGGCTGGGGGTGCCTCCCCAGCCTCCAGCGTGTGCAAGCAGAGGACGGCGGTGCCGTGGATGGCAGGGAGAAGCGCGAGTGGTCACTGTCACGCAGATCGCGTGTGAGATGTCCCCGCGAAGAGTGGAGTAAGCAGATTTCAGAAGAAGTGGATTTATGGATCCAGAGCTCAAAAGAAAGTCTGGGCAAGAAATATAAACTTGGACATCACTGGCGCACACATGGCATGGCAAGCTAAGGGAGGAGAGGACATGACCTAGGGGTCAAGTGTAGACAGAAAGGTGGCTCAGGATAGATGAGGGGAGAGCCAGAGGAAGTCAGAAGAGGGCTCTAGTGTGGGAGAGGGTGGGGGAGACGAGAAGAATGAAGTTTCGTGGAATCTTAGGGAAAGAATACTTTAAGATGGAAGAAAAATGAAGCGTCCATTGTGTCTAGCAGCATCAAAGTCCTTGGCGACTTTGTCATCGGTGGACTGGGGGGAGGCTCGGGGAGCCTCGGCATTGTGGCCAAGAGCAGTCTTCCTCAACCACATTAAAACAAACCAAATTTACACGGAGGAAGCTTTTCCAGGAATCGCTGCCACTGTGACAACCAGCAGGGCTTTCCAATCTCTCCTGCCCCCCAAAAGCCCTGCTCGGTAGGGGGAGAACGGCACTGGCTGCAGTCCTCGGACCAGCAAGGGGGCACCGAACCAACGCCCTCCTGAGCACCCCAGCGGACAAAGCCAGCCTCCCCTGTATGAGCATTTTATTATTATTTCTAAGATTTTTGTATTTGAGAGAGAACGCACAGGAGGGAGCGGGAGAGGGGATCTCAGCAGACTGCGCTGAGCGCAGAGCCCGACGTGGGGCTCAATCCCACGATCACCACCTCAGCCGAAACTGACAGAGTCGGACGCTTCACCGACGGAGCCACCCAGGCGCCCCCGTATCACGATTTTCAAGAAGTGAAACGGTTACCTTTTTTCTTTGAGCAGGTAGAGGGGAAATCCTTGTCTTCCACCTTTACTGAAGGTCTGTTACACTTCATCCTACAGAAGAAAGAACGTCGTGCTCCAGAACATAATCGAGATGGCCCAGGGGTTATATCTGTTTTAACTGGAAGTCCAGCTGCAAATCAACACACAAAATGTGATAAACTGAGAGTAGTATTGTCTGTCAGGAGAGGCAGTGTGACCTTGAAGAAAGCCTCTTCTTTCCTGCCTCACTGTTTTCTAGTGACCACACCACTCCTCCTCAGTTCAGGCCGTAAAAGATGCAACGTGGGGAAGTGGGCGGTCCATCTGGAGGGGTTTCCAGAGCACCTAGAATGCAGCTCCTGGTGGGAGGGGCACGACCGGGATCCCGCTGGGAACACTGGCTACAGGGTCTACGGCCCGCGTCCAGGGACGACGTGCACCCACCGTGGGAGCGACCATCAGAGGAGGGGCCGCTGCCCGGGGTTCCTGCAGGCTGTCACCCCTGCAGCCTACCACCCCAGAGCCCCCGGTGATCTTCTCTGGACGGCACACGGGCCCGCCCGCCCCACCCCTGCTCGGTTTGCTCCAGCCACACAGCGAGCACTACACCTGTGTAACCTTCCAGAAAGCGTTTGCCCAGCTCTTTCATCTCTTCGTCACCTGGCACACAGTAATTCATCCTTTCAAACCCACCTCGGCTGAAACCGACTCAGTGATGCCTGTCCTCATGCCCACATGAGGATGAACCCTCTGTTCTCTATGCCCGGGCCCCAGTCCCCAGTCTGCAGGGTGCTGTCTCCTGGTCTCCCTAAGTCGTGAGAGCCTTCAAGGCAAGGACCAAACATCACCTTATCTTCTCCTCACGTCACTACCCAAAATTACCAGGGCCAGACTATAAAAGGCAACAGGTACCAGGGACTGTGGTGAACTTTGAGGAAGAGGAGGACGTTTAGTGAAAATGTCATGACACTGCCATGGTGCCTACTGTGCGCCAGGAACTGCCCCACAGGCTTTACGTATGTTACTATATTTAATCCCCACAACAAGCCAATGAAACAGGCACTATTTTGCACATAAGGAAACGGAGGCACAGAGAGGTTAAGTAACTTGCTCAAGGTCACACAGCTAGAAAGTGGTGGAACCAGGAAATGCGCCCGGCATTTGGACTCCAGGCTCCACCACACTAACTGCGGGAGTCCACAGGTTAGTCCACTCCACCACACTAGGGAGTCCACTCCACCACACTAACTCCAGGCTTCCACAGGACCCACGGGAGGAGAGCTAGAGGGCCTCACGCAGGAGGCACATGAGGGGACACGCGAGCAGGAAGCGAGGGAAGACTGTGAACTGTGGTTCCCGCGGCTAAAGAAGGAAGCCAGGAAGGGGGACTGACTAACAAGGACCCACTTTTATATTCCACGTTTTCTTACTCTCATCTTAGGAGGCTGCACATGTGTAACGCAGGTAAATCGAGGGGAGTTTTTCGGGGGAACAAATCAAACCGGTGTGAGGCCTTGAAACTCAGGAGCAAACAACTGGGAATGTCTAGATTCTGGGGTGGGGGCGAGGGGAGACTAAAAACCAGGATCAAGGTAGCTGTTTTTCCTCTTGGTGGATTTGGACATTGAGTTGTTGCTTTTTTATGGGAAACAAAACAAATACAAAGAAAGGTAGACGATTGCCTTGAGCCAAAGAGAGCACCTGCGGCCCGGATAAAGGGCAGAGAGAAGGGAGGCCAGAGGCCAAGTGCAGGGGCCACGAGCGGCCATCTTCGCTCAGCGGTCTGGGTGGGCCCCAAGGAAGCAGCCGCAGCCTTCTTCTGGACTCACTTTTTGCATCTATGAGCCGCTCCCGGGGCGCCGTGTCCGAGGACGAGAGCTGCTCCTTCACTTTGGCGATATCTTTAGGGTGCAGGTAGTCAAACAGACTCTGACCGATCAGATCATTCTGCGGGGACGAAGCACGGAAACGAGCCGTCAGCGGCGCCCAGAACAGCACGTACCCAACGGGTAGCACCTTTGCCTTTCTAAGTAAAGGCAAAGTACCTTTCTAAGTAAAGGTAGCTGCCTTTGCTTTTCTAAGCACGAGAATGTCAAGATGTCCAATGTGAGCACATGCAACTGTCCTATCACTCTGCCTGGATACAGACACAGGGAACGAGGCCTGGGGAGTTTGGTTTGGTAACACGGGGACAAGGGCTCAGTTACACTGATACTTCTACAAATAGTTGGTGTCCTGGAAGCAGGCATCTTTCAGCTGATATGTTCCCTCTGATTGATTTTTGATGCCCACGGACGCCCTTCTGGGGACGCAGGGCGTGGGCGCGGACTCCAGCCCGAGTCTCTGAGCTCTTCAGCCACGACGGCCTTTGTACCTTTGCTCAAAGACCAAAAAGAGCAAGGCACTCTGGACACAGTCAACCTACATCCCTTTGAATGTATACACGTTCTTTCAATTCTGCTGCCTCACCAACTTTCCGTGCAAACACCAGCAGATGAACGGGTGAGTGAGTAAAAGCTATAGGGACAGAGTCAGTGAAAAACTCTGCTCTAGAAGCTTCTAGAAATGTCTACCTTATTTGATCCTATGAATAATAATAAAAGTGGGGGTTATTAGGATTTTTTTTTTTAAGAGGAAGCCAAGGATCAACAAAACTAAAAAGGGCTACATCATCACAAACCCAATACGGATGGATTCCCAATTGTTTTACTCTCTGGTATTCTGTCATCTCCCTTCCTCATCAGACAGCCCCTTACGGCCTGCCTATCCCCTACTTCAGTTGTGGGATAGTCATTGTGCAACAATAACAAAGCATAAAGCTGCTATTGAGATCACAAACCTTTCAGTCAAAGAAACACGGAACTTATCAAAAGATTTTTTTCTAGGGGCACCTGGGTGGCTCAGTCAGTTGAACATCCGACTCTTGATTTCGGCTCCGGTCATGATCTCAGGGTCGTGAGATCGAGCCCTGCAGTGGGCTCCGCACTGAGTGCAGGGTCTGTTTAAGATTTTCTTTCCCTCTGCCGCCGCCCCCTCCCCCCTTGCCACTCTCTTAAAAATAAATAAATCTTCAAAAAGAAAAAAAAAAGATTTTTTTTCTAGGTTTAGATTCATTTCTCTGTTAGGAAGTGACGAATTTTCTGGCAGAAGCACTGAGTGTGTGTGGGAGGACGATACGAGCACCTCACAGGGGACTTGTAGATTAGAATTATCCTAACACATGGGGTGACCTTTCTGGCTGCTGGGGGGCTGCCCGCCAGCGACAGAAACAGGAGCCATACCTGGCTGTAGTTGAGGATCTTGAAGACAGACTCGGAGACGAAGAGGATCTTCCCTCGGTCACATCCTACGACAAACAAAAATCCATCTGCTGCCTAATCAGGAGAAATGGATAGTCAATTTATCACACTTTCAGAAACACCATTTATAATCACTCTGACAGCAAATAAGGACTTGTTTGCTATGTATCCAAAGCACAGAACTGTCCTCATTGACAGCCATACGATGCTCTCAACTAACGCCTCAGGAGACGGGGAGACGCTCTCCAGGGCAGGTCCCGACACGCGGATCATTGCAGGACTATGGGGACAGTCCCATTGAGGGAATTGCTGTTACCACACCGAATTCACTCTAAGACTTTTCCATTGAGTGTATCAAGGTCTGGAGAAGTCCTGTTTTTTGCTTTAATTTTAACTACAGAGAATCACAGGATCTAAGATTAAAAGGAAGCTTCAGGATCAAAACCCCCTCTCCTGGACCCTGACCACCATCGGTCCTCAACTTGAGCACTTCCGTTTCCAGAGCCCGCTCTCCAGTGGTGCTTCTCAGCATGGGGAGTGGGGGGGGGGGTGTTTGTTGTTTTTGTGCTGATGTTCTGGGGCGGGGCCGGATCACCAGTCTCTTCTCACCCCTACCCCCAAATGATTCTCATGGACAAGGACTAAGAACTACTGTTCCTGAGTACATTTCTTCATCCAGGGCTAGGCTGCTTATATTCTAAGTGAGACAAGAAAAGCAAAGCAAAAATTTCCCCTACATTCTTCTTCACCTTAAGTACAGGTTAAAAACCTAATCTTTGTGCCTGTCGTGGGACGTATATCCCAAGATACGAAGACAGGACACTCTGTTCGGCTGAAGTGGATGAACACCGAAGCATCCGAGAGCTCAGGCTCCGTGGCCTGTGTGTGGCTCCTCCCCACAGCTCTGTACGGGGACAGCCACTCAGCTCCTGCTGGGCCTCCCAGCGCCCGAGAGGGGGCTCCATGCTCGGTCACGTACCTGTGTTTATGCTCAGCTCCCACAGCTCTAAGTCAACATCTTGCCTTATTCACAAAGTCCTCAGTCTATTCTTGGGAAAAATCGAGAGAAACTCTATTCCCCTTCCCACAAAAGGGCCTTGGGGGATGCAATTTAATTCAAAGGACTAGGAAATGAATTCACGTGCCGGAGGAAAACAATGGCATGCGCACCGGAGCGGCCATGAAGGCAGCAGGAGGGGACCGAACCGGCGCTGCGGAGACGGCGCCAGGGCCCTCAGCCGAAAGGGAGCCGGGCCTGAGCCCTTCCCATGCTGGCACAGGGGCAGGGGAGGACAGTGGAGAGGAAGAGACTTCCCAAGCACCATCTGCTGGAAGCCTGGTTCAGTCAAAAACTAGGGTATTAATAACTTCCGCACTGCCTTGCAGACAATCTCACATCTCACAGGAGAAGTGTTTCGAGGCTTCTCACGGATGGAATGAGGTGGCACAGAAGGTGCCTCGGAAGAAGGTGCCTGTGACATCAGGGAGGGAATGCTGGGCAGAGTCGGGCCTGAACCCGTGACATCAACAAAGTGGGTCTCAATCTGTCCGAGGAGAGTGAGAGGGCTCCAGGGCCAGTGACCCGTCAGTGAGGAGAGGCTCAACACATTCTAACTCTGCTTCCCTTGGGCAGGTAAACGCCACCAGGTGAAGGGGCCGGGGCCCACAGCACAGTGGATGAGCAGAGACCAGGAGAAGGCCACCAGCACCAGGCGGCCACAGGGAGAACTCCCTCTTGGGGGAGGACAGGCTTAGTAAGGGACACACAAGCCCCGGCAGGGTCTGCCTAGTTTTCAGAAGATGGGGAGGTGGAACATCCAGACATCACACACTGGTCAGGTTGACTGCTCCCTGACACACATGCGTGGAAGCCATTTTGAAAGCTCTCAGTAGAGAGAGCAGACCATCACATGTGTACGGAGAAGGAAAAGCCAAGTCCAGTTCCAGCGGCTGAACCATTCAGACACCATCTGAGTGGACCTTGCCTTCTTTTGAAGCAAACTCCTGAAAACTGGGCACCTGAAGTGGCGAGGGATTGGACCGTGCTTTGTCACCACAGACACGTGCCAAGGAGGGCAGAAGAGCTTCCCCAGGGGACACCCATCACTACTCTGTCCTACAGATGTTGGAGGACACAGAAGTGCAGGCATGGCCAGCCCAGGATGAAGTATTTAGCTTAAATGTATGGAAATCCTTGTTCCACACCCTGACAAATGTGGGCATTGGACAGGAAATTTAGAAAAGCAGAGAGAAAGTTATTAAGCATTTGCCATTACAAAAGGAGCTTATATATATGTAAATACATATAAACCTAGGTTACCTATAGTGGGAACTTCATATGCCTTCTGTGTTCAAAATAAAACACATTTATATCTACATACACATATTTTTTCCTAAAAAATATCCAACTAGCTGTACGGCAATCAGGGCCAGCCTCATGATGTGTGGGGCCGGGGACAGAATGGAAATGCAGAGACCCTTGTCCAAACTTTATGCCCTTCCAGGTGGCAAGAGCAGAGCGTTAAACCAAGCGCTGGGCCCCACAGGGCTACACAAGTTGCTGCCCACGAAGCCAGCCCTAGTGGTTTCTCCAGAGACCAGCAGACCACGTTTGCATCCTAACTTTGGCCAGGCCTCCCTGAGAGCAGGGACAGCTTCTAGGAGAAGGACGGAGAGAGGAGTGCAGAGCTGTGCCTGGAGGGAGGCAGCCCAAGGACCACGCCCGCACCCCACACGTGTTTACTGTTGACCCGGATGAACCTAGAACAGTGCCCTGCACGTAGAACTAAGTCTCAGAATTGTCTGTGGTATTAGTGAGCGAAAGACACAGAGGGTAGGCCCAGCAGGTCTACCTGTCACAAGAAACTTCGAAGGATCACGGATGACCAACTGAAACATAGGACCATCCAATAAATAGATCCCGACAGAAACAGAAGCTCAAGAACACGAACCAGACCCATACACGATGGAAAAAATTTCTCCTCACAATAACCAATGTCCAAGAGAGTGGGAAGGATGGTATTACAGTGGCCCCAAAACGTGGCACTAATATGATGGCTTCTACGGCAAGGAAGGGGCCAGGCCCTTTCAACCCCAGACCAACCAGACCCCAGCTGAAGTTTCCGCACTGGGTGGTGAGAACCACTTCTGGAGGAAAATCTAGCAAATGGACGTGGCTCTGGGAAGTGTGTGTGTGTGGCCAGTGCTGACGGGGGATCTTGCCTGCCCCTACTGTGGAGGCTGGAAACGTCTAAATCCTTGCCGTGAAGCCAGGGGTCATCAAGTAACACCTTCTGGAGAAGCTGATGCCTGCTATTGGGCTTTCAGGAAGGCCTATCCTTTGAGAAAAGGGACAGCTGGCCTAGACACTCGCCTGCCCCTCGTTTCTGGCCGGGGCGGGTACCCTGAGGAAGTGGACTGCAGACAAGCCCCGCGTGATGGCTGGCGAAGGCACACAGAGCCTCTTCCAGACGCCCTCGCCGAGCCACCGCACCAGCCCCTCCTGGCCCAGCGTAGGACTGGCTGTATTTGGGAAACAAACCCTCTCTGCTCATCATGTCACTGCGGCTTGTAGCTGAAAGCTTTCCAGTTGGGAGAACCCATCGGTGGGGAGAACAGAGCGCTGGGGTGAGCACACGGGCCAGACCTACAGAGGACCGGAGGCCAGGCAGCGCAGAAAGTCAGGGTGACAACAGAGGGGCCGGCAGCCCGAGGCCTGGCAAAATGTCTGCTCAAAGCCATGTGCCCAGACGCCGCAGGGGCGTAGCGAGTGAGGTCCACCCTGGCTGGAGGAGGATGGAGGCGGGTTACATTTTTCTGTTTTCTGTTCACAGTTTGCAAGAGGACAGGCTTCTGAATCCCGGTCCTTTCCTTTCAATTTCCAAGTTCATCTCTACCCAGAGGCAGACCTGATTCCACATAGAAGCCAAGTTCGCGCGGCGCCATGTCCACTGCCCCTCCGCAGGGACGAGCAAGACCAGCGAGCACAATGGCCAAGAGGGGACAGCTTCGCCTCCCCCATTTCTCGTCCTCCTTGCACGGGGTCGTCTTTGGAAGCTCTCTTGCTTTGACGGGATTTTGGTGTCAAGATGTAGGCGGATGTTTTTGTGTGGGCGGTTAGGTGCGGAAAACAAATTCCCAGTTACCCGCGTCCATCCCTCCTAAACTCTTCACGCCAGAATGAGCTCCTTACCTACCTCTGAGTAACAAAATCCAGCCTCCTTCCATTGAAAAATCACAGTAGCCTGGGCCTTCATGTTTTGTCTAAGCGAGGGCGGAAGGACCGTGGAGACCCGAAAAGATGGAGCGGGCCTCAAAATGTCCAGTGTTTAGACATCAAATGCCCACACTCTGCTACTTCAGTCTGAAGTCTGTCAGTGTGTATAAAACAAGTTCATAATTGTGACATACCCTGAGAATGAGGTGTTTCAATTCATCATCTGACAGAAAAGTTGGTTTGTAGTTTGCTTCTGTGTATGGATTGGTGGCACCTTAGGGAGAAAAAAGAAAAAAAAGAATTTGTACACTGTCTATTCAGGGAATGGCTCATTCCACCTCATTGCCTCCAGATGCGGCCTAGTCCTTACCGCCCAGGACTTCAATGTTCTCTTCTTTTTCCTTAACGGTCAGATCAGGCTTTGGAAAGAACCCACTGAAAAGACAAAACTGTTGCCCACAGGGGACCTAACAGGTTTGCTCTGGTCACTGTAGGGGAGCCAAGAGGTAATAGACGGAAGTAAAAACCTGCTTCAAAGAGAGAAGGCAGCTTTGGAAGCCAACAGAGGCTCCTGGGAAGGTTCCCTCCTCCCACGACCAACATTAAATGCATTCGTTGTCTAGCGGTCCCTCAAATGACCACACTGAGCCTTCCTAGGAGTCATCCAGTCGGCCAGGCCCTGAGTAAATAAATATACTGTAGAAGGTCAGAACTGCTTCATCGGGGGGGGGGGGGGGGGGG
>CM053613.1:35760294-35815807 GCA_028646535.1 Procyon lotor
ATTCCCAGTACCGTGGTGAAGGAGGTTGACAGAACGTGTCTGTGACTTTCATATCAAATAATGAGGCACCCGCTGAGCCCCATTTCTGCTTTTGATAGAACTCTAGATTTGTTCCTTGTGTCCTTCCAATTTAATAAAAATTAGCTTATATTAATCTCTAGAACCTTCCCCAATAGGAATGTTTAGATGCCATGCTCACAGCACAGGACATGACGCTGCCGTGTCCATAAAGACACAATGCTTTTGCCACACAGGTCAGAGGTCCGACTGAGCGCCCACTTTCCAATTTCCTCTAAGGGTCCAAGATGGGCCACGGAACCTGCCAGGCCCAGCACTCACTGAAGCGCCCAAGACGCTGCAGATTTCTCCTAATCTGGAGATTAGGTTTGGGTAAGTCGTTTCCACCTTTCTCTGCCTCTGTTCTCACCCACCCCACGCTCAGAAAAGGAAAATACTGCCTCCCTCATAAAGAGTCTATCTGGTTTGGGAAAATTCCAGAAGCATGAAAATCTCATTGGTGTTCATCCCTGACAGCAAAACACAGCAAGAACCATGAACCAGTGACTCACTCTTGAAAGGAGCCATGGTGAATTTTCCTCTTACAAACGGCAAGGGACCTCTCTGCATCACTCAGGGCACCTGCATTTCTGACGGGGATTGCTGGGCGGGTGGGGCCCAGGCGCACTCACACACGGAAGGTGTGGGTCCTCTGACACGCACAGAGCCTGCCTATGCCACACACGTTCCCCCGGAGAGGTGAGACTGCATAATCCCAACTGGACGCCCATGTAAGCTCAACGATCACTTCATTTGCCATCAGGTCTACTGTAGGGAAGGAGAGGCGGGTTACCCAAGGCTACACACTGGCAAATAATGACCAGGGTCCCGGGGCCTCAGGCACACCCCGGGCCAGGGACAGAACATCGGTGGGCCAGGGCAACAAGGACAAAAAAGCCTGCGGTCTTACCTCGTAATGTTTTCATGTGCTGAACGGCCATCCTCAGCACAGTAAGTTTATCTAATTTCCTGGACATGGCGTTGCACGTGGGCACCAAAGATGCCAGTTCATCAATGAAACTATTCATTTTATCCCGACGCCGCTTTTCAATCTGACTGTGAGCTTCCCTGCACAACAGGAAAAACGATTTCTAGAAAATGATGCTGAACCACAAGAAGACAATGACGAAAATAAGTTATTACAGTTTCTGACATTCTGACAGGGCACCTTCAGAATCTGCACAAGGCTTTGAACTCAATTTTTCTACTAAGGGACCAAAAAAGTGGCCTCACGGCCCCTCGGGGTCAGTATTAGTTGTTTGTAGGCTTATCTCATACTTAGAATTAAGAAGAAATTTTACAAAAATTGCTCAAACTGGATTGGGAATTTCTCATTTCTTTTTCTCTTAGCCTCTGTCAGGTTGGATTTTTGAGATGGGCATGGAAGGAAAAAAAAAGGGACGTGGAGTCTGCCAAGAGCAAAGCACCAAGGAGAGCAGCTGGGGGGATCCTGGAGTCCTGGGGAGATCTCGGAGGTTTGTGAGGAGCCTGTGGTGTGGCCTGTCAGAGCCTCGCTGACTGAATCACTAGGTAACTAGCGCCGCCATCTTTGGATCAACCATGACTCCACCAAGATAAAGCAGATGCTACATCTGTCTATCCCCAAGAGCTTCCTCTGAAGAACGTCACACTCTTCCCTCCCAGGAGTGGCCACCCATCAGAGCAAGGGATGCTTCCCCGGGCACACATGCTCTCCTGGACTGGTTTGCAGCTGCCATTTGTGACTGTCCCCTATGGGGGTGCATCCCCAGTGGAAATGTCATTTGCTGCTACAGCAACAGAGCCACTAAGAGGGACCTCCCACGAAGGCTAGCTGGTACAGGGAAAGCTACAAGTCTCAGGCCGGTCGAATTCTGCAGCCCCGGGTCTGTGTCATGACAGCCTTCGATGGCCCTGGAGCCACAGGGAGAAGACCCACGTGGATGGGGTCAGCAAGTGTGGCTGGAGGCAGGAGGGGTCAAGTTTGAGAATCTACTCGAGGGCACAGACAGCCCCATTGTCTGGCCTTGCAGTGCAAGAAGGGCTGCTCCGAGAGGCAAGGCCCAGCCCAGGGATGGAGTCACCGAGCCAGGTGGCTCTGGACGTCCGAGTCAGGAAGGAGCAACCTGCTGTTGACCGCTAGGGAAGAGCTTCCGCCTTGAAGGGCTTCCTGATACTTCTGAAATCCCCTTCAGGTTAAATGTGACCACAGAGCCAAACGTGAAGGCCAAAACTCTGGGAGGAGAGGACAAGAGGAAGGCGGCCACATCACCCCCCACCCCCACCCCTGACAGGGACCAGACACATGCAGCTGCCTCAGTGGCCCTCTGAGCTGCCAAAACCAGGACACTGTATAGACAGGTGCACGCTTACCTTGCATTTTTGATCCTTCCTTGGTGCTCTGTGTATTCTAACCTGGAAGGGAAGGCAGGGAAAAAAAAAAAAAAAAAAGGCAAAAGATCAAACACAATCCCTGGGAGACTAATGGCAAAGTTACACAGCTCTCTTTCCTTTCCGGCTTCATTCATTTCCCTGCTTAATCCCTGTCATCTCTCTCCACACAGAAGGGCTCTTGTTAGCCTCGATGGGGGCTGGGGGTTGGGGGCTGGCACCTTGAGCTCTCAGGCTCACAGCCTCTTTGCTAATCCCCAAACAAGGACAAGGGGGCGACATGTACTAAGTAACAGAACATGTAATTATGCAAGGAAAATAGCAGGATGAAGGTCATGACTAGGTTCATGGTACCTTCCATGAGGGTCATCTTTGTCTGTGTCCATGCTCTCTCTGAAAAAAACAAGAGAGAACGTGAGTATTTGTTCATAAAGGCACACAAAGCCACTTCTTACAACATGGAAGGCTCACATTTATCCAGAAACCAAATAATCAGATAGTTCAAATATCCATGGTATTGATTATTGACGTGGACTAGTCAAACACACAGCTTGCCCCTGCGATGCAACTAGGACTGGTTTTCTAGATGATCAAACAAAAGTTACGTATGGTCCTCAATAGAGCTTGCTGTTAACATTTTATGCCGTATTTTGGAAATCGGGAATACAGAGCATTTATGGAAATTCTTAGAGTATCCAAATAATACCTTATTCCCCTCATCATTCTGGATAAATGGAGTGTATTCATTTGTAAAACATACCAAGCCTCAAATATACGTGTGCCTACATATATATTTGGTGTGGGGGGGGTGGTGAAGTGAGGAGGGGAGACCAAAGAACCCACAAAGAAGCATTGAGCAGAGCCCTGAGGCAGCGTTTCAAAGATAGAGATATATAGTGTTCTGGTTGTCAGCCAGGGGGGAACCCCCGAGGCCCGGGGAACTGGGAGAGGGGGGGCGCAAGTGGGGTTGAGGGCTGTGGAACCCTGTTTGGCCACAGGGGGTCCTGGGTCACAGCGGGGATCTGCCTCCCTTTTATAGACTCCAGAGATCCAAGTTTCCTGGCACCTCACAGTTTAGTAGAAAACAGACTAACGTCCTCTAAGGAAGGGCTTCCAAATCCCCCTGGGGTCAGCTCACACCCTTCTGCAGCCCCTAAGCTTATCACCAGGAGGGCAATGCCATGCACCTGGACCTCTCTCTTTTATCCTGTAAGAACAGAGGGATACGGCCCTTCAAACAATGTAGTCTCAAAGGCAAAAACAACTTTTCTCAGGAGCACCAAATCACAGCGCAGGGATTCTAGAATAGGGGTTCCCAACCAGGAGCCCTTGACTGCCTCACTGGCAGAGAGTTTCTCTAGCTAGCCCCACAGCACAGAAGATGGGATTCAGGGCACAGGGGAAAACCGAACTTCTCCCTCCCCTTTTGTCTTGACTTGTATCTGGTCCCTGAGGCCAGGATGATCGACCCAGGTGGAAAGACTCCGCCTGACCCATCAGACACATTTAGAGCAGGGAAAGGGATGAGGGGTGCTTAATAATAGGGTCTCCACGAAATCACAGAAGATTTGGAAACGGGGTCCAGGAGGGAAACCTGGAGGTCTTGGGTGGGGACAAGTTTGGAAACCACAGGTTTAGAGAGCAGAGGTCTTAGAAGACACCAGTGAGTCCATCCACCCAAGACAAGTGGTCCGTGGCAAACATCTCCTGGCCTCCGTGTTGGGGTGGGGCTGCTCCAGAAGAACCCTCTCGGTCCTCACACCCACTCTCCATCCCCTGGGCGTTGGCTTGCTCAGTCATCTGGGATCACTTACATATTAATCATAGCATCTCCTAGTGGGCATCTGACCTTCAGCCACTGTGCTCCCCAAATTCGACCTGTGAACTTCAGCAGAAAGGACATCTGCTGTGGGGGAGATACCTCCTTGGAGATGTTTCCCTCATTAAACAAAAGAAAACCTCCTCAGTGGACAAGGGGCTAAGATTTCACACAGTTGCCTCAACAAAACAAAACGTGCCTTTGAATGTTCTACGCGGCAGTCTATTCCCTGGGTGTTTGTATAGATAAAGGGTGGACTGTGGGTGTGCAAATTTACTTACTCAAAAGAAAAGCCATTAAGTCTAAAAAGAAACAAAAATACTATTTAATAAAACAGGTACATACTAATTTGAATAAGGTTTCAGGGCAATACCGATGTTCCTACAATACTTTCGGAGCTAACCTGCACTCGCTCCTTCACAAACATCGTTAAGCAACTGAGGTCTCAGAGAGCCTCAGGCAAAGTCCTCCTTGAAACCACTCAGAGTACCTCCAGATGCTTAGCCATCTTGCTCTGAGGAGGATGAAGGAAAAGGGTGAAACGTACTGCCTGGCTTTAAGCCTCTTCCTTTTCCCTTGATGTGCCACAGTCTGGGGAGAGAAGGGGGTTGGGGGTGCCTCAGCAGGACTGGAGGCTCCCTCCTGCTTGCGATCCAGGGAGGAAGATAAAAGCAAAAACCAAACCAAACCAAAACCCCACTGTGGGGCCACCTAGACTTGGCTTTCCTTCCCATCCCTTTCCACAAAGAGGACCCCTTCTTCAAGAAGAACAGCAGTTGGCCCCTCGATGTGCCGGGAACGGACACCAGGTTTAGCCAGAGGGAGAGGAGCTCAGGAGGCCTTACTGGTAGTCGGTAGAGCTGCCTTTCCGTTTGCGATTACAATCCATGCCACCGGTGCCGAGGGGGCTGGAGAGCAGGTCGGTGGGGCCCGGGGACATGAAGTCACTGATTGTCGAAGAAATGTCCATTCTCTGGTCAGCCATTGGAGGTCTGGAACTGGTACAAGGAAGCACAAAAGTGATTTCTACCTGCTCTTCTACCGTGGTAGAGGGCTGGGGGGCGGGGTACTGGTCTTACGCACTAACCCATCTCCCCCAGCCAGCTGGAATAGGGACACAGCCGGATGGGGAGCAGCAGACATGCTTTCGGAGTTTGCATAGATAATGTAGGTTAATCTGCTCATATTTTTTTTTTTTGAAGATTTTATTTATTTGAGGCTGTGGGGAGCACAGGCAGAGGAAGAGGGAGAAGCAGGCTCCCATGGGACTCGATCCCAGCACTTCGGGATCATGACCTGAGCCGAAGGCAGACGCTTAACCGACTGAGCCACCCAGGCGCCCCCTACTCGTATATTTCTGACGAAGACCCAAAGTTCAAAGCAACTGGGTAGTTTCTCCCGGGTCCCCGCCAGGGCACATGCAGGAACGATTCCAGAAGCCAAGGCTCGAGGACTTGGAGCCCGGCGTTCCTCCCACAGAGGGAACCAGATATTCTCTGACGGTTCTTCCAGTCCATAAAATAAATGTGGTTCACTGGTTATCTTTGTGTTTTTGTTACAACTTTTGTAAAAGCCCCAGAAAAGCAGAAAATATCCTTTCTCAGACCAGGAGTCCCTCTCAGGAGTCAGGAAAATATGGTCCCTGCCTATCACGGGGCCAGGCAAAGTCTGCCCGGTCTTCCCTGACTAGCCTTTGTGCCCAGCATCCCCTGCCAGAAAAACCTGCATCAGGACATAAAGACATTGTAGACCAACTGGCAAAACATCTCGAGAATTCACGTTTTCTAAGCGTGGAGTCAGATGGGACTGACTTACCTTGCAAGGGACTCCGACTCCAAACCAAGTGGAAGAGGGCCTCGCGCTGCCCACAGACGGGGTCCCAGCTTCACACCACGTGACTGGGGCTGTCACTCCCTCTCTCTGGGCTCAAGGTTCTTCATCTGCAAAGCAAGAGGGGACTGTGAGCTCCGTTCCCCAATTACGGTTCCGCCCACAGAAGAGTGCACCAGGGTCAGGTGCGGGCCAACTTCTCCCTTTCACAACTGCTGCCGGAGGGAGCATCTCGGTGCTCTAACTCCAGGCACTAGAGCTCTTATCTCTCAGTCTTAATGTCTGAAAGCAGGACAAAAGGGAACACACGTGGTAGGTCTTGGTACATCCTGGAACACCGTGCTGCCAAAAAGCTCCGATAATTTTTATTCCCGACAAGAGCTCCTATCAATCTGAAGAAAAGGACAAAACCCCATTGGTTTTTACTTGCATTTTTAAATGATTACGGATGCTGTCCCTATGTTTATAGGCATTTCTCTGGTTTCCTTTGTGCCCACTCATGTCCTGTTTTTCTACCACATTTTCTTCAGTATGGATGGGCCTCCTAACTCATGTTCACCTGCGCACCTGAACCTGGGGGGAGAAAAGCACACAATGAACTCGCTGCTCTCACTTGCCATCACGACCTCTCACACGTCTGACCCCAGCGCCGCCCAGGGATTCTTGACCCCCCTGCTCGGCTTATTCCCCACTCTGACCAAGAACATCGTACCCTCTCTCTTCTCAAGCCCCCAACAGCTCCCCGTCGTCACTCTCAGCAGACACTTGGCTTTCTACTCCACTGAGAAAAGGGAGCACATCCACCAGCCCGCCCGGCTGCTGCTGGTTAGGAGCCCCGCCCCCCACAACAGGTGGGGTCGCCATAGTCTCTCACCCCTGAGGACCATCACCCCAGAATTCTCTCCTTGCCACTCATCTGCACCATCTACTTTCCCCATCCTGCTGGATCACCCTTGTTGGGATACAAACAACAACTCTCACCTTGGGGAAAAAAAAACCCAACTCTATTTTTGACTTCCATTCCCTTCTGGCCAGTACCACTGTTTCTGTTTCCAATTCTTTTCCTCTTACTCAGTATAAGCCAACTCAGATCGGGCTCTTGTCTTCATCATTCTGACAGAACAGCCCCTGTTAGGATCCCCAGTGAGGGCCTCATGGCTAAATGCAGTGGCTGATTCTTCGTTCCCTCCCTCCTTGCCCCGTCCCGACACCTGCTAGAGCTGATCTGTCCCTCCTGTCTCTTGGCTTTGGAGGGGTGACCTTCTCATTGACCCCTTCTATCTCGGCGGCCACCCTTTCCATGCTGACCTCTTTTGCAGGCTCCTCCCCATCCTCACCTCTACCTCAGAGTCCTGAAGGTGTCCTCAGACTTCCTCTGTCTATAGCTGCCTTCTAAGAGACTGTTCTAGCTTCGCTGCCTCCAGTATGATCTAGGCTCTGAGAACTCCCAAACTTCGACCTCCAGCCTGGACCGCTCCTGAAGTCCAAACTTAGAGGACCACTTCCCAGAGGTCTCCCTCTGTATACAACAGAGACCACCCAACTGAAACATCAACCCAAGCCCCTCGATGTCCCCGAGCCAGGCCCCTTAGTGATGCTCACGTCGCTAAGTGGTACTTCTGAACGCTCAGGCCCCAGACCTAGATGTCATCCTGACTCCTTGCTTTCTTTTGCAACCTGCACCCAATCCGTCAGAAAATCCTATCAGCTCAACCTTTACAAAAACATCCAAGTTTAACCACTGCTCTTTCTCCTTCCTGTTCCTTCTCCAAGGTCACTCCAGCAGTGAAGGGATATTCCCTGAATATCCATATGCTGCAATCCCACCACTGCTGCCAAACACCCCCCCCCGAACCACCCCCCCCCCGTTTCATTTTGTTCCGTGGCCCCTATCAATAATCAACTTATTTAGTAGCCTCCTCTCCATTAGCCTATGACCATCAGAAGAGCGGGGTTCAGTTTAATTCACTACTTGCACCCTAGTAGCCGAGAACACTTTCTAGCATATGCTAAGTACTCAGTAAATAGACGCTGAATGAATAAGTTTGTACCTTAGGAATATTCATTCCTTGTTTGTCACAGATGTCATAAATACCCACCCCCTTTTTGCCTTTTAATTTGGCTTATAGTATTTGTATGTGATACTAAAAGTGAGTTTTTTTTAAAAGAGCTTTTTCACCCCAAAATATAAATATCCTAACTTTTTAAATAATTTTACTTATTTAGCTCTTAATCCATTTGGAAATTACTTTTGGTATACTACCTAAGGTTGGAGACTTCTTTCCCTCCAGTGGATAGAGAACAGTGCTAACACCATTTACTAGACCAGACATTCTGTTACCAATCATTTGAAATGCCACCCTTATTGATTATTGATTTATTATCTATTTCTGGACTTCCTATTCTATTCCTTTCATCTAATTACTTCCAGTCCAGTAGCACACTATTTGTTATTGTGGCCTCATAATACACTCTATTATTAGGTAGAACAAACCCTTTACCTCTTAGGACTTTTCGTTTCTAGAAATTTCCTGGTTATTCCAATTTATTCTTTTTGAGAAGCATTTTGTAAACATTAAATCACATCAAAGGCGCTGATGGGTGGCTGCTAGAAGTTATTACGACGGACGTGAAGAGAAGCCCACGAGGGAGGAGTACAGAGTCCTCCCCTCAGGACGAGCCTTTGGGTCGCCTGGCAGACGTGGGGAGCCATTTCTGGCCCCCACTTCCTCTTTTTGACCAGCTAGACTGTTGCATGAGGTGGACTCTCCCAAGTTTTGGGCTGTGGGGAGAAACCACCCTTCCTGAAAGAACTACCGTGGAAGCTGCCAATGACAGCAGCTGGGAGCTGGAGGGATGATTTTATTACCTGAAGTTAGAGTTCTTAAAGCTCAGATCCACCTTGGGAGGAGCAAGGGGCCACTGCACTGATGGGTCACCTCAGAGCGATTTTCATGTTTTGTCGTCTCCTTTCAGGCAGTCAGCGTCCTCCAGAAACCTACAGTGGGGCCCACAGGAAAAGAAAACCCACACAGGTCACTCGTGGGGAGACACACGGAACAATCTCCTGGTAGCAAGGGGAGAGGCCCGCCAGCCCAGCCTCCAGCGGCCTGCTCAGCTCAACTTCGTACACATGAAGGCCTCTGGCAGGAGAGCGCATCCAGGACAAACACGGCCCTTGCAAGGATTCAACGTGGATTCCTGGATGCGGCCTTAAAAGAAGATAACTGGACTTTTCATTTCTCCTACCGGGTCAGGCAGTAAAATGAGTGAACGTTTACTGAGTGTGTGCTTTGCGTCAGGCACCATTTTGACTGTGTTACGTAGATTCACTTATTACAGCCCAAAAATCATTCTCTGAGGTAGATACTCTGGTTTTTTTTCACTGTTTGGATGAGAAGAGAGAGGCGGAGAGAGGCTCAAGGAGGACACTCGCCAAGGTCACATGGCGGGAAGGCGCAGAGGCTCCAGAAGCCGCATCAGGGTCGAGCAGGGTCGTAGGCTCCCCCTGAGCTGTTGCCAAAGGCGGAAAACAAGCAGCCATGGAAACAAGGCCTCGGGAAGTGGTAAGCCGAAACACATGTGCACAGAGCCCAACTCCAAGACTGTTGGAAGCAAGGTCAGATGCTTAGAGGCCATGTCCGGGAAGCCCAAGCACACGGTGGGCACCCAAAGCGAAGAGGAGTCAGTGGTGAGAAGGCACTCCAGTTAGCAAATGGCCTGTGGCCCTGCCTTCTCCTGCTGGCGGGACAAGGGTCTCTGCCTGGCCCCACAGGAGGCTGCGCCCACCTTCTACTCCCTCCCGGCTCTGCCTTGTGAATGGGCCTTTCCTGACCTTTCTGACGCAAAGCAAAACCCCCGGGGTTGCACCTTCCACAGAGGTCTTCAAATCAATGTCCAGGAATAGGGCAGCTCCTGTCCTCCCAGCTTACTCCTCTCTGTGAGGTCTGGTTCGGACACCTCACCGTCTGACTCTGGGAGCCAGTCTGGACACATGCAAACTGCATGACGGGATCTTGGATTTCCAGTCCCCAAGCCTCCGTGAAGCACCCCACGGACACCAAGTCCCCAGGGCAGTGCTGCCCGAGCACTCACCATACGCCCTTCCACCTCGGCCTGATTCCCCACACAGGCCCCAAGCTCTTCTCCAGCCCCAGATGAGCCCTGCAGGACCCACGTGGGCGCCCTCTCCTTCCCTCACCCCACCAGCCCTCTGACCCACGGACCTAGCCGCCCCCTCTGTCCTCTGGCCACGCCTCCATCCAGGCTGCTCTCCCCTAGACTTGCCCCTCCGCATTCGGCTCACAGACAGGACACCCCCGCCCCCCTTGTTTAAAACACTTCGGCAGCTTTCCTGCTCTGTGCCCTGAACCTTCCAGCAACGCCCCGCCAGGAAACAGCAAACCTCCACAGTGGGCCTGCTCGCCTCCCGTCCTGCCCCGCTCTGTCCATCCGGGCCCAAAGCATGAGGCCGCCAGGGTACTTAAGCCCTCCAGAGCACGTGGCCTCGACTGTGCCTACGCTGCTTTGCAGGTGTGGCTCCCTTGACCCCCCCCCCCCCCCCCGGTCACCTGGTGAACTCCAGCTTTCCCTTCAAGTGCTCTCAGGTGGCATCTCCTCAGAGAAGCCTTCTGGCTCTGCCCGTGCTGCTTGGAGCCTTCTCCTCACACCTGTGGCCCCTCCACCCTCCGCCCCACGATCTCACTATTAGGGGGCTCCTGGTACCACACCTCACTCACTTCCCCCCCCCGCTTCTCCGAAACTTGGATGAAGGTTCTCCATACCATACTCCATATGAAATTTCTTACTTGGACCAATTGTTCCAATACTCAAATTTACTTTATAGAGATGATGAACGCGAGCATAAACTTTGGCACTATATTTTGCAAAACAAAGATCAGAAGGCCTTGCCTGGCTTCGGGCTCCCTGCTCATGGGGAGTCTGCTCCCTCTCTTCCCCTCCCCCCACTCATGCTCTCCCTCTTGCTCGCGCACACTCTCTCTCAAATAAATAAATTAAAACCTTAAAAAAACACTTAAAAAAAAAATCAGAAGTCCTTTCTTATATGCTTGGACCAAGTAAGGAAGCTGAACCAGCTGTGACAAGTATTTCTGGAAAACTGTTTTCTCTCCAAGGTGTTCTTCAATGTAAGACAATGAATGAAACAACAAAAGAAAAAAAAAAAACACCTCTCTGTGCTATTTCCAAAAGAGAACTGAGCCCAGGTAGGGGACTCCAAGAGACCACAGGTAACTGGGAGAGGAGTCCTTTCCCAGGGGAGCTCAAGGCCAGCACTGGGGGCCACAAGTGTGCCCACTTTTGAACTAGAGACTTCCAAAGGAGGGGGAGGCTCCCTGGATGACAGAGGAAGCGAGGCACGAAGGGACTTGTGCAGTGTGCTTGGGGAGAACTTGGTGGTCCCCTTGGTCCCCCCTCAGTCCCCTTATTCTCCTTGGAGTTAAGGAGAAGACTCTCCGGGCTCCACACAGGGGAGCACGGGGGCTAGAAGAGAGGTCCCAGCCGCAGCTGCCCCTGCAGAGACACCTTGGCAGCTGAGAAGGGTGAGGGTGTCAACCACTACTGGCACCCAAAACAGACCCAGCTGCTCCTCTGAGCAGAGCGGGGTGAGGCTGGGCAGCCCTTGAGGGATGCTCACGTGTCCTCTATAGGAGGATGACCACACAAGCCCACCGACCACAGATGGGCGTGTCTCTCTGCTTTCCTTCCTCCCTGACCCAGCACCCCAGAATGCTACAGGAAGGGAGGGGGCGTGTAGATTGCATTACGGTTCATACTGTTAGCGCCCCCTCCCCACAAGGACAGTCTGCCAGACGACGCCCAGTGTCGGGCCCGGCCATGTGACTGGCTTGGACTGACGAGTATGAGCGGAAGGGACAGCTTCCACTTTTGAACAGAACTTTTCCCCTGAGTTCCTTTGTCTGTGCTGAGACTGACATCTTCCTGGATAGAGGCTCCTCCTTTGGCTGAGGTCCCAGATGGAGAACAGCACAGGAAGAAAGAAACCTTTGCTCCTGCCACCCACTGAGATGGTGATGGTGCGTGTTCTAGAGTGACCGACTCCATTGTCTGCCTCAGACCTTCCCACTGGGGCACTGGAAGTCCCGCCTCCCAGAAAACTGCTTTGTCCCATATAAAGCAGGACAGTCAGGCAGCTAGGTCCTCCAATCAAATCTCTCCCTCATCCTAAGCTGACCGACACAAGCAGGAGGAAGGAAACACAGACGGGATGAAGGAGCCACAGACGGAGTGGAGCCCATGATCTGAGGGGAGGGAAGGGGGATCTGAGGGGTTCACACTGGACTTGTTTTAGCTTCACGATAACCCAGCCCTTAATTGTGCTCGTCACCCCAGTTTTCCAGGTAAGGATTGAGGAGGCGAAGCTATCTTGCTCCAGATGACCCAGCTGGCAGGTGGAGACGGCCACCCAAGTGCATCTGGTCCTGTGCGGGTTCGCCAGTCCTGCCTCCAAGAGCACCCCACACAGTGAAATATAACACCCCCCAAAATGAGCCTTCCTGGGAAGGCATGAGGGGAAAGAAGGAAAAGCGACCTGGTTCAGGAGAGCCACAGAACCTGAGCCCAACACGTTGTCCCTGGGCTTCCTGGCAGGTGAGGCGGAGAAGGAAATGCTCACACTCGCTGGGAAGCATGTCGGATCAGTTCACGGGGACAGACAGCAGGCAGGGCTGTCGGTCCGGGAGGCTCTCTCAACCAGACCTGAGCTGCTGAGTGGCTCTGAGGAAGCCAGCCGTTTGAAAGAATAGAGCGCCTCCCCTTTTAAAATGGGACCTCAATGAAAGGCTGCCCCCCTCTTGCCCCTACCTTCACGTGTGACAGCCTGGGAAGCCCCAGGATGTCACTGGGGCAGTGACTTTTGATGATGTGGCTTAACAAAAGGGCATGGCTTGGAAAATATGGAGGCTCGTGAGTGGGCATCCCTGACTACCCTGTCTCCTAGCTGTCTGCTTACTGACCCGCTTCCCCCCAGCACCCCGCCCCCCGTCCAGTAAGGGGCCATGGCTGCATCCCGCAACCTTCACGGGCTGGCCCTGGGCACAGACGTGTTCCAGAAGTACTTTCCCTCCACGGCCCTGAGAGCCATGGCAGGTGGCCCTTGGCCCCCTCCTCCACATCCTCCTATGTGGTGCTGGTGCCCGGTTTCAGTTTTACTGAGGGAATGGGGGAGGAGTTGCTCTGGCCTGTTCAGGCCGTGGTGGTCTCTGAGGCCAGAGGGGCTCCGTCTCCTCTGCAAGTGCGCCTTGGCCCTCCACGGTCACTCCGACGGCCTGTGGGGAGTTCAGCTGCCTTGCTTTGCAACAGATGCACTTAGAGAATGTTCACCCAGGGAGACCAGATGCCCTGTGCCTAAGGTAGCAGGTGTTTGCATCAGGATCATTCAGCAAGTGTTTCTCTAGCCCCCGGGGCACTGGGGACACAGGGAGGAATCCACAGTCCTAATGTGCAAGATTCCCTCAATCTAGTTGGACAGACAGGGTCTAAATCAAGACGTGACAGTGTGCTCACTGCGCTAGGTGGGGCCTTGCTTAGGTGGCCCAAGCAGCGCGTTGCCCAAGTCCAGGATGCATCCCTGCTCTTGCTAAGTGGCCGAGACTTGTGGAGCCATTCTGACAAATTCCCAGCAGGTGGCAGTCAAGTGTCTCGAGGAAGGAGGGCCTTGCTTGGCCGGGAAGCATAGGTAAGGTACAGGAGCAGAGTGAGAGAGAAAATAATGAGCTTATAGATAAGCTGGTGTGTGCTGGGGGGGGTGGGGGGGGGGAGAGGGAGAAAGAAAGAGGGAGGCGGAGAGGCTTGAATCAGGTGCTGCCTGGTGGACAGGGTGGTGGGAAGTCCATTCTGAGCCAGGGACTGCAGCACTGGTGGTGGCTGGCAGAGGTCTGGGGAGCCCAGTCTGTGGGTCTTGTGTCCCCGGTCCTCCTGGCAGCTCCAGAGGCTTGGGAATCCCGGAATCAAAACACGAAGCAAGGAGGCTGCATTGGGAAGCACACAGCTTGGAGGGCCAGCTCAGAGGGTCTCACGGGAGCAGGGTCTGTAAATCCTGCAGTATTTTGTGAATGAAAACAAGGTTCTTGTGGAAAAGATCTCCAACAGCATCGAGAATCGCATTCTCCAATTCTACAGATTCCAGTCTCTGGGGGCTACTGAGGGCTGTTAGAGGGACTCAGAGGCGTCACTAAGAGTCACAGCACGGAGCATGCCCCTAGCCCAGCACAGTGCTTAGTAAATATTTGTTGAATGAATGCAAAAGAGACACCATCTTGGACCTTTGCCAAGTCTATCACTGAAGTACAGGAAGGAGAACCTTTCTTCTTCTTCTTTTTTTTTTTTTAAGATTTTTTTTTTTTATTTATTTGACAGAGAAAGACACAGCGAGAGAGGGAACGCAAGCAGGAGAAGAGGGAGAGGGGGAAGCAGGCTCCCCGCCGAGCAGGGATCCCGATGTGGGGCTCGATCCCAGAACCCTGGGATCATGACCTGAGCTTAGGGCAGAGGCTTTAACCCACTGAGCCACCCAGGTGCCCCTCTTCTTCTTTTTTTAATACACAGAATGAGGGCCTGGTCCTAAAGACTTGGGATAAGTACACTGTCCACCAAAAAACTTACTGCCTGAAGTTGAAGAAAGTTCCGGAAAACATCTGCATCTTGTTCTAAAGGAAACAAAAGGACATGCTGCTGTATTTCACAGTCACCTGCAAGATACTGGTGCGAGGGGGAGCAGAGTCAAGACGGGGTGGCCTAGAAGGCCCTCTGAGTCTCAGGCGAGGGCTGCAGATGGCGACAGGCTGCAACAGGCAACAGGGGTGGACCCACGGAGGGCTGAGACTCAGAGAAGAAAAGGGATACACGCCTTCTCTGAGAAGGGGGCAAGGTTGAGAGACAATGGGAAGAAGATGGAGCAGGCGTTTATCCAGAGCCGGTGGACCTGGCCTGTGAGGCCCGCAGCGCCTCCTCAAGCAGGAGCCGGGGAAGGGCTGCAGTTCGCCCCTGGCAAGGGGCAGGCGGGGTGCAGACAAAAGGGCGAGATGATGGCCACATGAAAAGGAAGGACAGGACAGTGGTCAGGGCAGGGCCTCCGGAGCCAGACCCCCGGGGTTCGAATCCCAGTTCTGCCGCCAGGAGGCGTGTGTCCTGGGCCAGTTCCCTGCCCTCTGGGAGCTGCAATTTCTCACCTGTAGGAGGAGGAGGCCTCCTCACAGGCTGAATGAGCTCCGTCTCTGACACACACTTAGAATGCTCACCACGTTCACCGTGCTTGTTGAGATGGATGACCTCACGCTGGTGAGAAAAGGAGGGGTAGAAGGCTGTGGAAAGGTAAGCTTTGATGTCAAAGAAAGCAAACTCAAAAGAGATTTTGAAATGAAGGAGCTCAGACATGCAAAGAGCAGACAGAGGATGTGGCTTGGCAGCAGAGGGCTGGCTGTGGACATAAAGGAACTTAACACTGACGTGATCCAGGACAGCGGGCTCTGGGTACCCCATGGGGGGGTGGCTGGGGAAAGGCTGGAGAGAGGGACCTGGGGGTGGGGTGGGGAGGGGGGCCAGAGAACAGCCCAGAGGCCAGCATTTTGCAGCAGGAAGCACTGAGGACTCATAACAGTTGGAAAGCTATGCAGTATTTCAGGAGTCCAACCCTTTCGTTTTACTTGAATGAAACCAAAATACAGAGAAATAGCTCCTCCTACAGAAAGCTGGGAATAGGATCATGAGAAACTGAAGTCAGTGGGTGACAAGAACAGAATTTTGAAGCTGCCCAGGAGGAAGCACAGGACAGCGATTTCCCTACAGAAATGGACGCCGCGGCTGACAGCTGCTGCCCGGGGGTGGGCTGCCCCGGGGGCTCTGAGGCGAAACAGCGACACCCCAGAGGTGTTGGGGGACAGCAAGGTCAACGTCCCCCTTACGGCCCAGCTACCATAGGTTTTGCTGACAGGTACAGGGGCCTCAGATGGCTACCACAGGCACAAGGCCCTAAAGCAATCCATGCATGGCAATTTCCTGAGCGCCCACATATGCCAGGCCATTTGTACAGGGAAAGAGTTGGGAATTTGAGTAAACTGCATGACGCAGTCACCTTTCCATCAAGGACAATGTCGTAATAATGAAGACACCGTCAGTGTGTGGGCCCACAATCATTCGTTAGTCTTTCAACAAATATTTGCTGAGGGCATCCAAGTGCCAGGCACCGTTCTCTGCAACGGGACTGCAGGTGAAGATACAAAGATCCTTGTCCTCATCTGGTATATATTCTGGTGAGGAAGGCAAGCAAAGGAGACCAGTAAGTCACGCTGGGAGGTGGTGACTGCTGGGGAGAGAAGAAGGGGCAGGAGCAGCTCTGGAGATGGAGGTGGTCAGGATCTGAGGAGGTGAGGAGTGGAGGGAGGAGCACTCCTGTCCAGGAAGAGCCTGCACAAAGGCAGAGAGGGAGCTGAGGGGCATCAGGGGACCAGCCCTGGACCAGGGCAGGCACAGACTCCAGGGTGCCTGACAGCCCCCCATGAGTGCCTCGGCTTTGACTCTGAGCAGAATAGGGGGTTACAGGCTCCTACCTGGGGTTAAGCCTGGCTGCAGGGTTGAGAGGAGATCGTGGGGGGGGCGGGACCTGTGTGTGCAGGCCCCACGTGTGTGCAAATGCATATGTGGAGTGTGCACTCTTGAGAGCGTGCACATCTCTGCGTGGGACTTGCTGTCAATTCCTGGCATATTCTGGAGGAACTGCTAACCGGACTTCCTGATTTTTTCTGGCATGAGGGGCAACGGCCAGTCCATGAACAGCACAAAGGCCCCCCAGCTGTAGGGGCCCCAGGGGGTGGAGGTCCGACCTGAGCTCCACCTGCCAGGCTGCTTGCCCTGTGTGATTTCCCCCTCCAGTGAGGGAGAGGGGCCTCTTGCTGTCCACCTAGCGGCCCGGAGCTGTTGGTCGGGGGGTTGCTACATGAGAGGCACACGGGACGTCTCTGTCACAGCACAGACTACACAGTTGAGTGCTGTGTCCGCACCACCCGCCTATGTGGAGCGGAGACTACTTCCGTGACTGAGTGTCAATCACGTGGACGATGGTGCCAGCCCGCTCGGGGCTGATCTGGTCTTCAACCACGACCTTCCAGGAAAGGATTATCAACACTGAGTATAAGACGGCACTGAAGCTCAGAGGGGTACAGCCAGGAGGGGGAACGGGGCCCAAACCCGACGTGCCCAACTCCAGAGCTGGGCCCCCACACATGCTTTGGGTCTTCAGGGACTCGGCAGAGAAAAGCAAAAGGTCTGTCCCAAGCAGGAGAAGTAGGGCGGGGTCAGTGGGTCCCCCCCACCTCCCCCCTACAGCGCCAGGATGTCAAGACACAGAGCAAGGACGACAATCAATGACGGTGCTGGGGGAATGGCCGGGGTGTTGAACAGATGGTCCTTTTCCATTTCAACTCCTAAGAACTGGAAACCTTTCTGAAATGCACTTGCCCGTCTTGGCGAGCACAGTTTGAGGAAGACGATTTCATCTTGTGATGAAGCTCAAGGCCTTCCTCCAGGGCCCCAGATCTCAGATGTTGTTCTGAGCGTGTCCTGACCCCAGGAATGACCCTGCAAGTTCCTCTTTTAGCTCAAACAGAATCAACTTGTTTTCCTTCATTCCTACGCGAGGAATAAAACAATCATTTCAGTGATTTCAGTTTCATTTTTCTGAGCTTTGGTTACAGCAAGGGAGTGGTACGTGTCCAAGGATCTGAAAAAGCAGGAGTTTTTGAGGTACTGTTTTTGAGAAAATATTCAGTGCAAAAGCTGTGGCAGCACAAGCCACACACTGGGCTTGGGTTTTGTGCCAGTCAGTGTTGTTTCATGTAGTTTTCAAAGAAGTAACTAATTCTCAGAGACTTAATTGCCTGAAATTCTTAGCTCATGAGCAAGAAAGCCAGGATTCAAACCCTGGTCAGTGACAGGGGAAGGACTATTATCTCTCCTTAACTAAACAAAACAAGACAAAACCTCTTATGAATCATTAAAGACAAATACCTCGGTGGAAAATAAAAGAATAGGAAGAGGTAATTCACAAAATTCGCACAATTAATTCATGCAGGCAGAGGCCATAAAACAACATGGTAAAGGGCAGGGAGGCTGGCTGGTTCTCCTTTCTCTAAAAATCTACACATGGATGTTAAAAAAAAATTGTATGTTCAAGTGGGAGTGGTAAAAAACAAAACTAAACAAAAAACAAACCAGAAATGGCAAAGACAAAGAAAGATGATGAAAACCATGTTTTAGACTCTTTAAGATCACATATTTTCCAGAAGGGCCAGGGCAAACATCAAAACACCTTATTTCTCGACAAAGGATGCTATTAAAAATTCTGACTTCCATTACGTATTCTTAGGTAAAGGGCATTTTAAGAGAAATGAATCCATTTTTTAAATTTAATTTTTCTTAAGGCTTTTTTTTCCCCCTTAGGGCCTAGTTTTAAAGACTCATAAAGTTCTACAAGGCTATTGGAAAAATATCTGTCCCCAGTTTCTCCTCCCTGTTTCCCCGCCCATTTCCAGAGACAATCAGTTACAGAAAGTACCTGCACATTTCTGAACGACAGCTTACGGTACCGCTCAATGCTGCGCTCTCAGCCAGGATCTACTCACTTCTCACCACAGAAGAGGAAACTCTTCCATTATATCTGTCACTCTAGGCAAACAGAGGAACCTACGCTCCCCTTCAGCCAACAAAGTTGGATATTCTGACCCCTTTCCTTTGTTGCATACGTCTCTCCCTTTGGTTGTTAGTCCTTTCTAAAATTAAAATATATATGCATGTATATATATTTAACCAATCTTCCTACATTTGTCTAAGTCTCCCTTCAGCCTTTTCAAAGAACCCATTTCTTCTCATTCAGGTCTGTTCTAAGGTTTCTCCAGCTAATATATAAGCTAACACACACACGTGCCTGGGCACACACAGACTTCCTCTCTCATGCTTTTGATTCAATACAAATATTTTTAACATTTTTTTCACCTTCTTGAAATTTGTAAATAATATAACCTACCCACACTTATAATTTCAAAAACCAATCAACACAATACCCTAACTGTAACACAAAGAAGAAAAGAAATGTTAGTTAAAATAAGATACTACATACAGAGTCAATAGGCAAATGTTGGGTACAGCTACCTTAGACGACATGATATGAAAGATGTAACGAGGTGCTTGGACCTATCTATAAAGAACAGGTAAACCTCAGATGCTTGGTAGTTGTGTTTCTAGAAAATTCAGTCTATATTAAAAACATGCAAAAATTATGTGTTTATGTTTAAAGTGGAGTCAGACTCCAGGCTCAGATACTTTACTTGTAAACATGAATGCCACTGACCTTTAGGAGGTTGTGCAGGAAGTGGGACAATCCTTTGTTCTCCATGGGTTACCTCTAACAAATCTGCTTCTCCCCAGACCGCCCGGTCCCCTTCATCAGCTTGACAGCCAAATCGCCCTACACGTTCCCAAGATATCCTACAGGGGGCGCTACGTACCCATTCTGAACGGGTAGCTGGTTCAACTATCTTTTCTACAGAGAAGGGGCAAAGAGAGGTTAAGATATTTACCCAAAGCCATACAGGAAACCAACAGCAGTCAGGACTAGATAAGGAGAAGGGACAGACAAAAGAGGAGAAAGGAAATTATTCTAATGTTCATATTTATAAATTGCTAGATATTGTGCCATTGTTAGGCTCCCACGGTATCTCGCCATATCCTCGTAACCTCAGGGGTTAGTTCTATTACCATCCCCAATTTCCAGATACAGACACCACATTTCAGGGAGGTTAGGTCTTTGCTCAGGGCCCCATTTTTGCTAACAACAGAATTCGATTTTCTCCAGTCCTTTTTCTATTGCTTTAAGCAGCTCTCCCTCTGGGTCTCTGGGCCCCTACCTTGGAGACCAGGTCCCTCACTTTGCTACTTCAATCTTTGTAAACTTTAGTAACTGGGCTGCAAGCTACCTGAGAAGCAATGAGCCAAAAGAAAGATGGTTCAATCCCAGCTTCTCTGCCCTTCGGGTTCAGCCAGAGTGTGGCCGGGGCCCAGGGATTCCTGAGCACAGGAAGCAGACTCTTGATGAGGTCACTCACAGACGCCTGCGGGAGCCCAGTCTGACCTGCCAGGGGTCAGGCCAGGACAACCAGGGCTGCAGGGACTTTTCCTGCCCCAGAAGGCCCAGGCCTCCACAGTCGGTTCCACACTCCACAAGGTGGCAGGCAGCCAAGGGGCTGGAGCTCACACCACAAATACAGGAAAGGCCAGACGGTGAGCAAGGGCTTGGTCACCAAACCTTGCAGTGTCAGGTGTAGGGAACATTCCAGAACAGTCACTACAGCTTCAAGGCATGTCTGCCTCCACTTAATTACCCTCCCGATCATCCCTCTGGGAAGAGAGTGTTAATTTCCACTGTCCAAAAGAGGAAACCAAGACGACAGGTGACCGGCAGCTCACTGCACAGCTGGCCAGGGGCAGGGTGAGCCCTCCAGCGCAGGCCACACCGGCCCCGACCCCCTCCCTGTCCTGTACCTTTAAAAACCCTTCCTGATTGCTGCATTTCAGAAAAATGTGTCTTTGGCATCTACTATCCAGCTTCGGCAGGCAGGTCCCTCACCCCATAACTGCTGGGGTCGTCCTGTGAGACCGAATGTTGGATCAGGTGCTCGAAGAGGAGGTCTCATCTGACAGGTCCTTAGACACCTTTTTCCCTCTGCTTTCTGGCCACAAAACCGTGACTAAGCACTTTCAACAAGGAACCCATTGCATCAGACTTAATGTTTAGGAAAAGAAAATACACACAGGCCTCTATTTGTCACCCTGATCTAAATACACCCCACATGGGACCTGGCGGGGCTCGGAGTGTCCCATTTGCTGATGATCGTGCACAGGCTTCTGCCCCACAGTCCGCTGTGTGCAAACGAACTCTGAGGAGGTTTCACAGAAAAGGGTTTGGTTCGGGCTCCGGTCAAATGATTTCCTGCAAAATAAGCTCAAGCAGGGTGAGCCCCACTCTTGTGCGCTGCGATCTCTCTGTGAGCGCCCCGGGTGTGAGAGAGAATAGCCCGCTGGGGCCAGGCCACCCGGGACCTCATCGCATCCCTGCCCTGCTGCTCACTGGTGCAGCTCTAGATGAGAGCTGACCTCTGTTCCTCAGTTTCCCCATGAGTGAAATGAGGATATTGACAGCTCCCACCTCCCAGAGTAGGTGTAGGTGGTAATGGCGATATTCATGTGAGAGCTGAGAACCATGCCTGGCACAAGGTGAGGCTCAGGTCGCCTGTCCCCGAAATGAACATTGGCTGTTGTGTCACAGAAGGGACGGCTGAGGGCCCCGGAGAACACACACCCTGCGAGGGAGATAAAGCGGGGAGGGGAGGGCGGGGCCCATGAGTACTATTCCAAACTTCGAAAGTGGAACCATGCCATGCCTGTGGACCTTTGCTCTGGATTGCTGCAAAGGGCTGACCTAGGTCAACGAGGAAACAGAGCCAAGAGGCAGATTTGGATTAGAATAAAGGATTTTCGAACAGGCAGACATGTCCCTGAAGAGGAAGCAGGATGCCTGCTTCTCCTGAGGGGGCTAGGGACCTGGCTGCCCGTCAGGAACACTGCACATGGGGCTCTCGTGCACAGGAGAGCGGCCAGGGGCAGCGACTCCGGATGCCCCTTCGCACTGGACCATTCTATGGCTCTGATAAGGAGCAAGTAAGTGCTGATAGCCAGGGTGCGGCCCATCAGCCCGAAGAAAGGAGGAGGGACTTTGGACTGTCTTCACGTACACAACCTTCAGGACTTTCACTTCTTGTTTCAGAACAGCCCTGGGGGCTGAGGCTGGCCTGGGTGACCTTGGCGTCCGGGGGAGATGCCAGGACACAGGGAGATGGCCAGGAGCAGGGAACGAGAGAGAGGACGGGGCCCATCTGCTCCCTGAGAACTGATTCAGGAAGTATCCTCCATCATGAAATATTATCGCCTCTATAAACTATAAAAACGGAAAATACTTCAGAAGTAGTTTGTCAACGAAAAATTATCAGACTGTAGAAAAACTATGACACAAATGAGAGAAAAAAATACAAGATAGAAGATTCTGAGACCGATTCTGAGCTCCCAGGTATTTCCCGTGCAAGTGTTACTGCTAATTCATCGGTTCCCAGCTCTGAGGACCCAAAAGCAGATCAGCAGCTGGAGAGGTATGAAGAGATTAAGGAGAAACCATTTGTGGAGACGACACCGGAGACATCCCCTGTACTGACTTGCAATTCTTTCCGCCTCCTGGAAACGCCTGCAAATATTTTTGAGAAGCACTGTCTGGAGCGGTGAAGAACTTACTGGGCAGGAAGACAGAGAACATATCCTTTCAGAGAGAAGGGACTCACTACTCCACAGGCCCCCAAGCCGCTGGATCGACAGGGAAGGGTCCTCGCTCCTCTCTCCCCACCGCCACCCCTCTCTGCCTAGTGGGTTCCTGTCCCAGCCCGTCACTGTCCTTCAGTCTCTGGTCGGCTGGCTGCCTGCAGCTAACCCCCACCGTTGCTTCCTCCCTGGAAGCTCTCCTCCCTGCTTGCCCCTCTCCACGCTGACTTAATTTAGGTCCCGGGCACCCCCCTCCTGGCCGACTCACATCCTCTAAAACCACTGGCCTGCAGCACTGCCAAGAGGTGACTTTTCCAGAAGCTTCCACAGTCCATCCTTCCTCATAAAGGTTTCTCTCACTCCCTCTGCCTCCTCCCAGCCGGAGAGAACTGACCCCCAGAGCACACTCTGGCCAGGCACCATCAGCCGGGGGCAAGACAGAGACCGGGTGCAGCTCCCGGACCAGCTCTAGCCTGTGGATACTGGCTGCCCGGAGCGCTGCACAAAGGAGGATTTGAGAGTCGGAAGGAAGCCACCATGAGCAGCAGCTGGGAGCCCGAGGCCTAGGAATGGCCGTGTCCGTGTCACCCGCATGCCATCCCAGTGTGGGCCAGAGCACTCTGCGGCCCTCCGGCCGGCCCGTCTGTCCCCAGCCCGTGCTCCAGCCTGGCACTCCCTTCGGTATTCTCCTGAGATCTCAACCATCCGCTTTCAGGGCTCCTCCCAAAGCGCCGTATCCACCTTCCCGGGCGTCGCCACACCGCCATACTCTACCTCCCCCAATAGTCAGCAAATGCGCTGCACCTTCTTCCTTTGGAAACTTCACGGCCTCCACAAAGCTTTTCCAAGTGGGCCCTGGATTCTACTTCTGCCTTAGTGTCCGAAGACGCAGGTTCCCCAGTTCCCCGCTCACCATCTCCCCCACTCGTCCAGCCAGCTGTTGGACTCCCACAACCCCATCCACTCAAGCAGACGGTGACTACTGGACGGTCTTGATGTCTGCCGGAGACTGTGAACCCTGCAGGGCAGAACTCAGATCTGTTTAGTTCCCTGCTCCAAGCCTGGCACTGGAGGGCTCTGTCAGGGAAGAGCACAGACACCAGAGCCCCAGCCCCGCTCTGCCCTGACTCGCTGTGGGGCCCTGGAAAGCCATTCTCCTCTCTGGGCCTCGGCTTCCCCCTCTAGACCAGGATGTGCTTGAGCTAGGGGCCCCTGAAGTCTTGTCCGGCTCTCAGACACTACGAGAACATGGGCCACAAGGCACTGGATTCGAGTCTTTTATGATCGTGTGGGTAATAATCAGACTCAGCAGGAAATCACAGGACAGTGGTGCAGATCTGCCATTGCGAGGCGTGAACTCTCTCTCTCGGGCATCGAGAGCTATGGGACGTGTGCTTGTAGAGCTAGCTAAGTATAATGGACAATGAGGAGTGATTTTCTCTCCCTTTCAGAACATAAGTACACTCTTCTATATTTATACATTCCATCTCCTAATTTAGGCAGTGTAGAACTTTTTCTGATCAGCGCTCACTTGCCAATAATTTCGCTCTACATCTAAATGAAGAATAGGAGTCATATAAGTTCACAGATTGAATGGATGGCTGATTTACAAAGCCCTTAAAATGTGGCTGCAGGCCGACGCTGGCAACCCCATAATTAGATATGGCACGCTCTGCGATGATGTATTTTTTACTGTTTTTTTAATAACTCAGTTCTCCTTCTGGGATGAGGGGAAAAATGGAATTTGTTAAAAATAAATCGAGATTTAGTGGCTTTTCAGCCTTCTGCTGCTTGTTGCTCACAATATTCTATAAATAAAAGGAGCCCTGCCCTATAGTGCACTGTAAACACCCACAGACGCTCAGAGCCAAATTCTTCCAATTATGACCCCGTGCCAGTTGCCAAGCTACTGCGAGGACCCACTTGAAAGGCGGCCATCTAGGCCATCTCCTGATTAAGCCGCCCGGCAGCAAGGAGGGAGGCCTGCTTTGGCACCGTATCTAGTCGGAAATAATTGTTCCATTTTCTTGAAATTAAGCCCTTCCCTTGTGATCGAATTACAGTCCAGAGGTAAATGAAAAAACGAACCACCTGTCCGTCCATCCATCTGCCTGGGTCACGGGTGCGCAGCACAGCCTGGGCTGTCACATGCTGGGCTGAAATCAGGCGGCGCGAGTGCGTTCATGTCAGTGTCTCTAACCGCACTGAGCAAATCAAGGTCAAATGAAAGTAGGTCAGCTGGGAACATGACAGGTGAGTCACAGGCAGCCTGCCCTTCTGCTCAGCACCTTTCCTCACTCATCGCTGTGGGTACCTCTGGTTCAACGCAGCAGCCTGAGCCGGTTATTTAAAAAATCCATGATCGACCCCGGGAAGGACGATATCGGGGGTCAGGCTCATGGCTCTGTGGTTCAAATGCCAATGGACAATCTGGGACGGCCCCCACTGCCCGGCTTCCATGGCCCCAACCAGCCCTTAAAACAGCTCAGCTGCAGGCTGAGAACGAGGAGACTGCAGTGTGCCACAGTCTCGCAGAGAGAGAAATTACTTCCAGTTCCTTAGAAACCGGAATGCTCAAAACAGCACTGGAGCAAAATGGGCTCGGGCTAGAAACCCATGCCCCTCCCTCACCCCTTCGGTGTCAGCCCCACAGGTTGAGCAAAGGCCCTGTGCCACAGTTCTAGCCTCAGAAGCTCACACTCCGAATGTAGGGCCAATGGGAGGACAAAGGCCGCCCCAAAGAGAACGGATATGCGGTCAGTTTCTAAACTCAAAACTGGGACCTATACTTTAAGAGGTTAGAGCCGTTCAAAGCCAGAAAGCCTGGGACCTGGGGGGTCACAAAGCATGGAGCCTTGTCAGAGAGGCCTCATCTGGCTGTCCAGTCTCAAGTGGCCCCTCCTGGGACAACTGGGTGGCTCAGTCGGTTAAGTGTCTGACCTGATTTCGGCTCAGGTCATGATGTCAGGGTTGTGAGATCGAGGCCCCATGGCAAGGGTGGGGCAGGGGTGGAGGGGGGGTCTGCACTCAGCGGGGAGTCTGCTGAAGATTCTCTCTCTCCCTCTGTCTCTCTAGGCCCACTCTAAAATAAATAAGTAAATAAATAAATATTTTAAAAAATAAAGTGGCCCTTCCTATGAGTCACCCCCCCCCCACTTGTGGGTTCTCATTTCATTTCTGAAACGGTTTCGTTTCTTTGCGTCTCTGTGGATGAGAATGTGAGCATCACAAGTGCAGAGATGACCCCCCACCCCCGCCCATCTTGTTCTCGAGTATTTCCAGAGCAGCCAGAGTGGTGACTAGCTCATAGGTGCTCAACAAATATTCATAGAGGAAACTAAACGAATCCATGCCAAACCTCCATTAGAGCATCCTACGGCCTCGTCTCCTCTGCGCTCACGGAGATGTGATGAGGTGAAACCGTTACCTCTTCCGTAGCAATGAGAAAATCAAGGCTCAGAGAGGGTGTGTGTTTTTCCCAGGGCTGCACATCTAATGAGTTCATGGAGCTGGAATTCCAAGCCAGGCGTGAAAAGTTCTAATCCTGGCTTTGAAGTGAGCATCTGTTGCTTTTATAATTTAGAAAAAGCAACGGGGAAAAAACTTTAGAGGAAAAACTACATATCAGAAAGAGCTTCACATCAAAGGATCTAATATAGGGCAGATCCGGTTCCCGTGTCCCCAAATGTCAGCCCCACCTCTATGTGCCGGGGACATCGGCACCACAGCCCGGCAGCCAGAGTGGAGGGATTTGGAGCCCGCATTATGGAAGGTTCATTCCTGCCTTTCTGTGGAGCTCTAAAGGCCAGGCAGGGAGGGGAGAAGCCATTGGCAGTGACACCCATGACTCCTGTCACTGTTAGGAACAGCAGGCTCATTCCGTAATTTGCTGGAAAGTTTCCAAGGAGAGGCCTATGAGCAAGTTAGAAGACTGGAAAGTGCTGCCTGCACCTTCCCCCATACCCATACCTTGAAAACTATAGTAAAAAAATAAAAAGAAAGGAAGCATACTTTCTAAGGTTGAAATTTCAAAAATCTTAAAATTGACAAGTAGAGATTTGCATTTACCTGAATTTAGAACACTGAACCCTGCTGAAGCTAAGCATATGCATGTTTATAAGCTGTGTATCACACTGAAATTCCTATTAGTCTGATATTTGGGGCCCAAACTCCTCCCCAGGCTGTATATCAATTCTGGCTTGAATTGATGTATAAGTCAGTAGGTCGGTCTCATAAAAATGGCTAGCCAAGTGTAGTGTGTAGATACCCTTCTCAAATATGAGAAAGAAATCAAAACGGCAAATAGTATCAATAAAACGGGTTTTTCCAAATGCTACCAGGATGGCCTAACAACCTGTGAATATAAACACCCTACAAACACAGAAAGCCCTTCCTGATTGTGAATTAACTGGTGGGGGGCGGGGCGTGCTAAGATGACAGATGAGCACATAAGCTAACCTTTTGATTCTGAATTTCTGAGCTGGAATTCCTGGGTGGGTTTCAGGGCAAATGTCTCATGAACAACATTGGTCTCGTGACATCTGTCGTGTGCATTTTTTGGAGAGAGGCTCCATAAATGTCACCAGATTCACAAAGTGATCTGTGACCCCAAAAGGCAGGGACACCCACCAGCCCTTTCTGCTGCCACTCCTGTTTTCTTTGGACAGTCCTGTGACATAAACAATGACATAGGGAGCCCCTCTCCCCCGTCCTGGGCTTGCAGAGTAGACAAGATGACATTGACAATCAGGGAAAATTGTGCAAGCTCTTGCCTGAATAGCCCAGCCACTGAGACTGCTCAATGACTGAAATGAAGTCCCTGGTTGGAAGGGACTGAGGAAGTGCTGAGCTTGAGCTCAAGCCAGAAAAGACCAAGAGAGCAACCTCAGCGACAGAAAGTCTTAGGCAACACGAACTTGGGAGCAACGATGTGGGACAAGAGATGGAACAAGGGCTTGGCAGCCAGGCAGGGCTATGCTCCATCCCGACCCCACCCACGTACTAGTCACTTAGCCTTGAAACTTGAGCCTTGGGGGACGATGACGAGGAAGATGACGATGACGATGGTGATGATGACGACAACGGCGACAACCATGACAATGAGACAATAATATCTACGATCAGCTCTTACTCACTGACTGCACAAAGTCTAGCGTACAGCAGATGAATGCTTCTACACTTACGAAATAACATATGTTGTTTACTTTTCACAGTGACACGACCCCTCTCTCTAGATTCTCTCTGTCTTCTAGATGTGGAAAAAGAAGGTTAGAAAGATTCAGTAGAATGCCCAAGGTCCATAGTTACGGGGATTCAAATCTGGGTCTGCTGGACTCTAAGCCCCTGCTCGTAACTACTAAGCTCCACTGCACGGCCAAGTCTCAGTTTCCTCATCTGTAAAGAGGTTGGTAATACTCACCCTGGCAGGGTGGGAAGGGGTGAGACAGAATGCATGTGAAGTGTTTAACACAGTGCCTGGCACCCAGGAGCTCTACGGCGTCGCTGTTAATGTCATGTAATGCCATGTAATGGCATCTGGACCTTTGGAGGAGAGAAGGAGGGTGGGAGGTGGGCATCCGGACATACAGACGGTCCAGCATTTCCTTTCACAGGGCTCAACAGACAGGATCAGGAGCCTTGGACCGAGGCTCCAGAGCCCGGGCTGGCATATTCTCAGTGAGGAACCGAGAGGGGGACACCTCGGCAAGATGGGTAGGAATGTACTACTCAGAGATGAAAGGCTTTTCATTGCAAGTTGGAGAGAATCAGGGACTTCTGGAAGAAGGAATAATCCAAGCTCCAAAAGAAAGTTTTCAAGAGGTGGTACCAAACAGCAGGCTCCTCCGGGGCTACGAATATATGCCCAGCAACAGCCTGACTCTCTGACACCCAAGGGAGAAGAGTCCCTTGAATGTTTGTGGCCAGGGAGATGTCGAACCCCCAAGTTATTGGTAAACCCTGTCTGGAACATGGGCAGAGCGGAGGCATTCTGAAAAAGAAGACAATTTGTTAGAGCCAGTCTCCTTGAGAGTTAGATATGAGGAAAAGGAACAAAAAACTTAGTGTGGCTTGTAGCATGTAAGAGCAAAGGGCCCGTCTGCAGGAAGAAGGCTCCATCTCACCAATACCGCCATCTTGGCTACACTTTGAACATCTCAACGGGGGAGTCTGTGGGGCAGCGGAGTCGCTCCTCAGAGAGCTGACGGCCCCACAGAGAATGTGTCTCCCAGAGCTGACATTTGCTTGGGGAGAAAAAACATCACAAAGGATTGTCAGCCTCTCCCCGGACCAGTTTATCCCCTGTATTTCCGATAGAGGAGTTGCTATACCAAGTTATCCCAACAGGAACCAAAGATCCTCAAAGGCCTTCACACCCTGTCATCGGTCCCCTCTCCTCCATGCCCACAGCCCCACACAGGGCTCAGCATCAATTTCCTGGACCATTTTAACTGCCTCTAACTAGTTCTGCTGCCTCCTCCTCCAGTCCAGCCCCCACACTGCCACCAGCTGGCTTTCTAAAATAAAAGTGCTGACCACGTCACTCACCTCCTGAAAGATGTCTACGAGATTTGCACTGCCTACAGAATAAACGCCACAGCCCTAACTTGCATTAATTCATTCATTTTTTTCCTCACCAATCTAACATGTGACGATCACCTCCTGGGTGCCAGGCTCTCTTTTATGTCCGGGAGATGGTGTGGTGAATGAGACAGGGTAAGACAAGCAGTAAAGATGACGAATACATCTATCATATAAAGGCAGGTAGTGGTGAGTGCTAATGAAGAGAAATAAAGCAAGGTAAGAGGGCCGGGTGATGGGCCAGGTGTGGGGTAGGACAGTTTAAGAAGCATGTTTAATCCTTGAACACTGTGACTGCAAGTCTATTCCTCTCTATTCCACTTCATTTGAAGAGAGACCAGAATGGAATGAGGGTCAGCCAGGCAGGGATGTTGGGGAAGACTGATTCAGGTGGAGAAAAGTAAGTGCAAAGGCCCTGAGGTGAGAAAGAGGAACAGCAAGAAAGCCACGAGGCTGGGATGGAGTAAGCAGAGTGAAGAATGCTGAGATGAGACTAGGGAAGCAGGAGGGGCTGGCAGACTATAGCAAGGAGTTCAGATTCTACTCCAAGGATGCTAGAAAGCCATCGGAGAGTTTTGGCCAAAAAATGGCACAATCTGACTTACTTTTTAAAAGGTCACCCTGCCTGAGTCTGTGGAAGACTGAGAGCAGTGGCCCCGGAGCAGAAACGGGGAGACTGGCTACGGATGGGGGACACCTGGACGAGGGCAGGGAGACATGGTGGTTTTCAGGATACACTCTGGTGGAACAGCTGTCAACAACTGCAAGTAGTGAGGCTCCCGGGAAGGAGCGGGATCCAAGACGATGCCTGCATGCTGGGCCTGTGTAACCAGGGAAACGGTCCTGCCGCGGAAGATGGGGAAGATGGGGGAGGAGTTAGATCTTTGCCTTTTTTTTTTTTTCTTTTTAAGAAAAAAAACATCAAGACTTGTATTTAGTTATGCTGGGTCTGGATGTCCATTAAACGTCAAAGTGTGGGGGCGCCTGGGTGGCTCAGTGGGTTAAAGCCTCTACCTTCAGCTGACGTCATGATCTCTGGGTCCTGGGATCGAGTCCCACATCGGGCTCTCTGCTCGGCAGGGAGCCTGCTTCCCCCCCTCTCTCTGCCTGCCTCTCTGCCTACTTGTGATCTCTCTCTCTCTGTCAAATAAATAAAGAAAATCTTTAAAAAAAAAAAAATGTCAAAGTGTGGATGCTGAGTGGGCAGCGGGCATGTGGGCTAGGGCTCGGGAGAGAGGTCCGAGGTCATCACTGTATGGATGACCACCAGGTCCTCCACCTCTTGGCCCCAGTACCAGACCCACGCCCCCTAGGCTCTGGCCTCCACTCTGCGGCTCCGCAGCCTGGAAAGCTCTGTCTAAACTTCTGCAGGGTAGACTCCGACCCTACTCTTAAGACTTGCTCAAAAGTCACCTCTTGTCTAAATGCCCCCCTGACCGCCGGGAGAGAGCCCCTCAGCCCTCCCTTCTCCTGCGCTGCCCGGCGCAGGCCCCGACGGCCTTGGGTCACCCCAATCTGCACCTCTCCTCCTTGTGAGCTCCTTGAGGGCAGTGACCGCGAGACTCCTCCTTTCTGCAGCCCCCTGCCCAGCATGAGGCCTGGCCATGGCAAACGTCTGCTAACCGAATGCAGTTATATCTGTAACAAGGCGCACAGGGAACTACATGCGTGCGCAGTGCCGCACGCCGCGGCCGCCGTCAGCAAGAGGGAAAGGGCCAAGATCAGGTGTTGCCCCGCGGCACCACTGCAGCTCAACGGGGTAGAGTGGTGCCCGCCTTCCAGGAGCTTCTTAACGATACAGAGGAGCTTCAGGAGATCTAAGAGCTGAGTATGTCAGGGTGGTGCGCGGTGTCACGAGCAGGGCCGCACCTGAGACACGTGTCTCGGGTCTCTCTGCAGAAACCCCCAGCGAGTCCAAACCCGAAGCACTCGGGAGTCAGACACAGAGGGAAGGCAAGCACCCCCGTTTCCAGGGCCTCCTGGACTCGTGAGAGTGAGCCCGGGAGCGGGGCCTACTTGTGCTCTTCTGCGGACATAAACCACAGTGTCAGAGAGGTTAGGTGATTTGCCCAGAGTCACAGGTTAGGTGATTCGCCGGGAGTGCTGGAGCCAGGGCTCACAGTCCCGTCTTCCCGAAACCACTGCCTGCGCTCCCTCCAGCGTGGGCCACAGCCCCGATCAAACTGGCTCGCAGAGCAGCCAGGGGCCTCAGGCCCGCGAAGCCCCGGAGCATGCCAAGAAATGGAACTCTGTGATGAGCCCGCTGTTACTGGGGAGTCACCAGCAGGCCGGAAGCTGGAATCCAAGGCCCCGACCCCCAAGCCGGGCTCCGGGAGCACTACACCTGCACCCCGTCAGATACCGTGAGGCAGAGACAAAGCCGAACACAAAGCTTTAACTGTCTAACCCAGCTGCTCACAAGGGCCCTAGAAATGACAGCAAGGGGAACGGGAAATTGTCCTTTGTGTCAGGATGACCGCCGCGTGACCGTGGGACGCTAAGTGAGGAGCGCCATCACCGCCCTGGGAGGGTTATAGGACCCGCTGCATGGGGAGCAGCTCTCTCTCGTTCCTTCAGGCAAATGTTTGCTGCCCCCTACTGTGTGCCAGACGCTGAACAAAGCAGCGGACGCCAGGCGAAAGAAGCCCGGGGTGGAACTGTGGCTCCCCCGCTTGTGTAATAATCAGCCCATTAGCCTCTCAAAGCCTCCATTTCTTCATCTGCGAAGAGGAGTCCCTGTTTCACAAAGTTGTTCTGGCTACTGAACAGGACGTCACATGCCCCTGGTATATGGGAGTGATGCGGCGAGCATCAGATGCCTGGTAGTTGGTTCACTGCTGAGAAAGAAAAAGAGCTTACTCATACCATAGAAAAAAGAGGATGGGAAGAAGGTAGCTACACCAGTGCTCTTGTAAAAATTTAGCAGAGTAAAGGAGCATCAATCCTCTGAGGATTTACCAAAGCATAAAGAAATTCTTTGGGAAATTTGGAGTGGCTGAGGATCCTAAGGCAGGGTGGGGAGAAGGTGAGGCAGAATGAGAGGAAAAAGGAAAAGAGAGAGGATGAATTTGAATATATCAGTGTATTGGTAAGAGTCAATGAAATTAACATACACACACACACACTAATGTATCTTGATGGCTAATGAATGGAGTTGGCTGTTCATTTTCTATAGCCTTATCTTCTCTGTCAAGCTCCTGTTCAATCTTCAATGCCCTACCTGCTTGATGACTTCTCCCTCACCCCAGGTTAATCAATCTCTGCTCTATTAATTGATTCTTACCAATGTACACATCACATCATGTCTGGGTATTGGGTTCCCAGACCAAATAGCGAGTTCCTGAGAGTACACATTGTGTATGAGTCATCTTGGTGGCCCTCCTCTGGCCACCAGGACCCCCAGCCAGCAGCCAGCAGCTTGGAACATCCCCAGAGGAAAGCCTTCTCTCTATAGCAGGAAATTGAGCCAGGACTCATATTTATAAGTATCCATTCTGTGCTGAACATTTGAGAGGCACCTTTTAAATCTTAATTCATGTATTCCTCAAAATGCCCCATGAGAGAATTACAATCCCTATTTTGTAGAAGGGGACACTGAGGCTCAGGGAAGTGAGGTTAACAGCCAAAGTTTAATACCCCTAGTAAAAGTGATGAGACCAGGATTGATCCTGGGTCGATCAGACTCCAGATCTCTGTTTTCACTAGACCAGCCCCCTCCCACCCAGCCTCCCCCGCATGGGTTTAACGAACCTGAGGGCATCCTGGAAGAATAAATGGTCTGGGTAGCAAATCGCCCTGCAGGCTCATCAGTGAGGTGACTGCTAAGGAGCTTCGACAAACACACAGTATTCTGTTAGCAAAAGCCAGATACCAGTTCAGAGAGGCAGAGAGGAGGCCTCTGGAGAAGACTGAATTCAAAATTTCACATGCAGTTAGCACACGGTAAGTCGACCATCTCCCCAGACCCATCCTGTCTAAGGAGAAGGAGATAATGTTCTGGGTCAGCGGTTCTCAGCCACGTGTGATCAACTACGTCAACTGATTGAGAATTCCCAGATCTTTCCCAATTGCTGGGGAAACATTCGAGAACATGACCATGAGTGTTAGCACTACTAGGAGAAAGCTGTGGACATAAGTGACCACAGGAAGTCTGAGAATGTCCCTTCCTTTTCCTTTCTCCACCTGCAGCTCAGTAAAGGAAACTTACATGATGTGCTGTAGGCAACAAGTTACATCTCAGCCTCGCCGGGGCCTGACTCCGCGGCATCTGAAGTCAGAAGACCTGTGCCCAAGGCACTGTTCCCTACCAGCTATGCCATGCTCAACATGGCAAACAGATACTCTTTGGACCTTAGTGTGCCCAAATATAAAGAGGGGGAAGAGGAGAATGCCTGCTTCACAGAGAGGTCGTCAGGAGGGATGCCATGAGATAATACCTGTGGGAAGGATCTGTCCGTCTAGAAGGACAGATGGAAAGAAGGGGTCCTGGGAACCTCAGGTACCTCAGCTGCCTCCCTCTCTTTAAGTAAATGCCAACCCAGCCTCTGTGCTGAGGGCTTTAGGGGAAACCCAAGCAACGCTGGGAGGGCCCTGGAAAAGGAAGCTATGATTTGGCTGTTACTCTTCCAAAGGCTACTTGGCATGACTACGATCCTTAAATATGTATTTATTATTTTTTTTAAGATTATTTATTTGAGAGAGAAAGAGAGAGAGCACAAGCAGCGGGGAGGAGCGAGGGAGAGGGAGAAGCAGGCTCCCCACCAAGCAAGGAGCCTGACACGGAGCTCGATCCCAGGACTCTGAGATCATGACCTGAGCTGAAGGCAGACGCTTAACCGACTGAGCCACGCAGGTGCCCCTCCCTTCAATAAGTACATAATAATTAAATTGGCTACAATGGCTGAGGAACGTTTTTGTCATTATGTAGGATGATAACCATCACCAAAATCAAAACATGAAACTCATCTAATTAAACCTATAGACTAAGATAAATGTGTCATTCTGGTGGCATATGTGTGACTTTTTAAGGTTTACTCTTCTTATATGTGCTCAAGCAAAAAAAGCTAGATTATTAAAGCTGCAGTTAGGCTATATTGATTCAAATTTTAAATGCAAACTATTTAAGCTAGGAGGTCCCACTTCTTGGTATCTATATCACAGAAAATCTCATGCAAAGGTTCACAAGTGGACACAGCCCAGGCTGGAGCAGCAGTCGATGCAATGGCCAAAGATCAGAACCTGGGTGTCCGCAAGTATGGAATGTGAAATAAACCTGAAATGTAGCCACACCATGGGATTCAGCTGTCAGAAATAATATGGTCCATTTCCCTGTACATATCGACTTGAAAAGATGACCATAATAACTGGCGGTTGGCCGTTGAAAGGAAAGTCACAGAACAGTACGAACAGAGAAATTCCATTTTTATAAAACAAGTGCAATTTTGTTTTTATAAAACCAAAGTAAAAACGCATATATTGGGGATAAGGGCAAAGGAGGGAGGGGGAACACCAAGCAAATAAAAAAAAAAAAACCTCCAGGACTATACCCAACAAAGTCTCAGAAGTACCTATTTTTGGAGAAGGCTGGGGATGGGGAGGTCGTGAAGAGTTTCTTCCTTCATGGGAATGCACTTCAGTGTGGTATGGATTTGTTGTAAGTGTACACTCCTTCCTGATGATAGAAACAAAAACTAGATCTAAAAGATCATAGAATAGCACTAATTTTTAAAATTCCAGTGTTTGCAAGGAGTCCCCTAAAGTAACCACCACGGAATGTACCACCCCCTCTCCCGTCTCTACATATGGCCCCCAGTCCCCTGTGTACCCCTGGGCTTGCCCAAGAAAAGACCACAGGTGAGTACGGCCTCCAGGACCGAGTATCTCAAAGCCCTCCCCTATTTCAGTAAGAATTCTGCCAAATTATAACTGTTTCAACAAGACAGCTAATAAAAAGGATTAAGTGTCTTGTTCAAATTTACAACATCATAAATTATGGAATTAAAGTTCACTTGTTTTCAACCTCTCTTAAATAGGGGCAATCAAAATTTATATCCTGCATTATCCGATATTTTATGCTGACTTATTAAGTCTTGCTGGAGAGTTCTTAAGAACTGCTAATGAGGAAATCCCACGGGGAGGAGAGAAGGTGACTCTCCTAAATCCAAAAGGGCCTCAGTGAAACCTGGGTTCTCATAAAAATGTCAACTTATGGGGTAAAATAACCTTCCTATCTACAGGCAACGTTGCTCATGAAAATAACTCTAAGTCGATGCAGCGTCTAAGAGGTGTTGATTCCTTTCGGCAGAGACGGCCAGCTCAGAGATCTGCAGGGCGGGGCTGACTGGGGAGACAAGTCCCCAGAGGAGGGCCCGCCACTCGTGAGCACTGCCATGAAGGAAGATGGGCCCCATGCTGTCAGAACTGCAGGTTTTCATTCAGATTTCTAGACAACACCTACCAAGTTTCAAGGGCTAGCCATTAATTATAAAATTTTAAAACAGTGTGAGCATGGAACCAAATACACCTGCAGGCCAGCTATAGCCCGTGAGTCGAGTTTCCAACCTCTGCCCAAAAGTATCGACATTTTTTTTTAAATGGGTAATTTTCATTCAATTTTATTTTCAGAAGGATGGGAGGAGGGAGGGGAACAACATGGAATGAGAGTCAAGCAGTTGACACCAGGAATATATTTCTAACGTGCTTGAGAAAACAAGGGTAGTTGTCCATACCAAAGTGTGAAGAAATTGTTTAAATTTACTCAGCTGTCCTAGGCATAAAACACATTGAGAGTGAGAAGTTCCCAGGTCCCGAGCAAATTTCCATGATTTGTTGTCAATGAATCTACAAGAACTTACTCTACTACGATGCATTAGCTGTTGATTCTAAGACATTTCAAATAACAGCAGCAAGCACAGAAAGGTTCCTGGTGTCAGGGGCTACTCAGGCCTATGGCACCCGGGAGCATCAGTGTGGGTCACGCTGGGCAAGATTCCAGGAGACGCCTAACAAATCTCCCTCCAAAACGAAAACACAAGATAACTAAGAATTTAGACTTCATATCATCAAATTGTACTTCAAATTGTACTCATTTTTTCCAAAGCCCTGACAACAAGAAACGTTTGTGCTCATAACAATATCTGCACGTAATTTGCAATTCGCAAAACGCCTTTCCTATCCTTTATCACACTCTTTAGAGCCTTTAGCTGCATTTTAGGGTTTGTATCTTGTCAAAAGTCGTCTTTCGTCACCTGTAGTTAACCATACGACTTTTAAAGAACAACAATAACAGATCCTTGGCATTTTTGACACACTGGGGCTCAGCACATTTTCATTTCACTCTCATAAGAACCTCATCAAGATGGCTTCTATTACCACCATCCCATTTTCCAGGCGAGGAAACTGAGGCCTACAGAACTTGGGTGGGTTGTCCGAGTCAAGTCACCAGCAGACACAGGGCTGACGTTCCAGGGCCGAGGCTAGAGACCAGCACGCCAGTCCCCTTTAAAGGTAGCGTCTGTGCTTTAAGCCAGTCTCAGTTTGCTGCTGGCAAAGGCACCAAAGGCGCGGCCAACGTCCTCCAGTTGCTCCTCCCCCATACCCACTTTCCCCATTGGGTCAGAAGCCATTTTTTTATTTTTATTTTTCCCACTCAAAACCAGGGTGAGTCACTCGGAGCTCAGCCAGCCTGGCCCCAGAGGGCCCTGGAGGCCCGGTGAGGTACCCCCCGCCCCCGCTGGGGACTGGCTTCCCTGCCTCCAGCCTAAGCAGGGTAGCCCAGCCTGCTGGGGTCTAGATGGGGCTTTCGTGGCACTGCTATCTGAAAGGGGTCTGGGAAGCAGGTGCTGACAGTCACAACAACCCTGTGAGATGGTCACTCAGGCACCAAAGGGGAGTGTGGGGGAACGGGGAAGCGCCTGCAACTTGGGAGAGAAGAAAATATTTATTTAGCCCGGGGCTGTGAAATATCTATTATTCAAGGCCCCCCGCATCAGACCCGTGGGAGAGGGAGACACAGTCTGTAATGTGCCCCAGGATAAGTTATGCAAATAAAAACAGGGAGCGAGAGGCACATATACGCCTTCACCCACAAACACTCACCGACACAGGCACATGCGCACACACACACTGTATCAGCAGCTGCTCTTAAGGCAGTGACTTCGGTCCTCCCTGACCTGCTTCTGCAGACCCCTCAGCCCTGACCTACATGGCACTACCCCACCCCCGACACTGCCCCGTGGCTGGTCCTCAAGGGTCCAGAAGGCTGGGGAGGGCAGGCACACAGGTGATGATGGCCCCGGCGGTGAGAGCCACCTCTAGAGTGTGTGCGGCCAGAGGAGCACAGGGAGGTGCTGGCTCCATCCTCGAGGAAAAACAGGGTCCGCTGCCTTAGAAGGATGAAAGGAATGGGACTGAGGGTCAGAGAGGAAGGGACTCGAGGCACAAACACTTCCTCATCGCAACGACTCTGACATGGAAATAGGCGAAAGCACAGGCTAGCTGTGTGTGGGGCCCCTGGGGAGCCCCTCTTTGGTTCCCGGCACAGATGCCCATGGTGCAGGGGGCACAGAGGAAGAGCGGCGGGTCAGACAGGCCCGGAGTCCTGGGCTCACCATGCTGCCCAAGGGCGTGGAGCAAATGTTCGCTTATCTACAACCACACAAATAAATGGAGACCGGCCCCTGGGGCGAGTGCTGTGAAGGAGCGGGAGGGCGGGCTGTGCACACACGTGGCAGAGGGACGGGACCCAGGAAGAATGGGTCAGAGCACAGCCCAGTCAGGCACCTGCCGCAAATCCATGCTCGCCTACCCTGCTTTATCTGGGCCTCTGTCCCCTAAGGAGGTCTGTGGGATAATAACGACGACACTTAGCATGGCCAACACCTACCAGGGCCCTGGTACCAAGTGCTGGCCCACCAAGCACTCTGCCAGCACTGGCCCCATGGCTAGCATCAATAGGCAGTATATAATGACCATGGTAACAGTGACCATAGGACCCAGGTCTCTTATCAGGGAGATCGGGGGAGGCTCCCTAGGGGGAGGCTTCCTAGGAGGAGGCAAATCAGGGAGAATGGGCATGGATGAGGCAAACCAGAAGGAAAATGCATCTATGCTCCTGCATCCAGCAGGAGCAGCTACTGGAAAGTCCCTGAAAGGGAAAGCAGCATCCTAAGTCTTTCCTGGTGAGGACAGCAGCTCCAAGTGCCTGCTGGAGCTTGGTCAGCTGGACACCTCTGTGGTGAGAAAGGCTCCTTCCTCTGGGAAGCCCTCCCAGATTACTGCGAGCCGACATTCTCGGTGCGTTTCCCCGTTCTGCGGCGGAACTAGGCAACAGAGAAGGTGCAACAAGCATGGAACTGACGGCCCCACAGGGGAGCAGGAGCACAGACACGGCGACGGGCCAGGCGCACGGCGCCAGCTCGCATGGGGGGTACAGACAAAGATGCCAAGTGTGCCAAGATGCCACTGCCCTGGCATCTCAGGTCAGAGCCCCTTCCTGTTTGCCACTCCACGGTGTTCACCCAGGACTTGACGAGGTCCCAGATGCAGATAAAGAAGCCCCAGGGCATCTCCACAAAGGACCACTAGCTGTCATCCCCTAGCCAGAAAAGCACTCTCAGCTAGCCGATGGGGGAGGAAAGCTGGCAGCGGTGAGCAAGAATCATTATTTTGGCTAATTTAGGAAGTGTGGGACTCACCCAGGATGAAGCTGGGTAGACCTCATTCCTGAGCATTCCTTGATGGATTATTTTTCATTTTGAATTGCTATTACTATTCCATCAGCAACAGGAGTTGGTTTTTTTTTTTTTTAAGTCCAACGCAAAGAATATAGAGAAGTGACATTCCTCAGGCCTCAGTATGCTGGGAGATGCGACAGAGAGCCCCAAACCCCAACCCAAAGCAACACGGCCTGCACTCAGAGCCGAGGGGAGGGGTGGCCCCGCTGAACGCAATGGCCACTGAGCCTCCAATTCCAAATACATCGGCTCACACTATGAATCTGCTGTTTGGCGGCACAGACAGACTTTGCTATCCCTACTCCTTCAACAAACACTTCCTGAGCCAGGTGCACTGTGCTGGCATGGAGAACCCAGAGATAGTGTGTATGCACGCACTCGTGTGTGTGTGTGTGTGTGTGTGTGTGCGCGCGTGCGCACGCATGCACGTGCATGTGTCGTCCCCACCCTTAAGGAGCGCAGTTTACTGAGCGTGACGATGGTTATGCTGACAAGTGCTTTGGAAGAGAGAAAGGCAGGGTGCTCTGGGAGCTGGGAAGGTCACGTCCAGGTCACAGAGAGGAGCAGGGTGGGAAGGAATGTGTCCGGAAGAGTGGAAACCTTCCCTGAGCGGCTGAAATGGGGAGCGGGGGGCGGGTCGTCCCCAGGGGGCCTGGTGGGGATGGCTGGCCGGAGACAGGGCTGAGGTTAGAAATCCGGGGTAGGGAACGAGTGAAATGAGCAATGTGGCCAAAGGTCCGATCATGAAAGACCTGCAGGCCCGCCGAAGGGGCTTCAGTCATCCCACGATCAATGAGGAGCCCTTGGAGAGTTTGCAGCAGGAGAAAATCATGATCAGATGAGTGAGTTATAAACATCATGCTGATAAGGAGTGTGGGGGTGGAAGGAGGGAGGACAAAAATGGACACAGGAAGACCAATTAGGAGGCTGTTGAAAGGAATCCAAACGATGAGTCCTAAGTGAAGGAGCAGGGAAGGAGAAGGGAGTGGACAAATCAGAAGGTGTCCTCTTCAGCAGGACACGCTAACCCCCAGAACGTGACAGCTGAGGGAGAGGACAGAGCTAGGGATGGTGATGTAGGAGACACAGCTTGGGGCTGCAGTCACGGGCAAGGCAGGCAGCCTGGGGAGACAGACGCACGGCAGCAAGCGCAGGGGTGAGCTCCAAGGGCCTGCGGGCAGCAGCCAGCGGTGCGGCCTTGGGAGGAGGTCTGGGGCTGGCCCTGCAGTTCTGGGGGACTGCGGGGCGGAGGTGAGCCGCGCAGGGGCTCACCCAGGGATGATCCTTGCAGCGATGAGAAAGGGACCAAGTAAAGCCATATTAAGAGTAAGGACCAAGGAAAGAGAAGTGGCAAAGCAGGCTGTGAGGGGAGGTCTCTTGAGGCTGGAGGAGAACCAGGAGAGGCTGGCCGGGTAAGGAGACTGCGCTCCTACCAGGGAGGGAGTGCTCGCAGACATGGGGCTCGAATAGAGGGTCTGCACTGCTGGGAGCAGTTAGTTGGCCTTTAGCCACTGTGGTCCAGGAAAAGAATTAAGAAGTGCTGACAGTTCAGCTGAATTAGTAGAACCCTCAAAGAGAATTATTATGACTTTGCCTCCAAAAGCCACTTTGTCTCGCTTCATTTCTTGGTGGGGCCTTCCCGATGACCCCAACTGAACTACCCCATCCCCTTCCACCCCCTTCTCTCACCTTATTTTACTTCAGGGCATTATCATGTCATTATACATCTCCCACATTTATTCTGTCTCCCCTACTAGAAACATTCTCATGAGCACCCTCATGAGGACAGAGCACTTGTCCTTTGTCACCTCCAGAACCACAGTGCCAAGAGCAGAGGTGAAACACCTCATCCCACACCTCCCGGCTCTTTAGAAACAATATTGACTGAGCACATCCTACATGCCAAAGCCATCCTAGATGCTGGGGGAGCGGCGGTGAACACGGCAAACAGGACCCTGCTCTCAGAGCTGAAAGCTGGCGGTGAGCAGAGAGAAACGCCACACATTGCAACAAAAAGCGGATGACAACTGCCATCAAGCAAGGCCTGGGATCTGTCATGCATCCCAGTACTATTTCCTTTCCAATCCCCAGACTGTCACCTTCTCCAACTAAAGGCAAATTTTACCTGGGGAAACAGTTCAAGGATTTGGGGTTTGGTCTTGGTTCCTTTCAGAGATCCCACGCTTCCTCCACCCTTTCGACAAACTCCTAACAGGTGGAAACACCCACTATAGGCTCTGAATATTTAACCTGTACAGCTCAATCTGTCTCTAGTCCCTTCTACATAAGTAGGAGAAATTCCAGACTTGGGTGAGAGAAAACAGGGAGCAGCGTAGACCGGGGTTCAGATCTCTTGTGATCTTGGGTAGGTTACTTCACCTCTTTATGGCGTGATTTTCTCACTACTGGGTTGGCAATACTAATTCCCCTTGTTGGGGGCTGTTGCAGAGATGACATAAAATGACGCCTACTGAGCTCCCGGCACTGAGCCTGGTACATAGGCTCCAATGAAAGTTCAACACATGGTGGCTCCAAACCAGTTACACCTGTTGCTTTTATGACCAGATCGCAAACTGCCAGATTCACACAAACCAAGCCAAAAACAACTGTAGAATTCGGACCAAAGACCAGACACTTGAAATACTCAGAGCTCAGACTGACATCCGGTTGGATGGTTTGAGGAATGATCTCCAGGTCCCCTCTGTGGGCAGACTCGGCAGTAAGAAGCCTCCTTTCAATTCCTTGGTCTCCCCTCCTTTCTCCCTCCGTGTAGACAAATGCAACTATCTCCCCGACGGATCGCATCTTGTCTTATGGCAAGAGCCCAGACATGGGCTGGCTTCCGTGCTGCAAGTTGCGGCAGAGCTCTGAGCACCACACCTCACAGGGAGCAGAAGAACACAAGCACAAGCACAAGCCCAAGGTACACACAAACCCCCCCACAAAGCTTGGCTCCAGAGAAGGAGATGAGAACAGTCACGGCACACTGGGCCTGCCTCAGAGCTAAAGAAAAGGTCACGGTGATGTACAAATGTCCAAAACGTTTGTGTCTCTCCCTTCTTTGACCAGACTCTGAGTGGTCTCTTCCACCGATGTCTCTGGTTCTCTGTGCCTCCTTTACATGAGACCCCACGCAGCCTGGAGCCCTCAGCCCCCATTCTCCTTGGTGGCATCATGTTCCTCAAAGGCCATCTGTAGCCAACTGGTCACCAATTCAGCAGCCTTCCTTCAAGTCCTTCTCCAGAGTCTCTGCTGCCCGCTCCTCTTCCCTTCGTGGGACTCTCTCTCCTCAGCCTCCCGTTCTCTTCCATCCCCATCCAGAGTTATGCACACTCCCCAAAGCTCTGTTCTCTGCTCCTCACGGGGAGAACTCATTTAACCCTATGGCCACCCTTCTGCATCTCCAGACCAAACCTCAATCCAGGCTTCAGCCCTGCATCTCCAATTGTCTAGCAGACATTTCCTGTGCCTGAATCACTGTCACCCCAGATTCGGTGCATCAGGCACCCCTTTCCATCTCCAGTCTCTAAATTTGTCAATGGTATCACTGTCAACCACCAAACTTTCATTTTCTTTGGCTCTCGTCTTTAGAGTCCAAGAAGGCTGTAAATCCTACGGTTCTCCCTTTGCAATCTCTCTTTGGTTGGTCCTTTGCTCCCACCTGAACCACTGTTAATACACGATGTCACACGCGCACTGCTGCTGCTCCTTTGAACAGGCCCCATGCCTCATGTCTAGCTATCAGATGAAACGTCTTAGCATGTCACTTCTGCCATTTCACTTCTTTGCCCCAAATAACCTCAATGGCTTCCCATCACCTCCAGGACCAAGTCCAACTGTCTGAGCCTGACATTCAGGATCTAGAGAAGGAGTCTGCAACCTAGAACCTATAGGCCACATCCTACCGACCACCTGTTCCTGCAAGGAACCCTTTCCTGGGACCCAGCCACACCCATTCATTCACGGATTAGCTGTGGCTGCTTTCATTCTCCAACAGCAGGGCTGAGTAGCTATGACAGAGACCACATGGCCTGTGAAGCCAAAAATATTTACCATCTGATCTTGGCAGAAAATGTTTGCTGACCTTGGCCTAGGGTAATCCTATCCTGCCGAAGATCTTGCCCATGACTTCTCTGGATGAAGCTCTTGCCCTTGAGGGGCTGCTGCTGTGAGCCCACTTTCTTTACCGCTTATACCCAACTTCTCCAACCCAAAAAGCTTATTGTACTCCTTTCTGGATTTTTCCTTCAAAACACAGCCAAAGTCCCACCCTCCACGAGTCCATCACTGTACCCCTGGCCACCTGTTCTCTGGCCCCCCTCCACATTTATCACAGACACAGTGAAATGGCACTTCTCTTGTGGGTCTCCTCTCTGCCTGCACTGCAGGCTTCTTGAAGCCGTGCCAATATTAACTTCCTTGCCCTTTTTTCCAAATACCGATTCTCAATAGCGTCATTCGGTAAGAAGGCATCAAACAAACTTACCAATGAAGGCCTAGGAGTCCACATTTGAAAACTTAAGTTCAGGTCCAGAAGTGTGCACTCTAGCCAGTACCACCTAAAAGCCAACGAGATAAGAGTTTAGCCTTAAGGAAGAATATTTAGACACTGTCTTTGCACGTACAACCCCCAATAGGTTTTGATTTACCATCTTCTCAGGATGCCCATTTCTGTTGCTTTGGCTAGAAAATCCTGCTCCTCTTTCCAATCCACTGGGCAGGGTTTCCCCAGCAGGCCAGGTACCTCCTGCTCTCAGTTCTCAGGTAGTCCTCAAGAAGTGCTTGTAAAACGGGTGGAAAAATACCTCGCTCAATACATTAACACGTACCTGGGTGTTGAAAATTCTGCTAGGCCACCATTTTCCCTAGAGAATCACATGCCTTAATCCCACTGGTTTTAATAATGGTTTAACAGGAAGGATTAATGACATTAATCTTCTAAATGCATACCTTTGGAATGGCACTCCCCTGGGCAGAGAGCCTTCCGAGGCTCCCAGAGTCTAAGAAGGCAAGCCCGACTCCACAAGCAGCCTGTACCAACTGGCCCGGCCTGAGTCCACAGCCTCAGCTCACACAGCCTCCCCTACTGACCCTACAATCCAGACAAACACAGATGACGGTGGATCCCTTCCCTCTCTGCACTCCCTCCAGCTGGATGAGTTTCTCCCCCTCCGTCCATATTATCTCCTATTGAAATACCAACCATTTCCAACATTATATCCCAGACTAAGTTGATGATGGGGCCAATATACTTTTTCTTCCTCTGATGTGTGTGTGTGTGGGGGGGTAAAATACACAAGACATAAACTTGACAATCGTAACCATTTTCGGGTGTACAGCTCAGTGGATTAGGTACATTCATGGTGTGTAACCGTCATCACCATCCACCTCCAGAACTCTTTCCCACAAAACTGAAATGCTAAACCCATTAAACAATTAGCTCCACTTTCTCCCTTTCCCGCCACAAGTCTCTGAAACCCAATAAGCTTTCGTGGAATGAATAAATGATGAATGAAGACATGAATGAATCTGACCTCAACCCTCCCCACAAAAGCCAGGAGTACCGTCCCTTTCTACTAGACTTCCATGGCATTGTCTTCATCTTTCTTGGATTTCTTGTAATCAATCTTAAGTGATCTGTTTTGTGCAACTGTATTCTTCTTCAGTGGGGAAACTGTGACTTATCTGAAAGGTTAAGCTGGGGTCCAAAAGTAGGCATTGGGCCCGTCCTCCATGTTGCTGGATCCAATGAGCAAGTCTCAGGCCTTGTGTTATGGCTTCGGATACCAGTAAACCATTCTCCCTTGTTTGATGACCCTTTTCACTTGGCTTCCAGGGATAGCACTCTTGGGTTTTCTACCCACGTCACTAGCTGCCCTTTCCCTTTGCTGGTTCTTCCTTATCTCCCCACCTCTTAATGTCGGAGTGCCCCAGACCTCAGGCCTTGTTCTCATCTCTTCTCTGTGTACCTCTGTATACCTTCAGTCACCCCAACCCATCCCCAGCCCCCGGTGGTCTCAGCTAGTGTCTGGGATTTAGATATCATCTGTATGTTGAGGATGATACCCAGATTTCTCTCTAAGCCTGGACCTCTCAACTCCTGGCGAATGGGATATATCCGACTGCCTGATTCCAGTAAGATGTCATGAAGACAGGAACTCTGTGTAAGTCATGTTCAATGTGTCAAACTAAACATGTCCAATGCAGAACCCTGGCCTTCCCCCAGGTCTGCTCCTCCAAGCCCTCCCCATTTCAGCTTAAGACAATGTTCTTCCAGTTGCCCGGGCCATAAGGCTTATTAGAGCCACTCCTGTTTCATTTCTTTTATGTCATAGTCTAGCCCTCACCAAAATGGGTTTGTATTGCTTTTTTTTTTTTTTTAAGATTTTATTTATTTATTTGACAGAGAAAGAGAGATCACAAGTAGGCAGAGAGGCAGGCAGAGGGGGAAGCAGGCTCGCTGCTGAGCAGAGAGCCCGATGCGGGGCTCAATCCCAGGACTGAAGGCAGAGGCTTCAACCCACTGAGCCACCCAGGCGCCCCTTTGTTTATTTTAAAGATTTTATTTATTTATTTGACATAGAAAGGGATCACAAGTAGGCAGAGAGGCAGGCAGAGAGAGAGGGGGAAGCAGGCTCCCCGCTGAGCAGAAAGCCTGATGCGGGGCTCGATCCCAGGGCCCCAAGATCACAACCTGAGCTGAAGGCAGACACTTTAACCCACTGAGCCACCCAGGCGCCTCATGGGTTTGTATTTCAAAATATATTCGGAACACGACCATTTCTCACTCCTCCTACCATTACCAACATAGGTGATTTCAAGAGCCTCTCCATGGGTGTGCCTGCCTCCCCGCTTTGGCTCTTGGCGTCACTCCTCTCTCCATCCACGGTCATTCCAAGTTCAGGAGGGAACTGGTCACAACATCAGTCAGATTGGGTCATTTCTTTGCTCAAAATCGTGAAAAGCCTTCCTAGCAAGGACAATGCCAAAGGGATGAATGTTTCTAAAGCAGACCTGCAGGCCCAGGGGCAGGCTTAGGGGAAGAAGGGTCTTCAGGCCAGGGTCCTCCTCCCATCCATCTCTCAACTGCCACTCCCAGCAGCAGCTCCTGTTATCTGAGTTCGTAAAAAAGGCAACTTTTTAAAGGGAGAAAAACACAATCAAGCAGCTTTCTTTTCCAGTTAAGGAACCACAAAAAGCCAACAATACTCACATTTCTCAAGAAGCAAATAAAATATTTCAAGTGTGCCACTACTTAATAACTAGTTTCCAAAGATAAATCTAGCCTTCCGGAGAACAGTTACTACCCCCTTGGTGGCGGTGTTGGGGGTGAGGGGTGATCCTCCTTAAGCCCCTCTTCTTCCTGTGTCCTCTAGCTGGTCACCAAGCCTTGGTTGCCTGATTGTCTCTAGACTTTCTCCCACTCCTCCTCTTTACTGGTGCTGTGGCTGGAGGTGAAGTCCAAAGGAAACAACTAAGGACTTTAATTAGTTCAGGTCTCATCGGCTCTTCTAGAAGGTGCAGCGACAAGCTCTTAACCAGCCTCCCACCTCTAGTCACTTATTATGTCCAACCGCAAGCCCACACACAGTGTCTGAAATGAGTTTAATAAAACCTAAATTTGACCAGTCCCCTGCTTACAATTCTCCGAAGAAGAGTTCCTACACTGATGTACTATAAATTCTTCAAAACATATTACAGTAAGCCATCGTAAATATTCTTTTTTTTTTAATCTTCCATAGATACTTTTCTTCAATCTTCTTAAAAAGACCATGAATGCCCCAGGAAGGGCAGGCCGATGCAGCCCAGATCAGAGCCCTCCACGCCCTGGCAACAGTGATGGGCTCCGAAGGGTGAACACACCCCCCAACCTTAGCCAGTGCGAGACTTTGTCTAGACTTGATACACAGAGGCAGCCCCTTCACTGCAGTTGCTGAACTGGGGCTGTCCGCAGAGGAGGGTGCTCTGCCTGTAGGAGGAAAGACTGATGTCAACTTACAAAGAACATCAGACAGTGGCCAGATGGACCCCTGGCTGCACCAACTCCAATTCTAGAACCTCTTCCTTTTGTGAACTCCTACAGCATCCTGCCCAGTTATGGAGCCAAGAATGGCCCACTTACGTGTCAGCCAGCAGGGGTCCCAACAGGCCCATCATGCCATTACCTGTACCTGTGTCCTTTCCCACACTGTTTCCTCTGCCCAGAGCGCATGCTCCTTGGATCTTTACATAGCAGCCGGACTTGTAGCCCTAGGGAGCCTTCCCTGAAGGGCAGCGCTGTTAGTCCGGTTTCCCAGATGTGCTGTAAGATGTGTGGAATACGCCCGCTCTGCTGCACTCAGACACCCCGTAACCTTCCCAGTCTTAGCTGGGTGCCCGAGCTAGAAACCGCATCCTCAATCTGGTCTCCTTGCACTTCCTTGTTGCCATGTGGACTTTCCTCTCCTTCCTTTCTGTGCCGTGTCTATTATCACAGCACAGAACCCCATTATCTACTACCTAGACCCAGGCAACAGCCTCCCGATCTCTCTGCCACTCCCCGCCCCCACCCATCCCTCCACACTGCTGTATAGCCCTCCAAACACCTACAGAATCCAACCACTGGGATCTTAAGGCCCCCCCGCAAACTGGCCCCAACCTATACTCTATAGCTGCTACTCCCGACCACCGTCACTTCCAGGAAGATGGAGTGCAATGGAAACTCCTAGACAGCATGAAATGTAAGAAATGTCCGAAAGGCAGAGTGAAGAAGGCAGACCAGTTAGCGATCTCAGGACCTTAGGAATGAATGACACCATGGTGAGTTCCCTGCATTCTTTCTTTCTTTTTACTGTGTGTGTGTGTGTGTGTGTGTGTGTGTGTGTGTGTGTGTGTGTCTCAGATATCCCAGACTTGGAACTGAAGAATTTGGCAATCTACAAATGCAGAAGGCACGCACGTGCGCGCACACACACACGTGCCCTCTAGCAAGACAGAAAACTTTTAGATAGTAACCGCTCTACTGCAACCCAGCACCACAGAGAACCCTACTCCACCCCACCCATATCAGCAAAATGCAAAGACATCTGCCCAAATCCCTACAGCTAACAATCTACTTGGTGGAGGATAGCCTTCTGACTGGGAACAGACAAGGATGCCCGCTCTTACCAATCTTATTTAGCATGGTCCTAGAGGTCCTAGTCAGCACAAAGGATGACAAAGAGAAAAAAACATACAGATGGGCAAAGAAGAAATAAACAATTTCTCCATTTGCAGACGATACGACTGCCTAAGCAGAAAATCCTGAGGAATACACAAAAGACATTCCTAGAACCAATTAGTGAGTTTAGCAAGGATACGGGATACAAGATAAGAAAAATCTTAAAAATCAGTCTTATTTCTATATACTAGCAATGAACACATGGACACCAAAATTAAAAATACAATGCCATTCACAATTGCTAAAAAGGAATACTTGGGCGTAAATACACTATCTTCCAATGAATCATTCTACAGCCTCTCCACGTGGGTTTACCTCTGCCATGAGGGCAGGAACAGCATTGTTTTGCTCTCTGGTGAAAACAAAAGACCTAGCCAGTGCCCAGCACCTAGTAGGCCCGCACCATTTGTTGCCATGACTCACGCCGTGCTCTGTTGAAGACAGACTTTTCTCCCCCTTTGTGCTCTCACTGAGATCATCGACTACTAAAAAGTTCCACCTCTGGCTTCTGCCTCGGCCGGTCATCACAGCCCAGGAAGGACCAGAAAAGCTGGTCCGCTCCCAAACACACATGAGCTCTGATGTTACAGACAGCAGGGACTGGAAGTGGTTTCTACAGGCATCTCTCAGCCGCCCAGAGGGAACATCAGGCCCTCCCACATTGGTCCAAGGGGGGGCTCCAAGGCTTGGCCCAAAGACTCCAGATGGTGATGCGTGACCACTGCTCACGTTGTCTCATCTGTGCTCTGTGCTGGGAGGAGCCACAGGTGCTGTCCCTCTGAAAGCTCAGTTAGAATGTGGATTGAGGCACCTGGGTGGCTCGGTCAGTTAAGGAGCCAACTCTTGGTTTTGGCTCGGGTCATGATCTCAGGTTGGTGGGATTGAGCCCCGCCTTGGGCTCCATGCTCAGCGAGGAGTCTGCTGGGAAGTCTCTCTCTCCCTCTCCTTCTGTCCCTCCCCTGTGCTTGTGTGTGCATGCTCTCTGTCAAACTAATAAATAAATCTTAAAAAAAATAATAAAACAACAAAAAGACTATGAATTGCCTGGCTATGCTAAAGAAAGTACTCTGCAGGAGGAAAGCCTACTGTGAGACAGGTCAGGGCCCAGAGGGCATTTAGATATATTCTCCCCCAAGACTTTCCCCTCTTACTTCTCCGGGGAGAAAGTGAGACTAACAGTCATTAGGCGAAAGCCAAAACCTCAGAACAAGCCCGACTCCGCTCTCTGTGTCACCACCCCCCCAACCACCATGTCCACAGCAAGCCCCGTGGTTTGCCGTCCAGGACAGATTTCAAATCCTGCCCCCACCACCAGCCCTCAGGAGCTGGCTACTCTCGTCACTCACCGGGGCAACCCGAACAGACTCCACCCTCTCTTCCTTCACTCGATTTTCAACCCATCAGCCAGAGGGATTTTTTTGAAGATGTAACTCAAATCACATCAGTCTTCTTTCCAAAATCCTGCCATGTTCCCGGACCACCTGGTCATTCCCAGCGCAACCAAGTCCTGACAATGACCCCAGTGGCCCAGCTCCCGTTATATCCCTGTCCCCACTTTCTGCCACTTTCCTCCCCGTACTCCAGCCACATTGGCCACCTTGACGTTGCGGTTCCCACTCCTGAGGCTCTTTCCCCAGTGACACACACAACTCACTTCTTCCCTTCATTCGCTATGACACACACTCCACTACGAGTTCATGAAACCCATCTCCTTTCTCTTGGGGACACATGGCTAGACCCTAGTTCCAACAGCCTCCCTCACAGGTAAGAGCAAACACGTGACCGAATTCTGACCAACAGGTGGGAGAGACACAGGCTTCTTCCAGACGGACCCATAAAAACTCCCCACAAGCCCCCCTCTCTTTTCACTCATCCTCCAGCTGAATGAGAAGCAATCTGAGGGCCTTGAAGAAGGCAGAGGCATAAGATATAATGGTGGGGGTCCCCTCAATAACCATAAGGAAGGAACAGACACAGGACTCTTTCTGTCCTAAGAAAGTTTTATCTTAAACTAAGAAATAAAGTTTTCTTGAGTTGATACACTGAGATTTAGGGCTGTATTTCCTACTTCACCTCCCAGTTTGGTCTCCTCCTCAATGAGACCTTCTATGACTACTCTAAAATTCTCCCAACACTTCTTAGCCAACCTCCTCGCTTTATTTCTCACCATAGTCCTTATTATCATATTGGGTAATGTACATTTTATTTGTTATTTTTATCTCCATCTCCTCAATTTTGAATGTGAGCCGAAGGCAGGAAATTTTTGTGTTTTTTTTTCCCCTTTGCTATATCCCCTGGGTCTAGAATAGTGCTTTGCCATGTTACATAGACAATCACTTGATGTTGAATGAAAGAATACACAAATGTATGAATGAAGTACCTGGGCTCCAGGATCAGAAAGGCCTTGGGTGAGGCCCAGCTCTGCCACTGATTAACTGTGTGACCTGGGCAAGCTATTCTATCTCTTTAGTAGGCATTTTCTTCATCTGCAAAGTGGGACAAGTAATAGTACTTTCTGTATAGAGACAGGGAATAATTGAGATCAGAAAAATAAATCCCTTAGCACAGGGTACAGGGCTCAGTCTCCGTCAATGTTAATTGCTACTGTTGTCAACTCAAGAGTACAGGACTGGTGGTCAGGCCCTAGCAAGGGCATTGGTAGGAGTGGAGTGGATATGTACATGCACTAACTCTTCTGGGAGAAATCACAACAAACACCAAGGCAGTGAGATTTGAGAGCTGCCTAAAAGTTCCCAGTAAATTGCCAACGATCAGAAAAACATGACAAGTGGTGTCGGGGGGATGAAAAGTGTGTGCACAGTCTGCGGAAAAGTGCGACTATGGAAAGAACACCACCCAAATGATGAGAGATCACTTTGTGCCTTTTAAGAAACAATTTTCACAGCAAAGTTCAGAGAAAAGAGAGGCCTCTTGCATCATGGGGACAAGGTAATAAGGTTATAAAAATGGAACTCAAATAAACCACACACAAGGCCCACATGGGCCCAATTTTCTAGGAAAAACAGCGATTGCTACAGCATTCAGATAAGGGAGTCACACCTGGGCCTCAGCATCGCCAAGAGCTTTCAAACACCATTAGGCTGCAGAAAAGCTACTGGTTTACCAGATTAGCAGAGCCAGCTCTCACCTGCCCCTCTCTGTCATGCTCCCCTCTTTCCACTGACACGAGGACACAGACGATGATACCCAATGCCTGGGCCCGCTTCCCCACCTTCAACACAGAATCATCCAGAATGAACAGCACCTTGCTGGCCTGGCTGCCCTCTCCAGGCCCAACCCCCCCCCCGGCTCTCTCCTTGGCTCAGACCTGCTCTTAAATCTCACCTCCTGGAACGCTGCTGGCCTTTGTGCTGGGCCCTGTTGACAAACTGCTCCTTGAAGCTCTTTCTTCCTGTGGTCCCTCTCGGCTATCAGCAAACTCCCCCCCAACCCTTGCAATCCTTCTCATCTCCACCCCAACCCATCTTCCGCCTATGGACTCCCGATCACTGGCACTCCCAGCCTCTGGTTCCACTGCCTGCTCTTCCCCTATGTCAGAGGCAGGACGGCTTCGGGGTTAGAAGCAGAGATTCTGGAGTCAGACCAACTGGTCTAATCTTCACTCTATGGAAGCGTGGTCTTGGGCAGCTAATGAAGTCCTTTATGTCTATTTCTTCATCTGTAAAATGGAGGCAGTCATAGTCCCTCCCTTGGGTCACTGTAGAAATTAGATGAGCTAATACATAAGAAGTGCTTAGAACCATGCCCGGCATCTGAAACAGACCTGAAAACAACAGTTTTAGCTAAACCCCAGACATATCTCCATGTCCTTCCACCTCCACCCTCTCTATCCGCCTTTTAGCTTTGCTGGCAATGTCCAGTCCCCACCTCAGCCAGTCCACGACCCCTTCCTTGACACGCACCGCCCCCCCATTCTGGCACCAGCTTCCCGAGGAGGTGGAAGTCTGCCTTTCTCTAGCAGGGTGAGGCTGACTGCCCAGGACCCTCTTCTTAGCTGCTCTTGAAAGATCATCAGTTTAGACTTCTTTTATCCTTCCCACTCCCAGTTCATGAGCTCCTCAGAAACAAGGGTGGTGTCCTGGGTTTTTTCTTTCCCCCATTTTTATGCCCCACAACCTTCTGCGCCGAGAAGACTCAGCTGACATTTGCTAGATTAGGTAGAAACGGTCTACATACTCATCAATCACGGCAGCAACAGATCAGTGGGCACAAGAAGCCTTTCCCACCATCCCGAAGCCACACAGATTCCAGGCTAAAAAGAGCCCTGGGAACTGCATCAGTGACGCTCATTTGTTGGTTTCATTCTGGTTGTTTCCTTATGACCAACTGAAAGCCAAACCCTTTGGGCAAGTTTGCAACCTGTTTCCACTGCTGAGAGCACTTCCTGACAGGCTCCCTCTGGCTGAAGGAGACACATACGTTTGTTTGTTTGTTTGTTTGTTTGTTTGTTTGTTTGTTTGTTTCTAAAAAAATCCCATTTACTTTTTCTTGTTTTAGGGCATTTCTTAAAAACATCACTAAGAAGGGATCGCTGCTTATTTTATTCTACTGTTTTAATCGCAGCATCAATGCTATAGAGATACAGAATTCTTCAATTTGAGCAGATAAATTACTCCTTAAGACAATGTACTGGCTCACCTCCACACTTAGGAACAAACAAGTCATGTATTACTTGTAAACATGCAGCCTTTCTCTTCCGTCTTATCGTACATCGCTGTTACCTTGCTTCTCTGTTTGTGGAAAATATGACAACAAAACATTCCTAGCATTTAAAGTAAAATTTATATCTTCACAACATTTTTCTTGAAAAAAGGAATTCTGATTCTCTATCTGATCTTGGGCTGTTGCCACTAGCTAGATAAATGCCAACCTAATAAAATGATTCTGGAATACACAAAGATGGCTAATGTAGCATTAGCTGAAAGAACAAAAATTAAAAGCAATCTAAACGCCCCATAACAACCTCACAGCTTATTGAAGGCGGTCCCTTGATAGAATATTATGCAGCCATCCTAAATGAGCATGAGAAAAATGAGGCAGCCACGTGGAGCAGGCTGAGGATACAATCTTAAGAATAAAGGGACTGCAAACATGTAGGCATATATGTTGATCCCATCAAGGCTGCCCAAGTGGGGCACATGGGTCCCAGAGTTTGAAGTCAGATGCAAAGAAAGATGGGAGAGAGGGGAGAGGAAATCTCACACGACAAGGCCAGAGGGAAAGGTAGAGCCATAAGAAAATGAGGCCCCTGGGCAGAGGGCAGGGACCTTGTTTAGGAGAGCAGAACAGGAAATGGGAAAGGCTCCACAAAGCCAAGGTCAATTCAGGAATTCCATCCCCAAGCAGGCAAGGGGAATGGGAAGAGAACCCTCTCTAGTTTTGCAGAAGGAATCAATTCCTGGATGAGAGAACAATGTTCAAACTTCTAAGACAACGTCAAGCCCAGTCCTCTCCATGGAGTGGCACCTAGACTCCCATTTGAAGGCTCAGCCCCACTCAGGCCTCCAGGGCTAATCCTGACCCCAGGCAGAAGGGATTTAAGAGGCTTTACCACCCAGGGACGTAGCGCCATGCTAATCTGGCAGAGAGAGAAAGCGAACCCCCAAGAGAATGAGTATCTTGACCAAGGCCCCGCAGAGAGTTACGGGCTATGCTCACACTTGTACCTGAGTTCTCCAGTCTCCGAGTTTAAAGCTCTTCTGAAGAGCACGCTGGTATAAAACTGACCGATGACTTGGGCTCAGCACAAAGCTGGGCCTGGCTTTTCAGGCCTGATTCTGATTCCAGAGAAATCACCTGGCTGATTCCAGAGAAACAGTGCCTTACGAATTGGTGAGCCCACCCGGAGCAGGCAGAAAAGTCCCAGTGACCCAGGGGCACTAACAGTTCTCCTCGAGGGAAAAAAGCCCACTTTTGCACCCAGTCCATCCTGAACCCCCACTTCTAACTCCTCAGTCCCCTGCACTTTGCTGTCTCAGCTAAAGCTCTGCTGTCCTGTGGGTGCCAAGGCTTGTCCCTAACAGCATGGCCTTGGGCCCTGGTGTGCCACCTGGGGCTCTCATAGGACATCTCCCTCCGGACAGGAGACAAATGACTCCAAAGCTCTTCCCCACATCCTCTAAGCCCCTTGATTCTTATACCTATCCCATCAGAATCCCTAATCTGGACTCTTCCTGCCAAGTACAAGAGGCCAGAGTCCTCGCCCTGGCATTTACGGTCCTCCCTCACATGGCCCAAATCACCTAGCAGCTCACGCCTCCCAAGGCACCCACCTTTGCCCATGGACTGGCCAGGGACTACTCTCCAGAAGCCATGCTCTCCTCTCCCAACCCTAGATTCCCTAGGGCCAGCTCAAGCTCTCTTCTGCATCTCCCCTGCCTCCTCCAAACTCACCGGCGCTGCTCTCACGGTCCCCACTGAACGAGTGTAAATCGAATCACACTGTCTTCTGGGGCCGGAACAGCCAAAGGGCCAGATTCTCACGTGTTGAACTAGCAAGTCACCCAGCCACCACCATTCAAAGGACTAGGCACAGGAGGCCCTCTGCACCCCCAAATTTGTTCTAAAGATGCTATTAGAGATTTCATCACTGAAGTGGTTGTTAAGACTCTTGGTGCCCCTTGGGAGGGGGCGCACGCAGGAGGCAGCAGTGCTGGAGCCACGCCCACAGGGAAGGGACCGCACGCCCGTCATGGCTGCCTGCAGCAGACACTTCCTGAGAACCTACTCCACCCCGCCCCCTGGGTGCCAGGTCCCTAGGGTACAAATCCCAACAAGCCCGTCTTCGCCCCACAGGACTTTGGGCTCATACAGGGAGAAGAGTGAGAGAAGTCCCACTAATGCAGTGTGACAAATGCCACAGAGGGAAGGGCAGTGAAGAGCAGAAGTGGCCATGATGCAATTCAGCCTGAGGACAGGCTGGTCCCCAAAGAATCTTCAACACCAACCATGAAAACAGCAGGCAGCTGGCGCTTGCTGGGTGCTTCCTAGGGCTAAGCCAACATACCAAGCCCTTCACTTGCCTTAGGGCAAACTCAGTCACACATTCATCACCCAGCCCCTGCTACCTGCCCGACCCTGTCTGAGGTGCTGGAGAGACAGAAGTGAATGAACTAAACACTAGTCTCTGCTCTCGCAGCTTACCTTCTATTGAGAAAAGAGACAATAAACCAAATAAGTAAAATGTAGTCTATGTTAGATGATGGTAAGAGCCAAGAGGGAAAATAAATCAAAGGGAAAAGAGAAACATCTGGGAGGCAGTGGGCTGACTGGTACAACGTTAAACAGGGTGACACTTGAGAAAAGACCTGAAGGAGGTCAGTGATCACGCCACACCGATAATCTGGAGGAAGAGCCTTCAAGGCGGAGGGAGCCATCAGAGGACAGGGCCTGAGCCGGAAATGGGCCTGGCAGGCTTGCTTGCAGAACAGCAAGGTCTCCGATGTGGCCAGAGTGGAACAAGAGAGGGGCAGCCGAGATCTGAGCGTCCGGTCACATGAGTTATGCACT
>CM053613.1:35815907-35878102 GCA_028646535.1 Procyon lotor
ACCCTTCCTCCCTGGGGCACTGGGCAGAGAGCACACAGAGCAGGGCAAGGTTGGAAGCAGGAGACCAAGGAACAGGCCTGCGATGATCACAGTCAAGTGCATCTCGTGTTTCCCTCCCAATACCATGGGGTGGTTCTATGATCACTCTTCCATAGAGGAAGAAATGGAAGCTCAAGAGAGATCTGGTAACTTACCCAAGGTCACCAGGTGAGGCAGGGGCAGAACCACCAGGATTGGGAAGCAGGGGAAGAGAACATTCGAGGTGGAGTGAACATTGCCAGCCATGAAGCAGGAGCTCGGCAGGGCCTGGCACACTTAGGGCAGGCTCACGGTGCGAGGAATCTACAGCCCCAGGGCAAAGGGCAAGGGCTGCCAGTGAAAGCCTGTCCGTGCCCCGTCTGCTCACGCAGATGCCTCTCAGCATCGGAGCCAGCCTGGCCGCCTGGACCAGAACCCCCAGCTCCTAACCCATCTCTCTGCTCCATGAGTATCCTTCCCATGTCGGCCCACAGGCAGCCAGGAGAACCTTTAAAACATTTGAATCCTGTATTATTTTCTTGCTCTCAATGCCCCAGTGGCTTCCCTTCACACCAGATACAGAGGAGACCCTCGATTAACAGTGAACGAAGAGCCGGTCCCTCATCCCCGCAGCCTGGCGCAGGCTGGTCCTGTTTCAGACCAAGGGAAAGCATGCCTTCTCCGCGCCCTCCTTAGCAGAGGGAGGCAAAGCCGTGCTCAGGGGCCGGGGGGGGGGGGGGAGGCAGCTGCCAGCCACGAGTGGCCGGGCCAATGAAGCCAAGCCACTGTACTAACCAGATAAACGCATGCGCAGAGAGCACGGCCATTCAGACCACCTCAGAGGCAACTTTGGGATTAAACTTGTTTTAAATAAAACCGCTTATTCCAAAGCAACCTGGAGGCACTCCACCACACTAGGGCCAAGTGAAGGAGGTCTGCAGACGCGGCCCAGGCCATCGTGACCAGAACAGGCGCACTCTCAACAGGAGCCTTGGCCCCGGGGCCTCAAAGCTCCTGACCACAACCTTGGTGAGAATGGTTGTAAGAGAATCCTGGGAGGAGCAAACGAAGGCTCTCCTCACCCAGTCTGTATCTTTAAGGGGTGGATCCAATGACTGCCTTCCTCTCTGGATGCCGTATACCATGAACCTCAAAGCTGTCCCAGAAACTGGGGGAAACTATGAAATGAGGTTGAAACAAAATTAACAAAGTTCAGCCCATCGATATTGGGGACAAGAAGATATATGGCCCCAGGGATCATGACTGCTCCCGGGGTTTAAATCGAGGTCCTGTGAGGGTCACCCTTGTGCCGAAGCCCTTTGCTCTCTGTAGAACCATAGAAACATACATACACACACATGCGTTTACGCAGATATATTTTTAAAGGAATGGCAACACCACCAAAAGGATGAGAATAGTAACAAGCTCCCCCACTCCCCAAGAAAATTGATTTAGTAACAAAGAGCCTTCCTGTCGGCCCCGGAGGGCGTGTTAGAGGATCACAGCGTGAATGACTCCTTCTCTGGTTCAACATCACAGCTTGTGGGTGGGGGAGCAGTTGAGGGGAGCTGTGGGAGCCAAAGGGAGTCCCAGTCCCCTTTGGGAGGCAGGGAACTAGAAGTTTCCCGCACTGCATCAAACCAGTGCGAGGCAAGCTTCAAAGGCTTTGTTCTTTGAAGGGGAAGACGGGAGGAGAAGGGTCAGAAAACAGTCACTACGGTCCGGTCCGTAGGAGGAAGGATGCCGAGTTTCCACGGGAGTGAGGGTCCTGTTTGTCTTGGTTTTTCAGAAAGCCGGGGCACAAAGGGCAGGACAAATAGCTCATCTGACAGAGAAGTATAATAGAAAAGAAGACTCAATAAGGAAGCTCAGGAAAATCACTTACAACTACCCAACTTCTGGCTTTTCTGGGCAGTTGCAAGGCAAGCAGACAGTGAAGGCCGAAGGCCCTTAAATGTGGGTGATCGAGAGCGGCAGGGAGGGTCGTGGCACCCCAAAACGGCCTGAATCCACACAAGGCCAGACTCCGAGCCACCGGGAAAAGGACCAGGGGTGGGCGGAGGATGGGGAGGCAGGGAGGAGCTCGTTAAAACTAAAATACAGAACAGAAAAATCCTGCCGCTGAAAGGAACAGTAATCCAGCATCCCACTGGAGGAACACGGAGAGGTTGGTCCTCATTAGAAGTTGCAAATAAGGGAGAAAAGGCACGCTCGGTCTCGGACAGATCGGGGATGCTTAGTGTGGACTGGCTCATCGCTCTTCGGCAAAGGAGGACGTGTGCCTGCAGCCCAGAGATGGGCAGGCGGAATGGCCGAGGGGCCAGCCCTGGGCTCGGGGGTCAGCGTTTGCTCTCCTGGCAGGTCTGCAGCCCAGACCCGGCCCCGGGCAGACGGAATGGGAGAAGCAGCTTGGCTTTCCTTAGAGACGTCCCTGATCTCCTCCCTCCTCCCCGAGCTCCTCCCTCCCCAGCAGAAAGAACCAGGGGCATAGAAGGAGCCAGGCCTTGGAATCATCCCAACCCCGGCCCGTCTGTTCCACTACAAAAGGGCACAGGTAGCCCTCTCTGATGCCACTCTTACAATCTCTAATGAGCTTCATTTATTTCCCTGCGAACCATTTCTTTCATCCATGGGAGTGAAATCTCCACGATGGCAGAGGGCAGGTCTGCCTTGCTCATCACCGTGCCCCTGACAGCATCTAGAACGATGACGGTCACATCACAGGACAGCAACAGATCGATGCAGGGCTTCCAACACCAAGCAGTCGTCTGTGGGGCCTGTGCCAGAGCGGGCCCTGCCAGGGACAGGCCAAGTGCTCGCTGGATGGCCCAGCGGCTTCTCCAAGTTTCCGCAGCCAGCTCAGTATCCCCACCCTTTCCCTACAGTCCTGAGTCCTCCTCTTCATTCTGTCCCAGGAGCACAGCTCAGGCCACTCCCCTGAGCAATGACAAGGGCAAGGGACACCTGTGATACAGGAGAGAACAACAACTATTTCTCTTCAGTCTGTAAACACGGCGGTGGGAAGAAGCCACAACCAAATCTACAGTCACAAACAGATGGAGGGGAACAGGCACAGAGGACATTGGAAGTGGCAGGGCCCAAGAGAACAAAGGACAGGGTCCCCCAGTCCCAGGAAGATGGAGTTGGGGCTCCCTGAGGAGCACACGAGTATAAGAGAAAGGAAAACCGTCCCATGGTGAGTGGAAAGCTGCCAAGTTCGTTTCCATAAGTGACAGTAATACAGGCCAGTCAAATTCCAGGAGCAGAGTTCCTCAGGACCTCTTTCCTGACATACTACAAAACAATTGCTTTCTGTGTTGATTTCCACAGGGAAAACATCTTCCTTCTAACAAATCCCTTAACTTGTCAGAAAATCACCAGGCTAGGTCTGAGTTAACATGAGAGCTTATAGCCCAGGCCAGCGTGCCCAAAATAAAAATTCTTGATTGGAATGGAAAGTATTAATTTACGAGACTCATTTTTTTTTTTTTAAGATTCTATTTATTTGACAGAGAGAGACACAGTGAGAGAGGGAACACAAGCAGGGGGAGCGGGAGAGGGAGAAGCAGGCTCTCCGCCAAGCAGGGAGCCCGATGCGGGGCTCGATCCCAGGACCCTGGGACCATGACCCGAGCCGAAGGCAGATGCTTAACGACTGAGCCACCCAGGGGCCCCTATGAGATTCATTTTTGACTAGCTGTTTAGGATTATAAGAGTAAAACATGCTCACTGTTGAAAAATAGAAAACCACAGAGAAGGAGATGAGAATAAAAATCACCTTGAATTTACGAGATGAAAACCACTGTTAACATTTTGGTGCTTTTCCCTCCTTTTAAGCATGAAGCCTTTAACAGAGGCAGAACATACTGTGAAGGTAAGTTCAAGTCCTGCTTTTTCCCAGTAAAGTCCATTTAAAAATACTCCACTGTGTTCTTAACATTTTTTTAATTATCCACGGAGCCCCCATTTCTCCAGCAAGAGAAAAAAAAAATCACTCTGGCCAGGATAGTAATGCCCATAGGATAGAAACCATAAGCTTATCTTTGTAATCACTTACCTCTACCATATTTTCGGTAAACATTTATTGTTTTGAACGAGCCACATATTTTTTTTTTCAAATCGACAGGGGAATTTTACAACTCCATCTTATTACTTTGAAGCAAGAGGTCAAGTTCAGACGACCTTGGGAAGGCTTTGTCTTCCAATCTGCAGGTAGACCAGACCATTTAAAAATGATCAGTTCGCATTCATGGACCATGACATCCAACCGGAAGGCCTAACCTCTGTTTTGTTGCATTCGTCGCCTTCTCAGTGGAGTAAGCAAATGGCCTTGCCGTATTATGTGTCCTGTGCTACCTGGTTGGGAGCTGCCCTGACGTCTGTCTACATCCCGGTGGGGCGCCTGCTCGTGTCTAGAAGCCCAAGAGCTTGTTCAGTAGAGAGCATTAGAACTGCTCTGTCCAGCAGAGAAGACCATCCAGGATCAAGATCTCTGCACAATGCATTTCCTTTCCCACCTCTCACATTTCACACGTCATTCAATGAGTATGCCCATGCCAGCGCTCACAGCAGGTGCTGGGGACACAGGTGAGTAACAGAGACGTTGTGCCAGCTTCCGCCGAGCTGCAGCTTGCTGAGCCCTTCCTCCTGCATTACTCTCACCCCAAGCAAGGGAGACAGGAGAGGCCATCACCGTGATTCCAATATTGTAGATGATAAGAGTTCTTCAAAGTATTTTGCCCCATGCTATGAAGCAGAAGGGGTTGGACTCAAACCCAGGTCTTCTGGCTCTCAGCTCAGTTCTCTTCCTACTGTACCACTTACACTGATGAATTTTCCTCTAACAGACAACTTGAAGTCTTTCCGATTATTCATACTCCCTCTGGCACCTTGGCTCTACCTGGCTGCCATGTTTCTAAGCCATGAGTCGCCCTGACCTCCAGATGGCTGCACATGCCCTGACTTCTGTGTGCCTGCCTAGGTTCTGACCCTGGGCTCAGGCATCTTCCCGGGTCTCAGGGGAGCTTCCAAACTCTACTGAATCCTTCCATGGGTACTGCAAGGCAGCACACTGCAAGCTTCTCCTAATGTTCGATCTCCTTTCCACTACTAAAAAGAGATTTTGCTGGACTCATGACCTCTCACCTAGAGATATTTCTCAGCCTCCTTTTGTAGTTAGATGAAGCCATATAACTAAGTTCTGGCCCTAGGATAAAAGAATGTGCTACTGCCAAGTCTTGACCTTAAAATGACTACATGTGAGAACCCCCCGCCCAGCCCTTTCCCCCAGGAGATGTTCAAATTAGAAGCTTCCCCCTTCAACCAGCAAGTGGAAGCCACATGATGAAGACAGAAGGCCTGGACTACTATCTACTAGGGACTAGTTTCAGCCATTGTAACTGTGGATCTCTTTAATACCGGAACTTGCTTGCTGTCCCGGCCAAAAAGGCTTGAATGACAACAGTTCTACATTCTCTGAGTAAAGCCCCTTGCTACCAATTAAATACTTTAAAGAGGAGGTTCAAAACTAAATAAGTAAGTATTCCATTCAGGGAAAACCGAGTCCCCAATTAGGGAAAACTTCTAAAAAAATACAATTACCAGGACCTCAAAGATGATTTGTATTCAGATCCTAGGAAAAATTGAAAAAGCCCACAGAAACAAATCAGCCCCCTTCAATAACAGGAGGGGAGAGCACTGTAAGTGATAAGCACGACCAGTCCTCTCTCCATTCCTGGAAAAGGCACCAAGAGCTGAAATGATGTGAGCCAAGGCTAATTTCTCCATGGAAACAATGTGATAACAGGAGCTTGTGTTCCTAACCGAGAACTTGATGGTCAGCTTAAAAGACATTACATAAATTCCATGTTTGATTGTCTATTAAAGCCTTTGTACTTCTTTTTCTAAAAGATTCTATTAATTTATTTGAGAGAGAGACAGCATATGGGCAAAGAGTGGTGGGCAGAGGAAGAGGGTGAGAAGCAGACTCCCCACTGAGCAAGGGGCCTGATGCAGGGCTCAATTCCAGGACCCTGAGGATCATGACCTGGGCCAAAGGCAGATGCTTAACTGACTGAGTCAGCCTGGCGTCCTGAAACCTTTGGGCTTTTAAAGCTAAAAGGGCTTTTGGTCCAACAGTCTGCCACAAAAGATACAGGCGTATTCTATGCCATACAAAGCAGCTGCAAATCAACTAAACCCAACACAATCACCAATTACATGACTTTTTATTTTTTCTGATTTGCTCACAGTGTGTAGCACAAAATACTTCACTTTAATTACTGCAGACTTCTGAATATGATAAGTCAGATAACTTAACAACATCTTTCATAGAGAAAGCAAAGAGAAACTTGAGAACAGAGTAAAAGTTAGTCAGGAAAGCAACTGGCTGTGCCACTGACCAGCTTTGGGACCCGGGGCAGTAGCTTAAACTCTCCAGGTACTTCACAGCCTGCAAAATGAGTCTTTATAACACCTCTCCTCATGGGGCCATGGTGAAGACTAAACAAGACAATGCATGTAAAAGCTACTTTGTAAATTGCACACAGAGGTAAATGGTATTATCAGAATCATGACATTTGCAAAGACTTTGGTGGGGAGATTTTGACAAGCATCATAATGAGTGCTGAGTGGACTACAAGCTACCTGGCCACTTTCTGAAAAACTGACCCAGAGCAACCCCTTTCCCTGTCTTCTGCTCCCCTTACAATTCCCACACGCATTAGTGGGCAAGAGATAGTCATTCTGCTCCATTCAGGGCTGGCATCCATTTGCTCATGAGCTGTGAGCAGCCAGTGAGAGCTGCTCGATGCCAGCCACAGGTGAGGAAGAAAACAGAGCCACAGTGAGCTGAGGCCACTGTGTGATGTGTCATTTATCAACCAAAAAATGCCTTCCGCAGATCTGTGCTATCAGAAACCTCAAAACCAGGGGCAGGAAGCATGTGGAGTACCAAGGAAAAGGGAGAAAGAAGATGGTAGTGGTTGAGAGTATAGGCTCAGGAGACTGTCCTGGGTTTGAATCATGGCTTTTCCACCCACTGTATGTTATCTGAAGCATTTCTGGGTCTCAGTCTCCCTACTTAGAAAATGACACTGGCAGTGTCCACCCCACAGGGCTACTGCATTAAATGGGAAAAGGCAAATAAGCACTTTGCACAGTTCTTGGCAGATGGCAAATGCTGAAAGGTTAAGTAATAATAAAGATTATAATAATAATACTACCATGCAAAACTAACAAAAATTAAGATTTGGCACATCTCCAATCAAGACTTTTCTACAGGCATTAGAATCAGGTATTACCTGGACAGCATGCAGGCTCACCCATTAGCCCCTAGGCTAATCAAGGTTCTTCTGGATTTCTGCCTCATGCCCCAGGATAGGTGAAATATTCAAGCATACCCAACTGGCTGACTAGATCCTGACACTTGATTTTCTGGTTCACAGCTGCCCATCACTATCCTGAGACGTGTGTGCAGAGAACAGATTAACCTGAGTATCTGTGCCTAACCTTTCCAGCCATGCCCAGGCTGTGGCTCCCCATCTCTAAGGGTAATATATATCACCACCTTTAAAATATGGCCCTACTCAGCAAAGTGAGGCCTGTCAGCACCCATCCAGTGGACAGCGCCGCATCCCTAAACATGCCCCTGAAGCGGGAGAACTCCCTTTATGGCCCTCCAGGCTCTCTCTGCAAAGCCAGTACACCTTCTGAAAACTAACTGGGGCTCCCTTGGCTCCCTTCAACCCGGAAGCAACTTTACAGCTTTCAAAACCCTTATTCTTTCCTTATCTCATCCCAGCATCAGAACCACACTGAAAGGGGCTGGGCATGAATTGTTACACCTGTTCCACGATACGGAATCAGCCAGTTTGAGACATTTAAGTAATCTGGCTCAGGCTCTCTGGTGCTTGAGTAGCAGAAGCAGCCCAGAATGCAAGTTATCTGGTTCCTCATCTGGTTCTCTCTCCAGAAAATGTGAGTATTTGTTTCTAAACATTCAACTTTCATAATGGTGCTTTGCTTCTGGAGAATTCATTAACCAAGGCAGCTTGGTCACAGTACGGTGCAGATTCACATACTTGAAAGACACTCACACAGGCAGATGTTCCCTGCACTCTAGAAATTTAAAGGGTGACAGAAAACAGCCACGCCAATTAACATAATTGACAATTCCCAGCTCTGGCTCCCTCTGTCTGGATTCAGCTAGCAGCCTCCTATCAGGTCCCTGCTGCAGCTAGTCCCTCTTTGCTCTGGTACAACTGAAAACACTCAACACTGGACTGACACTTCAGGGATAATTGTTTCATATCACTGAAACAGTAATCATAACCACAGTAAAACCAACTTAAGTGGTTCTCCCTCCACAGCTGACCAGTCTCTACCTCACCAGGTAAACTTTGGACTTGCCACTTAACCTCATGGAGTTTCCTAATCTACAAAATGAAGGAGTGGCTAAATAGAGCCTTGTCTACTTCCAGCTCATGACCCCCAGCACCCAACCAAATCCAAACCCTGCATACGGAGGACACTGGGAGACAGCAGAGTCCAATGGTCAAGAGCTTCCATGGCTTGGTTTTAAAGCTTGGATCCTCTGCTTCTTAGCCATACTGACCTTAGGGAGGTCACTGGATCACTCTGTGCTTCAAGATCCTCAAGCGTTTTAAAATGTTTCAATGCGTTTTAAAACGCATTATATCAGATAATGCATGTAAAATGCTAAGGACATCATAAGAAATGATGTGGTTCGTGTTTAGGCATTGACTGATCTTCCAAACTTAAATTCCCACCACTATTTAAGAACCCTCCATTCCAGGCAAGTCTCTGTTCCTGAATACAGGTTGGCCATTCCAATCTCTGTGCTTTTAATTGTGCTTTGTTGCCACCCATCCACTCCCTGGAAATACCTGTGCCATCCCTTGTCTGCGAATCTAAATCCTACCCATTATTAAAGGTCTGGATTAAACCTGATCATTTACATGAGGCCTCCACCCTCCCATGACAGCTCACAAAAATCTCTCTGGTCCCTGAATTCCTGCCATACTTACAAACAGTCTAGATCACTTTGTTGGCATTACACATGGCCTTGGATTATCTTCCATCAACGGATGAAACTGCAGGCTCCTTGGCTACAACAACTCTTTCTTTTTTTAAATTTTTTTAAGATTTTGTTTTTTAATCTCTACACGAACATGGAGCTCGAACCTGCAACCCCGAGATCAAGAGTCATATGCTCTTGACTGAGCCAGTCAGGCACCCCTACAACAATTCTTTCTGCTTTCCCTCTGGGTCTAGCCTGAGTTGAGTGCCTGGCATTGGGCTCCTCAGATACGTGTTGACTGAATAAATAAATGTGTAGTACTTATGCCCAAAGAAATACATAGTGAGCTTTCTTCCCATCGATGAGGCTCAGCTATTGATTTGCTGTACTTTGAGGCCAATTAAAGGTAACACAAAGATGAACATCAGCCAGGCAAGGACAACCATGGCCAGTTAAGTCCTGATCATCAATAAAAGATACTGATATTTGACCAGCCTAAAGAAGAAGAAAAACATGGATATCCAAAGGAAGCGGTCACCTAAACTCTGAAGCACATTCCAAGACCAAGCTCACGAGGGCTAGACAGGGAAAGGAAAGTTGAGGTTTTCCCAGGCTGAACTCATTCATTTGGTAAGTATTTATTAAGTGACTACTCTGTGCAGACGCTGTCTTAGTTGTGGGGATACAGTCAAGAACAAAAGAGAAACAATTCCTGTTCAGAGTCTAGCATCTAAGGAGGAAGGCTAGGTGTCATGCCACCTTCCAGCACCAAAGTGAAATCCAGTAGAAACTTCTCGCCCCAACTCCTTGCTGTGCCTTCACATAAGGAGAAAAAAAAATCTCATTCACAACTGACCACACAGAGGCCATGCTGAAAGTGCTGCTTCAATCCCAAGGGAGGTTTCTCTTCTCGAATCTGGTGGCCGAGTCTGCAGCAAAGCGCCCTGCGCCCTGGGCCACATGAGCTCTAACTCCCTAACACCTCGGGTCCCAGCGTCCTTTAAAAGGCAAACTTGTCAAGTAGCAAATGTGGCTCATGACACCAAAGCGAAACACAGAGGGGCAAGGAGGAAGGGCGGGGTGGTCGTTAGCTAGTTTTCACCACTGTAAAACCTGAGGCTCTTTTCTCCTTTGGAGCAGAAACCTCTTCTATCATCGAAAGCCTTAAAAAAATTTTTTTTTTTCCTCCAGCAGGATACTGAAAATAGCTTTGCATTTAACATTTAAAATTGTTTTTGATCCCACACTCTTTCAGCTCTGCTCTCTCCTGCAAATTCATTCCATTCCCTAAGGGCACTTAGAAGTATAATTCATAAGTAACAAACCATAGTCACCATTTTTATCCCTAAGAGTTAAAAAGAAAAACCAGTTTACATAATTATATGGAAGATAAGTTGGCCAAGAACACAGAAATCTTATCTGGACCGAAAGTTCTCGGACGAAATTTCTTTCCACTCATTAAGAAAGAGAGCAGATCAGAATGAGGGTGCAGACGGAGTGCGTTTTTTAACTGCCGAGCACCACACACAGGAACTTCTTGAGCTCCTCATTATTTGAGTACATCTACTTCTTCGGGAAGAAACTGGAGGCAGCCATTCGAGGGTAGATTGTTACAATGAAATATATGTATGTTTTCCCATGGTGGTGAGAACACAGGCTTTTATATCCAAGAAGGACCTGAGAAATCAAAGCTCGGGGAGGGTAGCTTCCTCGAGGTCCTTCAGCAAACCAGGGGAGGGGCCAAGACTGGACCCCAGGCATTCCCAGCTCCCAGGGTGGGGCTCTCCCCACACTCTACATGCCATGGGCTCCTTTATAACACGGGGAGCTAAATCTTCAAGGCACCATGGCAAGAATTCCTTTCAGAAAACTTTTTTGGCAGACCGGAAAAACAGCAGGAGATGGGTCCCACTGAATCTAACAGTAAATGACCTAGAATGCCCCATCTAGAGGAGGGGGTCCGGCTGCAGAAGGCATAGGTAATGCTCAGGATACTTTAGCACTAAGCAGTATGGCTTCGACCACAGTCAGTGCGAAATGACGTTTTGTGGGCTCGCCTGGGGATTAAGCCATCAGTTGGTTCATCTTTTTCTATAGAAAAATTCATCCCAGGTTTCAAGTGCCTTACAAATGAACTCTTGGAACAGACCTGCTTAGAAGATGGCCGCACATGTGAAACAGACTGGTGAGGGCTGAAGCCCTGCACTAAACACAGTGAAAGAAGCAATAGTTGGTGATACGTGCTAGGGGCACATTTATGAGAAAACCTTCTGTACTGTTAATTTGTGTGCAATATAAAGTTTTATTAAAAGCCTTCTGTGCAGAGTCTAGTTAACTGCTATTTATACAAGATATAACTAAGGGCCAATGCTCCATTCTGTATGTGAGTATTTACAGGGACTTTCCAGCACTGGGCTCCGGTTACAGGGAGGATAAAATATCTGCCCACAAGGAATGCATAAACCAGTTACCAGGCCTTTACCTTCCTCGGAAACAAGCTATTTCCAACCTTAGGGCCTTTGCACTTGCTGTTCCCACTTCCTGGGACACTTTCCCCCAGATCTTCCTGCAGCTGAGCTTCAACGTCACCTCTGCAGAAAGGCCTCCCCCGGGGACCCAGCTAAAGCGACCTCCCTCCCACTATGCATCGTCACTGTTGTTTTACTCTATGCAATTGACTTCCTCACATCGATCACTATGGGAAGTGAACGTCTTCAACTGTTCGTGATCTGCCTCTGGCTGGGACTTTGTTTTGTTCCCTGCGGTACCTCCAGCGCCTGTACCAGGGCTGTGCACACAACAGGCATCTGACCCACCACACTGAAGGGCTGAATGAGTACAGCTGGAGAATGGGAAGTGGGGACAAGGTTTTTACTCAGGAAATGATTAAAAAATGAGAGAACCGGCCATTTCGATGAGCTAAAATGTGATACTTTGCTAATTATGAAGTGCACAGCTTCTGAACGAATGGCTGGCAATCAAAAGTGACTGAGTGCATATGGGAAGGGGGCAAATGTCACCAGAGGAGGCTTCACCAAGAAGTGCAGTTGGAGGCAGGCTAGGACAAAGAGGACAAGCCCCTTAGGTGAGGGGGAGAGGCCAGCAAGATAGACAGCAGGGAGGAGTAAAGCATGGAGGCGGCTGAGGCGGGGGAGGGCAGAGCCCAGCAGCAGGGAACCTCCGGCACCCGCTCCGTCTGGGAATGGGGGCTGGAGTGGAGGAGCAGGGCCACTGAGGGGGAACGGGGTCCGACTCTGGAGAGCCTGGAGCACTGAACACGGGGGCGTCAACCACAGGCCGCTGGCAACAGGGCTGTTTCTGGAAGGCAAAGTTGGCCCCGTTATGTGGGAAGAACTAAGGAAGTAGAGGCTAGAACAGAAAACTGGTTAGAAGGTGACCTCACTGGTCTAAGTACAAGGGGCAAACAGCATCCCTCTGTTTGGATATGAGAAAAACGCAAGTAAGCAAGATATCAAGGAACTCCCCCCCACTTCCGAAAAAGACAATTTCCAGAATCTTTCACAACAGCATATTCCATGGCAGATTCAGGCCAACTTCCCATACATCCTACACTTGGGGCACTCGAGGAGGATAACAGAGGTTCCAGACAATAGCTCTGAGGGCACAGCATGTCTTTCCATGCCTTCCAAATCCAAGTTTAATTACATTCAGTATAGCCTGTGTTTATTATCTTTCTATTCTTTGGGGGGGAAAAAAGTGGTATCTAATTCCACTGTGCAGTATATATTTGAACATTATATAACACATTTTTATGTAACAGGTTCTTGACATAAGACAATGTTTCTCTTACTATCTAAATGTATTCGGGAAACAACTGGTATTAAAAATATATATATACACCAAGGCTGTTGATGCCAGCCTCCGGGTTAAGAAGCTGGGGAGAGGAGGAAGAAGGCAAGAGATGCTTGAAAAGGTCTCCTCCCCAGTGAGGAGCTCTGCGCACGGCTCCAGGGAGGCAAGGGGTACCAAGCTCTGCTGGAAGGTTCATACAATGCCCAGAGCTGCCCAGGGAGGGGCTGGGCAAGCCATGCGAGGCCCATGTCAGAGTGATGCTGCAGAAAGGCAAGGGGAAGCAAGAGAGACAGACGTGCACAACAGGATGAGAGAAGAATGCTTTCGAGCCCTTGGAACTGCTCCTCGGGTGAGATCCGGACGGGCATGGTGTCCTACCGCAGAGGACTTTGGTCGTGCCACATGTGCCAACAGTAAGATTTAGCAACCCCCTCGGGCCTGCCTGCCCTCCAGCACCGCACACACAGCATTCGGGGGCTGGCTCCTCCTCCCTCCGCCCCCCACCCCTATCCAGCAGGCCCCGACAACAGTGCGTAGAGAACAGACTCTGGAGCCCTCTGGGCATGGGTCCTGCCCGTCCCACACCAGCTGAGTGACCTCGGGCAGTCTCCAAAACCACATCACTTGTTTAAAAAAAAAAGGATAATTATGGTACCTACCTCATGGGGTTGTGATGAAGGGTAAACACATTAATAAGCATAAGGTGATTAACATCTTTGCGGGCATACAGACAGTGTTCAATAAACATTAGCCACTAATGCCATCAGTAATATTATTTCTGTTTTGCAAATGAGGTTAAGTCAGACTCGAGCTAACTAAATGGCCCAGGTCACACATTTCAAACAGCAGTTGAAGGCATAAATATACGTAAATGTTTTACTCAGTATACATACAACATCCAATGGGTAGAGTACTAACCAGAAAAGGAAATCAGGCAGACCTCCATCTCCTTCTTTAATCATGAGTTTATACTATTTAAAAGGACAGCATGTACTAACGTAAAAAATCATTTCTTATCATATGCCAGCACTCAACGTTCCCCTAAAGCAAAGAGGACTAAAGCTTATACAATCTCATCTCCCCTCACCACACTAAGTCCCAATCTCAAACCTCTCTTCGCTGTAGATCTAACTGTTCATGGCCATGTCCAATGTGTGTCCCTGATGCAACCCATTCCAACTCCTCCTCCTCAAAGATCACCAATTGATTAGATTAGACAAGCACATCCTGAAAGGCTCCCTATGCCTGTGATTTGGGGAAACCAAGATGAACTCTCCCCAAAGTGCTTGGCCCGAGCAAGCAGGGGAGATAGTCCCAGAGACGGCCCAGCACAATATAAAGGTAGCAGTATCTATGAATTCAAGCTAAACCAAGGGCTGAGGGGCACGGCTGCCAGGTGTGGGGGGAAGAAAAACACAATGAAGAAACTGCTCCTGGAGGACCACGCATTTGAGCTGGGTCTTAGAGAAGAGTAAGATTTTGACACGAGAAAGCTGGAACATGGAATGGGCCAAGGGCTGGTCCGGGCAACAGATGCCTTTTGGTTTGACTAGACGGTCACGTGCACATGGGCAGGCAGGCTGGTACAGAGAGGCGAGAAGGAGCAGAAGTACCAAGAGCTAACAATCACTGAATGCTCACTATGTGCCATGAAGGGCTTCATGTAGTTTTATATAGTTTTAACTCATTTAATCTACACCACAACTCTTGGAGGTAAGGACTCCAGAGATCCCAGTCACATAATCGAGGGTTACCAAGACACAGTGAGCAAAGCAACTTGGCCACACGTCATAAAGCTGGTAAGGAACAGTTAGGCTGTGCGATCTGCTCCAAAGTCTGCACTTTGCACCACTCCAACAAACTGCCTCTCAGGACAGCTCAGCGGTGAAGGGGCACGGGCACTGGCGTGTTATGAGGACCAAGTGAGACAGTGCTTGCAAGCAGTTTGCAACCTAGAATTCCAAGGTCACGAATGTTGGCTCCTGGCTGCTGTGAATGTCTACAATGAACCCGCCGGCAGTGGAAGCAGGAGAGACAGATCAGGACTGAAAATGGGCCAGGACAAAAACTTGCCTTTATGGTGTGTAGGCAAAGAACCAAGAAAACACCATGACCCAAAGGCTGAAGATGGAGGGAAAGAAAGCTAGGGGAACAGCTGCACAGATGTGAAGAACAACATTCTGGATTGAGGACAGGACCCCGGAATTTAAGACCAAAAGTTGGTGGAGATCTTGGAGAACTATAGAGAAGGGTGGTAGACGAGAGCAGGCAGAGGGCGGGAGCTAGGGACAAAGCAGACGAGAGAGTGGAAGAGGTGAAGGTACAGGGCCCTGTGAGAGGCTGCTGGGCTGGGAGGGGAGAGACATATGGATTCAGGGGTCCCACATACAGACAAGTCAAAGCTGCCTGCTGCATCGTAGGCCCACAGAAGGGCTGCGTCCTCCTCTTCCAATTCTTCCTCTACTAAATTGAGATGAAGGCTTCTCTGGGGTTGGTGAGGAGGGAAGGACAAACAGCACGGAGGATTTTCAGGGGGGCAGGACCCTGGCAACGCTGGGAGGGAGTGGCAGCAGGCCCCGAGGGAGGGCTTCCTGTGCGCCAGGTATTTGACATGCATCATCTCCCTTGATCCTCACACAGACTCTGTGAGGCAGGCTGTGAGGCAGGCACTGTCACTGCACTGCAGAGGAGAAGCCTGCGGTCAGAGGGATCAAGCACTTGTCTAATCAGAACCCAAGTCCCAGGTCCTGCCACCGGAGTCCAGGCTCCCACCCAAAGGGAAGGTCCCCGGAAAAGAAACAGAGGAAAGATCCAGTTGCTTTTTCTGAACTGGAAAGAGAGGAGGAGACATGGGGGTGGGAGGGTGGAGAAGACAGGACATTCTGAGCAGGAAGGAAGAGATGCCGAGGGGGCTCAAGTCTGAGCGGGTCTTATTTTGAGAGAGAAAGAGGAGAAAAGCCAGGGTGGGTGTTTTCGGTGAGTCCGGGTGTTGTGACAAAGTGGTGAAGTGGCAATGAGGCGAGAAAAAAACTACAGAAGGGTGACATGCCTGTGTTTCTGGGCTCCTCCCTAAACCTCAAGGTCTAGAGAGGATTTTTTATTTCCCTGCAAGCATCAACCATGATGCTAACTAAAATCCCTCCGTAACTATAACAGGGTAAGGGGCAGAAATTGCTTCTTTGAAACTGACTCTCTCAGCCTCAGAGCCGATGGTGCAATCACAAACAGAAGAGAGCTCACAGAAGGAAAGCAACTCTTACACCAGAGAGATATGAAATATTTAGTTTCTATAGATTCTCATGCAGTTTTGTTAGCGCAGTCAAGTCTTTCCATGGGGCTTGTTCACTGTTTAGTATATAAATTGCACAAAGATGGTTGGTGTGGAAGGAAAAATCTGAAAACAAGGCCACTTCCTTATTCTACTGTGCGGTAGGCAAACCTCTTCTGCAGAAGGCAAACTCCTGAGTCGTCATCATTTTCTAAATCATTCGAAATGGAGTCTTTAAAACCCCATCTGTTGTTCTGTTTAAGTTTCCTATGAAAATAGGACTTCAGCTTAGATGCTCCGGAGGTAAATACCAACCTGAACTCAAATCTATTACATATTTAGAGATGAAGAGAACTCTAGAGCAGAACGAACCTTTGAGATCACCTTGTTCAACTGCCTGACTTTCCACCGAGGTAAAAAGAACCCAGAGAGGCTCAGTGACTCGCCCCAGGTGGCACAGCTATGAACACCCAAGTCTGGGCCAGAACTGGCATGTTCTAACTCTCAGGCTAATGCTCTTCCACCACCTGTTCCTTTCTCTCTCCCTCCTCTTAAACTTTAGGGGTTGGAATTTAACTGTATGGATTTAACTGTAGTTTAAATTATTATTATTCACTGGCTACTATCAAAACCAAATATCTCCACAGATCCCGCCTCAGATGATACAGGCAATTTCAAAACCTTCTAAATAGGTTCCACAAGCTGTTTTAAAGACTTATCAGTAAAGTGAACTCAGTAACAGATCATGGACCAAAAGATTCAATTTTGTGTTTTTAAAAAATATTTTGGAGTTTCATTGATATGGAAATTTAATTTAATAGCAGTGACTTCCCACCCCCCAACCCCTTTGCAAGCACGAAGAGCATGAGATTATTCAAAACTGCTCAGGAGCAGCAATGATTATTTTAAGCTCATGATTCAACCAGTACATTAATTAAAAACTCCACCAACCCAAATTGACAGATCCTGATATCAATGGGACCAGAAGAATTAAAATAATAGTTGTCATATAAAAATAGATTAAAACGGGGAACAGCAGCCGATGTCAGAAGGACAAGCCAGCATTGTGGGAAATGAGGTGCAGCTAATGGGCAGCTTTTGTGGATTTTTTTAAAAATGAAGACCCTGGAAATACAGGTACCCTCAAGAAATGCTTCCTCACAAATACCGAATGTTATTTCTGGAAGCTGGGTGAGAAAACTTGGCTAATAATTCCATGCCGAGGAGTAGCTCTGTAAGCAGGGAGAAGAGACTAGAAAGCGCCAAAGCGCCCAGACAACGCTACTGGACCGGGAAGGGGCCAAGGGGCTAAAGCGGAGGAGGGAAAGGGGGATAGGGAGTGCGAGGCGAGGGGTGTCAGCCTGCTCCCTCATCGGCCAGCACCTACAGTGACAACCGACACCAATGTCCAATGCAACCCTTTCTTCCCCTGCGCCTACCCTCCGACACCTGCCTGCGCTCCGCAGCTGGCTCTCAAGACCCCTCGGGGTCGTTGACTCAAGCCCCACAAGGTCGGCATTAATTTCTGCTCTTCCACTTCTACCTCCGAGCAAACGAGAGCACTCTTGGCTGTCAACGCCCGGCAACCGCGAGCGGGAACCTTTCTTTTCTGACATCTGTCAAATTCGGTGCTAGAGCTAGCCTCCCTGCGCCCTCCGCGGGGCTCCAGGGCTTTTAGGGCGGGCGGCAAGCCCACACCAGGACGCCGGGCAACGTCCGGGTGCCGTCGGGTACCTGCTCAAAGAACCACGGGGTATGCTCCCAGGGGCCGCCAAGGACCCAGACGGCCCAGGCCAGACGTAAGTTCGCAACCTGGGGTCTGCCCCATTATGGGCCCCGGATTCCCGGGTGCTGCGCCAAGGCCCCGCGACATGGCCGAAGGGGCGAGCAGACTCGCGCTCCCCAAGCCCGACGGAGACGCCCTCCCGCCCCCTGCCAGCCCCGCAGGCTCCCGAAAGGGAAGTGGAGGAGATGGGGAGGAAGGGCAGAAGAGGCACTGCTTGCCCAACGCCCTTGGGGTGCAGCCGTCAAGAATGGTCCTCTCGAGGGTCCCTCCAGCTCCCAGGGATACATCCTAGGACTCGCCCCGAGCCGGATCACCGCTCCCAAAGGGCGGAGCTGTCCCTTTAAGAGGCAGCTGGCTTCTTCCTCCCCCCTCTACCCCCCCCACCCCCGTCAGGTAGCGATGCCCGCGGAGGGGAGGTGGGTACTCCCGCGGACACTTTCCCGGTCCCTTTAAGGGCGCCTGCGGCACCTCTGCCCGCCCTACCCTGCAGCGCCAGCCCCCGCGAGAGAGGATGGGGGCGGCCGGGCGCGGCGCCTTTAAGGGGCGCAGCCTCCCCGAGGCTCGGGTGGGGGCAGGGAGCGGGCACGGGCCCTTTAAGGCCGGCAGCGGGCACGTCGGGCAGGGTTCCCCGGCGGCCGGGCTGCGCCCCGGGCGGCGGCGGGGGCGCCGCGCCTGCCAGGGTGCTAACGGCCCCCGACGGTGTGCCCGGGGCCGCGCCGCTGGCCGCGGCCAGCCCGACACTCACCGTGGCTCGCGGGAGCGCCCGCGTCCGCGCCCCCACTCGGATCCCGCGGCGGCGGCGGCGGTGAGTCCGGCGCGGGTAAACAGGCACCTCCGTCCCTGACCTACTTTCTGCCTTCCCTAAATGTCGCACCACTAACCTACTTTCCGACCAATCCGCTCCCCGCCGGCCCAGGCCCGGCCCCCCGCCCACCAATCGCTGTGCCCAACCCCCCCTTCCCCGCCCACCAATGGAGGAGCCCCAGAGCCCGGATACCTGCCTCTTTCCACCAGCCAATCCAGGCGCCCGAAGGGAGCCGGTCTCGGCGGTCGTCCCCAGCCAATCCGCGCGCGGCTCGGCGGCCCGCTGCCCAGTGGCGTAGCAGCTAGAGCGCCTGCTGACCAATGGCGGGGCGGCGGGGGCCGATTTACCTGCTACTTTCCCACCACCAATCGCTGGGCGCACAGAAGCGCACGCCCCGAGGAGAGGACCAATCAGCGTGCTTTCCCTGGATTTCCTCGCCCCTGCCCTCTCCCTTCCCCTCAGGTCTCCCGCTCGCTGTGGCCACTGCGGGTGCAGACGCCGCACTCTTTGCGGTCGCCTGGGCTGTCCCTCTTCCCCAGGTCCCTGGCTTGCTCTGGCACACTGGTCTCACCCCTCCTCCTTCCCCTTCTTCCCTCGGGCACCCTGACAAAAAGCAGCGTTTCCTCCCTCGCCTCCCTCCAACTCCATCTAGGAAACCAATTTTAGGAACACCGAGTGCCAGACCCTTCCTAAAACAGCCTGGCTTGCCAAAGTCCAAACGGGAGAACGAATACTTCGTATTTCTAGAAGGCTTCCCCATCCAAGTTTCTTACGTTCCTTTCGTTCGCCTTGACCTCCAAGCGTCCCGTCGCAGCTGTCATTGTCGCTGTGGAAAAGACAGAACTCAAGCCCGCGGCGATTCCATTGCATTTCCTTCCAGCCGCCGGGTTTTGACCACCTACTGTGTGGCAGACTCTGTCGCGGCGGCCGCGCACTCTGCGGCGAACAGCTGTCCAGAGAGTGAGACGGAAGGAAACCAATAGTTACAAAAAATAAGTATTTCATAACAGATCACATCTTAGGTCCTGGGAAGACAGCGAATCCGTCTTATTTTTGTGTCTCAAGCCCTTAGCAGAGGGCCTTTAGCACAAAGATCTCTTAACCTTCCAGATGTTAACCTCCCTGGATAGGAGGGCGAGAGGGGTGCCTTCTTTTTTCTCGTACTCACCCGGCTCCCCTGGATCGCCTAATGGGAGTGAGATGGAGGGGCGGGGGCAGGAGCCTGACCCCTAGCAAGGGCTTGGTAAGTGTTTGTTGACTGGTTACGGGAACAAATGGCATAAAATCACTTCACCTCAATTCTGTGACCCAGACTAGCCCCCAAGATTCTAGAATTCTAGCCTCTTTCCTTGAACACACAGACGCTGCATATTAATGGTGGTAAAACCCTTTCTGTCCCCAGCTCATTGCCAGGCACAGAGTGGTTGCCCAATATGCGCTTGTGGTCTGAATATTAACTGTTCTCCAGGTCGACCAACTTCATTGGTAGCTTCCTATTTTTCCTAAATCTATATGGTAGTGGAATCATTGCTGTTTACTTTGTCCGTGCCCTGATTTCATAAGGAAACCACTCCATATAAGTGGCCTTTTAGCAATGCACTTCGTCAGATATTGTGGACAAGATAAAGAAATCTCAGCCTGGGTTCTAGTAGAATTAATTGGACCAGTAACTGGTTAAGTAACCATAACCTATAGATGCCTGATTAACGAATCTATGCTGACCTGAAGGAAGTGTGCGGGGCTGGGGAGGGGGGGGTGCGGGCAGTCAATATTTGTGCTTCATCAATTATGTGCTAAATGTTTTCCCTGCATCTTCTCTCTTAATCCTCACAACCCCATGTTACTGATGAGGAAACTGAAATTCAAAACTTAAACCAGCTAGTCCAATGTCACACAGCTGGTAGCAGAACCATAATTCAAACAAGGTTTATTTGACTTCAAAACCTTCATACCATACCAGTTACCATCAGAATGATAGAAGGTTCTCTCCAGGGCTTAGACTTGGGACTTTTATCAGTGTTCTGAATGAAAACCCAGAGGATTTGCATCACATTTCTAGATGACACAAAACCAGGAGGGGAAGAAATGTCATTGCATAACATAAGCCAAAGGAATGTGGGAGCAGTGGGCTAGCTCTAACAGGGATTTTAAATGTGGGGGTCCTAGCCTGGGAAACTAACTGCTGAAACGCAGAGGAATCTTAACAGATGTATGTTAGAGCAAACCTAAAAGGTCTCAGGTCTGAGTCCTCAGTATGGCTGCCCAAATAAATGAATGCTGTCTTAGGCTGCATTGATAGGAGTCTGACATATAAAGCAAATTGGATGTTACAGTACGACCCAGTGTTGGTCATGACACAGGAGAGTATTGTCTCCTATTAAGGCTTTGCAAAGGAAAAGTAAACACATGCACAAGGAGAGGGACCAGAATGTCAAGAGGCTGGTAACTACGTCATATGAGGAAAAACTAAAGGAAGAAGGTTTTGCCCCAGGAAGTATAACGTAACTGTCTTCATATATTTGAAGGGCTGTCAAATAGAAGAGAAATTAGACTCGTCCTTCAGGGACCTAAAGGGTAGAAAGGGGACCTGCAGGTAGAACCTCTAGAATGAAACACTATGAAGAGTTTTCTAACAACTAGGTCCTCCTCTGCCTTGATAAGTTGAATTTCCTGTCACAGAAAGTGTCTACATAAGAATTGGATGACCAGGGGTGCCTGGGAGGCTCCATCAGTTAAGTGTCTGCCTTCAGCTCAGGTCACGGTCTCAGGGTTCTGGGGTCAAGTCCCACATTGGACTCCACTTCTCTCTTTCCCTGCTCCCCACTTGTGCTCTCTCCCACTCGCTCTCTCTCATTCTCAAATAAATGAATAAAATCTTAAAAAAAAAAAAATGGATGACCATGTGGTGGGAAGGGGCCTGGGAACAGGCATTCTTTTAGGACTCTGCCTCTCTGAGATGACGTGCATTTACCTTCATGCCTTGGTTCTCCTCTCTTCATGTTCATCACCCTGACCTTTCCTACCCTCAGTGACCAACCTATGTTTCTCCTCACATGAGCCTGTTCTTCCATATGTAACTATACTTGTGTTTCTCCCTGTTGAAGATCCCAAGCAACTTCCATCTTCCAGTGGTAACCACTTCCCTTTTATTTTCTACCTTCCAGAATACTGGTTTTTAATTCTCTGGGCACTGTTAAGGTCAAAGTGTTGTCTGAAATCTAAAATTCACTAGGCACGAATAAAATCACATAGATAAAAGGAAGGGAAAGGGAACATTTATTGAGCACCTACTGTGTATTAGATGCTTTAAATACGTTATCCAATATACTATGCTCATTCACTCCAGCAGTTGATTTGCTCACTCTCCGCACTTGCCAGCTGAGTGACTTTTATCAAGCAAGACCAGTTTCCTCATCTGTGATATGGGGTTAATCTAGTATCTACTTCACAAGATTGCTGTAAGAGTTAAATGAGACAATAGATAGAAAGCCTTTGGCATAGTACCTGGCACACAGTAAGGATGCAACACATACTAGGTTAGGAGGTATTTACTGCATGGACTTTACAGATAAAGTCAGTGAGGATAAAGCAGTGTAATCCACAGTTGTTTCCCAAACTCTGATCCAATGGCCAGGTCCATTAGAATTCACTGAGGAGTTTTCCGTTTTGTTTTAATACAGATTCCCAAGCCCTAATTTGGAAGGTTCTGATTCAAAAATCTTTGGTACCTGAGAGGCAGTCCAATTTGGGAACTGCTAGTCTAATGGAATAAGCCCAGGCCCCAAAGCCAAGCAGACACGAGACAAAATTTCAGGACTCCGGGATTGAATGGAGGAGCCAATGACAGGACCCGGAAGCTAGGTAGTTGTGTTCTCTTTGGAAGGAAGCTGGGAAGTCCTAGAGTGGACATGCTAAGGTTCTTGCAGAAAACCAGGTAGGAATGTATTGCTATAAATAAGAGTAATAACAATATTTACTACATTTACATTTACAATGTGTCAATTGCTATTCTAAGAGCTTTATATGCATCAACTCTTCAATTCTCACAAAACCCTATAAGGTAAATACTTCCCTTATTCCTATTTTACAGAAGGGGAAACTGAAGCAGAGAGGTCCCGAGATCTCAAGCTAATTAGGCAATATGAACCCAGTGCTCGCACTCTTTCCTACTTCAAGTAAATTGCCTCTTCCTTTAGACGATACTTTGGAAAATGAAGAAACTTCATATTTTAGAGACACAGATTTGGGCTCAGGGGTGTCACCTCACATTTGGGGAATGCAAGAAACAGGAGCCTCTTCAACAAACTTAAGCCCAAAGGCGGAGGTTCATTGGGAGGAGACAAGAAGATTTCATGGTAAGAAGCACAGCTAGTCCTCCGAAAGGACCAGAACCGAGGTGCCATTGGCACAAAGCGGTTCCCATCTCTTCCTCTCTCCAGAATCATGTATCCTCTGGACTTTATGCTTTATGATTCTCTTTCTCTGCAGCTCTTCACCCTCCCTGCCATTTGTACGTGGCCCTTCACAAATGCTTTCAACCACTGGGTGAGAAAGAGAGAACAGGAGAGGCTCAGACAGGTCATTCTTGTCTGGGGCATGGGCTGAGCAAGATTCCCCAAACGTGCCTACTGCAGTGGACAAAGAATCAGAACGGGAGAAATAGAGTAAGAAGAGCAAAAGAAGTATGAAGTGAAAAACTGGGTTTGGGAGACTTCAGAGAAAGTCTCAGCCCACAAGTTTCAGAAGATCGGGGAAACTTACACTCGAGACCAAGGTTTTGGTTAGAACACCAGAGAGACTGACTGTAAGAAAGCTGTTTTACTAAAACTGTTTCTAGAGCTAGAAGATCTGCCATAGGAAATTAGGGAAATCACGGACAGGAAGGAGTGAAAACAACATGGTGTCAGGCCGTACAGATCATATTTTGAAGACATTTGTTATTTAAGGGGAAATTAGAAAAAAAATCATAGCTACCTCTTTGCGGCTGACCCAGCTACAAGTGGTTTACATTTATGTGTGTAGGTGTGATTTTGTTTTTTGTTTTTTAGTTTAACAAGTTTAACAAGTCAAACTTGTTAAAAGTTTGACTATGTGGGTATACAAAAATGGAACTTCTAAAAATCAGGCATCAGTGGACTGACCAGTGTTTATAACTTTCAGTTGCTTTTGAAAAGACCTTCCTTGGCTTTTTTTTGAATGGGATGGTCATAGCAGCCCAGAAAGGGAGAGCAGTAATACCTCATTTGGAATGTGTCTTAGACCGTGTAATTGGGCTTCAGGCTAGACCTTGCTTGTGGACGTGGCCAAGATTCCAGAGATCTTGGTGCTCAGAAGTCAAAGGGGCTTTTGCATTTGACTGAGGGGTGTGTGCTAGAGGGAGACAAAACACCAGCAGCCACATTACTCATTACTTCTCAACAGAAACCCTAAAGAACAAGTAGACACTGTCTTCAAAACACTGGCATGATTTTTGCCCTGCTTTGCTAGAATGAGCAGCACTAAAATTCAATCTCTGGATAATACCTATATGTGTATATTATATATATATACACACACACATATACAAAATTATATAGTACACATATGTGTATATATATGAATGTATGTGTATATATAGATGTATCTCCATTTGCATTAGTAAAGCAAAGTGATGTGTTAAGTCATTTAAGAAATGCATTAACTAAAAAAAAAATTACAATGTGCCTTTGAAATAGAAAATGAGATGGATTGGGGGATTTGGCCTAACATATTATCAAAGCATGCTACAAGACCATAGTAATTAGAATAGTCTAGTATTGGTTTAGAAACAGATCAAGAGGGACACCTGGGTGGCTGAGTGGATTAAGCAGATGCCTTAGGCTCAGGTCAAGATTTCAAGATGAGATGGCAGGGCTCTCTGCTCAGTGAGGAGTCTGCCTTTCCCTCGCCCACTGGCCCTTCTCCCTACTCCTCACGCATTTGGGTGTGGTGCTCTCTCTCTCTCTCTCCCTTTCTCAAATAAATAAAATCTTCAAAAAAAAGAAGAAACAAGTGAATAGATGAATGAAAAAGCATAGCATCTAGAAACAGACATAAAAGTCATGAAAATTGAGTATAATATAAAGGTGACTTAAATTATTGAGAAAAAATGTGGAGTTTTCAATAAATGCTACTAAAACAACCAGCTGGCCATATGGAAACACATAAAGTTTGCTCTCTACCCTAATCCTTACAGTAAAATGTAACCCATCATTATTTAGGATTTAAATGTAAAGAGTGAAATCTATCAAAACACTGGAAGAAAATAAGGGTAAAATTTTTACAAACTCAAAAGATCTTTCTAAGCATAACACAAAATCCGGAGACCGCAAAAATAAAGGTGGATTACACAAATGCACACACACTCACCATGAACAAAAGAAAGGGTCAACCTGCAAACAGATCCAGAACATGCTATTAAAAAATGCATCATACACATTCCAGTTAAAAGGTCAGAAGTCAGGTAATGAGATATAAGCAATGTTTCTAGGGGCATTATTTAAACCTGTCACTGGTAATCGAAAAATTTAGAAAAATTACTCTTTTGGGGGGTCGGGTTGTGAAGGGACAGCAGGAGAGAGCGAGAGAGGGAGAGAGAATCTTAAGCAGACTCCACACCCAGTATGGATCCCTACTTGGGGCTCAATCTCAATCTCAACCCTGAGATCATGACCTGAGCTGAAAATCAAGAGTCAGTCACTTAACCGACTAAGCTGCCCAGGCACCCCAAGAATTATTCTTCTTAAAGCATTACGCCTTGTGAAGTTTTATTTCCTTGGCCCCATCTTTGGTTTTTTCATTGCTGCTGTTGTTGTTATTTAAATAAAAGCCAATAATCCCCCAACACTATCCCAAGCATCAGAGCCCATTTCTGGGTCCTTTACTTCAGTCATGTAAAAGCTACTGATTCAAAACCTACCTGAGGATAACTCCCATTTGTACAAGGATGTTTGTGCACTGTAAGAATGATTGCTGCTTAAATCTCTCCTTTCTCTTTGCAATTAAAAAAAAAAAAAGACAAAACATCCATTGCCTTTTTTTTCAGACGATAAAACTAATACATTTTTGTGACAAAAAATTCAGAAAACACATGAAGAAAATAATCTATAATCTCATTAAGCAGATATAACTCCTATTAAAATATATTTCTTTGCCATATGTTCTTTGTAATTATACTGACCTAATTTTTATCACACTATAATTTTTGTTGTCATTCTGCTTTCTAAAATTGATCTATCATGAACATTCCCCCATGCCATTCAGCCTTCTACGACATGATGTCCTAATGGCTATGGTATATTCCATTGATTGGAGGCATTATACACCATTATGCAAAACTCTCATTTCTAATTGTTCTTCATTATAAACAGTTTTGGATAGATTATGGGCTTATGAGATGGGGCCACAGCTTTCCTACCCTACATCATTATCATACCAGGTTTCAAAGAATCAATCAGTATAGACAAAGAAAAAAAACTGACATATTTTTTCCCCGGTGGTTGTGTTTTCTCCTCCTGCCATCCTTTCTTCCTCTCTCTGCCATAAATCTTATGTTAAAGACGCAAGAAAATTTATGGGCAGTCCAATTAAAAACAAAACTGGAAATGACTATAGCTTGATAAGTGGTCTTTGTGAAATTTATTACCCTAATTCTGTGTTTCAAAGGGCACTCCAGCTAGCGAAAGGATTGATTTGCAATAGAATTTACTGTAAGTAAAGATATCCAAATCTTGGGTACAAACAGAGTCATTGAGTTTTGATTGTATCATTATTTTTTCCCTTGTGCTGTGTCTTTCCCTTTATTCCTCTACTGCTAAATAATTTCCCTGTGCATTTGTACATCAGCCAGAGAGAGGCGAGGAAATATACTCCAGTGCTGTTTCTTCTTAGCCCTTGGGAAATCAGATAGGTGGCAAAGTTGAAAGTCATCAGCAAAACAAAGTTGTACAGTGACCCGGTGTTTGTAAATCTCCCTCACTCTTAATGCCTTTGTCCACATTAAGCTGGCTCACACCTGCTTCTCTGCTTAAAGGTCACTTCCTCAGGGAAGCCTTCCCTGACCTCCCAGCCATAAAAAGCACCCTGTATTTCCTCTCCCAAAGCACTATCACACTTGGAATAATTTCTTGTCTTCCTATGGACTCTGAGCCCGACGCCATGCCTCTATGGTTCACTCCCCTCTCCCAAAGCTATCAAAGCAGTAGCACATTCGCAAAAATGAATACTGCTTGAATGAATGCATGAAAGACAATGAAGGGGTGTAAAAGTGAGCCGTGTTTTTTCCATGCACATGCATGTGTCCTTTCACAGACAAGTGCAGACATAGGAATCCCTCCCTCCAAGGACCCCACACCAAGGAAAACTTCCCAGACCACCCTTTCTGAAATAGCAGCCTCCTTCCAGTTCTGGCATGAAGAAGTCGCAGAGAGGAAAGGCACAGCACAGGGATCAGAGTCAATGGTACAGGAATAGCCTTGTATGGTGACAGATGGCCCCCGCCTGTGGGGTGAGCCTAACATAAGGCATAAACCTGTCCAATCACTCTGCCGTACACCTGAAACGAATGTAACTGTATCAACTAGTCTTCAATACAAAAATATGTAAAAAATAGCAGATGCCCCCTGGTAACCCAGCCCTGTCCTTCTCTATCCCTTTACTTTCTTGGCCTCTTTTTTTTTTTTTTTTTTAAGATTTTATTTCTTTATTTGACAGAGAGAGAGATCACAAGTAGGCAGAGAAGCAGGCAGAGAGAGAGGGGGAAGTGGGCTCCCAGCTGAGCAGAGAGCCCAATGCTGATGCCAGGGCTCCATCCCAGGACCCTGAGATCATGACCTGAGCTGAAGGCAGAGGCTTTAACCCACTGAGCTGCCCAGTCGCCCCTGTTTTTTTTTTTTTAATAATACTTCTCACTATCTGACATTGTATTATGTACTTAATTATGGTATGTTCTCTGCAGTGAAGTCTGTGAGTGAAAGGGCATTTTTGCTGCTCTCTCTTCCACACTGAGAAGAGTCTCTAATAAACATCAGCAGAATGAATGAATGAATAAAGAGTGGGTGGGATTCCACACAGTAGCCCTACTGCATCATTGTGGCCTCTGAGTGGCCATGGACTTCAGTAAAATTCCATACATTACAATGCAGGGACAGATGGATAAACACATTTTTTTCATGTTTGTCCTTTAATCAGTTCACTGTTCCTGCCATGTATTAGCCATTTTTATAGTTGTGGCTACCAAAAAAATTTTTTTAAAGATTTTATTTATTTGACAGAAAAGGAGAGAGAGAGTGAGAGAGAGAGATAACACGTAGGCAGAGAGGCAGGCGGGGGGGTGGGGGGTGGGAAGCAGGCTCCCTACTGAGCAGAGAGCCCCATATGGGGCTTGATCCCAGGACCCTGAGATCATGACCTGAGCTGAAGGCAGAGGCTTTAACCCACTGAGCCACCCAGGCGCCCCGGCTACCAAAATTTTTGTATTTTGTATTTCACTATTACCACCTAATAGTGTATTGATAATACGTTCAAATAAAGTATCTCATGGAGTATAAAAAGAAACCACAGCATGGGGCACTTGGGTGTTTCAGCAGGTTGAGCGATGGACTCTTGATTTCAGCTCAGGTCATGATCTCAGGGTCATGAGATGGAGGCCTGTGTCGGGCTCCCCGCTCAGTGGGGAGTCTGCTTGGGATTCTCTCTCTCCCTCTACCCCCTCCACCCTCCCCATCCATTCTCTCTCTCTCTCTCTCTCTCCCTCCCTCCCTCTTTCTAAAAGGAATAAATAAGTCTTTAAAAAAAAAGTAACAACAACAAACTTGTCTGAAAGTTATGGGGGGATACTTTTTCTTTGGGTTGGGTTGTTTTATTTTTTGTCAGTCGAGCAAGAAGGGGTATGAAGTTGATTCGCCTTTGAGAAAATGTGCTGTTTTATCACATGGATAAGCTACCATGCCCTCCTTTAAAACATGAAGTACAAAGTTAGAACATACATACAGAGAAAAAGTCAAAGAAAATAATATGATAAATGATGCCACATGAAAAGTTAGACCCCCATCACATACAGAGCAACTAAAATGTTGCAAGGAAGATGTATACATATGGGCAGATTTGCAAGCGTTCATAGAGCTATGCGAATAATTTTATTGAAGAGTTTACAGGACAAACTTTCTGCAAAGTTGTTTATAATAATAAAAATGATTTTAAAAGGAAACCAGGAGAGCCAACTGTTCTAGAACATTTCATGTGTTCTCTGGCACCATTTCATGTTATTCTGGTTTTCTCTCCTTAAACTCACCAGTTATCCAAATTGAACAGCCTTTGAGATAACTTGCCCTGGCTGAGCTGGGATCCCTGGAAAATTCCAACACGATCTGCTCTTAGGTGTCAGAGCCTCCTTTTGTCTCAATAAACGAACTGAGAAATACCAAGAGTCACTTTTTGAATTTCCAATTCCAAGATAAAATTGAAAATCACTTACAGCGTATTCGTGGTGCTTAGCATGATTTTTATTTGCAGATATTCTCCAGCCTGACGCCCTGCTTCTGGGGAACACACTCTGCTGTGCAGGAACTAAGAGACCCACTAAAGAGCTAAGAGACGACCACATTGTAAGACCACAACCCCACCCCCCACACTAAGTCATTGCCTTATCCAAGGGGCCCAGGCTGGGCCCCCAAAAAGAAGTTATATTCTTTCCCAGAGGCCATGTCTCAGAGACTTCATGCTTCCTAGGGACACCAGGTTTTAGAAAAGTAAGGTGACTAGCTCTACTCATATAATCCATACCTCATTTATTCCTCCACTCTCTTCCCCTACCATGGTTGCCACATTGGCATCTTGGAGGATTGGCCATAATCCCTGGCTCATTACAATGTTTAGGCGCTAACCTTTCCAGGTAAGTGAAGCAAAAAGAGTTGGCAACCTCCCTGTTAAAATCACATTTCCTCCCCCACCCCTGCCTAATCCTGGGACTTAATGATATATCTGATAAACAACAATTTCATTGTAACTAGGGGAAAAGAATACATTAAGACTCTCAGTCTATTTACTACTTCAACCCAGGTTTTAAATGTCCAGCTGTGTACATTTGCAAGGCATTAAATATTTTCATATTCCACAAATGAGGCTCTCTGACAATGATGAATGAATGAAGTATAATGCAACTATTTTTAGCATGGTAATTGTAATTAAGAGGCAGTGGTATGGGGGCACCTGGGTGGCTCAGTCATTAAGCATCTGCCTTCGGCTCAGGTCATGATCCCAGGGTCCTGGGATCAAGCCCCGCATCGGGCTCTCTGCTCCGCGGGAGGCCTGCTTCTCCCACTACCATTCCCTCCTCTTGTGTTCCCTCTCTCGCTGTGTTTCTGTCAAATAAATAAAATCTTTAAAAAAAAAAAAAAAAAAAAAGAGGCAGTGGTATGATAATCTTGCCCAAGCATGTCTGAGATCTCCCTTCCATTTTCTCAAAACAAATACTTGCTATGTCTGGTTGCACAGACTTGTTGCTTGTTTTCCTTCTGGTGAAGAATAGGTAACTCTTGACATTCCTCTAAAACAAACTGAATGGTGTGTCTGAAGCTGTGGTTTTGGCCAGACATAATCCTCCTTTTCTCTGTTTCTTCATTTGCTCTTTCTGGGGAGTGAAATTTCTTTTCCACATATAGTAGTAAGTTACCATGAACCAAATCAAGTTTGTAGGAAAGTAATTCTACTATTTATCTACACATTTTTTAAAGAAGAGACAGGAAGCATACCTAATAACAGTAACTAACACTTTTGCAGGGTTTTCTAAATAGTTTCTGTATATTGACTTAAGCCAACACAATCGACACAACAACTCTAGAGGTAAGTTTCTATTTTATCTTCATTTTATAGGTGAGGAAGTTGATGCATAGAGAGGTCAAGTAACTTGTCCAAGGTTCTCAGCAAGCAGATGGCAGAGTCAGAATTAAAAACTGGGCATCCAGCTCCAGTCTCTGACCTCAGTCTACATGCTGGACTCACAACAGTGTCCCTGACCTTACCCCCACTTGATGGGTGAGGCCACGGAGGCTTGGAGAGGTAAAGTTATTTGCCCAACGTTGCAAAACTGGTGAGCAGCTAACCTAGATTTCAACCCAGGCTTCAGGTCTCTTTGGCTCTAGTGTCTGTGTTTTTTCCATCCCCAAAATAACGCTGCCCTGATACTCTTTATTTCTATTGTCCTTTCAAGTGTATCATGGCCTAACTAGACTTGTGTGGGCTGGTGTGAAAATCTAGTCATCACAAAGAACTTTCTTTTCCCATTAGAAATGTTTTCAAACTTCCAAAGGACCATCTTAAAAATGTCTAGTGGCCATTCATTACATCTGCAGGTTAGGGATTAATCAAGATTAGAAAATAAGATCCAACTCTAAAATGTTAGATACCACAGTCTTTTCAAAAGGTAAGCAAATATACCACTTGGTTTCTTATTCTGCTAAGGGCCTACCAAGTTGGTTGAACTAGCAAAATACATTTTCTGTAAAGCAAAACAAAGACTATAAGAGCAAAATACATAAATAATGCTTTAATTTTTTTGATCAGTTACTAACCCTAACCCTGCTTCTACACTATGCTTATCCTCTGCAAAGCAGACAGTAAGGGCCCATTAACTGCAGTGCAGAAGCTTTTCTTTTTCTTTCTTTCTTTCTTTTTTTTTTTTAAGATTCCCTCTCCAAGTTTTTGTTTGCAGGAAAGTCCTTGGTGCACACTTGAACACGCTGGGGAGACTGTACTAGATGAGCTTGCCTCGAGAATGAATCTAAAGATAAAAGCTCCTTGAAAAACAAGCAGTCAAACCTGATTTTCATAGAGCCCCATAGAATAACACATCACCAATATTTTTTGTACACATGAAGACCCAAAGGGCCTTGTATATGTTTTTATTTCTGTTTCAGCAAATTTTAAGCTGAAGTATGACTTCCATGTTCAGCATTAGTGAGGCTTTTGCTGTGCTTGGAAATTTGCTGTCAGCCACTTCCTGTGTATTACTGGTTTTGAGACCAATTCGGCCAACGACAAGCAAGTCCTGCTGGCTGTCGCCTGCCCAGCTCATTAGAACCCGATTTACTGGACGGTGGCCTTCCTCTCCCAAGGTGCTCCACAGTAAAATGGCCTATCCTTCAAAATAGCTACAAACCTTAAAATAGACACATTGGAAGTGCTGATAAAAAGACAATGCTTGAGGGGCACCTGGGTGGCTCAGTGGGTTAAAGCCTCTGCCTTCGGCTCAGGTCATGATCTCAGGGTCCTGGGACTGAGCCCCACATTGGGCTCTCTGCTCAGTGGGGAGCCTGCTCCCCCCGCCCCCACCTGCCAGTGATCTCTCTCTCTCTCTCTCTGTCAAATAAATAAATAAATAAATCTTTAAAAGAAAAGAAATTAGAAGAAAAAAAAGACGATGCTTGGGAATCCTTTGGTAGAGGAAAGTTTCTTACGATGAAACATTCGAATGAGCTATATGTGTAGCTGAACATTTATTTCACAGAATGTAGAGGAAAAAATTATTGGGACTTCAGATTTAAGAATGCCTGGTACTTTGTGTTAAAACCATTTCATGCACACACACACATACACACACACAGATGTCAATGGAAATATTTACTCTCTGTACCTACATTGTCCAACAGAAACTTGCTATTCTCTCTTGCCCTCATTATTGTTGACACACTTCTTAAAAGAAGTTGTCTATATTTGTGGCCTCCTGTTCTTCATTCAAATCCTTCCTTATCTTCCTACAGACCCATTTTTCTGACTGACATCCTGAAGTCAAATGGTTTTTCCTCCGTCTTCGGTCTCTTTGACTTGAGAACCACACAAATGAACAAAGTTTAATATTGGAAAAATAATCATCAAAGTTTATCCGACATATATTAAGTGATAGGCAACATAGTATTTTACAGCGAACTCCTAGCAAACACTGTAAAGAGCTTTAACTGAGTGTTAGTTTTTCCCAGGCCAATTAGTTTTTCTTTTTCAGTGGCTCCTTTTGCTTTATTTGATCAACTATTGAATTTTATTTTATTTAATATCGTCCAGGCACCAAGCACCATGCTACACACTTGAGACATGTTATTTTTTTAGTCCTCACATACATGCTAAGATTATCGTCCTTGTGTTACCAGTGATGAAACAGAGACCCAGAATGATTAAGTAACTTATCTCAGATTACATGGCTAACAGTGGAACAAAGATCTGGACGCATCTTCATTAGACAAGAAAGTACTTGCTCCCAGTTCTTGAGATCAATGCACACTATCAGTTGTGACCATCTTTTTCTGGCAGCGCAGACATTTGCATACTCATTGAGAATACGCATGTATCCAATCAGTTGGCCTGGCACTCAATCAACATTTAAGTGTTAAGATTCTGAGATAAAGAAAATATTCCCCGATAAAGACAGTTCCATCTATCCAGACATTCATGGTGTAGTGGAGAAAACAGGGCCGTCAACATTGGCCCAGTGCCAAGGGGCAGTCATCGCACTAGAGATGGAGGAAGTGCCATGAAAGCGGGGTCCACTAAATCTGCCTGGGGAAGTGAGAGAAGTTGTTGGAAAAGGGCTTTGATTTTCCATCAAAAGAGAGACTGGAAGGGCACAGAGCGGTTTGCAGACAGAGAAGAGACAGACTAGGCCCTCGAGCATCTGGGATGTGACATTCCTACGCCTTCAGGCTCCTGTCCCTCTAAAATCTCTGGATTCAGGGCACTCGCCTCTCGGCTTGTCCTCAGCAAGAACAGCTCGGTGCAGAGGTAAGAGGTATTGGATTCTTCTGACTTAACGCTCCTTTAACGCTCCGTCCCTGTTTCTCCTTAATACTCTAGTCCAGTTATTTTCAAAGTGGGCTTTCTAGACCAGCAGTAGCACCTGGGAATTTGCTAGAAATGCAAATTCCTAAGAAACAAAAATGACAAAGGGACAAAAGGACAAAGGGACAAAAACGAGGTGGGGGTGGAGAGAGAAGGAGGGAAGGAGGGAGGCAAACCAAGAAACAGACTCTTAACTATAAGGAACAAATGGATGGTCAGCAGAAGGGAGGGGGGCGGGCGGGTGGATACAGTAGGCAATGGGGACCAAGGAAGGCATCTGTGACGAGCACCAGGTGTTGGACGGAAGTGATGAATCACTGTACTGTACACCTGAAACTGATAACTAACCGGGCTGTAAATAAAAACTTAAAAAAAATGCTGATTCCTAAAAAAAAAAAAATAAAAAATAATGCAGATTCCTAGACCCCCCTCCAGATTTACCCCATCAGAAACTCTGCAAGTGGGCCCAGCAAGCTGGTTTCGCAAGCCCTCCGGGTCATTCCGATACACACTGGGGTTTGGGAACCGCGGCTGCACACTGGCGTCCTCTCTCTACTTTAGAATAGTGGGGCTGAGCTCCCTGATGAGCTGGGAAGGGTGGTGCGTCTCTTCTGTTCCCCCCCCCGATGACCAGTACCTAGGCCAGCACCGGACACAGAGTTGGTGTTCAAGAAAACATTTGTGGAAAGAAAGAATGAATGAATAATTACAAAATGAATTCCACAAGCGTGTAGAAAGCTTCGAGTGCTGATACCTTTAGAAGAGCTCATGTAATTCCACTGAATTTTAAATGTCTGGTCAGAACGGGAGGAAGCAGACTATGGGAGGTCTTGGGAGGGTGGGAGAAGGAACATTCGCTCAGCGCTGTCTGTGTGCGGGGGGGCTTTTCGAGGCTTTCCAATAATGGTCGGCGGGCCCAGGAAGGAGTTGTTACTGTCTTCGCCTGAAAGACTAGAACCTGATGCTCAGAGAGGCAGTGCTCCCAGAGGCAGAGCTGGGTGGTTGGTACGCACCCAGTGCCGTGACTCTTCCTCCTCCACTTGGCCCCTCTGCAGACCACCAGCAGCCACCAAGGAGCAGACAAAGGGAAACGGAAAGCCCTAGTGGGAAAGGCAGACTCGATGAACCACTCTGCCCAGACTCTTCGCCAACACCTCTACACATTTGTCCAGGATGCTGAGCTAAGCGGAGGCTTTGAGCTGTTAGGGATGGGCTCTTAGGCATTCTGTGCCATTCTCGGTCATCTTCAGAGCCCTCTTCCCCTCCCCCGGCAGCAACGTCACACCAACCTTCTCTCATCACTGAATGTGCCTTTCTGGCCACCTTCCCCGAGCCTGCGCGGAGCCGTCAGTTTGTCGAGCCTCTCCACGTCTGGGCTGAAGGATGCCTCCCTGGCCAGGGTCCCATTCAGCGCAGCCTCTGCTCCTGATGTTGTCCTATGTGAATCTCAGCTACACCTTTGCAATTGGATTCCCCCTGGAACCCGGAAACTCTGGTTCCCACCAGTGGCTTCTCTTTTCCTTCCTTCCTTCCCCGTTTCTTCTTGATTTCCAGGATTTCCAGGATTTCTTCCTGTTGGAGGGCTTCAATGACATTTTCATGAGTCTCCAGCCCTGGCCAGGCCCTGAGCTCCACTCCTGTACCTATCTACCTGTTGGCTGTTTTGCTCAGGTGTTCACTTTAAATACAGTGTATTTGAACCGAACTCATCGACTTATTCTCCAACTCTGTGCTTCCTCCTGAACTGCCACTGTCTCGGTCATTGACACCCCATCCTACCACTCATCAGGCTTTTCAATGGACCCACTTGAGTACTTAACCCCTCCCTTCCTTTGTAGCCTCTCTCTTCCTTTCTCCCTCCCTGTGTCCCTTCCTTCCTTTTCTTTCCTCTTCCTCTTTCCACAAGTAGGTCCTGAGCACTTGCTCTGTGCCAGCCCAGACCTTGCCTTTACCTTCCCGGTGCCTACATTCTAGGAGAGAGAGAAAGCCAACAAGCAAGGCAATCAATGAATCATAGCTCGTGATAAGTACAGTAAAGTAAATAAATAGGGCACTGTGTAGTGCGTGGTGATGGAGGAGGCCAGGAAAGGCTTCTTGGGGAGGTGACATTTAAGCCAAGACCTGTGAGGAGCAGTGAGCCTGAGAGGCTGGGGTGAGGCACCTGTTGGGACCGGAGCTCAATGAACTGGTGAGGGGAGGGGAGCAGCCAGAAGCGGGCAGGGGCAGACGGTGTGGGGCCAGGAGGACAAGTAAGGAATTTGACTTCTCTCATAGTGCCGTGGAAGCCTTCAGGAAGATTCATGGAGAGATGGCCCAGACTAATGGACACTTAGAGGAAGTATGGAGTGGACAGTTATCTTTCCAGGTGCTACCTTTCAGTGTCTTCCTGATGGAACATCCTTCTAATTAGGACTGATACTCTTCCTCCCATCAAAATAGTGAGAGTTACGTTCTGTACCATCCAGTCGCAATGTTTCAGAGAGAGAGGGTCTTGGGCACTGGTAATGAGCAACATCATCATCAACAACAATAATATTAGTAAAGCTTATTGTCGGTCACTTTGCGTGCTCAATTTGAGTACTTATATATATCATATGTTTTAAGGCTCAACAGTACTAGAAGGGGTATCTAATCACCTTCAATTCACAGGTAAGGACAGAGAGGTTCATTAACTTGCCCAGAATCACACAGCTGTTACGACAAAAAACAAGAGACCATTTTTGAGCAAACATGGTAAGGCTTTGACTGTTTTCTCCTTACTGTTTTCCTTACTCCTTGTGGAAAACTCCAATCGTACAAAGCTGTACAAAGTAGGAAGTTAAAGCTCCCCATAATCCTGCCCCAACATGCGACTTTGAACTTTCCTTGCGGTTTTGCTCCAGAAATGCTGAAATGCTTCGCACTGGCAGTGCTGAAAGGCTCTCAAGGGGCTGGTCCTACCGGAAGCCAGTGTGGAGACAAGGCGTTTACAGAGCCACTCTCTTACCATCTCTGCTACAGGAAGTGGACGCCAGAGCCGCACCCACTGGGGGTCAAAGAACTTTAGCCAGTTTATATCACTGCTTCAAAGGACAGGCCAAAAACAGCAGGAAGAGGGCAGTGAGAGGTTACCTACACCCACAACTGAACAAGAAGAAATCGGAGGCCAAATCTGGTTGTTCATTTCGAATTTTCATGTCTCATTAAGAGAGATCATGTGCGTTTCCTTTGTCATAAAAACGACAACTTCAGCAGAAAAACTAATCACCCCAGAGTAATATCCTGGTGTCATTTTTATCATTCTGAGTAAAAGCTGGAGGTGTTCAAATTTCCAAAGCCCGCTGGACAGAAGGCAGCCTTCCAAGCAGGGTTGAGCCGCACTAACTGTTGAATAGGAAAACTAATTAGTATCCTGTGTGAATTATCTTGTCTTTTTTTTTTTTTTTTTTTTTTTTAGGACCGGAAATCGAATGGGAAGGGTTCCCTCCTGTTCCAAGTGAGTTCCAGAAGGATTACTCATGCTCCTTAACCTATGAGTCAGACAGGAGTCTAGGAGAGTGTTTCCAAAACAGGCCGACAATAAGATAAACAAAGCAATTGATATGTGACAGTGTGGAGAGGCAGGGTTGCAATTGGCCAACGCAAGGGACGGGGTCTAGAGCGAACGGACAGCAAGCGAACCCGCGATGCCTTGCAGAACCGGAGCTCAGCAGGCCAGCTCAGAGCATTTCCTGAAAGTGAGTGTCCACCAGGAGATCTGTCTTCAGAACCTTGGTTTGATTTCATTGACCTGGTGTATGGAATTATAGCATCTTCCCCTCAAAGGACTCTAGAGGCTGACCGCTATCACCCAGCACCTCCCGGGTCTCTAAAAGCTTTGGCTAGCCATGCGTTTTGACATTTCACAACACAGGATATTAATCAGTTTGGGATTCTGGGCCTGTTCCCAGTGTCCATGTTTGCCATTGTTGAGCGGCGGCCAGAAAAATAGCTCCTAAATGAACAGAGGCTTCCCCGAATCGAAATATAAACTAATCAAGAATGCTCATCTTAGGAAATAACCCAGCACTGAGCTGGATTCTCTCTTTGGAACGGAAAAAATAAGCCTCCTCCCTGGTCCCTGGAGGAGGGGGTCTGAAGCCAGGTCTCAGCCCTGCCTGAGCCAGCGAAGGGCCTACAGGCACCTGCAAAGCAGAGGCGGAGTAGAGTGGTTGGTACGTGAGCCACCTTCGGAAGACCCTGCCCCTGGGCCCGAGTCCCGTCATCTGTAGAGAAAACAGTGGGGTGGGCGTGCTGGAGGACGAGCAAGGCCTGACAGGTGTTTTCTTCATCCCTCGTTGAACCCCCAGAGGCCAGGCTGGGCTGTGGGGTGGGGGAGGCGTCCATATTCCACAAGCCATCAGTGATCTTCCCAAACACTGCCCAGATCACCTCCCGCTTCCTAGAAACCTCTGAGAGAACTGTCTCCCCACACACAGCTTCAGCAGAAATTCCACAGCTCTTCACAGCTGTTCACCGCCCTTCCCTCCCTGACTCCCCACCTAGCCTGGCTTCCTTGGCAGTCCCTCCTGGGTCTTCCCACCTTGGCCTACTTGTTAGTTCCTAACCCCACTGTGTGCTGTCAGCTCTGGTTCCTCCTTCCACCCGGAACACCGGAACTCCTGCTGACTACTTCCTGCCCAACCCCCCAGCATCCCCTCTGCTGGCAGGAAGGCTCCCCTCCCCACCCCTCCCCAAGTTCATTGCTCCCAGTCTGTGTTTCCGTCTCTCTACAGGCAGGCTCTCTTCTGAGGGGGATTAGTTGGTGGGGGTATTGTGCCTTATGCATCTTCCCAGTTAGACGGTGGGCTAGCTGAGGGCAGGCACTGTGTTTGCTCCCTCCATCTTGGGCTCTTGCAAAATCAACCATGTCTCATTGAAGCAAGATGAGTTTTATAGATCAGTTATTGTTACTCTTTGCTTTTCAGAGAATGGCCAGCGGTTTAAAAGAAGCCATGACAACAATGGTGAGGTTCCATGCTTTTCTTCCTTATAGCTTTTTGCAATTTCAATTTGACTTTCAGTAACATCTGGCTTGCACCCCAAGACTTATGGTCTTCAGTTTTCGAGGGTAATGGCTTCAGGATGTGCTGATTTCTGTGTTTAACTGTTTAAGATGGGGCAAATGGCAAACCTATATCCTACTCCAAATCTCCCCATCCGTCTCTCCCTCTCACACACACATACGCAGCCCACAGATAGAAACTCCGAACAGTACTTGAAGGAGGCTGATGGCACAGAATTCAGCGTATAATGAAAATTTTAAATGCCACTTAATATGGAAAGCTGATTAGTTAACAGGTGTTTAGAGGAAGGCACAGTGGGTTCTCGGCAGGGCTAGGTGCCACAAGGGCTACCAAAGAGGGTGAATGCACGGTGATATTGTGGAAAAGTCTCACTGGTTTGTCTTTCAGTGTGAAGCAAGCTTTTTCTCTCCTCAATGTTTGTACATGCTGCTCTGCCTGGAAAGCCTTTGCCCTTCACCCCTAGCCCCTTCGTTAAGTAAGTGCCTTCATCCTCCAAGGGTCAGCTCGCACAGAACTGCCTCAATGTCCTCGTACTCTCCCTTTCCCTGTTGTTGGTATTTTCCCTAAAACCCCTGTGGCTGCTACTGAAGATGATTTTATGTCTCCTTCTCCTGTTAGACTGAAAGCAACCTGAAAGGAAGAGGATTAGTGTGGTTTTATTTATTAATGTATCCACAACACAGAGTAGGGGTTCGGTAAATACGTCTGGGTGAATGAGGGTAGTCTAAGCCAACATTCCGTGTGGAGCTAGAGGGAGTTGGTTGGTTTCCTGGACGGGTGCCTATGCTCACCGACTCAGCTCCCTGCCTCCCCCCCATGTCCCCCAATTTGCTTCCCAGCCGTGCACTTCCCTCATGACCCCATTTAATACATTCCTGCTCACTTCCCAACACCTTTTCATATTCCCCCCTCCATTGTGACACTCTCCCTTGGCTGTTAGTGACTCCTGCTTCTGGGCTCCCCCAAACACTTTGACTTTCTTCTGCAGTTTCCCATAATTGGTTCTTTCTCTTTTATTACAAAAACTCGAAGGTACTTTTAGAAAACCTTGAGCAAACGTCAAAGAGGTGTGTAAAGTCAAAAGTGAAATTCTCCCTTCCCCTTCTCATATTTCCAGCTGACCTTTGGTACCACAGAGTTCTAGTCTCTGCATTTACAAGCATACATTACATCTTTTCTCTTAAATAAATTTTAAAAAAGGGGGCGACCATTGTATACTTTTAGGAAGTAAAAAACGGATCATATAATAATACTGAGTTGTGACATTTTTCAATGACTATGCGTTACTTTTCTTTCCCCATGAGAATAGAGAGAGCAGCCTTGATATTTTTGATGGCCGACTGTTGGCCCATGTGTGTTAGTACTATTATTCAAAAAATCAGTTTCTTCCCAACTATTTAGGTGCTTCCTATTTTTGTGAATTACCAACAGTCCTGAGCTAAATCCCCTCACATATCTGAGTGGCTATTTCTCTGGGCCATATTCCTAAGAGTGGACTTGCTGTATCGAATGGCCTCCCGTTTTGGGTTTTGATGGCTACGGCCCGATTATCGGCTGAAGAAGCAGTGCCCCACGCGTGGTGCGCGAGAACGTCTGGGTCTCCCAGCTGTGCCCAGCTATTGTCTCTGTGCTTTACCTTTTTTCTCTCGCTGGCCCAACTTTTCCAGTCCTCAACCGTTGAAGTTGACTAGATTTTCATCACCACTGTGCCATTCACTTATACACTACTGTTTATATCCTTTGCTGATTAGACTGTTTAATTTCATTTTTTACTCATTTATGGTGTTTTTTTTTAAATTATAGCGAAACACACACAGCATAAAATGTGCCATCTTAACCAGTCTGAAGGGCCTCGCTCAGTGGCATTAAGTGCACGCACTACGTTGTGCAGCCGTCCCCACCATCCAACTCTGGGGCTCTTTTCATCTTCCAAAACTGAACTCTTCCTTTTCCCCAACTCCCAGCCCTGGGTAACCACCCTTCTCTTTTCTCTCTCTATGAATTTGATGACTCCTTGCCTTTTAAAATAGTGTGCATATAAGGGTGCTTGGGTGACTCAGTCAATTAAGCTTCTGACTCCTGGTTTCGGCTCGGGTTAGGATCTCATGAGTCATGAAGTTGAGTCCCGCGTCAGGCTCCATGCTCAGTGGGGAGTCTGCTTGACATTCTCCCTCCCCCTCTGCCCTCTCCATGATCTCTCTCTCTTTCTCTCTCAAGTAAATAAATAGCATGCATATAAACCTTTATTTGTTGCAGAGGCTCAACATATTTTTTCAAAATTTTTAGCTTGCCTTTTAACTCTAATGTCTCTTGTCACGGGGAAGGTACTCCCCCCTTTTAAGGTTCACATTTTTATGTCTGTAAATACGATCATATTTTGTTTTATGGCTTGTAAGTTTTATGTTTTGCTTTGCAGAACCTTCTCAGCCTCAAATAATCCGGGTTTTCTTGATTTCTTCCAGTAATAAAATTACCGCAGTCACTGCCTCCTTCGCCCGCCCTTTGCTATTACGTCTCACCTCTTCTTGTCCCTCCCTCATTGTCATATTTAAATTGAATTCTTAAAGCCATGGTCATCTAGGCCCTCGATTCTTGGCTCTCCTTGTTCTCAGACTGCCACACTCAGCCACAGCCTTGAATCATGCCAATGCCCTGCTTATTCTTGGAAACGCCACCTTGACCTCTTGCCACTCTAGGTTTTTGCTCTCCCTCCCACATCTTTTGCTACTCTTTCAGCTTACTTATTCAGAAAGTTTTTATGGAGCACCTACTATGGACCATAACTGTGTCAGGTGCTGGGGACACAGTGGTGAACAACACAGGCATCGTCATGGACTTCTGGTTCCTGAAGTGTATGGTTTAAGAGGGCAGACATGAGACAGTCATATGTATTCTCTGTATTAGCCACCTGTTGTGCGTGTGTGTGTGCATGCACACACGTTTACATATTTGCAGAGTGTTACAAAAGCAAATAAGAGGGAGGAAGTGGGGAGACGAAGTCAAGGAAAGACAACTTGAGGGAGTGATTTTGAAACTGAGCTCTGAAGGATGAAAAAGGACTAGCTGGCTGAGGAGTGGATAGTTTGGAGGGGTAGCTTCCAGGAAAAGGAAAGAAAACTGGGAAGACTCTGAAGTTAGTAGGAGCTTCACAAATTCAAGAAATCAAAAGAAGGCCAGTGTAGCTGGAGTGCAGGCAGCAAGGTGGGCATGTGGCCAAAACCATCAACAAAGAACCAGGTCATACAAGGTCTTATGGGCACACGGAGAAGGCTGGAGATTTATTCCCAAGAGCAATGGACAGCTACTGACAACCTCTCTTCCCCTGCTTGTTTCCCCACTTCGAACACCCCTCATAGATGGGTCTTTGGTGCTCTGCCCTCCTCTTGGTTCATTCAAGCTCATGGCTAAGTAATCATCTTTCTATGGCTTATTCCTGAATCTTAATAGCCTCTTGAATTCTAGTCCTTTCCCCAGCTACCTCCTAGGGTTACCTTACTAGCGTGTTTTGCTGGGCCCATGTAAGTAAATGTTGAAAACTGACCTCATTTTCCTTTCCAAAATCCTTCCTTCTTCTGTATTTCCCATCTTGGTCAATAGTAATTCCCCGGGACCCCCATTTTCCCAGATTGGAAACGTGTGTCTCCTTGACTACCCCTCCCCTTATTTACTCATTCATTTATTCTGAGGATACAGCAGGGACCCCCGGCGAAACTTGAATTCCATGGAGACGACCAACAGGAAACACATCGATGTGTATTATAATGTCAATAAACGAGAAGTGCTGTAATAAAAGTAAAGCACGTAGAAAGCGATGGGGTGGGAACGCTGCTTATTTTCATCATAGAAGGTCTCTTTGAGAAGGTTTTTCCTCTTTGAGAGGAAATAGCAAATGCAAAGGCCCAGAGGTGGGACCAGGCTTGCGATGCAGCAAAAAGGTCGGGAGCTGGAATGCACCAAGTGACAGGTGGAAAGTAAGGAGCCGAAGCCAGAGAAGCGGCGCTCACAGACTACACACTGCAGAAAGGTCCGGAAAGGGGATTGGAATTTAATTCTGAGCGAGGTGAGTTTTATGTTTTGCTTTGCAGAACCTTCTCAGCAAAGAAGGTTTTCTTCTTCTGTTTTGTTTCTCTGTTTTGTTCAGAGAAGTGACATGATCTTATACGTAAAGATCAGAGGATCTGTCTGGTGCTATGTGAAGAACAGACAGCAGGGGCAAAGGGAAGACCACACAGTCACCCCAGTCCTCAGGGTTTTGCCCACATCTGTCCCCCTCCCAATCCTCACAGCTACTGCCCTAACCGTTCCTCTCATACCTAAATGATCACTGGGATTGCATCAATGATCTTCCTGCCTCCTTCTGGATCTCTCCTCCAGGTGCACACATCTGAGCAAGCCTTTCCTTTGCTCAAGCCTTCAGTCGCTCCCCACCCCATACAGATAGCAGTACAACTTCGTTAGCCTTGGGTTCAAGGCCCCTCCTGCCTTCCCACTGTATCTCCCACTGCCGCCTTTCATATAGCCCAAGCTCAAGTCACTGCACTACTCAGTTCCCCATAGAAGCTTCTTGCCTCCCACCTCCAAGCTTTAGCCCGACCAGTGCCATCTTCGCATAAAGCATTCTCTCACCATCCCCCACCTCTGTAAGACCCAGACTTCCTGAATCTTTCCCGATGGCCCAGGCACAAGGGATTCCTTTGGACTTTTACACTTTTTCAATGACACTAATCACTCTCTACATGGCTATAATTCTTTATTATACACATCTTATCTTTCTCATGAAACCAAAAGTTTCCAGGGGTCAGGGTCCAAGGGCACTTTGCATCCACACTGCCCAGTCCAATGCGCATGGGGAGACACCCCAGGCATTTGTCAAATGAATGGACTGCTGGCTCCAGAGTGTTTAAGCTATCTATTTGGGGAGACAACCAAGTCCTAAGGTCATCCAAATGAATAATACAAGACTGTATAAAATGAGAGGGATACCTCAGGCAATACACTCTACAGACTGTAGGGATTCAGAGGGGCGATCTGTAGAAGATGGATTGGTCAGAGAAGATCTGGTAACACCTGATGTTTCTGGGGGTGCTTGCCATGTGCTGGGCTCTTTAGGCTGAACACTTTCCTGCATCGCGTCTCTCCTCTCCATTACCCTATGCTACTGACATCCCTAGGCACTGATATGATACCCCCGTCAAGATAGCAAGGTGAAGTGATTTTCTCAAAGTCATACTGTTATCAAATCTACAGACGTGGGATCTGAACCCATGCCCATCTGATTGGTTATCCTGCATCAATCCCTGTACCAATCCCTCCAAAGAGCCTTTGGAAAGGCTCTGCGGCAAAAACAGGGTTTGCGTTTTACCTCCTGTCTCGTTGCAAAATGGCTTTGAAGCGGTTAACTCGGAGCTGAGCTGTGCCAGAGAAGATGACAAGGATCTGAAGATGAGGTAGGTGGTTCGGGTTAGGGAAGTAGCTATTTGTGGGCTATCAGGCAGACTCATTCCTGGATGGAAGCAGAGTGTGTTGACTACATTGGAGGATGTATCTGGAGTCTTTCTGGAGGCTAATGTGTGGAAGGTGTGGAATGCCAAGGAGGATTGTTGAATGTTAATGACTTAGGACACAAGGAGATGTTGAGGGTTTATGAGCAGGCCAGGGTAGAACTCCATTCAAAGAACATTCACTGGGATAGATTTTGCACTAAGCTGATGAATGGAAAAGTACGATTCACTGAGTAAACCCTTGCTCTCGAAGAGTTGATCATCTTCCGGGAGATACAGCCCGTAGGAGGCAAACAAAGCACAGTGGAGGCAGAGCTGGGAGAGAGGGTTTTTATGAAGGAGCGAGAGAACCTCCTAAGGTTGTGGCATTTCAACCGGGCCTTGCAGACAAGTGGGGATGGAGAACAGTGATGGTGACTGCTTCTGGGCCAGGGGAGCAGGGGGAGGGCGGTTTTTATAGAGGGTTCCCTGGTAATCATACACAGGCTGGGTCATAACCTGTATCTCTAATACATTTCTGAGGGGGAGATGCACGTGAGACCAAAAATCCATCTGCACAGGCAGCAGCACCCGTGCAAAAAACTCAAGGGTCTTAGCAGTGAGCAAGTTCAGCAAGAGAATGGGGCCGCTTGCCTGTCAAAAGAGCTGAGGTCATCAGCAGCTTCCTTAAAAGACGGTCAGAGCCGCACCACCGGCTCCCAGACTCTAGCCCGAGAATCGTGTCAGTTCTGGGGGCCACCTGCTAGAGCAGCAATTCACAGCCGGGGGTGATGTTGACCTTCAGGAGACATTTGGCCCTGTCCGGAGACATTTTCGGTTGTCACACTGGGAGGGGCTTAGATGGCACACTGACATCTAATGTAGAATCCAGGGGAGCTGCTAAACATCCTACACTACACAGGACGGCCCCACCATTCTCTGCCACAAAGAATTACCCAGACCAAATGTCAGCAGCACCAAGCTTGAGAAACCCTGCCCCAGAGGATGAAGCATCCAAGCACGAGTTGAGGTTCTGACAACAGTGTCCTTCGGAGCAGTTGAAGTAATTGGGAATGTGTATCCTGGAAATTCAGGGACCTGATAAGTATCTTAGACAGGCAGCCTGTCCAGAGCAACTGCCCCAACTTCCACCATCACTCACGCCGAATACTGTGATCGGAGTCCAACCGGACCCAATGTTTGGAAGATTAAGAAAGTCATCATAATAGCAAACGCTTACATGGCATTTACTGCATTTAAGGTAAGAGTTGTACGTATGTCAACACACTGAATGGTCCCAACAAACCCAACTCAGCCAGTTTTCAAGCGGGGAGACTGAGACACAGGGAGGAGGGTAAATCACTTGCCTAAGATCACAAATCGTAGTAAGAGAGCCAGAATGTGAACCCCGACAGCTGTGCTCTGAAGCTCTGTGCAGTATTTGCGGTGCTGCTTTGGACAGAGCTGCATTTGAAAGACACAGATCCGAGCTCCAATCCCAGCATCGCCACTTACTAGCTGTGGAACCATGGGCAGTTTCTATCCCTGCATCATAGGGACAGTAAGATGATAAGTGGCGAATGGCTCTCCCATACCACGAGTTCTCACAACGACTCCAGGAGGTACGCGTTTAGGACCCTCGTTTTACATACACGAGGATCATGTGGCTTTGAGACATCAAGTGACTCGCCCAGGGTCACCCAGCTCAGAAGTGGAGAGTCAGGATTTAAACCCATATCTGTTCAATTCCAGAACCTGTTTTTAACTGCAAAGCCGTATACTTGAAAACTGGGGTGAGGGCAGCAGGACGGAGCATATGGACATTTCCTAGAAGGCAGAAAGCAATTAACAAGAGCTACTTGTTATTATTGTAGCAATCCTGGCTTTGATCTTCTGGACCAGCTCACGGGGGAATGCATGGCAGCCCAGGGTTCTAGCCAAGAGAACAAGATCGGCAGAAGATGAATGATACAGTGGCTTGTGTGTAGATCACAAGCCCGCAGTCAGCTATCCCATAAGCGTGAGCTCCGGTCTCTCTGGTAAGGTGGTGTCACTTTTGATCCATTTGTCCTGCTCTCTGCACAGTCTACTATTCATAGAACAGGAGTGGGAGGAGCAGGGACAGTGTGAGGCTAATTTAATGTCAAGGTTCCATAGCCCATACATTTCATAGATTCCACTTAGTCATAAGAAAAAAAAAAAGATGAATGCAGTGCCTTGTGCAAAACCGGAAAAGCCACCCCACACTGACATTCCGCACTCAAATAGAACCACAGCTCACCTGACGGTTAATTCCTTCCAGGAAGGATTTCATTTTCAAACAATTGCCTGATTTCATTGTAGGGAACGCTGTGTGAGCATTTTCCATAGAGAGGGGGTGGCATCTGCCTCGCTGGAGGGCTGGCAGCACACAGACTCTGCTGCAGTGGATTCTTAAACATGGAATCCTGGCTAGAGATGCTGGACAGGAAGGGACGGGAGAATTACTTGAGTGACAGACGTAGGCACAAAGGGCCAGGGGAACCCTGGGCAGGGGACCACCAATTGCCTAGTTGGGGGAGAGTGAAACTTTTACAGCGGGGAGATATTTGAACTGGGTCTTGAGGGATGAATAGGAGTTTGCCAGGTGGAGAAAAGGGGAAGGTATAGCGACAAAAGAGCCCTGCGAAAGTTCTGTGACCTGGGAGAACACAACCACTCCTATGCTTTGTGGATAGCTGTGGCAAGAGCTCAGGGAGAGAGGGGCACAGAGTGAAGGAGATGAGGCGGGAAATGTGGGCTGGAGTTGGCACATAAAGGGCGTGTAGATCTACAATGGCTTCTGGACAGCTTGATGCAGTGGAAAAGATTTCTGGCTGTGCCATAGGAGAAAAAACCCCGGGCTTGGAGTGTGTCAAACCTGGTTTTGAATCCAAGTTCCATTACTTACTGGCTATGCCACCGAGATCAAGTTACCTTACCTCTGAGTCCCAGCATCCACATTTGTAAGATGGGGGACACGATGCCCACCTCCCAGAGGGGTCATTAGGATGAAACAAGGTGAAGGGCAAACTTAAGACACAGTCAGAGCACACTGCAGGCTCTCGGTGAGCGTTAGTTCCCCCTTTCCTGGACAGGGAAGAGTTTCCACCAGACCCCTATTTTAGAATGGTAACTCCAATACGTTGTTCTAGGGGGAAACTGAAGACAGAGAGAAGATTCAGCTGGAACATGAGTTTTAACAGCTTCAGGTTCGGGGGTTTAACTCCTCGTCATCAGGTACCAGATTCTGGGACTACAGCCTATGGTTCCGGTCTCTGAGTCTCTCTTTAAGAAGACTGGATAATGGACTGGTTTTGCTGCCTCAATTTCCCCAACATGGTGAGACCCGTTTGAAGGGACACCATTCAAGCAAGCTCCACTCTATTTGCCCGTAGACAAGCCGTCCCACTTCTGTTCTTCGTTTCATTTGTTCATTCGTTCATCTGGCAAATATTTAATGAGGGGCCCACCAATGAGTGGGCTGCATAGGTGTCAGGGATACAACGTCCTCTCTCCCATCTGTGTGGTTACATAGGATCAGAACTTGAGGAAACAGTGATGCCATCCCCTCCCAGTGCCCGCACAATGCTGGGGCTTCCCAACCATTGGCTGGATGCACCCCTGGCCTTTGTGGAAGGTGATTAGCTGGTCAGAGAACATGGTCCGGTGAAGACAGACCTGCTGGTAAATTGCCACGGTGGGCCCTGCTGTCTCAAGCTTCATTTTCTAAGATCTCAGCACAGAACTGCGACCCGGAGATCAGAGCTCTTGAACCCTGTCCTTCCGAGAAAGAGGCTGGGAAAAGACAGATGAAAAGAAATAATTGGTGGGCCACACTAGCTTCTCGCTTCTGGTTGGGCTGGAGGTGATGTTCCCAGACAGCGAAGAGCAGTCCTCAGTTTGACAAATCAGGGAGTCTTGGCTCCAGTCAAGAGAATTGAGAGAATTAACCAAGAAAATCTCCAGCAATGAGGTTAAACAAGAATGCTGTCCCCAAAATAATAAAGAATGGAATCCGTGATGCCAAAACTTCCACACCTTATTAACACACCCTCAAACACTCGCTCCCCCCCCACCCCCCGAATCCAGACCACTGTCTCTTCCTCTTATGGACCATTCAAATAGCCTGCCAAAGGGTCTGCTAGGTATGGGTCTGCTGAGCCATCCGTTTTCCATGATGTCCTCCATCCGCTCTCTCCAGAAGGAAAGAAGGACCCCGGCCCCCTCTCTGACTCCCTGACTCCGTCTGGGGGAGCGTCAGGCAGTTTGCTGGGAACCAAGTCTGCTCCTAGCTACCCCTCCTGAGTTCCACCTACGGGCGGGTCTCCTTGTTTCACTCAATATTTATCATTCATCAGGATAGGACAGGACGAGGGATCGATGGTGTTGAAACCATGCTCCACAGGGTTAATGAGGTTGAAAACAGCAGGAAGTTTTTGTTTTTGTTTTTAGATTTTATATATTTATCAGAGAGAGAGAGAGAGAGAGAGCGCACACAAGCAGGGGGAGCGGTGGGTGTAGGGAGAAGCAGACTCCCTGTGGAGCAAGGAGCCTTATGAGAGACTCGATACTCAGACCCTGAGATCGTGACCTGAGCCACCCAGGCGTCCCTGAAACCAGCAGAAAGTTTAAATCTTGTTTTTCAGGGAACTGTTTCCCTCTAATCATTGCGTCTTTTCAGATCTCACTAACAAGCCATCTGGCTGTCTCTGCAGAAGCCTGGGCTCAGAGTTCCAGCCCAGGAACCAGCAGGTCCCTGCATTCCTTACCTGGGATAATGAGCCCAAGACCCCATCCAGTTCATACAGGCTTTCAGAGCAAGCCCGCAGCCCCTTCCCCTTGTCCTGAGATAACCTCTTGACATCAGGGGCTGAACCTTGCCTCTTTCCGATGCCGTCTCCACCCCAGAGTGAACATGGGATGGATGTTACATTATGTTTGCTCACTGCGCATGCTCCTCCTTTCCTCATGAATAGTCATAGGATTCCCCGCGCCACCCCCCACCCCCGCCCTTTTCAACTATACTACGTCAGCTCCTATTGTGAATTCCCCTTTTAAAAGCCCCTGTTTGATCCCTAACCTGGAATCTCAGAGATGGTCTTTGCACGTCCGGGTGTCCTCTCCCCAGGTTGGTAGCCTCCTGAATAAAGCAACCTTCCTTTCCAGCCAACACTTGGCCAGCGGCAGAGCTCAGGTTTCCACAGCACTGTAGCTTTCTAGCTTAGAGTTACCTTCTTCTGCGACCCCATCTCCTTCACAATCCAGCTCAGTTCTCCTTCCTGCCAGGGACTGCTTCCTGCCTCTCCGTCCAGAGGGCCCACCACTCCCTCACTTGCGGGGTCGCCTCGGTATTCCAAGGCCTCTCGATGCGTTTTCCGCGTTGTGTTATACTTGATGGGATTCTGTGTCTTGCTCGCCTGCAGGGACCCTTACACATAAGGGCACGGACCCTGCCGCGCACGGTGCCAGCACATGACAGACAATTGCATGTGTGATTTTTATAGTTAAATTATGTGAGGAAATGGAAGGGAGGGGATAGGTATTCCAAAATAGAAGAAAGAAAGACCAACCAAATCTGTCTCCACCACAAAAAGAACACAACTTCATTGCCAAGAGCTTCCATGTCTACGGAGCTTCGGATGGGACCCTGAGAACAATCCAGGCTTTTCCCCTTCATGGAATATTGCTTAAGAATGTGGGTCTTGGAGCCAACCCACCTGGTTGGAAAGCCAGGCCTGCCCCTTGCTTTGTGACCTTGGACAAGTGACTTAACTTTACCACACCTGGGTTTTCATCTCTCAGACCAGGGTAACGCCAGTTTTGTCATGAGAACAAATGAAAAACTCCTCGTCTGGCACTTAGAACAGTGTCTGGGATCATGAACATGGGAACATGGGATAAATGTCAGTGCCTATTAAAGAGCTCGCAGTCGGGCAAGCTTGAAGTAGCATGAGGATCAAGAGCATCATTACTGAGCGAATACCATTTCCTTAAGAGAATCTGCCTGGTGGCCCACAGAAGGGCCTAAGATCTGTTGGTAGATGCTTTGATGAGATGCTCAAGTATGGGGCTTTGCTGCTGGACACGTGACTGGGGGAGAACAGATGTGGTGGCTGAAATGCTTTTTAGCCAGCTCTCGAGTTTTTGTGGGCTACTCCAGGCAATGCCTTGCTGGGAACACCACCAAGGAACGGGTGGTCTGGGAAGAGAAGAGGTCAGACTGTTAGCCCAGCCCTCCCCCTGCCCCCCAGGGAAAAGAGCTTTGTAAGGCAAGTGAGTTTTAGAAGCCAAGCTTTGGATCTCCCTTTTTGGGGTGTGTGATGCAATGCTTTCCTCGGCCTTCCCACAAGGTCCTCGTGGAGTCTCTTTTGTGCTCGCTGCTGCTAGAATTGGCCTCCCTTCTACCCCCAGAATGTGGGGTCTGGGTTCAAGGTCGTTGGTGAGAGCAGTGGTGCCCCCACGAGGCCATCCACTTTGGGACAGATATCTGCAACCCAGTGTGAGAAGTTCCATGAGAAAGACGCTTTGGGTACACTGAGGCAAAAGAGGCAAAAGCAGCCCAGGGAGCAGCAGGAGACGGTCAGCAAACTGCACTTGTTGACTGTATAGTTCAACAGTAGGATAGAGTCAAGGTCTAGTGCCTTGCAGCCACCCCTCCGGCGTGTCTGCATTAGATAAACTAGGGCTAAACACTGTATGTCTCTGCATACAGTCTCTGTCCCGTCACCTCTCGTGTTATATCCAACCATGCTCTTTCAACAGGGGACAGGTAAGGAACATGGCACCTGCCCGCTGAGTTAGCATGGATATCTCCGTGTGTCTGAAATGCCAACAAGGGCCAAAACCACAGCCCTGGAAAACATCCAGAAGCCTCCATATTATACACTAGTTCATAGGTCAAGGATTTGGATGCCCTAACTCCGGTTTGAGTTCAGACCTCTAAACCCAATGACTTCTAGACATTGTTCAGTTTTTCCTTTTTCGGCTGATGAGCATTGAGCACTCCCTACCCGCCAGGTGCTGTGCTACGTGCTCTCCTGGTGCCATGTCTGTTCCTCGTCCCTGAAACCTGGTCGTTAAGTGAAATGATCAGCTCCATGCTACAGACGAGAAAATTGAGGCAGAGAGGAGTTAATTGATCAGTACAAGGTCACACAGCTTATAAGTGGTAGAGTTGGGATTTGGACCCAGCCAGGTCTCTTGGAATCCAAGCCCTGAGATCTTAATAACCATGTTAAGTGGTTGGGAAGGAACCAGAAATTATCCAGGTCGATCAGTTGTATGCCTAGAGGGTGCAAGTTGCATTGGGAAGTGCTTGGGGCCAGGAGACGGCTTTTGCCTTATCAAAGACACCGCTGCTATGCCTCACTGCGCAAATTACTAAACCTTCCTGGGCCCCAGTTTTCTTTTCCAAGGAAAGGGACCAGAAGGGCAGGGGAGGGGAAGGGAGGCGAAAGGAGGGGGAGAGAGAGGAGGGGAGGGAGGGAAAGGGTAAACATGGGAGGGAAGGAGAGGGGAGGGAGGAAGAGTTAACTGCTCTGTCTTCCTCAGGTTTGTTTTAAGGAACTACTGCAAGTAAAAGCCTAATATAAGGAGTGGAACAGAAGGAAAGGCACCACTTTGTCCTTCTAAACAGACAGCAGGCATATCCTAGTCATCCTTTATGGGGTAGCTAATTTCTGGTACATCTAGCCAAATGTGATTAACAAGGAAAAGTTTAATATAGAACCACTCCCTTTTCTGACTCACTAAAAAAATGAGATAATCTTGAATATTGCATTAAAATAAAGAACTTAAAAGTTGAATTTGATTTTTGGCTGCTCTGTGCTAAGCATTTTCATATGCGTTTAATCTCCGGTAATATAGAATGAGGCTCCCAGATGGTTAAGTGATTTGCTTCCAAACACACAGCTAGTACGGAGTGAGGATTCGAACCTAGCACTGCCTGGTTTTACCTGTAAGCACTTGTCCACCCAGCAAGGGCTTAATTCAGATTCATTTGAATACAGAAGCAAACAATTCTGTCTTCATAGGAGCCCCCCCTTCACCAGATGAAGTCACCATAACATCCTGGGAACACTCCCAAAATGGAAGAGTTTCCTCTGCCATGTCCAAGTCTAAAACCTTAGTAAAATCCAACCTCAGCCAAACAAATTAACTAACCTCAAAATGTATAAAGAGCCAACAGATGATAAAGATATATAAGGTATATTGCTTGCTGAGGGATAACTTTCACAGTCATGAAGTAAAGGAGGAATTAAATTTTTAAAAATTAAGGACTAGGTGCCTGGGTGGCTCAGCTGCAGAGAGAGAGGGGGAAGCAGGCTCCCCCTTGAGCCTTAGTGGCTTTAACCCACTGAGCCACCCAGGTGCCCCCAAATAAATAAAATTTTTAAAAATGATCTCTCGGGACACCTGGGTGGCTCAGTGGGTTAAAGCCTCTGCCTTTGGTTCAGGCGTTGATCTCAGGGTCCTGCGATCGAGCCCCGCATCAGGCTCTCTGCTCGGCAGGGAGCCTGCTTCTCCCTTTCCCCATGCCTGCCTTTCTGCCTACTTGTGATCTCTCTCTCTCTCAAATAAATAAATAAAATCTTTTAAAAAAATTATCTCTCAAAAAAATTAAAATTTAAAAATAATAATTAAGAACAATATTGAATGTGAAACTTACTTAAAACAGTGGCATGAGAGGCACTAGGTAGCTTAGTTGGTTAAGTATCTGCCTTTGGCTCAGGTGATGATCCTAGGGTTCTGAGATCGAGGCCCACACTGCACCAGGCACCCTGCTCAGCGGCACCCTCCTCCCTCACCTCCCTGCTTGTGCTACCTCTCACTATCTCTCTCAGAATCTTTGTCTCTCTTTCTCAAATAAATAAAATCTTAAAAAAAAACAACCCAAAACAAAAACCAACCAACCAACCAAACAAACAAAAAAACAGTGGCATGAAATTAAAAGATAGACAACTGAAAAATTATCTGTACTGAAGATGATTAAATATTGAAGCATGTGATATACGTATATGAAGTATTCAAATTTTAAAAGAAAGAGACCAAGATCTCAGTAGATCAGTAACCTAAGGACACAAAAAATTTATCTAGGAAAAAAACAAATACTAAGCACTCATCCTGGTTAACATTTTCCCGAGTAGTAATCAAAGAATTGCAGTTTAAAATAATCTTATTTTAATCATTGCAATAACATGTAACAGTGTTACGGTTCTTAATATTTATTAAGTACCTAACATATATATAACTTCATTTAACCTGAAAACCACCTCAAGAGATAGTGCTATTTCCCTTTCCTAGGTGAGGAAATTGAGGCCCCTAGAGGTTTAATAACTTGCTCAACTCAGAGCAAAGTCTACTTCTATTTAATAAGCTCACCAACCGACGTGTAAATTGGGGAAAATAATTCAACAGAAGCAGAAATCTCTAGGAAGGCAGTGGTTCACCTAATTGTTATTCAGCCCAGCCTTGTCCAATATAAATGTAATACAAACCACATATGTAATTTAAAATTTTCTAGGAAAATTTCAGGAAAAAATTTTTAGGAAAAAATTTCTAGGAAAGAGGGCACCTGGGGCTTCAGTTGGTTGAGCATCTGACTCTTGATTTCAGCTCAAATCGTGATCAGGGTTGTGAGATCGAGCCCCACGTCGGGCACCATTCTGGGTGTGGGGCCTGCTTGGGATTCTCTCTCCCTTTCCCACTGCCCCTCCCCCCAGTCCTTCCCCCTCCCCACCACTGGCATATGCATCTTGCTCTCTCTTTCTAAAAAAAAAGTAAGATTTTTCTAGGAACCATATTAAAAGATTTTTTTGAACATTAAATTAATTTCAATAATTTACTTTCTTTAACCCAATATATCCAATAATGTAATTTCAGGATCAATAATCAATAGAAACATTTACATTACTTTTTCTAACCATAAGTCTTAGAAATCTGGTGCATATTTTATACTCAAATTACATCTCAACCCAACTAGACACACTTCAAGTGCTCAATAGTTATATGTGGCCGGTGGTTACCCATTGGACAGCGTAAATCTAGAATATCAGAATATATAAAATATCTATTAGTGGGGAGAATAGTTTAGAAAAGTACAGCATATCAGTCTCGGGAATTGCATAAAGTCACTGCCAACAGTAATAATAAAAGCCACACAGAAATATACAAAATGCTTATGCTTTGTTAAGTACAAAAAAAAAATCTAAGAATACAAAATATCAGGTTAGTAGATATTTAAAATGTGTCTAAATGCAGGCCACAGATGAAAGAGAATGTGCAAACATTAAAATAGTTGTGTTAGCATGCTGGAATTTAAGGTTGGTTTCTTCGTCAAGTTTTTTTTTTCCTTTAAACAGGCATTCTACATTTATTTCTAGTAAGAAACTTTCCTAAACAGAAAAAAGACAGGGAAGGAATGTTTCATACAAAAATACAAATATTTGGATATTTTTCATATTTTTATAAACCAGATATCCTCATAAATGCCACATACTAGCTATTCTATGGGTTTATTCTTGATAAACCTCAGAATTTTTTGGACATAGAAGTTGGATTTTGAGATTGCTGGTCTCTTTCATTTGTTTATGTTAATGTTCATAAAATAGCTGAGTTAATTTAATTTAAAAAATTTAAAAAAATGTTCATAAAATAGCTGAGTTAATTTAATTTAAAAAATTTTAAAAAAAAGGTCATTCACAAACCTTTGAATAATACGTTATCTGGGCAACGCGACGCTGGGACCATTGTTCACATCTAATATACCTCTTTTAATAAAACATTCTTCTCTGACCTATGAGCTATCCTCAAAGCTGACCCAAAGCCAGGCCCTTTTCCTGTAGATTTCTAGAGTTAGAAACCACTAAATAAAACCCCGGCTCCTGTAGAAAAATATAGAAATTTTGATTTCAGCTTTCATGAACATGCCTAGCTCAAAAGAAGAGTCCGGAAAGAAACGTGTGAGTTAGATGAAGAAAGATGACTGGAATCACAAAAATGATTCCAGGACGGAATCCAAATTCAAAAAGACTCCAGAAATGGATGGGTTCGATAAAGAAGAGTGACTGGAATCACAGATGGTCCTGATCCTGAACTTGGGAGAGGCAGCCTCTTCTGGGGAGAGGACACGAGTCTGGGGTCAGAGAAAACAATTCTGGTGCTGCCTTCTATTTCCCTGGAGAACTATGTCTTAGTTTCCCAATCTGTAGAATCAGAGGTGGTAATCTCAGCCCTCTAGGTATCGAGGTAAATAAGAGAACCCACTTCTCTAGAGATCTGTGATTCTCAGAGATCATTAACTGCAACCTCTTGTTGTAGCAGTGTGGTGTAAACAGGCTCAGAATCCAGCCAGTTCGCCTTGGTGGAGTCAGGGTTCTTTGAGCACAGAGCCCAGAGCCAAGGCTCTGACATCAGAGCACTGAATTACAGTGTTGGCTCCCCCAGCTTCTGACGCTTTGACCTTGAGCAAGTCATTTACGCTCTCTGTCTCAGTCAGCACCCCTGTAAAGTAAGGACAATCATTGTGTCTAATTTAAGATTGATCATGGCAATTAAAAGAAGTCGAACTCAGGGATGCCTGGGTGGCTCAGTGGGTTAAAGCCTCTGCCTTCAGCTCAGGTCATGATCTCAGGGTCCTGGGATCGAGCCCCGCATCGGGCTCTCTGCTCAGCAGGGAGCCTGCTTCCCGCCACCTGCCTCTCTGCCTACTTGTGATCTCTCCTTCTCTCTGTCTAATAAATAAATAAAATCTTTAAAAGAAAAAGTCAAACTCAGTAAGGTGTCTGGCATACTGCAAGTTCTTGGTGTTACTTATTATTAGTGTAGTGCCTGAAACTGTCTTTGCTTTCAGTGTTTGCAAACTGGTTCTTATGATCAGCTTTATTTTATCATCAGCATTCAGGATACTTTACTCCTCAATTGATGGAATCCTTCCTCTACAGTGTAAATGCTAAGGAATTAAATTTTGATGTTTCTAGAAAACAAAATAAAGTTGAGGGGGGTGTAGAAGACCACCGCTAGAGGGAGTACTGGCAAAATTTTCTCTCTGATTTCCTGCGGCAGGCCGGTTCTGCAGTGGGAGAGGCACCCTTGGAAGGGAGGGAGGGAGGACATCAGCGGTCAGATGGGTTGGAGGTGTGGTCCTGATGAAGAAGAGCGTGCACAAAGTGAGCAGGAAGGCAGTGCTGCACCATGGTAATAACCATTATTTATTGAGCACCTACTGTATGCTAAGGCCTCATCCTTATTAGCTTGTTTCTGGAAAATGGGAGTAATAATATAGTACCTCCTTTATCAGCGTGGTTGTGAGCACCTTAAGAAATACTATTTATCAAATATTTTTGACACAGAATATAAAGTTAGTTGTTACTATTAGATGAAAACTCTCATGTTTTAGATGAGGAAGGCTAAGTAGGTAATACTGCCCCAAACCAGGGAGCTACCAATCACCTGCAGTCTAATTCTGAAACTCTTAGGTCTGAAGAGCTCACAGCTCCAGCGGGGGCTTCTGTCCCCTTCCTGCCTGGCCCAGCCCCACCCCTCCGCCTCCCAGCGACGTCACATGGACCTGGGCTGGAGCCCTCATTCTGCCTCTGCTGACTCTGTGACCTGGGCAAGTCTCAGCACCCCTGGACAGCTCCTTTAGCTCATCTGTGAGGCAGGAGGGTCTTTCAGCTCACAGGGATTTTATGGGGATTCGATGAGGCTTTCCCCTCTAAGCAGAGTGCTCAGCCCAGTGCTTGGCACAGGAAAAGCATTTAAGTGGATATCAAGTTATTACCGTGAAGTGGGCACCGGGGTTCTTCACAACCAGAGCTCTACACCGCTGGTATTTCCATACTTAACCTTTATTCTGGAACAGTCTGTGACAAAGGAAAAAAATCTCGGAAACCTTGGCTTTGACAGCTCTCTCCCTCTTTGTAATGTGCCATTTTCTTAATTCAGCACCGTGTGAACCAACGTGGCCATCTCTTCTGGCCTCTAAATTCACTGATGGCGTCAGCTGGCAATGAAATGCCAGGGCACTGGGATCCACCCGTCCCCCTGCCGTTCGCTGGCTCTCCCTGGGTGAATGGGAACGTTTTCAAATGGATAAAAATCTCCAGCCGACGTCGCTCTCCTCCTCCGGAGCAGATTCATTACAGAGTGCTTGGCATCTGTCGGTGTCACATTTATATGCATTCTTGGGGGTCTATACATATATAGGCATAATTTAAACCTCCAGTGAACAAAGGCTATTTTTCTAGCTTGGAGACCTTCCAAAAGATCTTGGCATTTCATCTATTTTTAAGTGTTTGTGTGATTTAGAAGCTTGGTAATATCAAAGGATACAGAGGAGGGCTGGAAACTCAGCTTTCAGCAACCGATCACGTGCCACACGTCAGGCACTTTTATAGCCAATATTTACCTAACCGTGGGGTGGGGAGGCGTTATTCTCGGTCTACAGGGGAGGAAACTGAGGCTCCACAAGATGAGCTCGTCGCTCAGAGTGGCACACGCTCCAGTCGCGTCTGCTGAGAAGAGTGGGGGGCGGGGCGGGGCGGGCGTGGTGGCGGTGCCGACCAGTCCGGTTCCATATTCCATGCACCTGCCATTTGGTCACAGCCGCCTCTGCAGGAAAACACTCACTCGGGGGGTTAAAAGCTATTTCCTGAGCACCTACTGTGTGGTACTTGGAGAGGCTCCGGTGAGATAGCCGTGGGAAAAAGTAAGCACAAAGTCTTGCCTTCAGGGAGCTCACATTCGAGTGGACCACAACACAGATGGTCCTGTGACTTGGTTTCGTCTTCACCGGATGACACGGAGGTGGAGGAACAAGGCAGAAGGTAACCATTCCGAGGGGTGGTTTCTATTCTTCCCCAGATCACACCGGCGCGGGACGTGGACACAGGGCGGGCCTTTGAGGAAGGACCGAGGAGAGGGAGGGGTGCATAAAGCCGTACCAGTATCTGCCGGCCTCTGTTCCCTCCCCTGCAATATTTAGCTGGCTCTCTCTGGGGGCTTGGGGTTTTGACAGCTCGTGTTGCTCCTCTAAGGCAAATAAGAGATCATGTGAGCAGGGTAAGGCGTGTTGGGACGGGGAGGATAGGGAAGGAGTTCCAGAATGCTGGGAGCAGGTGCCCAAAAAGCAACAGTGGGCACACTGTGACCACACACAGTCTTTTCCTCACAATTGCAGAGGGGACTCCATGGGGAAATAATGATTTCTCCTCCTAATGATCTTCTTTTCAAAATCAATGTTGTCAGCTACCATTCATTTAGCAATTCCTCCCCGTGCCAGGCACTGGACTACATTCTTCGTGCATGTTGTTAAGTTTAATACAAAACAAGAGAGAGAAGGAAAGAAACTGAGACTCAGAGAAGCTAGCGGATGGAGAGATTGGGATCTGAAACTGAATTCATCCAGTTCTAAAGCTTTAGTCCTTTCCCCCGACGGCCAGCTGCCTCTGTGGTTCCCCACAAGGCTTTAAGGAGAATGTGGGATTCGTCTGTGATTCGCACCACGTCTTTTATATCCTTTTGCCCACCACCCGGGAGCTTGTTAGAAATGCAGAGTCTCAGGCCTCCATGTAGACTTACTGGGTCTGAATTTGCTTTTTAGTGGGACACCTGGGCACATTCAAGACTAAGAAGCGCTCCTCTAGACTTCTTGCCAAAAGATATGACATAGACCCTCCAAAAGGGGGTGGAGAGTTACTTCTCTCTGGCTCCAAAAAATCATTATTTCTAGAATTGAGCTGATGGCTACTGTTCGATGTAATCAAGAAGTGACAGTTTTAAAACCTATCTGGGTGCCCCCTTCAATCAAATTGGAATGGAAGAAGTGCTGAGTGATTGAAGAAGTTAGCTTTAGAAGGAGAACTTCTGTTTCAGGGATGTTTCCATAGTCTTTCTAGGGAAGAGGTGCTCATTGTTAATGACTTTTTTCCCCAATGGGGATTCAGATCATACAGACAGTAGTTTGGGGGATGAATAGTATGTGGTGCAACCCACTAACCTGAGTATAATAGGGCAAGATGTATTTCTCATCTCACTCTGTGGTCTTAGGTAAATCATCAAAGTCTATTTATCTAGTGATCTTGGTCTGGAGTATTCAGATTAAGAGCTGGGTGTTCTCAAGCCATTATAATGATGATTAGGGAAGCTTGTTTTTAAGGCAGGAATAGTACGTGGGCTCATATTCAGAGACCTCAAAAACTCATAGGACTTTACAAATTATTTGTTAGACCCTTCCATCAACCAGTAACCCAATCAACCAAACCATTAAAAAGTATTTACTGGGAAGTTGCCATGTGTCTTGGAGAACAAAGGGAATAATGCTTCTGGCACAGAAAATAGTAATTATGAATCACTTTCCACCTGCTCTCTGTTCCACAAGAACTAAGCACAGTAATGAGTGTAAGAAGCCAAGATGACAGGCCCTGGGGACGGGGGACTAGGTGGGTGGCAGGGAGAGGACTGTGGTTCTCTTTCCATTTTCTTTTTCACCCTTAGCCTGACCCCCTTGCCTGGCATTCAGAGTAGAATTTCCAAAAGCCTACTGAGCACCTAGCCTTGGAACACAGAGTTCAGGTGCTGTGCTAGCTCGTTCTCTCTCGCTTCCGCACCCGATCCCAGAGTCTTAACCACTGCACCTTGGGAATATCTTCTCCACATTCCATTCATGAGCCCAAGCCCTCTGTAGGCTTCCTATCATCCAGAGCAAATCACACCCCCTGCTTCCCCAACAACGTTTAACAGCTTCCACTGGCTTCAGAAGAAAGTCCCGCCTCCTTAGTCTGGCATCCGTGACCTTCTATGATGTGGCCCCACACTGCCTTTCTAGCGTGTTGTTTCCCTCTATTCACCTCTTCCCAGTCTCCAGGCAGAACGCTGTATCACCAGGTCGACCCCACACTGTGCGTGTCCGCCCACTGCCCCCTGCCCATGCCTTTGGTCCAGTCATTCTACTTGGGCCCCTCCATCCAGCCCACTCGCCGGCTCTCAAAATCTCAAAAATCATCCCACTCCCTCAAGGAGTTTAACCCTTTAAATCCTTGAGGACTGTCTTAGTTTCTACTTATTACTTGTTGGAGTCTGTTGGGCATTCGGGCTTATCAGGATGTTTTCCTCCTTTGTTGGGTTGTGCGCTCCCTAAGGACGGTGGTTGTGTTGTAATCATCTCTGTGTCCTCAGAGGCTAATCCAGGGCCTGCTTCTTAAAGGAAGGAGATGGGTGAATGAGGGCCACCACCCACAGATGCTACAGGGATATACTTAGTATGAAAAAGTGTTGGAGGGTCTCTTCCTACTAAGGCCGAATGGCTCCATCACTGAACAGCTGGGTGATAAGGGGAAAATGAATTAACTTCTCTGTGCCTCTGTTCTCTTTGATAAACTGGCAATAACTATAGTGTCTGTTTCACAGGAGTTGTATGGATGCAAATGAATGTAAATTCAGGAGCTGCTGTCTGAACATTTGCACTTCTGTGACCTTTGCCCTTTCTCCTCCCCATTCCCCTCCCTTTTCATCTGACTTCTCCCACATCCCTATTGAGATGTCAATAACTACAGCAAGACCAGTCATCTATTAAGCTTTAATTCTATGCGGGGGGAGGGGGCTATGTGAAGTGTCTCTCAGGCACTATCTTACTCAATCCCCACAGTGACACTATAAGACAGGTGTTATTATTGTTTTTAAATTTTAAAAAATTTGTATCTCATTTTTATTTATTTTATTATTATTGTTATTATTATTGTTATTATTCCCATTTTACAGATGAGGAAAGAGGACAGAATAAACTCCGTAAATTGTCCGAGATCACCCAGCTGGTGAGTCACAAGACGGGGATTTGAACTCAGCTCTAAGTCTGGGCCCATGTTCTTAATACTAGACTAAATGCCCCCGGCACCAATGCCTAGCACATTCTGGAATATGTGAAAACAGACAAACAAAACCCAAAATGCAAAAACCTAAACCATGTGTAAAACAAGTGCTTAGTAGCCTGATAAGCCTTGTAAATCTCCTCACCATTCCTCCTTTCCTTCCCTGGGGGCGGGGGGCCGGTCTAGGGAAAATAAAAGAAGATCCTCACTCTCTGGTTTGCTTTGCTCGATGGCTGGGACCCGCACAGCTCTGCAGTAGTTAACTGAGCTCATTAGAAACCCACGGAAGTGAATTAAAGAAACATGACTTGTACCAGCCCACCTAGCCGCATTTTAGGTTCCTGGGGCATATGGGCACAAGCTCATTTAAAAAGCATTTTTAACAAAAGCACACAACAGAAATGTTCAGCATATGTTAGAGTAGGTAGAGATTCATGGACTCCTAAATCGACTTGCTTTTTATAGCCGCTCAGAGAGGGGCAAATTAGTGCAAGCCATTTTTCCATCAGTGCACGCAAAGGAGAGGCCAGGCCGAGGAGAGTTTTGTGCATCGGAGGGTCCCAAGCCTCTGGTGCCCCCCCAAAAACAACCTCCCACTCCCCGCTCTCCTTCCCACACAATACGAAATACACCCTTACCTGCTCATTCCGTCCGAGGCGGTGCCAACTCTAAGAAACTCCCCCAACATTTTTTTTTTAAAGATGACATAAATAATACATCCCAATTAGAAAATAGTCTTAGGGGGAAAAAAATGATCCTCACTCCCACTTTCCTAAAGAAAACATTTTGGTGTCTATTCTTCCAGGATTTTGGGGGGTTGTTGATAATATATATGATATTATATAGACACACATAAATATACATATGTATATTCACATTTATACACGTGCTTATATGTATGGACACGTACGAGTTTACTTCCTTTACCAAACTATGATTATATTCAGTGTATTGTAATTTGCCCCCCAAGCATGTAATACCACCATTTCAGATCATAGTGCACGTGTAGATAATTATTTTTAGTAGTTCTATGGTATTCTGCGGTAAGGCTTACCTTAATTTATTTAACCATCCAGTGTTGTTGGATGTTCGGGTCACCTAACCAGCTGCTGTTGATGGCAACAGGAGCGACCTCATACATCCCATCCCGAGCATCCATTATTCCTTAAAACAAATTCCCTAGGCACTATACCCTAAAAACAAATTACTC
>CM053613.1:35878202-35907268 GCA_028646535.1 Procyon lotor
GTTCTTTATAACAGTTATGAGCCCTGACAAAAAAGGGGGGGTTTGTTGGACGTGAGGGTGGGGGGTGTTAAGGAGAAGAGGGGGACAGGGAAAAGAATGGCTTGGGGATCTAAGACATTACCAGAGGAAAGTAGGAGTTGGTGCCATGGGACTAGTAGAGAATTGCAACGTCAGACTGAGGATGTTGGATTAAAAACAAAACAAACTAAAAGCCAGAAAGCAGAGATGGAAAAGGCTCCCACGTTTGCCTCCCTACTCTGCAATTTCACCGATACTGGATCCTTGGCATAAAATCAGGGAATGGCCACCTTTCCTGGCCTTTCGGTAAATATTTCGGCAATTGAGACCCACAAAGATATTCACACTATTTGATTCAGTAATAGTACTTCTGGAAATACTTCCTAAGGAATGAGCACCAAGGAAAATGAAGGCCATGTGTACAAAGACGAAGAAACATCTTTATGGACAGAGTTACTTAAAGTAACAGAAACTTTAATTCAGTGATGAAAATAGTCAACAGTTGACTATATTAAGGTTCAGCTACTGGATAGAGTAGCATATAGCTATCTGGTACTAGCTGTGTGATCTCGGGCAAATTACTTAACCTCTCTTAGCTAGTAAATGGGGCTACTCGTATTTATCATTGCAGGATTGTTGCCAAGATGAAGCCAGATAAATTTCAAAATCCCCTATAACGGTACTTACACATGAGAGGCATTGAATACACAGCAGCTAAATATATAAAGAATATGTTGTACTTTCGGAAATGAATGTGATATGAACCAAAAGGTGCCCACGAAAGCAGACAGATACCTGTTTGTCATGGAGAACCCCTCGATCTGAAACTGAATCTTTTAGTCTCAGTGTGGACTTGGTGGCTCTACAGTTTCCAGACGTAGAGTCCCAGTCTTGTCAGTGCTCGGGGGTGTCAGGCCCCAAGGATCTGTCCTTACTCTACACAAAAGCCTGAAGTGGGCACTAGAGCAGCGATGTACTGATTCACTAAGAGGGGAACAACCCAAGTGTCCATCGATGGAGGAATGAACAAGCAAAATGTGGTCTATACACACAGTAGAATATCGTTCAGCCTTAAAAAGGAGGGGAATTCTGATACAAGCCACAGAATGGATGAAGTTGAAAACATGCTGAGTGAACTAAAGCAGAGACAAAATGATAAACATAGTAGTAGTCCACTTGTACGGGGTACTTAGAAGAGGCGAATTCATAGAAATACAGGTAGAATGGAGGCTACCAGGGGCTGGGGCAATGGAAAGGGGTTGGAGAGGGAACGGGGAGTTATCGTTGAGTGGGTCTAGAGCATCAGTTGGGGAGGACAGGAAAGTTCTAGAGCTGCATGGTGGGACAACTGCACAACAATGTGAATGTGCGCGATGCCACTGAGCTAGACACAGAAAAGGGATAAGATGGTATGTTTTATATATATTTAATCACTAAAAACAAATGAATAAAACCCCCAAATCGAACGAGAGAGGAAATATAGCATGAGGGTTGAGAGCGTGGGCTCTGATGCGTGGCTATCTGGGCTCACATTCTACCTCTGTCTCTTCGTCCATGTGTCATTGGGCAAATTACTGACACTCTCTTGTGCACCTAAAAAATGGGTAATACCTACTTCTGAGAGGTGTCATGAAGATTGCAATGAGTAGACCTAGGTAAATTTCCTTGTCTTAGACTATACCTGGGCACACAGTGAGTCCTATGTAATTGCTAGCAAAAAAAAAAAAAAAAAAAGTGACTTTCCTGGGTCCTTTTGAGAGATTGTTACTATGAAGATCAGAAATACTCAAGTCGCTGGGATTGGAGCATTATCTTCATGTGGGGAATCTACAAGGAGTCAGCCAGTCCCAAGGTTCAGAGAAATGATATATCCATTAATATCCAGCTAAGATAACCCTGATCTCATCACAAACCTTGTTCTGCCAGAAGAACTGGAAACGTTCAAAATCCATTGACTGAGGCTCTGTGTCTCCTACAAGGGGCTGGTCAGAGTGGCTGGGCCTTCCTTGTACCACTGTCCCTTGTCTGCCCTTCCCAGGCTGACCAGTTCCGCCCCAAAGCAGGCGGCTACCCCATGTCCCTTGGGTGACCTGCCTCTCTGTGGCCTTCATAGAACACGTGCTGTCTTTAGGCTTGACTTCCCCGAGAGACTTCCATCCCTCTAGAAGGAGATGTGGAACAATGACAGCAGCCCGCTTGCAGCGCTGTGGGTGAAATATTGGAATTCTGTCACTGGAGCTATCGCGGCTGTAAAAATCTTAAAAACAGATTTTACAGCAGTCCTTGTGGCCCATTGTTTTCCCATTTGTAAGCGATTTTCAGCTGGATGTGTCTGGTTGCTCGGAGCACTGCGTGCAGCGGGAATAATGAATGTGAAAGGGACGCCGGTTCATGTCACTGGGTCCCGTATTCATTCCAGCCCTCTACCCATCTCTGGGCTGTCCTCAGACACTAAGTGAGCATAATGAGGGGCTTGATGCCGTGTCTGAATGTATGATGAGCCCCATTCATTTGCTTTTACACTCCGGTAAACAGCTGCCGAACTTCTCCCTCCGGGTGGTTTATTCTTAGTCTTCTACAGCTTCAACTAACTTAAAAACCAGCAACGCTGTGTATGCATCGTGTCTGCAAGGCCACGCCCCCCCGAGCCAGGAGCTGCTGCCGTTGGTCTTTGCGTGGGATCCCGGAATATGGCTCCATCTGAATGAAGGGAACTGTTAGATCTAACCTCACCCTAGACAGGGGCTGGGAAGGACTGTGTTGGAGTCCAGGCTGATCTCTGCATCTTGTGCTTGGCTGGTGGGGAGAGGAAGGCACCGGGCTCGGCCAGGCTCCCTGGAAGCATGGAGTAGCAGACAGGGTTGGTCTGTGATTTACATGCATCCAGGCTGTCTGAGGCAGGGTGCATGGGCCAACTCTCTGTGTCTGTGTGTCTTTTTTTTTTTTTTTTTTTTGCCAGCAAGGCAGCACGCTGGAAGTGCCGGGGAATGAACACTCCTGGGAACAGCTATCAAGCAAGGATTCTTGGCAACTGGGGCATAAATATCCCCATTCCCTCCCCGCTTTGGTGGCATTCTTATGAGGCGTGGGTTTTCTATTGCTTCCTGGATTCTTTTTCCTGTGGAATGAAGCTCCAGTTGCTTGTGGAGGTCGCTGCCCAGATATGCGGCCCCTGTGGGCTGCCCTTGTCCTTGCCGTGCTACCTCCCCACTGCCCCACCGCTGGCCCGGGACCTCCCAAATACACCCCTTCTACTTGCATCCCTGTCTCGAGGTCGGCTTCCGGAGAGCCTACGGTGAGATCCGCGATGTCAAGAAAAGGGCACAAGATTTAAAAGAAGGAGTTCTGGGCTTTGTTCTGGCTGTGTCACATGTCACAGGACTTTAGGTAACTGACCTCAATTTCTCTGAGTTATAGGTCCCTTAACTACAAAAACTGGAGCATAATAACACCTGCTTCATTCACGGGGCCATTCGTAAAGCCTAACTGAGAACATATAAGAGGAGAAGCTGCATAGGATAAAGTTCCTTAAAGATGTTCATCATATTGTTTCATGTGGGCCCTCTCCTTCCCCTTTTGTCCACAAAGTGCCTCCCAATATTTCTCTATGCACTTCTTATCCGCATTCATGCTAATAACCTGTGCACAGATCAAGATGAGAAACTCATGCCTTTCAGTATTTTTTTTTTAAAGATTTTATTTGACAGAGAGAAACACAGCGAGAGAGGGAACACAAGCAGAGGGAATGGCAGTGGGAGAAGCAGGCTTCCCGCAGAGCAGGGAGCCCGATGCGGGGCTCGATCCCAGGACCCTGGGATCATGACCCGAGCCGAAGGCAGCCGCTTAACGACTGAGCCACCCAGGCGCCCTGCTTTTCAGTATTTTTGCAGCTAATTCCTTATGGTTCTTTTTACCCCTCTTTCTTATTATGAAAATTTTGATATGTAAAGACAAGAGAAAGAATAGGCCAATAAACCTTAAACTTGGATTCAATAATTATAAACACTGTGCCATATTTGTAGTATATGTTGGTTTACCTATCTATATCTATAATCTATCAATCATCCATCTTACTATACTTTTTGAAATTAATTTCTAGACTCCATGACACTGCATCTCTAAGTGTTTCAGTCTATACTTCCTAACAAGGCCTACCTTCCACAATACCCTTTGTGCATGTAAGCAGTTTAACCTTAAATGTTTAGTTTCATCTAATATATTACCTATATTCAAATATTCCAATGGTCAATTGTATCAGGAATGCTTTTTATAGCATCTTTTTATAAAGATTTTTTATTTATTTGACAGAGAGAGAGAGTATGTAAGCAGGGATGTAGTATGTAAGCAGTTATGTAAGAGGGGCAGGCAGAGGGAGAGGGAAAAACAGGCTCCCCAGTAAGCAGGAAGCCTGACGTGGGCTCCATCAATCCCAGGAACCCAGGATCATGACCTGAGCCAAAGGCAGACGCTTAACCAACTGAGCCACCCAGGCGCCCCAGCATCTTTTTCTTAAAAGCCAGGATCCAGGGGCGCCTGGGTGGCTCAGTCGTTAAGTGTCTGCCTTCAGCTCAGGTCATGATCCCAGAGTCCTGGGATCGAGCCCCGCATCAGGCTCTTTGCTCGGCAGGAAGCCTGCTTCTCCCACTACCATTCCCTCTGCTTGTGCTCCCTCTCTCGCTGTGTTTCTCTCTGTCAAATAAATAAAATCTTTAAAAAAAAAAAAAAAGCCAGGATCCACTCTAGGTTCATTGCAGAGTGTTTGTGCTTAGAAAAAACCATGCTGGCTCTGATTTTGTGTGTGTGTGTGTGTGTGTGTGTGTGTGTGTGTGTGTGTGTGCGCACTCAAGCGTGCATGAGTGTGTGTGCAAGGACCAAGTGTGCATGAGGTTGTCCCTGAAGGTCCTTGTTCAATGAAGCCATATCAGTGTTGTGGCTCTCTGGGCCTTGGGCGACAATGGGACAAACCTGAGTCTAGTCAGGACGTTTGATTTTGCCCGGTGGGGTGGCCCCTGCCAGCAGGGGATGGTTCCAAGCAGGTGGCGCCTGCCAAGCCCGCCCGGCCGCGATGTCAGGGCTGTGCTACCCAGAGCTCGGCCACCCTCGGTGGTCACCTGCCAGCCGCTCACAGAGAACCACTGCAAGGGACATCAGCGGTCAGTTGAGGAAGAAGGCATCCTGCCCTGTGATGTAACGAAAGATAGAGTTTCTCCTTTGGGGGGAGAAAAAAAATCAAACTATTTGGCAGGTAGCACACCTATCGAGATGAGTCCGTGTAGGCTGTGTTCTCCTGTCCTTTCCTATCTTCAAGGAGATGGTGAGATAATGGAGACAAATGATGATGGAATTGTGAGAGCAAGCAGGAGTACGGACCAGAATAACAATAAAGAGTTATAAAGTCCTAGATACATATTTATTAAATGAAAAATGAATGAATAATAAAAGCGAACATTGGTGGAAGGTCTCCTGTGTGCCATCCCCTTGTTTATGCTTCACAGCAACATGCTGAGATAAGTGCTATCATTCCCCCTTTACAAATCAGGAACCTGGGATTACTAACTGGCTCGGGACCACGTGGTCACAAAGTAGCAGAGCCATGATTCGAACCTGTGATTCGAAGCCATGATTCGAATGTCTCAGATTGCAACCTCTGTGCTCTTTAAGTAGAGCCCCTAGCGGTAAGGGCTGTGCTCAGCCTGTACCGTAAGCATCTCCAGCCACAGATGCCACTGCTGCCTCTTGTCAGCACCTGGCATGGTCCACACAGCACAATGTAGGAGTTGGGGTCGCGTTTGTTAAATGAGTGTCTAACCCAAGATACACATATAAAAGGTGACGATAGCTACACTAAATTCCATTAATTTTAGTGACTCAGAAGTCTCTACCCAGTTCCTTTTTCTTTGCCCTGTCTCATTGTCTCTGAGTACCCTCCTATTCCCCCTAATTTTTCCCCAAATATCCTCCCCAGCCCAAAGCAGCATCTTCCTTGCTATTTTCTGCTAAAATGTAATGCATGCAAAATGCACGCAGTACTCATATCCCTAGGTCTCCCGTACCTTTTTCCCCAACAAGCCCTTTGTAATGAAATGCCTCCCTGTTCTCTGCAGGGTCCAGAAGCTGTGTTCTTGGTTATTTATTCTCCCGGGAGGACCCTTTAGAGACTCACCCAGGAAGAATAAAATGGAAGATGCTGTTATCTCAGATCTGGAAAAGCCACCATAAGAAACAAATCTCTCCCAAGGAATGAATCAGAACCCACCCTCTGCTTCATACTTTAGATCCTATAAATTCTGCTTTCCCAATAAGTGGAAGATTAACCCAATTCATGGAACTAAGATCAGAGCAACCTAACAGCTGCCAATCTGCTCTCATTCCCCTTGTGAGGTGGAGAGGGATCTCTGAATGTCAGCCTTCTTTAGTTTGGTGACCCAGAGGCTGTTTGGAGCCCTCTCCCACTCCCCACGCTCACCTACATCCACCTTAACTCGGGCTGAGACATGAGGGACAAAAGGTGCCTGGTGGGGAGTCAGGACTCTAGGCTTCAAGGTTGGGCTTAGCACTTGCCTGGGAACATGAGGAGGAAACCACAGGTACGGAGAGAGGTCTACTTTGTAAGAAGCATGAGATGTATGGCCCCTGCCTTTATGAGCTAACAGGCTCTTGGACACTTTTGGAGGAGACAGAGATCACCAGGCAACTGCATCACCATGGTGCTGCTAAGATTTGGAAGTTAAGAGGGCCACAGGAGGACATCAGGGAAGGCTTCCCAGAGGAAGCAGCATCTAATATGGCAGTTGAAAGATGAATAAGCATTAACTGGACCAAGCTAGAGGAGTGGAACAAAGTGGAAGGATGTTCCAGAATGTTCCAGAATGTTCCAGGGGGAAAGAATAACATGATGGAGAGGGGCTGAAACCTACACCATGAGGTGGTAAGAAACACATGATAAAGCTAGAAAGGAGAGAAGGAGCCCAAACAGTGGGCTGTGGGCCGGAGGCCGGAGGACTATTGGAGGCTGAAAAGTGTGTGCTCTTGATGACAGAGATAAGGAAGGAGATGCGGGATAGCAGAGTCCTGCATGTGTGGGGGAGCCGTTTGGCTCTCCTCGGCACTGCCTTCTCCCGGGCTGATGGTCTCCATCTAGAGCCCCACCCCCATTCTAGCCACCTGCTCGGATCAGATTTAGCGGATTCTTCTTCTGTGTGTTTCTGTAGCATTCTGCAGATAAAGCCATCATGACCTACATCACTGTCTCTGCACTTATGCGTCCTTCATTCTTTTATTCACTCAGCAAATGTTTATTGAGCAGGTTCTGTACACCGGCCACTGTGCTAGGGGCTGGATAGAGCGATGAACCTGACAAAGTCCCTGCTGTCGAGGAGCTCGAATTCTTTTCTGTGTGAATGTGTGTGTGTGTACCCAGTATATAAATAAACAGACAATTTAATGCGGAAAGAGGAATTAAAGAGGAAAGAGAAATTAAAGCTTGAGACAAAGCAGGGTGCTGTTTGAGCTAGGTTGGTTGTGAAAGACATTTTTGGCCAAGTGACCTTTGAGCAGAGATGTGAATGAAGTGGAGGAGAAAGCCAGGCTGACATCCGGGGGAGGAGTGTTGCAGGCAGAGGACACGGTATGCAAATGTCCTGTGGCATTTATGAGGGATATATGAGGAGTAGCAGGAAGTGAAGGAGGCTGACGAGGACGGCATGAAAAGGAACCTATCAGAGTCAAGGTCAGAGAAGGAGCAGAGAGAAGGGCATAGCATATTGGTTCTTCCGGAACAGAATAAGGGTTCTGGAATGATTCTGCACGGGCAGAGGAGTGTTGGGTGTATTTTGTGCAGAGGAGTGACATAATCTGCTTTGTTCTTTAAAAGCATCGGGTTGGCTTCTGTGGTGAGAATAGACTGTAGGGACGAGGGCCGAGGCAACACCGTGGACGGACTTGACGGCGGGACCACGGTGGTAGCCGCGCACGGCAGGGGGGAAAGGAGGGATTTGTGACACGTTTTCAAGGTAGAGCCAGGAGGATTTCCTGACAGATTGGATGTGGGGAGAGAGAGAATCAGCGAGTCGAAGGAGACTGCAAGAAATTGCAAACCTGCATCTTAACGATCCTCTCACATGCTACTCACCACCCCCTTCTAGAACAGTGGTCCTTAGCTGCCCCTCCCCGCCCCCACTTCTCCTAAATTCTGGATACCTTTGAGAACCTGGTAAGGGCTATGGGTTTTCCCCCTAAAAATCTGCCATGTGCATATACATAAACAATTTTGTCTATAATTTCACACGGTCACAGACACGAGGAATCCACCCCACCCCCGACCCCTGAATCTAGGGGTCAGGGTTCTGCCCCAAACTTTGGACTCCTCGGAGCTGGCCGCACCCTATTCATCTTCCTTTCCTGAGCAGGGTAACCTGAAGACAGTCACAGCTCAGTAAATGTGCCACAATAAACACATGAAAAACAGTTTCTTCTTTAACGATTTGTCCTGGTAATAAGGAAGCCTGTCCCATTCACACCCCTTCTAGTAACTTGGACTATTATTATACTAGAATAATAACCGAACCAAACCAATCAACGAACAAAAAGGCTGGGGAAAGGGGAGAAGGAAAGACTAGGAAAGGGAATTACAGCAGAAAAGTATTTTTTTTTTAATGTTCTTTTCAAAAAGCGTTGGTGGAGATACACCAGGGAAGAAAACATGTGAGTAAAAATGTAATCATTTCACTGGTAATGTTGGGACATTTCCCACCTCAGCTGCAGGCAGAGGGAGGAGCCTGCTTCTGAATTTCTGCTTGCAGCTGAGCCTCAGGCCAGGCACAAGGAGGGAGGGAGGAGCACTTTATCCTGAGCAACCTCAGCTCAGAGCCCTTGGGAGGCGGGGGGCAAGAAGCAGGACTCAGATGTTGCTGAGTCTAAATTTCAATTCTCCCATTCAGAAGGCGGCTTTCTGAAATGCCTGCATGCTCAGCCAGGAGGAAAACAATTAGCCCTCTTTTGTCCTGTGAGTCAGAGGGAGGTTGGAAAGGGCTGTCTGCTCCCCCTTCCTTCCAGCTGACACATCTCCCAGAAGAATGCCACGGGAGCCCCAGCCCTGGGGGACAGCCAGGCTGGGAGGTGAGGCTCCCCGGGAGCTGCTTGGGCTGCCTGGGTCCCGCCGCTGAGGTCTCTTTGCATCTCGTTCCTTAGCTCCTGCTCGAGGAGCCAGCCTAGAACACTGCTGCCGTTGGGGACAAAGAATGTTCCCATGGTGCCCTTCTCTGGGATGATGTCCGGCCCAGGGGAGACATAGCGATCTGAACAGAAGAAACCCACATCTCGTTCATTTTACTACCTGTGCCCCGGGGTGCAAAGATTGGTTATAATTTTGGTCTTCGTTTTCCAGACATTTTTCTTTTCCTCTAAGTGTAAAAAGGCAGCATGGACTTTCTAAATGATGTGAGGCAAAAAGCAGGAGGAGGAGGAGGGGGGACTCTGGAGAGAAAACTACCTACGTCTTGAATGTGTCTCTCTTGAGCTCCTTAGAGCAAAGAGAGCAGAGCTCCCAGACAGGGAAAAAATCCTAAGAGGCTCTTGATAGGAAATATGCTGACACTTGTCATCTACCCAATGGCTCCTAATCCTCTTTCATGAACTGAAATCCCCTTGAATTGGATTATAAAATTCCTCTTGGTAGAAGGCACTTCACTTAAGAAACGCAAAGCCCTTGATTGAGAAAGAAAACAAACACTAATTTGAAATTTTTTTTGCCTCCGGCAAGAAGACGTGGTCAGACAGATGCGTTGAAGGATCCTGGCTCCTGCCTTTTGACCTCTGGTTCCCGGATATGTGAGGGGCACTGAGCTTTCCGGATGGAAGGCATCCCTCCGTCCGCCCTCTTCGACTCAGCCCATTTCCACGGGAGCTGCTACTTGACTTGTTTTAAAAAAAATTACTTTAAATAGGAAATGAAAATGGGAAAAGAAAACCTAGTGTAGAAGCCAAAGGGCCCTTTCGAAAGACCCATTAATTGGATCAAAGCTTCCCTCAATGCGGGGATAATTGCTGGTAACTGGCTGAAGTCTCTGACCTGGAATCCAGACTGACAAATGTGAGATGGCAAGTCAGGGAGAAGACTGCAGATAAACCACCAGCTGCAAATGACCGCGGGCAGGGGCGAGTGCACTTGCTAGAGGAACATTCTCCCCGCTGGCTGCAGCTCAGATTACTCTCTAAGGGACCCTCTGATCTTTATCTGGACCTTCCTGTCCTCGCCAATGACTCGATCCTGCACTCTCCTTTGTCTCTTGCTCATAGTTTGGCAGGAGCGAGCCTTGGGGTTTTGAAGACGGCTCCAGGGTGAGAGGCGAGCCTGCGGCTCTGCTGTGGCTACGGGTGGGACGTGGGGTCTGGAAAGAGCCTGGCCTCCGTCAGGGGCAGAAGGGGGCCCCTTACCTCCCATGCCAGCACCCGGGTGCTGCCTGCGGGGAGCCATGAAGCATCTCAGCGCCCCACTCTTGGGACACACGGGCTGTTTATAGTCACTGTGAGCTTAACATCGTGCAGGTTTTGTGAAGGGCCACCAATCACATCCCTGCTGTAGTCAGTGTGCTTAGGTTCTGCGAAACTGTGGCTGCCTCCCAGGGGCCTTGGCATTACAAAGGAACAGGAATGTGAATATCAAGGGGTCCCATTCACTCTTTATTTCCTATGAAGCCCCATGCCAACTACTAGCCAGCCTTAACCACGGTTCCCTCCCCCCCCCACCCCCCCCACCCCCATCCCCCGGCTTGGACCCTAGTCCTGGCAGGGCTTCCTTGGTAAAGGGTGGAAATCACCGACTCATAGTGACACCGCTTTCTCTTACCTTATCTGACTAGGGATGAAAAAGTTTCTTCCTGTTTCTCAAAAACTTCAAAGTCAAGCAAACGGGGTTTCTAAACAAAGAGGGACTTCCAACAGAGGATTTACTGGGTCCCCCCTTTCAAAGCCTATCTGCAGCCCTCCTCTGGGGAAAGCCCACAGACCTGTTTGAGATGGCTAAGGAGCCACCACGTGTGTCCCCTGCAAGAAGGAAAACACTATATGGCAGAGCCAGGAGACTCTGGATCCTAGGCTGGGGACATTCCCAAGAGCAGCCAACTCAGTTGGGACAAAATGGATGAAGAAAAGAGGTTTGGTTTCAGTTTACTCATTTATTTTTAAATCGCTCACATTCTTTTGTGCTCATGATGCAAACTTTGAAAGATCTTAAAGAGTAGACAGTGAAAATTAGATCTTTCTCCCCTTTCCTGGGCCCCAGTGAGTCTCTGTGGAGGCAACAGTGCGTAGGAGAGATTGGAATAGGTACCAGGAGTCGGGCACTCAGTTCAGAGGCCAGCAGGAGCACCTGGAAGGGTGGGAGGAAGGAGGGCTGACCACTGGGCAGGGACAGAAGCCGCTGCTATGACGTCACTGTGGAGGAAGGATGGGCAGGACTTGGGTGTTGACTGGAACTAAGGAGCAGGAGCGGGGTGCAAAGTCAGGAACAGGGATCCTGTGAATAGGGAGTCAGCTGTGGAAGGCAGATGAGAAGCCTGGCTGAAAAGACGGTGGAGGGATGGGGCAAGGCCAAAGTTGGGGCTCTGAGAAGTGCACAGGAGGCAGAGGGAAACCATACCAGTGCGGAGTTTGGCTGGGTTTTGAAGGTCAAATAAGTTTGTCTGTGGGTGGACAGGACAGGGAGGGCATTCTAGAAATGAGAACTGCAGGGTCAAAGGTCAGAAGGTCCAACTGAGGGACAAGAAGGGAGACATTCAACTGTAGGGTGGGCTGCCATATCAGAGAACGCAAAGAAACAGACGGGGACCAGAGTACAGACAACTTGGAAAACGGTCCCAAGGTACTCGGACTTGAGATGAGACTGATGAACAAATTTGAGAAGACGAGGCAAGTAAAACAAGGGGCTTCTATAGAGGTTTTACATGTGTCCCATTCACCTCTTGTTTGGGCATCTCCTTGGTGAAGTTTCCTCATCCCTCTCTCCAAAAGTTAAACCTTAGCCCTGGGCTGTGTATGAACTTCTGGTTTTCCACCAATCCCACCATGTTGTCATTATTCATTTGTGTGCCTGGCTTTCCTGCTAGAGTGTCTTTCTTATGTCTCATTTTCGTATTTCTGGAATCTCTGATAGCAGCAACAATACTACTACTTAATATATTAGTATATTATCAAGTACACTGTCTTCTGTATCTTACAAATGTTATCTCAGGAAGTCTTTTCAAAGCCCTATGAAGTGTAGGTGTCTACTAGTAGCCCCATTTTAGAGATGAGGAGACTAAGGCACAGGGACGTTACTTGGCCAGGGTCACACTGCTGGTAGCTGGAGGCCAGGATTTGAGTCCGAGTGGTTCAACTACACAGTCTACACTCTGTATTATTTATGTAACAGTGAAAACACACAGGGGACATTTGAGAAGGACCAGACACGGAGCAAAATACTTTACACGTTATAGGTCATAGAATCCCTCAACAATGAGTTAGGTCTCATTACTGTTTCCTTTTGGCTGATGACAAAACTGGGGTTTCGTTCTGTTTATTTTTATTTTTAAAATTTTTTAATTTAAATTCAATTTAATAAACATACAGTGTATTATTAGTTTCAGAGGTAGAGTTCGGCGATTCATCAGTTGCATATAACACCCAGTGCTCATTACAAGTGCCCTCCTGAATGCCCGTCACCCAGTTTTCCCATCCCCCCACGCATTGCTTTTATTTTTTGAAGATTTTTTTTTAACTTTTATTTTTAAGTAATCTCTGCCTCCAGCTTGAACCTCGAACCCACAGTCCCGGGGAACTGGGTTTTAAGCCATGGAGGAAGTCATGGAGGAAGAAAGCAAAGGGCCTGGACCCAGGTCCCCAGACTCTTGGATACGGTTCCATACTCCCTTCCAGCACATGGTGTGTGCTCATTCGATATTTATGGAATAAATAAGTGGCTGAAGTAGAGGAAGGAGGAAAGAAGGGAGGGAGGAATGGAAGAAGAAACGAAGGGAGGAGAAAGGAAAGAAAGGCATGAAGGAAATAGAGGAAAATAAATCCAACAAGATGTAGCAATCAGCTATCTCGTGAGCTTGGCTGACGCTGGTAATGCAAAGATTACATTATGTAAATATTTTGAAAGAGGACTCTGAAAGTAAAACCTCTAAATCAAAGGAAGCTTCAGGAATGTGAAACTCCACCACAGCACTAGCTGATGGGGAAATCCTTAAGAGCAGAAAGGGCTTCCTGGAGGCCAGGTATATAAGCCAGTGATGGCTTTGCTCCCGGAAGTCCTGACACACTTCCTTGGAATAGCAAACTGTGATGAGCGCGGGTTCCTTAAAATCACCCACAGCCAAGAGGTACCTTCTTTTGAAATACTTCCTGGTGTTTGGTTGTTTGTAAGGGGAATCAAAAATCTCCTCTATCATTCCCTGACCCAAACTGACCGACAAGATGAATGAGGACTCAAAGAGATTTCTTTTTTGCTGAACGATAGTATTTGGTTTTATAGACTTGTGTGCGTGCATGCGTGTGTGTGTGTGTGCGCACACGCGTGTGCGTGTGTGTGTGCACGCGCGCCCCAGGAAGGGGATCTGACATGTGTCACCCCACTGATGTGATGTGACAGATGTGACCCCACTGACTGATGTGACATCTGCCAGCCCACTGGTCGCCACAGGTGATCCGGCCGATCTGGCTGGCCAGGCAGGGGTCGCCTTCCTCCCTCACCTCTCCCTTTGAGTCCCTCCCGAAGCTGCGTGCTCTGTTGGAGAGGACGACCTTCGCCAATAGAGGAGGACTATTCTTCGGCCAAGGGTATATGAGGGGCTGTGCTCCCCAGCTAGAACCTCCAAACAGGCTCTCGAGGTTCATTTGTAGGAGAATGTAAGGGAGTCAGGCTTCCAAGACTCCAGACACATCCAAATGGGGCACTGCATGCGGCAGTCTGCCTTTCTTAAAAAAAAAAAGGAAGGGACAGAATTTCTGCAGGGTAGGCAGGCCTGCTGGAGGTGCTTTTCTTGGGGTAATCAAGCCATGCCTCGTGGATTTCTCTACCACAGACGGGAAGACCTCAGTTGAGCATACTGATAGGAATCATATTTTCCAAACCCCAAATGGGGTCACAGCGTCAGATGGAGAACTGAGTTTTGCTTTATGAATGTAGTCATGTGAACTTCTCACCAAGGCACAAAAATGACATCATCTGTCATCAGCCATTTTATGAATTGTCCTTATGGAAGGTAAAATGGCAGGATGTCAGGACCACCCAGGGATCCTTGCCCCCTCTGCGCCCCCCACGCCCCAGAGCTGGTGGTTTTGTAAGGAGAGCAAGGTGCAGTGCAGGGATAGGGCTTCTCTGCCCCACAGACACAGCGGGCCTCGGGGACACGGCATGGCTCACGATTCCTGTGGTTAATGAGCTCACCCTTGGGCCGCCGGCCGGTCTGCTCCTAGCTCGCTGCCAGCCTCTCGGCAGGGGCTGTGAGTCAGCCCCGGGCTGTCGCACCATCCACAGGGGCCACAGACCCGGGGAGCCTCCCCAGACCCGGGGCTGCAGCAGGAACCCCGCTCACACCAAGCCGCCCTTCTCCCTCAGTGCCTGGGGAAGCAGCTCCCCAGTGACTGGAATTAGAGCTTTGTTGAGAAACCCCTTGTCACACCCACGGCCAGCCCGCCTCTGCTCTGGAAGGGCACTCGCTGCCCACACAGGGTGTCTCTGAAGCACTCCAGAGATTTTACTGAATTAATCTCCTTTGTCCTCCACATAATTCCAGTGGAATTAGTCAGCTTTAATGGGTAGCATCTCATTCTACTTCCCTTTCTGCCTAGAAGTAGGCACACCCACTGGATTCTTCCTCCAAGCCCCTTGTTTGACTGTTCCCGGTCAGTGGCCGTTGGGCTGTGCAGTTAACTGGGGCAGGGCCACACTGGCTGAGGGGGTGGGAGTAGGGGGAGGTTGGGAGGGGAAGGGATATGATGGAGGACTACTGAGGCACGGTGGTGGGAGCCTCCTCATGTTTTAGCCCATGGAATCTTCCCCACGGTCCTCCCAGGTAGGAATTATTACCCACTGTCTAGAAGAAGAAACTGAGGGTCAAGCAAGTTCTGTAATTTGCTCAAGGTCACAAAGCCGGTGAGGGGCAGAGCACTGATTCAAACTAGAGTCCGTGTGATTCTATTAACCAGCCAAGCAGGAGGCTTGTTTGGAGGAATCTCTATTCCTCACATTGCCTTTGTTTATTAGTTCCAAAAAAATAAAAAATAAAAATTCCTCCCCATACCCCTCACTTTAGGAAACCTCCTGGACCGCAAGACCCTGTTCCCAGGCATGGGGTGATTTTTGATAATCTGATGACACAGTGTTGTAAATTGCAGACAGGGTGGGGTCACCCGCTTGACCAGCCGCGATGATGCACAGATCCTACAGAAAGCCGGAGATCAGGCATTGCCTGCCTTCCGGTGCTCTGAGTGCACAAAACAATCACTTACCAGGTCTGTTTGGCTACCGGCTCACTTCCCCGCCCTCCTCACCTGGCTCTCCTACACCGGCCCCCAGCTTCTCCACTCTGTGCTCTCTCCCCCACAGTCTTTCTACTGGAGCTTTCTAAACCAGCGTGGACTCAGACAGCATCGCCTTCCGTTTAAAGACTGCCACGTGATGCCGTGATTCCAGTCTGGGTTGGACACCCAGAGGAAATGCAGTCAGGATCTTGAGGAGCTATCTGCACTCCCACGTTCGTTATTCACAACAGCCAAGACATGGAAACAACCCAAACGTCCGTCGGTCGGTCAGTGGATAAAGGAAAGGCGGTATGTTCATACAACCAAGTACCATTTGGCCCGAAGAAAGAAGGGAATTCTGGCATTTGTGACCACGTTATGCTAAGTGAACAAAGCCAGACCAAGAAAGACAAATACTGGATGATCTCACTTATTTGTGGAATCTGAAATAGCGACACTCGCAGAGTAGAGTAGGGGCGGCCAGGGGTCTGGTGGGAGTCGGGGAAGGAGGAAGGTGGGACAGCGGGGGGCGATGTTGGTAGAAGAGGACGAATCTTCAGTTACGAGACGAGTTAAGTCCCGGAGATCTAAGGTACCCAGTGGTGACCACGGTCAACAATTCTCTATTATACCCTCGAAATTTCTTCAGAGGGTAGATCTCGAGTGTTCTCACCACAGGGAAAGAAGAAGGTAACTATGTGAGGAGGTGGGAATATTAACTGGCTTGATCATTTCACAATGTGTATCCAAACATCACAAGGCACAACTGAAATACACCCGATTTTTGTCAGTTCTAGCTCCATAAACCTTCTCCGCCTCTCAAACCATCTCCGGGCGTTTCCCTCCAGGCACCAGATTAAAGCCACTGTAGAATGGGCCGCCAGCCCTGACGAGGCAGCAAGAATTCAGGCCACTCGGTCTTTGCTGGTGTTACTCCTTCTACCGAGAAAGACCTTCCTTCCTGCTCTGAATGGCTACCTCCTTCAAGAGCTAGTTCAGGGGCGCCTGGGTGGCTCAATGGGTTAAAGCCTCTGCCTTCTGCTCAGGGTCCTGGGATCAAGCCCCGCGTCGGGCTCTCTGCTCAGCAGGGAGCCTGCTTCCCCCCCTCTCTCTGCCTGCCTCTCTGCCTACTTGTAATCTCTCTCTGTCAAATAAATATATAAATAAAATCTTTAAAAAAAAAAAAGCTAGTTCAAACACGACTTCCTATGAGGAGACATACGCTATCCATAACCCACTGTGGGGTCCTAACTGTGCTCCTGTCACCCCGCGAGTGTCTGTCTCCCCCCAGAGGCCCTCAGCCCTCGACCCCAGGGCAGGGTTCACTGGTGTGTAGCGCCGGGGCCCGAACTGGGTAGCAAGTCATCGGCACTACTAATAGTAAAAGCACCCAAGTCTTTGGATGAGCTGCTTCGGTTATAAATTGGAGTGGATTCAAGGTTATTCTCACAACAATGTTATTTCCACTCACTTGCATGTTTTCCAGAGTAGACGGGGGGCGGGGGGGGGGGCGTGGCACGTAGCTTTGCTGATAATGGTACCAAGTGTTAGAGAAAAAAAAATTGAGAAAGGGCCAACCAATCTGAAGGTACGTTAGTGTGGGCTGGGGCTAAGCCGTGATGCATGCGGTGTGCATGTTTGCACGTGGAATTTGTTATTTATGGATGCGTGTGTGTATGTGGACACACGCATGTGTCCGGGGCAGGGTGCTCTATATATTCACGCTAAAAAATACCACTGGGTGAGAGCAACGATTGTTTCCACCAGGTTGAAGGTTAACTGTGATCAAGATGGAACAACGTAGAAAATACTGATGTACTGAGGAGGGCACGTATTGCATGGAGCACTGCGTGTGGTACATTTTTAATAACATTAAAAAATAAAATTTAAATTTAAAAAATTCTAAAAAAAAGACAAAATACTTGATGTAATGTGCAAAGGGAAAAAATGAAAATCTCCAACTTCGTGTACATTACAGGTACACAAATTTGTCAAAGTAAGTCTGCAGGAAGGCAGGCTAAGAAACAGATGAGCTGTGATTTGTGAGATGATACAGTTTAAGGTGAAGTTTTTTCTTATAATGGTTTGAGGAGTATCGTTTTATCTTGGAGATCCATCTCCTGGCCACGGCGTGTGGCCAGCAACGCTGTGGCTGTTATTAGCCCAACTAGCTTGATGTTCCGAGCGTTTCGGGGGGAAAGAGAGCACCCCACCTGCAGCCAGTAGACCTTGTGCCCACTCTCCTCAAAAAGGTCATTGATACAAACTCCTCCATGCTCTTCATCCCATTTTTACTCAGTCAGTAACCCAAGTAATCCAGCCAACCTCTTGCTAAGGCTCCATTCTTTCCACCACGTCTTGGACCTCCCTGCCTTTGACCCAGCTCCTGACCTCCCCAACTCTCATCACCGAGCCCTCAGAACTGGTTGTTCCACAGCCACCAAACCACAGGAGATCTCCCACTTCTTCTCCGGGGCTCCTTCCCATCCCCTCACGACGCAGGCTGACTTGTCCTGAGGACACTACCTACCTTGCACCCCTCTCCAGTCATGGCTGTTCATCTTCCACACCCAGTCCTGGGGCTGGAAGGTGTTGTCGCTGTCCTTTTCCCAAATGCTACGCCCACAATATTGTTTCTCTGCCCTTTGAGGGTCGTGTGTTTGAGCAACGATACTCCCAGGATTCCCCACCATGTTGCCACCATCTTCCAGCCGCCATCTTCCCTTTCATCCACTGAAGATGTGGGCACCTGCCTCATTGCCTTCTTTTACTCTCGCATCTCTGCTTTCGACCTGGTTGACTTCAGTATCTCTGTGAATGGCTCATTCAACACTGTGACCCCCTGTGTCTTTTCCTTCCCGGTTAAGTGCCTCCAAAGAGTTGTCTCTACTTACTGTCTCCATTACTCTCATCCCCCTCTCTGTCCTCAGCCATTCCAAGCAGGATGTCGGCCCTGCATGCCACCAAAGCAGCTCCAGTTTAGGTCACCCGTGACCTTACGTCATCGAATCCAAGGGACATCTGTCCAGCCTCATCTTACTTGTCCTCTCAGCAGCGACTCATACTGCTGACCATTCACTCCTTCTGGAAACACCCTTCCATTGGCTTTGAAGACAAACTATTCTCCTGGTTTCTTCTCTGGTTTCTCCGTATCCTCTGCAAGTCTATTCTTCTCATTCTCACTATCGGATGCTGAAGTCCCTCTCCCCTTCTCTCTCTACAATCTCTCCCTAGGTGATGGCGTCCTAACCCACAACGTCAGCTCTCTGTGGAGAACACGGACATTTCCATCTTCACCCTCAACCTCTTCTCTGAATTCCTGGCCCCTAGAACCAACTCTTGACTTGGTGTTTCCATGTGGAAGTCTCCAAGGCAACTTAAACAGACCCCAAGCCAAATCCTGTCTCCCCAACACACCTGGTCCTTTCAGTGTTCTCTGTGGCACGGTCCACTGAGTTGGACAAGCCAGAAACCTAAGAATCATTCTTGGTATCTCCTTATCCTATACACCCTATCCACAAGTTATCACTAAGGAGTATTTCTTTTCCTTGGTCAAAGTTTCTCAAATCCATCTACTGCTCTCGATCTCCAACTCAATGCCCTAGTTCAAGTCCAGAGTACCATCTGCAAGCACTATCGCTATAGCTTGGACTATCCTATGTTGAATCTGAGTCTCTCCAATCATCTTCACAGAGCACCTATAGGCATCTTTGTGAAATAGTCCTGTACATTACCCTCTGCTTAAAACCCATGGCGACTTTCCACCTTTTCAGGACAAGGACAAAATCATTAATGTGGCATACAGGTTTCCTTTCATCTTTCCCCTCATCTCAGCCATTCACACCTTCTAGCCTTCTTTCCCTTCCCCCATTCTCCCTTGTTCCCCTCTGCCCCAGGGCCTTTGCACAGCAGTTCCCTTTGCCCAGAATGTTCTCCATACCCTTGGCTTAGTTAACTTCTACTTCCACTTCACATATAATTAGTGCAGGCATCAGTTCCTGGGGGAAATCTCCCCTGACCTTCCAACAAGGGCAAATTTCCCTTTTACAAAGTTTCATAACATCATGTGTGTACTTCATGGCACAAAGAGCAATAGACAGTTATATGGGTCATGATTTAAGTAGTGGCTCTCTCCCACTCTCATTAAAGTTTCATGGGGGTGAGGAATGTCTGATTCTGACCAACATTAAATCTCTAGCACATAATATAGAACATGAGCACCCAATTTAAAATAACAACTTTAATCACGATTTTTTATAGCCTTATTCTTTTACATAGCAGTTATAACCACTTGCCACACATGCATTTATTTGTTTCTTACTTACTAGATTGAAAGTTCCACGAGGGCAGAGAATTTGTTACGTATTTTATTCCCAGCACCTGACACAGGGCCTAGCATGCGGCAGTCACTCCACCAGTATTTTTGCATAAACACTAAGTGCTTAATAAATGTTTGTTGAAAGAATAAATGTACTCTGCACAGTAACAAAATAACCACCTTCCTCGGCAACGGTATGGTATTCAATTAGCCCATCTAGCTAATATGTACTTGCATGCCTATATTTGCTGTAAATAAATCCACTACATAAAATTGTAATGAGGACCGAATTTACCAAAATAGCTACCTTAGCCTAATTAAGATATTAATCGAAAATTTACCATATTCAGCAGTAACTTATTTGCTTATCTACCATTAAAATAATTGCCTCCAGAAAAAGAACTTCAGATAATGACAAATATCCCATCCATAATGGCAGAGTAATATTTTAAGTAACTCTTGAGTTATTGCTTGTCCCTTCCGGGGTGTGTTTTCCTTTTCATAGGCACTGCCAAATTTCCTTTCCGAAGGGTTTTACTAATATTCACAGCCACTGGTGGAAATGAAAATGCGCGTTTCTCCCCAACAAAGAATGGATTTCTAAAGAACAAAAGTGGCCATGGTGAAGGGGTGGTTTGAAGAAGGTGGGAAACAGGCGGCAAAGCCAGCAATCTAGGAGCTGAAATCCCAAAGGAGGCCACTGATATCTGCCTTTAGGTCTCGTGCTACAGAAGAGCAGAGAAAAAAGAGGCTCAGGATAATGCTCCCAACCCTTCCAGATTCTCCAAAACCTTACCTCTTCCTTGGAGGTGGTCGAAGAAATCTTGGTCACTTGCGCCACCTGCTGTCCAGATTGGGGAATGGCTTGCCGACGTCCATGCTTCCGGAGGATTTTTGTTTCAAGCAATTTCTACCCAGTTTCCTCCCGATGCGTGACTTTCTTCTTTCCTCCAACAGCACACTTTCCGAGATATGGATGGAACAAAGGCCTGGCCTGGAGGTTGCCTTTGGGAAAACGGGCCCAGAGCTTCCACGTGTTGTTCTTATTTCTGGCAATGTTTTAGGTAATTGTTTCAATTCAGCTCTCTGTTAGGCTCTGAGCAGGCCCTGCAGTAACCAAGATGAATGAGATGCGATTTTTCTCTCCAAGGATGTCATAGTCTAGTGGGAGTGTCAGGCACGCAAACGAATAATTAAAACGCCAATTTCATGGTAGAGACAATACGAGCCGCAGGGAAACGTAAAGCGCCCCGCGGAATCTGCGGAACCCGGAGGGCTTTCGGAGAGGGGACGAGAGGAGATACACCTGCGCTCTGAGCCAGGGGCGGAGGCTCGCGGGTGGGGAAGATCACTATCCCGGCCAGACCAAACTGGCAGGGGCGCCTGGGTGGCGCAGCCGGTCAAGCCCCCGGACTCCTGGTTTCGGCTTGGGTCTGGAGACCAAGGCCCATGCTGAGCACTGCACTCAGCATGGAGTCTGCTCGCAATTCTCTCTCCCTCTGCCCCTCCTGCACCTGCTCTCCTGCTCTTTCTAAAATAAATAAATCTTAAAAAAAAAGAAAAAAAGGCCAAAAAACCCCCAACAACAATAACCCCCCCAAAAACCAAACCTGGCAAGTTGCAAAACTGGGGAGGCCAAATACCTACAGCCTGTTCTAGCAGCAGCAAAATGTTGATAACTACTATTAGTAGTCTATGATAGATGCTTCTAGGCTTTTTTTTTTTTTTAAGATTTTATTTATTTGTCAGAGAGAGCGAGTATACACAAGCAGGAGGAGCAGCAGGCAGAGGAGAAGCAGGCTCCCTGCTGAGCAAGGAGCCAGATATAGGGCTTGATTTCAGGGCCCTGGCATCATGACCTGAGTGGAAGGCAGACATTTAATGGGCTGAGACACCCAGGCATCCCCATTTCAAGCTTTTTAAGATGACTTTTTTTTAAAGATTTTATTTATTTTTTGACACAGAGAGAGAGAGTGTGTGTGAGAGAGGGAACACAAGCAGGGAGACTGGGGGAGGGAGGAAACAGGCTTCCCGCTGAGCAGGGAGCCCCATGTGGGGCTCCATCCTAGGGCCGAGGGATCATGACCTGAGCCAAAGGCAGACACTTGAGGACTGAGCCACCCAGGCGCCCTTGAGATGATTTTTTAATGTATATATTTGTGGGTGGATATTCACACGTGCCTATGACTTCCTTTCATTTCTCTAAACATTATAATTTTGGACATCGCTCCACGTTGGTGAATCAAGACCTATCTCATTCTTTTAACTTCTGCATGGTGTTCATTTGTATTAATCCATCCTGTCCCTTTTTAGTGGACATTAGAGGTGGTTTGCAGTTTTTCACCTTGTATATCTATCTTTGTGGACATGGGCAGGGATTTCCTGGGAGGGTAATTGCTGAGTCAAAGGGTAACTACACTTAAATTTTATCTGCTATTACTTAATGACCTTTGAAAATGTTTCTACCAATGTATACTCCTCCTGTATACAGCTAAGGTAAGTCATGTAAGCTAGTGAGTCCTTCGAATCTTTCCCTGTCTGGTTTAATCCATGTGCATATTTTACTCCCTAAAAGAATGATCCTGACAATAATCCTAGAGGCGTGGAGTGATCTGTTTTTCACATGGCCATAGCCGCCACCCTCTAATACTGCTGCTATTTTCCCTGTTTTATAGAAGATGACGAACCGAAGCTCAGACGAGCTGGGGTCCCGCCTGCAGGGCCCCAGGGAGTGAGGACCAGAACTAGAACTCAGGGCTCCAGAATCCTAAAGCTCTCTCTACTACCCTGTTGCTAGGCAACACTTCTCCCTTTTGATTCTTGTGCCAATGCTACTTGTTGCCATGGTGCTGCAGGGACAAGGAGCAGTACGTTGTCATTAAGCAGCAAGGTAGAATCTTAGCTCCAAGCAGGAAAAGGTCTTTATGCCCCTTTGTATTGGGGGCCAGAGAGGGGCGACTGGACAGAGCTGGCTAGTTGTCATGAACATTTCACGTGGGGCCGATGTCTGTCTTCCCCTCTGTTTACCAGGAATGCCTGGGCAGGAGTGCTATGTCGCCACAAATCAGCATCCAAGTCCAGTGTGGGCCTTCCCTCCTCAGTCTAGAAGGAAGAGGGGTGTCCTTGGTAAACAGCACCCTGTTGGAGTCGGACCTGGGTTCAAATCCTGTCTCCACCACTTTCCTGGGAGTGACCTACATTTCCTGATTCTCCGTTTCCTCATCTGGAGGGAGACCAGTCGTGCCCACCTCGTCTGGTTCTAGATGTGGACTGAATGAGCTCAGGGACGCTAGTCACTTAGCCAAATGTCCAACATTCACCGCCATTTATGAAGCATTCCGTATATGTAGCTAATGTGAGTATCGTTATTTTTATCACCCACCCAGTCCTCTCGGGGTGCTGTGCAGTAGTGAAAGGGGTTCCAAAGCATCTCTAGTATTCCGTCACTCAACACTGAGGTGCAGGAGTACAAAAGCTCGTTGTCGTGTTCTTGTCTTTAAGAATGCTCATAAACAGGTTTTCAAAAGATTTGATGGAGTGAAGTTCTGTGCCTCAGAAATGCGTTATCTGCCCCAGGAATGAGTCATCTGTAGTAGGAGGAAAAATGAAACTGTTTTTCAAAGGCAACACAATGGAAATTGCACAATTCAAATGACTGCAATTGCCTTTTCAGCTGAATCCAGGGAAATTTTTTCTTGAATTCATTCACTTGACTTTTTGAACGCCTATTATGTCAGGCTCCGTGCAAAGGGTGGAAAGATGAATAGAACACAGCCCTTGCCCCAGGGAGCTCGCGGATTAGCCGGGGAGACAGGCATTTAAAATAATTACAGCAACATGATAGCTGCTGGTGGGGTCTGGGGCTGGTGCCACGGGGGCCCAGGGCAGGGAGCCCTTATGGGGCTGGGGTGGGCTCGGGGAGGATCAGGGAAGCCTTCCCAGAGCTGCAAGCGGCTGAGCAGGCAGATAGGCGGCAAAGGCACTCAGTGGGGAAACATGAAGGGGAAGCAGGAGAGAGCATGTTCGGACAGGGGCACAGGCTGCATGCAGGGTGCGCTGGGCACAGAGGTACAAGAGGCAAGCGTCTGCACCCCGCGTCCCCTCTGTGGCCGGGCCTCCTGCACCACGGAACTCACACCCCCTAGACACTCTCCCTGCCTGCTCCCCTTCTTGTAGTGGTCAGGGCTCTAGGTCTGAGCCCCCTGTTCTAACCTCTGCTGGTGCACCGCCCACCCATCAGCACAGAATCCAATTCTGGTTCTGAATATGAGTGTTACCCCCGGGGCAGCCAGGAGGAGTTGTCTCCATGACCAATAGCGCTGACTGCCTTTCCGAAGCTGTGTCCGGGGGACCTGGCTTCGCTTCGAGACCCTTGATGAAGGAACGGCCTCATGTTTTCAGGTGAGGCAGAGCAAATGGCACTGCCGGCCTATCGCTGACCGGGGAGGAACAGACATGAGCCATCTGCGCCTGTGGCTTCCATGGGGTCACAGCTGTATCTGGGGGCGAGGATGCCATTTCTGATGCTTCTACCCTTGGTTCGGAGGGGATGCTAAGTTGCCTTTCATCAGTTCTCCAGGGACATGGAATCAGCCAGCAAGTCCCTCGCAGAGCTGTCCTCACTGGTGCAGGGCTCCTCCTTGGAAAGATCCCGTCTTCTCTGTGGGTGTGGCTCCAGGAAGGATTCTGGACACATCCACGATGAACTGTCCCAGACAGACGAGAAGGACAGATGCCAGTGTGTGGCTGCTGGCCACCTGGATGCCACCCTGAATGAATCTGCCTTGGCAGCCCCAGGCTGTGGACCACACGACTCGCGGGGACGCCGTGCCCAGGGACTAGGGTGCCCCCCCCGACCCCCCAGCCGATGATGGTGCCTGCACGGTCAGTGGAGGGCTTCGGGACCTCGAGGACTATGGTGAGCACACTTCGTGTTCTAACACCTGCATTTCCAGCCCACTAGGGATTGCTTTTGAATTCCGTTGAGTCTGGATGGACTCAGTGTATGAAGTTTATCACAATCTACCTTGTATTTAACCTTGGCTGGCTGAAGGCTCGCCTCTCATCTCCCCCCTGGAGCTCCTAGTCTAGAATAAGATGAGATGAACTGAGGAACGCCCCTACCCCTCCCTCACTATGCACAGAAATGCATCTTAATGCTAGTAACCTACTACTGTTTTCCTGAATGTATCAGTGGATAGTGCTAGGGAGCCTTAAGCTCCCAATGTCCTATGCTTTGGAAAGTGCCCTGTCAGGCAAATGGATGGGGAGGGAATGTAAGGAAGCCCAGATTCCTGCCGCACAGACTTGAAGGAGATCAGTGAAACTCCACGGAAACCCCTCTGCTGCCTACTGTAGGATGGTGGGCCGATGAGGAAAGTGTCCATATTCTCAAACAGATCTAACAATAGTGCCTATTTTAAGGTTGTTTCCAAAATTAATGAGATAAAACACACGCAAAGTACTCAGCACTTTACCTTGCCTAAGTCAGCTCTCAGGAACATTAGCTATGATGGTAATGTTTTACTTTTATGGACAAAGCGTCTGAGCATTTCGTTCTTTTATTTTTTTTTAAAGTTCTTATTTATTTATTCGAGAGAGAGAGAGAGAACATGAGAGGGGAGAAGGTCAGAGGGAGAAGCAGACTCCCCACAGAGCTGGGAGCCTGATATAGGACTCGATCCAGGGACTCCGGAATCATAACCTGAGCCGAAGGCAGTTGCTTAACCAACTGAGCCACCCAGATGCCCCGTGTCTGAGCATTTCTAAGAAGGAAATCAAACACAAATGCAGTCTGGGGCATGGCCATACCCCCGAGCACAATCTGGGCTCGGTGCTGACTAACTAGATTACACCCCTATCCCCATCTTTGATTTTTAAAAAGTGCAGATTGCAGTGAACAGCCACGTGTTGAAATAAAGCCAGGAGTGGAGTCATCGGGGTCGGCATTTCTCAACCGTCTGAGAGAGAACGGGTCAGACCAAATCTTGCTTTTCCATTCAAGTCCTGAGCTGAAGTCGGTGGCCCCACGGTGACCGGACGGCCAGGGTGGGTCCACAGGAGAACATCGGTCTCTGCATGCACTCTTTTCTTCATGGGAAGACCCAACAGCCAGGGAAATTCTGACCATAAGTTTAGCCCTGCACTAATAGGATGGAAGGAAAACGGGAAGGTATACCCTATTTCCTGTCTGAGATCTAAGCAAAGGGATTTTATTTTAAGGTCCTGAAGGTCAAGAAAGCTTTCTTTGCACCAGTGTTAGGCTGGAAGGGTTGGAGGTTGAGTTCTTTCTAATCCCAGGACAGTTATGCTCGATTGCCTATTGGCAGCTGACCACTGTTCCCCATTTTAGCTACCCTATCATGTGAGGGCGGGAAGCCTAGGTCCTAGAATATTCCAGAATTCCTTGCCAGGGTTCTGTGTCCGATTCTACTCATCAGAGGTACTTGCGCAAGATTTGGAATGTGGAAAGTAAGTGGAGGCCATTGTGTCGTTCCTCTGGCAGTGACGAGCAGGCGTGTGGCTCTAGCAGATGTGAGACTGTTTGGAGGTCCGGGCTTGCCTCTGGGGATCACTGACCCTGGGGCTGCAGCCAGCTGGATGCTTCCTGGTTTCCTCTGCCTGCTGTGATTTCTTGCTTCTGAGACCCAGAAGGAAGTCTCTGAGCCAGCCACGGCTTCCCCTGATTTTTGTTCTTTTGGTCCCTTTCAACTGTTCCACAAGCATCAAATTCTCTGGACTGAATCCTTTCCACTTAAAATATCCAAAAAGATATTTTTGGTTCCCTAACCAGTAGAAAGTGGCTAGCTTGAAAAGTCTTATTAGCTGGACTGAGAACTTAGGACTTAGTTTTTTTTTCCCCCTGCGTTATTGAGTGCCTACTAAAGGAGTTCAGGCAAATGAGTGATCCTTGAGCCTTATTTCTGCTCCAATGACCTAAACCTGTGCTTTATTTCCGGGAAGCAAAAACAGAAACAACAGGTCTCTGTTGTTTCAAAGATAGATCCTCCGGCTTCCTATCAGTTTGAAAACATGCTTTAAATCTGTAAATACCTACTAGGAAACTAATGCTCCAGGAATTACTATGATTTGATAATCATCTCATCCAACCCATTACTAATATCCTTTTGGGAAAAAGCCTAATCTAATTTTTTGCATAAAGACCATTATAAATGCATTACCAGGTACAGAAATGAAAGAAAAAGCACACCCGTATTTGAAGCATCTTGACAAAGCAAGTTGTTTTGATTTTCTTGTTCCTGTTTGTCTCATCCACAGGCATATGTGATTTTATATATTACTATCGTGCTAACTGTGAAAACACAATTTATGATCTGCGTTTTGCATTTAACGGTGCGTTAATAAAATTCCCATCTTGTTATACAGACTTCCTAATTGTCATGTTTAATTACTTCATTACCTTTAGTTGAGTGAATTGATCATAATTTACTAATCTTTTCCCCCATGGCTGAATATTTAGGCAGGTTCTAATTATTTTGTTAGTATGCTTACTGCTTCAATGAACATCTTTTTGCTTCTGTTGACTAATCTTCTTGGGAAAAATTCCCATGAGTAGAATTTCTAGGCCAGGAAGCCTCATTTACACGTCTGGAACGGATTTCCACTCTCATCTCACCTCATCGCCCTAGATTTTATGCTCCATTAGTTACCTGAATGGGCCAGAAGGAAAATGGGAGGAGTTAGAGAGCCCAGAGTCCTAAAGCAAAGCGGAGACTGGGAAGAGATTCCAGGATCCGGAAAGACACAGACGTCACTGTAGTCTCTGAATGAGTCAGAAGCAGCGACAAACAGCCCCAAACATTTTACATAACGAATATGTTAATTTCTCGGGGAGCAACAGGCAGGGCTAAGGACCTCCAGAGTTCTCAGGCTGTTCATCCTACACCCAGCCAGGGCTGTTGGCACCCTCTTCGTGCAGCCAGCAGATGGAGCAAGAGAGCGAGTATCACGTAGGGGAGGGTTCAGGGGCCGCACCTGGGAGTGGTCTCCCTTCTGCTCACATTCCATTGTGCAAGTCACAAGGCCTCACTTAACTGCAAGGCAGGCTGGGAAGTGTAGTTTCGGCATATGGCCAGGAGGAGGAGGGGAGTGCGGATACCGGTGTGCACGCGGTCTCTGCCAGAGCCTTTTTCAAACTTTAGCCAAACAAGCCTGAGTACAGGCAGGGCCAGGCATCAGGGAGAAATGGAGCTCTGCCACTTGCACATACTTTACTTTACATGCAGGGTAATGCAAACAGCATGTTTCTTTCCAGAGGCTGGCAGGGTGGGTTTTTTTTTTAATGAATAAATTGATTTTATCCTCATTTAAAAAATGTTTATTTTATTGAGTCTTTAATTCCAGTGTAGTTAACATACCGTGTTACATTAGTTTTAGGTACAATGCAATGATTCAACAAGTCCATACATTCCTCAGAGCTCATCACAAGTGAACTCTCTAATCCCCATCCACCTCCCCTCTAGGGACCATCGGTTTGTTCTCTACACCTCAGAGTCTGTTTCTTGTTTTTTTCCTCTCTTTCTCTTTCTTTCCTGTGCTTGTTTGTTTTGTTTCTTAAGTTCCACCTATGAATGAAATCATATGGTGTTTGTCTTCCTCTGACTGACATATTTCACTTAGCATAATACTCTCTAGCTCCGTCCATATTGGTGCAAATGGCAAGATTTCATTCTTTTTATGGCTGAATAATATTCCATTATATATATGTATATATAGATATATCTCACATCCTCTGCATCCATTCATCTACTGATGGACACTTAGGTTGCTTCCATATTTTGGCTATCATAAATAATGCTGCGACAAACATAAGGGTGCATATAATCCTTTTCAATTAGTGTTTTTGTGGTTTTTGGGTAAATACCCAGTAGTGTGATTACTGGATTGTAGGGTAAGTCTATTTTTAACTTTTAAAGGAAAATCCATACATACTCTTCCCACAGTGGCTGCACCAGTTTGCATTCCCACCAACAGCGCACGAGGGTTCCCCTCTTTCCACATCCTCCCCAGCACTTGTTTCTTATGTTGTTGATTTTAGCCATTCTGACAGGTGTGAGGTGATAGCTCATCATAGTTCTGATTTGTATTTCCGTGATGATGAGTGATGTTGAGCATCTTCTCATGTGTCTGTCGGCCATCTGCATGTCATCTTTGGAGAAATGTCTGTTCATGTCTTCCGTCCATTCTTATTTATTTTTATTTATTT
>CM053613.1:35907768-35951499 GCA_028646535.1 Procyon lotor
ATCTTGGTAATTACAAATGGCTTAGCTCCGGGAGCAGGAGCCACCCAAGGAAGGGGAGGGGTCCCCTTTGAATACAGTTATTAGAGGGCATTTGCTCCCTGACCTGACCGCCCTCCCCTGCGAACTCCCCACCTCACGCTTGTCACACATTCTTGGGTTCGTGACTCCCTTCCGCCTCCCGGGGTGTGGTGTGACCTCCTCCAGAAGCTTACGTTGACCCATAATGTTGGGCTGGGTGTCTAGATCAGACGTTGAGCTCCATCCAGATCCCCTTTACTATTTTTCTGTGCCCCTCCCTGGCTTCCTTGTTTCCCCCTTTGGAATGTTTGGCTTTCTGCAGCCTGCACCTGTGACTCTTCTCTAGAAGAACTTGCCCTGGGTCCACCGGCGCCTGCGTGTACAGAGTGTCTGGGAATGTGTGTCCCTGTCCTCACAGTCCTCCTTAGCCTACGACTGGCATGTACGGAGTCGCAAAGCCCAGGTTCTTCCCCCACTACTGGGTCAAGACTGAGGCCTGGCCCACACTTCAGAGTTCCCCTGTGGGGTCGGGTGGAAGCTTCTCGAAGCAAAACTTGTGCTACAGTTCTCAACCCAACTCTGTTGGGTCTCTTCCCCTGTCCTGCTTCCTCACTCTCTTACCGGTTCCTTCTGAGAGCATTACTTGAAACATCAGGAACACATCAGACTCACCACGCTCTCTGGTGCACCAAACCTAAGATGGCAGCCGCCTGTGTTCTCCTGTGGCCCTCTGGGCATACCCCCCTTAGAGCACTAGCCCGCACTGGACAGGGAGCTTTCTGAAGGCAGTTTTGTCCCTGTACCTCAGGACCAATTCAGGACCGGCCAACAGATTCAAAGGAGCCTGTGAATGAATGAATGAACTACGAAGTAGTTACTGGAATCAACCCCAACGGAAGGCTGAACCCAGGAAAACATCTAGGCACCTGCATACAAGAGCGGGTCCTAAACAGAAACTGAGCCGAGCCACGTGCTTTCCTGAGTATGGAGTGACAGTGGTAGGGGACCTCAGCCCCTGGGCCTGGGCCCTGAACAACACCTTCATCCTCGTGTCCCGCGTGCCTGCACCTTCTCCAGCACACTCTTGGCCCTTGGCTGTGGACGCTGTTTCCCCAACAAGCCTTACTCGCAAAATTGGGCACGGGCACGTGCAATTCCACTGTTTTCTTAGTTTTTCCTCCCTCTGCAGCGTCTGCACCCAGACTCTCGCATTCCACCCCAGGGTCCACAGCCATCTTCTCGATGCGAGCTCGCTGTTGGACACCGACCCGCCTCTGAATTCCACCCTGAGCCCTGCATCCTCCACAGCAGGTCTGCTAACTGGTGGCCCCCCTTGTCCCCAGCCTCCAGGCCATCCCCGCCAGGGGCCCTTTCCAGATGGCAGGACCTGGAGCACTGGACTCTGATCACAATCTCCCCACCACCCCTGCGGCCCAGTCCTCCGGCCCGCGCGGCACGGAATGGGGTTGTGACAGAGACATGAGTCTCTTACCACCAACCACACCATCTCCTGCTCCTCCAGGTGGGCCCGGACAAGTCGCCAGGGGTTCTGTTGATACAAAGGATAGCCTTTAGATTTCCCAGAAGAAACTTCGAGGAAGGCCTGGACCTGAGTCTTGGCCCAGGGGAGGCTTAAGCAGACGGGAGGGCCCTCACACCCTTAGTCGTCTGGGGTTCTGGAAGAGGCTTGGCTACAGGCTGAATTTATCCAGAGGAAGGATACCAAGGCCCCACTTCTCCAAGGTATTTGGGGACAGTGATAAGGCACAGGAAGAACAAGTCATGTATAGGAAATGAAAAACCGTGAGAGGAAGCCCCACCTGCTGGAAGTGAGACCCGCTGGCCTGGAAGCAGCTCTAGGAGGGGACAGAGCCACTGGGAAGGGCTATTTCATGGCAGGCAAGAGGAGCCTAAATCTCAGGTACTGAATAAAAAGTGCTTGAAAACTAACCTTGTAGACTTGTTTTTCTTCCTCCTTGTGCACGTGGCAGACGCCATCCTTCCACTGACGGTTCACCAGCGAGCTGTGGGCACTTGGGAGACTGGCCTCGTGGGAAATGACGGTGACCTTGGCTGGGCGTGCGGAGGACAAGGGAGCTGTTAGGATTTACCAGCAGGAGGTCTGGGGAGTCCTTTGCACTACCAACCAAGACAGACATGTCTCATGTGAGGGTCCTCTGTCTGGTCTCTGCCTCACTGCCCATTCCGGATCCTCACGTCCACACCGCCAGCAGACTCCAGATGACCTTGCCTTTTCTTTTGCTGCCCTCACTCACCGGACAAGGGATGAGCATCTTCCTTGCCTTCGGGCTGGGGAGACAGCAGCGAACAAGCCAGGTCAGTGCTGCCCTGGTGGAGGGGACACTCTGGGGGGAGGGCCCAGACACATGTGGAGTGGGTCAGGAGCCATAAGCCCGCAGCGGGAGGGGCAAGGCTGCTGCCCATCATGCGTGGGAGGGCATTGCAATTTTAAAGACAAGGCTCAGGGAAAACCTTGCATTTGGCATTTTAATCAAGCTCCTTTCTCTACCAGACATCGTGCTAATCACAGGGTAGGTCAATTCCAAATAAAAGGCTGTGATTGCCGCTCTTATAAAGCTTACAGTCCAGGCCTTTTCTGCACACCTTGAATCCTCACTATGGCTACCCTGCTGGTCTTCCTACTGGGCTGTAAAACCATCCCTGACACTTCTGGGCCTTGAGCATCAAATCTTGGTTCCTGGGCGAGTTTCCGGGATTCAGTCCCTGTCCCACCCACACTCTGGGCTGGTGGCGGTCGCAGCCTTCTCCCCTCGAACCGGGGCGCCTGGGGTATGTCGACCCGCCATCAGAATGGCGCGCCACTTGACTGTTCGTAAGGGTCTCACTCCGGGCAACAAATTATACAGTCCCCTCTATTTGTAACACACACGCAGTGCTCCAGCTCTGTAAGATGCCGCTCTGCACAAACACGTCCTGCTTCCAGCGTCCACATTTGGAGCACCGTCCCCCGGGGGTCTGGGCTACCTTCTCCTGCCGCTGTCAGACGAACTTTTCCTTATCCCTCAATCCCAGCTGGCTTGTTACTGTTTTCCGGGCCGTCTCCCCACCACCAGCCAGCTACTCGACAGCATGGCTCCTTCCCTCCGCGGGGGCTTCGGTTCCCTAGAAGAGTGTGCCCTCCACCCCCGCGCCGGAGCTGGGGCCTGCAGCCCACTCGGCCCTGCGCGCTCCGGCCCCTCGCGGCGCCTGGGCCACAGCATGTACCACGTAAAGGTCGATTAGGCCCAATGCACTGTGGTCCTGCTTCAGAGGCTGAAAGCCTTTAATGCTTTGGAGGAAACCAACTAGAACCCGAAGACGGGGTCCATCATGACCTTTTTTTTTTCAGTCTGCCACATCATTTCTTAAACATAGTGTGTGTGATGTTGGTGCCCCGAGTGGGGGATCGCTTGCTGACCGGCCCCTTAATGTTCCAGCTCCTAAGAGCTCGCTCACCTGGGCTCTGTGATGGCCCACCCCTCCAGCTCCCAGCCCCTACCCCCGGGGGGAGAGCCCAGGTGGGATGGGCCGGAGTCCCGGGGGGCGGGGAAGCCAAGAAGGGAATATTCTCAGCCTATGAGGACCGGGACAGAAGGGAAGTGAGACGTGATGACGTGATGACGTGATGACGGGACGACGGTCCGGAAAACAGAGTAGGAGCAAGGAAACACGCCTCCTTTATCCAGAGCTGACCTGGGAAGTTTCCGGTAAGGGAAAACGTGGAAGCGGAAAATTTTGGCCTCAGTAGCAGTATTTCAAGCAGCTGGAAGAGACAAGAGCGATTCTGTGTTATCGGGCCTGTGCCAGGGAGGACCATGGAGAAAGTTTAATCGGTATCTCTAAAGTCAGGAGGCCGATGGTTGGAGAGAAGGTGTGAGGCAATGGAATGAGCACACACGCCGCGGAAATCCTGGCTTTCCATCCACGCGGGTGTTGTGCATTCACTTATTCAGTCAGACTCACACAGCCAATCTGGATTGCCTGTGTTGGGCCCGGTACTGTGTTAGCGGTTCAAAACACAACTCGTGAAAGGAACAGAAGACCCGGTCCATGCCAGTCTCGGGAGGACATCAGAAGATAATCAAACGCTCATAAGATAAATAAATATGCCCATTTGAAATGGTGGCAAGTGCTCTGAAGGCAGCGTACATGGGTCTCCAAGGGCAGGGGACAGTGCTGGGGAGCAAGTCCAGGCTTGGGGGGGTGCTGTGTCAGGGAGAAGCATAGAGCAGCCCTGCTGGTTTGGAGCCCAGAGGATAGAGGGAAAGCAGGACAAGAGGAGGGGAGAGGGGGGAAGAGGGAGAACGGGCAGATCTGGGACCATAGGGCATCTGGTCTTTGTGCAAAGAGTGTCAGATGACCAGGCAGGGATTTTTAGCAGTGAGTGTGGGGGTAAAGAGTATATATGTGTCACCTGATCACAGATGTACTTTGAAAACTTCCCTCTAGCTGCTGTTGGAAAGATTTCGGCATGGAGAGATCGCTTGGAAAGCCATTGCCAGAATCCAGGCCAGTGACGGGTGGGAACTTACACTAGGGAAGGGGTTGCGCTGTTTTCCACAACCTCTCTTGAGTCTCAGTGTGTAATCCTATAAAAGCGACAAGAAGTAGTAAAGCTCAGGGTAAGTAAGGTGGCCAAGTGTCTAGTTCACAGGAAATGCTCAAGAGATGTGCGGTTGCCTTCCCCGCTGACTTGAGGCCGGCAGCCGACACTTGGCAGGGGTTCCTGGGCCGGTGAGGCTCTGCTTTCTGAGAAGATTTTTGTTAATTCACAGAAACAACTGTGTGTTTGTGCAGGGAAATGGGGACAGGAAACAGCCCAAGAGACATTGTAGAGAAGTTCCTTTCTGGAATATTTTTGAGGTATAAAAGGAGAGAATAAACTATATAGATCCCAGGACTGTCTCTTACACAGATACACACACACACACACCCACATTGTAAGCTTCCTTAGGTAAAAAGTGACATAGGTCTTTGGCACAAAAGAGGGGCCAGCACTCCTGGCTAAGGAGGCTCTTAACTCCTGGGAGTGTGGCTGGGGCTGAGCCTTCTTCAGAAAACCCTTCTTGTCTCTTGTAGCTAATCAAGTAATGGAAGTTGTAGGGAACCGCGATCAGGTAACCCAGATAAAAGCCTCCTGTGTTCATCCTGGTGTGTGCCATATCGGGTGATGGGCTCTTCCAATGAAAATAAAGAGTAGCTGCCCCCCCCCCCAGCGGAGAGGGAAAGAAAGCTTCTCCCCATTTCATGTGGTCAGCTAGAACAAAGGCTTCATCACTGGCTGATTTCCAAAGTGCGCCGCTAAGAGAGACCCACGCCTTTGTGTGAATCCGATGGCACCATTGTAAGTGCCGTCAGAAATGCTTCTGGCTAAAAGGAAAATGTTGTTTTATTGTTTTCTCCTCTCAAAGAAGCAACCAACAAAGGAAAGCTCACCCTGAAACACTGAAAGCAAATTGTTCATTCCTGAGGACAAATCTCGGCGCGACCATTTTGCAAAACTTGCTGTGACCTAAGTGATTTGTATCTTAAAAGCCTGCAACCAACCAGGAAGGTCACACTTCCTTGTAGTACCCAAATCATGATGGCATTGACCTGAGTAGCTGGATCGTTGATAAACAGCTTTCTTCAAAGTGTCCCTTGGATATTTCAGGAGCTCCCAGGGGGTGCTCCCTGTCCAGTCTCTTGACTCTGACACCCTGCTGTCCCATCTGGTCGAGAGGATGCCAACGAGCCTACCAAGTGGGCTCCTCCATGGAGTGGCCAGGAAATTCCTGGAGGGTTCTGAGCAGAGGAGCACATGCTGCCCTTCTTCAGGATCAAGTTGTTGCCATGCCAAAAACAAACTGTAGGAGGCGACTAGAGTGGCAGCAGGGAGCCCAGTTTAGAGCCTACTGAGGTGCAGGGGAGAGATGTCGGAGCTTGGACCAACAAGGCTGGTTGCTGTGGAGGTGAAGACACATGGTCTACTTTTGGATATATATATACACTGTGTGTGTGTGTGTGTGTGTGTGTGTGTGTGTGTGTGTGTGTGTGTGTACACACATCCCGGCTGAGCAGGGAGCCAGATTTGGGGGCTCAGTCTCAGGACCCCAGGATAATGACCTCAGCTGAAGGCAGACGCTACCCTGACTGAGCCACCCAGGCACCCTGATTCTGGATATATTTTAAAGGTAGAACTGATAGGATTGCCTAATTGGAATGTGAAAGAAAGGAGTCGAGGATACTGCCAAGGTCCTTGACTAACAGTCAACATGGATGGAGCTGCCATTACTTCCTCTGAGCAGAGAATTCTCTGCCTCTGTGTTGCCTGCCTGATTGAACCCTTAAGATTGTTACTTCTAGCTATTAAGCCCAGTACTAGGAATAATGAAAGCTGTTTTTCTACCTTATTTGCTGAAGATTGTATTTACTTTCAGCAAACAGATGTCACTTGTCACCCAAAAAACATTTTTTAAAAGATATTATTTTTTAAGAAGCAATTTTATAGGAAAAATTTCTATTCTTTTTTAAGTCACGGTATAACTGACACATAACTAGGCAAAATTTTTGATCATAAGCTTGTATCTTGAAAAATAAACTATTAAAAGGTGGAGGGGCGCCTGGGTGGCTAAGTGGCCTCTGCCTTTGGCTCAGATCATGATCTCAGGGTCCTGGGATGGAGCCCCACATCGGGCTCTCTGCTTAGCGGGGAGCCTGCTTCCCACCCCCCCTGCCTGCCTCTCTGCCTGCTTGTGATCTCTCTCCTCTCTGTCAAATAAATAAATAAGATCTTAAAAAAAACAAGGTGGAAAAAAACCCCCACTCTATAAGAATGAAGAAGTATGCATCTAGACAGTTACCGGCTCAATGCAGAAATTGAAAGGGACATTTTTATTGCTAAAGATCAAAGAAAACCAATGACCCAGCAAAGGCTGTCCTCAGAGGAAAATTTATAGCCTGTCATGCTCTTGCAGTTGCAGCAGAAAGACTAAAAAGTAAGAGAACTAAGGACTTGTCTTAAGGAAGTAGTGAAATAAAAAGCCAAAGGAAACAAGGAAGAGGAGATTTAGGAAAACAAAATCTAAATTTAATTTGATGAGTTAATTAAAATTTGATGAATTGATTTGTTATAATTTAATTAAATGTAACATTTATTTAAAAGCTTAAATAAACCTAAAGCTGGTTCCCTGAAATAGCTGAACCCTTAAGAAACCTCAATAAGTAAAAAGAGAAAACAAAAAAGGGAGATTCCACCGTGTGGCAATACATCCAAGGATTTAGAGGGAGAGGATGGTTTCCTGGCACATGAACTAAGAGGAAGAAGGAAACTTGAACAAATTACTGTCCCTTTGAAAGGCGACTGAAATGTACAGTCAAGGGATGCTTGGGTGGCTCAGTTGGTTAAGCATCCAACTCTTGTTCAGCTCAGGTCCTGATCTGAGGGTCATGAGATTGAGCCACACATCGGGCTCTGTGCTCAGCATGGCATCGGCTTGAGATTCTCCTCTCTCTGCCCCTCCTGCTCATGCTCTCTCTTTCTCTTTCAAATAAATAAATAAATCTTAAAAAAAAAAAAAAAAAGAAGAAGATGTACCATCAAAGGAGTTCCCAGGGCCAGAGGTATTCACAGGTTAGTAACAGACTACTGTCTATTCCATTTCCCTGCCTGATAGCCGAGCCACACGACATGACTCTATAGCAAATAAGTTACATAGTCACACTATTTGAATTCCATTGACTGGTTTTCCATTTTAAAAATCAACCCGTAGGCCAAGCAAGCTCAACTATAATTGTCGTGCCATGTACAAATATTATGACTCTCTTGACATGTTAAAATGTGGTTCGTCAACAAAAATAGAAGTAGGTGGCAGTGTAGGTGCATTTACTAACAAGGAAGTGTATAAATATGTATAAATTTGATAGGTCAAGATATAGAAGTATATTATTTAATGATAATCATCAGAAGAACTCAAACTAAGGCTATCACAAAGATCACGGAAAAAGGAAAAAGGGAACAGAAAAAGAAAGTGGGAAGTGGAGTATGTCTGCTAATTTCACCATATTTCCTACTGAGGGGTCAATAGATACTGTCTCAGATGGAATTATCATGAAATAAAGATCTAAGTATTAAAAGTGAACAGTATGTTGGTAAACACCAGAAAACTCAAAACAGAAAAAATTCATACCAGTCATTTCTGGGAAGAGGAAATTGGGCATAAAAGAGGTATGGCACTTTAATTTCATTTTGCAATCTTATATTCTGTTTGCATTTTAAAAGTCAGTTCTTATAAATAGCAACATTCACATACATGTACTTAAAAATGGGAGAAAAGAGCCAACACAGCAGATACTCATTGGGGCAGGGGAAGAGAGGAAAGCCCCTGGTTGAAGCTTAGCCAAGGAAAAGATTTCATGGGAAGACATCTGATGAACAGTTTTTGGTCATTTGTGGTGGGGTGTGCCCCTTGAGTCCCTCTTAACCACTCCCACGCAGTCTGCTTTGCTCCTGGAGGGATCAGAGGTCTAGAGCTATTGAACTGGGCACCCAGGTGCCCTTGGGGTAAACACAGACAGCATGTGTGGACTCTGGATCCATAAGACAAAATGAGAGCCTGCATCCCGGTTACACAACCATGGACCTAACAGTTTCTATCTTGAGGAGTCCCGTCTATGGGAAGAGCCAGATATGGAAACAGAGCTCTGCTTGGGGCTCTACGCAGATGGAAACAAGGTGCTTGATGAGCATAGGAAAGGAAACTCCTCAAGAGTCAGGGGGTCGCTTTGGAGAAGGTGACCTGTGAGTTACACGTTCAACATGAAGGTTGAGGATGAAGGAGCTTGCTGAGAGAGAGAAAGGGCCTCCCTGGCAGAGGAAGAGGAAAGGGGCCTGATAGGACGAGGCTTGTTCTGGAATGGTGGGTGTTTGGCATGGCTAACCAAAGGTTGTGGGGGGTAGGGAGATTGACAGGAGGCAAAACTACAATGATAGGCTAAGGCACATCATGAAGATGCTTATGTAGAAGCAAAACATTACCCCATGTGTGATGACAGAGCATCACTGAAGGACTGGGAGTGGGGAAATGGCATGAGCAGATTTCCATTTTAGAAAGATCACTCTGCCTGGAGGCTGGGAGACCGGCTGAGATTGTGACCACTAGAGGAGACACGATGAGAGGAGTCTGTGACGTGGGAAGCGTGAAGCTCAGTGCTTGCCAGCAGCACATAGAGTGCCATCTAGAGATTTCGCCCAGGGCCCCACGCCATGTCCCTGGGCGCCGCAGTCCCAGGTATGGTTCAGGCGATGGTGGGCATCGGTGATTCTGGTGGTAACGGCTATCCCAACAGAGTGGAAATCATCCTGGAGAACCCAGAGGGGAGACGGCAGAAAACCAAGCCTCAGCTAGCACAGGGCTACCGCAGGCAACAAAAGCCCCCTCCGTGGTTAACTTTGTCCCCCTTTCTTCTAAACCACAATTTGCATCAACGCTGAGGCCGGATGGAATCATGTGTCCTAGGCAGGTCCAAATTGCTTTAATACACATTCCATATTCATTTAATGGGGCGGAAATAGAGAAAACGGATTTTCAATAAAAATGTAATGTGGATCCTATGGGGAAAAAAAAAGGTCCTCTGTATTTTCAATACAAAGCATTGCTACATATTAAATAAACAATATCTTATTATAATTTGAGTTTTTTTGTGTCACTCATGTCTAGATGGCATTAGGTTACTTGACAGAGAGGGAGGTAATTTCTGATAATATAGTCACACCCATTCTCCCTCCTGCCCCTGGGTTTTGAATAAACTGCTTTCAATCCCTTTGTCATTACTGACTAGCTGTATAATAAGCATGTTACTTAACTGCCGGAGACTCATCTTTCTACTGGAAAGCAGCAGTATTATTATCTTCCTCTTGGGACCACTCTGAGAGTTAACTGAGCTTACTGTGTGGAGGTTCCAAGAACATAATAACTGTACAATAAACGCTAGCTGCCTTACTTTCCCAGTATTGTGTTATTGTAGGAGCTGGGATATTGTAGGAGTTATTGTAGGATATGGTCAACTGGCTCAACCCAGTGAGATGACATCCCTCACCCCCGTATCCTCAGAAAAGTTAGGAAAAGATAGGGGAAAATCGTCAAGAGTATCCAGGCTGCACATATTGAAAATGGACTGTCTGATAAATTTTGACCGTTGCATGTCCCTGTCATCACTACATCACTACAAGCAAGAGAATGAATATCTCCATCATCCCCAGAGTTTTCTCGCAAGTCTTGGGAATCGCCCCCTTCGGCCCCTCTCTACTACTCCCATTGTCCTGTTCCCAGGTAACCGCTAATATGCTTTCTTTAACTATCCAGATTGTTTTCTTCTTACTGAATTTTGAGAGCTCTTTACATATTCTGGAAATAAGTCCTTCAGCAGTGATATAATTTTTTTTTTTTCTTCCCAGTTTGTGTCTTCAGTTTGAGTTTGACATTTTCTCATGATCAAACTGGGGTTGAAGGACTTGTGGGGCACATGGAGTCTCACAGAGAATATGGAATATCTCATGGCATCTTACTGGGGTACCTGCTACAGAGACGACTTACCACTGGTGATGATGACCTAGATCACTCGGTCAAGGTTGTATCTGCCAAATTCCTCTACCATAAAGTTACTTTTAATCCACTTCTTTGGAAGTTGGTGAATGAAGTTTCACCATCTGGAAGGGAAAATATGTACATATATTATTTAGATTTTTCTGTAAGGAAGTTTATCTCTCCTCCCCATTTGTTTATTCACTTATTTATATCAGTATGAACTCATGGAGATGTTTTGCATTCTTTTGATATGTTCCCAACCTTTTGTTTTTTTACTTCCTTATTTTCTCTGCATTATAAAGTTGCTCCAAGCTCATCTTGTATTTTTTCTGACCCAGCCCTAGAGTTAGCTATTTCTCAAGGGTCTTTTCTTCCTTGTATCAGAGAATGGTATTTAGAAATGAAGATTTCAGGATAGTGGCTGTGCTCCTTGCTGGTGCTACTACCGTTTCGAGGCCTGGGAGGTATTGTTTATTTCCTTTGGAAGTTCCTGTATATTTCAGAGGGAGATTGAGCAAATAGCAATTATCAAGTCATATAAGACAGTTCTACTAAAAGTACAATCCATGAACCATCAGCATCAGTATCACTTGTGAATTTATTAGAAACAAATCTTGAAACTTACCTCAGACTTGCTGAATCAGAAACTGAGGGCTGAGCCCAAGACTCTGTGTTTTAATAAGCACTCGGGGTGATCTTTTGCACATTTCAATTTGAGAACCACTGATTTAAGAAGTGATTTATAAAGCTTGAAATTGGGCAATGTGATGACCCCAGCTTGGTTTTTCTTTTTCAGCATTTGCTTAGCAATTCGGGGTCTTTTCTGGTTCCATATAAATTTTAGGATTGTTTGTTCCAGGCTTTTGAAAAAATCCAGTGGAATTTTGATTGGGTTGGCATTGAACGTATAGATTGCTCTGGGCAGTATAGACATTTTAACAATGTTTATTCTTCTGATCCAGGAACATGGAATGCTTTTCCACCTTTTTGTGTCTTCTTCAATTTCTTTCATGAGCGTTTTGTAGTTCTTCGAGTACAGATCCTTCACCTCTGTGGTTAGGTTTATTCCCAGGTATCTTATGGTTTTTGGTGCTATCGTAAATGGAATAGATTCCCTAATTTCTCTTTCCACAGATTCATTGTTAGTGTATAGGAAAGCAACTGATTTCTGTGCATTGATTTTGTATCCTGCCACCTTACTGAATTGCTGTATGAGTTCTAGTAGTTTGGGGGTGGAGTCTCTTGGGTTTTCCATATAGAGTAACGTGCCATCTGCGAAGAGAGAGAGTTTGACTTCTTCATTGCCAATTTGAATATTTTATTTCTTTTTGTTTTCTGATTGCTGTTGCTAGGACTTCTAGCACTATGTTGAACAAGAGTGGTGAGAGTGGGCATCCTTGTCTTGTTCCTGATCTCAACGGGAAGGCTGTCAGTTTTTCCCCATTGAGAATGATATTTGCTGTGGGCTTTTCATAGATAGACTTGATGATGTTGAGGAATGTTCCTTCTATCCCTATACTTTGAAGAGTTTTGATCAGGAACGGTTGCTGAATTTTGTCAAACGCTTTTTCTGCATCAATTGGGAGGACCATGTGGTTCTTCTCTCTTCTCTTATTGATCTGTTCTATCACATGGATTTATTTGTGCATGTTGAACCACCCTTGCATCCCAGGGATAAATCCCACTTTGTCAAGAACCAATTATCTTATGGTCCCACTTACGTGCTGAGTGTAGATAAAAACATGGAAGGCATTGTGAGAAGGAAGGGAGGGGTGTATGGGGGGAAACCAGAGGGGGAGATAAACCATGAGAGACTGGACTATGAGCAACAAACTGAGGGTTTTGGAGGGGCAGGGGGTGGGCGTTGGGCGAGCCTGGTGGTGGGTATTGAGGAGGGCACGTATTGCATGGAGCACTGGGTGTGGTGCATGAACAATAAATCTTGTAACACTGAAAAAATAAAATAAACATATTTGGGGGAAAAAAAGAAGTGATTTGTAGAAACCCCGAGTTAACTATTGTGTTTTGTACTTATTCCAATACCTCCTACAGGGGGCGCTCCAGACAATTGCCAACCTGGTCGGCTTCTTAATCTAGCTACAGTCTCAGCCCTTGAATTCTTACTATTCTGATGATGAAGACCCATCACACAGGGAAAGATACACAGGCCACATAGAAGAAGCAAAAACAAGAACAAAAGAACCAATTTTCAACCAACTACCAGAAAACCAAATGTAGTAGCATACAAAAAGGACAATAAACCACGACCAAGTGGGATTTATCTTAAGAATATAAGGTTGGTTTAACATCTGAAAATCAATTAATTTCATACAATATCAATGGGATAAAGGACAAAACCACATGGTTATGTCAACAGATACAGAAAAGCATTTGACAAATTCAGTACCTCTCCACAATAAAAACGCTTAAACTAAGAAGAGAACTTCCTGACCTAATAAAGAGTGTCTGTAAAAAATAACATCATACTTAATGGTAAATGAATGAATGTTTTCTTTTTAATTTACAGACTTATTGTGAAGACTGAATGAGTAGTAATGTGTGTATAGTGCCCACAATGGAACTAGGCATATACGGTCACAGTTATAGAAATACTTGGTGTAGGGGCACCTGGGTGGCTCAGTTGGTTAAGTGTCTGACTCTTGATTTCAGGTTATGATCTTGGGGTCTTGAGATCAAGCCCTGTGACAGCTCTGCCCTGAGTGAGAAGCACGCTTAAGATCTCTCTTTCCCTCTCCCTTGGCCCATCCCCCAGCCCACTTGTACTTGCTCTCACTATCTCTCTCTCAAAAAAAAAAAATTAGTGTAGTTTCTTTCTTTCTTTCTTTCTTTCTTTCTTTCTTTCTTTCTTTCTTTCTTTCTTTCTTTCTTTCTTTCTCTTTCTTTCCTTCCTTCCTTCCTTCCTTCCTTCCTTCCTTCCTTCCTTCCTTCCTTCCTTCCTTCTTTCTTTCTTTCTTTCTTTCTTTCTTTCTTTCTTTCTTTCTTTCTTTCTTTCTTTCTTTCCTTCTGTCCCTCCTTCCTTCCTTCCTTCTTTCTTTCTTTCTTTCTTTCTTTCTTTCTTTCTTTCTTTCTTTCTTTCTTTCTTTCTTTCTTTCTTTCTTTCTTTCTTTCTTTCTTTCTTTCTTTTCCATTTGGGATTTTGATATAAAGGTAATGCTGATTTTCAGCCAAATCCCTACTATTGGGGGATACTCTATAGCCAGTTTGTCCTGAGTTGTAGGGTCTGATCCCTCCCTAGCCCAACCCCAGCTCTGAGTTCTAAGTGTTGTTTTCCCAACACAGCTGAGAGTCAGGCTCAGACAGAGGCACCCAGAGTCACCATCTGTAGGATAGGACTATGCGATACGCTTTTGAACAGACCAGAGGCCAGGTTTGGTTTTGTTAATTGCATGCTGAGCTGTCACCTAGAGCTTAGTGAAGGGTATGAACATACCCATAAATTATCCAGTATTCGAAGGTAATTTTGATATTCCTATCGGGATCCTCTTCATGCTCAAGTGAGCATGCGGTATTTTGCAAAGGTAAGCATTCCGAGGGAGCAGTTAATTATTTGAAACTTGGGTGCTTGGGTGAGTGCAAACAGAAACTGATAGATCCTAGGAGTGGTTCAGCACAGGACATGAATTTACAATCGTTAGTGGGGGGTTTGCTTGGGAACTAGTCAAAACGTAAGCGTGACCCACTGGATATTTCACAATTCACAAGGGGTTCACTGTGGCAGTCATGCGGTACAAAGGGAATCCTAGGGATTTCTGTGTCTCTGCTGGGAGGCAGGGTCGCTCCTGAGCAGCACTGTTATCGTGAGGTTAGGGTGGTGGGGTGAGGACAACAGTGAATCACAACTATTGAGGGAATGGAAGGGCACGGAAATTCTTCCAGGGCTTGGGAGAAGGGGACATTTAATTTCAGATCCATCTCCTTTTGTGGCTTTTTCTACTCCTCCCGCTGGACCTGCTGATGGTTCTAACTACAGACTTGAGCCTGGGGGAAATTCTGAGCCAATCTCAACAGGCAAAGGCAAGGCCTCTCAGTCTTTCATCTTTTTGTCTTTTCATTTACTTAGCACACACATGGTGATGGGCATTGTTCAGGGCACAAAGGGATATGGGAGATAGCATAGAAGGTGTGATCCCTCCCCGGAAATAGCTCACTGCCTAGGGTTGGAAATGGACACATAAATCACCCTAATCTTTGATTTGTTCTTTTAGGTCCTGCCCTGCCCTAGAGTTAGTCCTGCCTGACTCTGGCTTGCTCAACAAATCCAGCCCTATGACTTTCCATTCCAGCCGAACGCGACCAGAAAGTGACGGTGCCTTGTGCCTAGCTTCTGAATTATGGGGTTGTCTCACACGCAGCAAAGTGAAGGAGGAAGGCCTTCAGAAGTATGAAGGAGGTAGTGAGGACCTAGTAGTGAGAAGGCAAGGTTGCCAAGAGCAGGTGGGGACAGGAATAGAACATCTGACAGCACAAGGAGGAAGGGGGCAATGCATTCTATCCACTTCTGCATCTCTAGTAGCTAAAGCTTAATGGGTTAGATTTGTTATAAAAAAGGAGTTTTGTATGATTCCCAGTATTTTATAGTGGTCAGGATGAGTGATTTAAAGTCAGTCCAACCTGAATTCAAGACAGTACTTTTCTTAGACTCAGATAAAAGGCGTCCCTGACCAGTCCCCATACCAACACACTTTCCTAAAATTTTCCAAGTGCCTCTCTGGTGTTTGGGACCAGGCAAAACCAACAGTACTGTCCAGGTGGGATGCTCTGATCCCAGATGGGACCTGAATGGGTTTTGTCCTTGTTTCTCCCATTGGGGGCTATCTCTGACCCTCTTCCCCATGCACAGGGTCAACCAGATGTCCCTTTCTTTTTTCCAGGAAAGCCTGGCAATCCAATTACTTCTGCTGGCTAACATGGTATTTCTTTCACATGAGATGAGCTGCCTCAATAGTACCAAGGTGCTGATTTTGGTATCTCGCTCCTATACCCTTGGGCTTGCGCTGTGTGTGTGCCTGTGCTTAGACTCACCTGTCCATGTTCTGCCCACAGGGCTGGCTACAGATCCACGGGTGGTGGGGGTGGTAGCAGGCTTCCTGTACCCTGTGCGCCCCTCCTCAGGCTTCACACTGTGTGCAGCAAGAGACAGTTACTTCCTGGGTGGGACTTGAACTATATTGGACCATGCAGATATTCCTGTGCAGAAAGAACTGTTCTTGCTATGCCAAGATCACCCACCTATTTGGGGAGAAACTATCTCGACTCCATGATTTCTCTTCTCTTCTAATCCATACCTTGGTTCTGAGAGAGAGAGAGAGAGAGAGAGAGAGAGAGAGTGGGAGAGATTAAAATGACCTTAAGGAGTTAAGGTTGGGGGAGGGACTATGGATTTTTATAAGAAAACAAGGAATCAAATTTGTTTTCTTCGGAGAAGAGAAGGCAAATGGGTGGTTTAATTCTTGCTTTTAAGCACAGGCAATGATTTGACGCAGGGGATACAGATAAATTATTCTTTATACCTGCAAAGACTAGCAAAAGGGACCAAAATTAGATTAGAGCCAGAGAGATTTCAGAAAGATAAAGGGTAACCTAACCAGGTCTCCCCTTAAGCCCCCAACCCCCCAGGATGTTCAGAGGGAATTAGACACTCACTCACTCAACCCCTGCTCTTTGTCAGGGGGTCCTGGGGGATGGGGAGGGGGAGTGAGATGCAGCTGTGGTCCCAGCCCTTTTTACCCAGATCAGCTTCAGTGGAAATGTGGTGTTTCACTGGTGGCCCTGAAGAGGTGAAAGTCTCAGCCCTAGGAGCAAATAGAAAGAACTAGGGTTTTCAGGAAACATCCTGAGCAGCAGAGAAGCACATCTGGGCTTATGTCTCCCCTTCCTTCACTATAAAAAGGGATCACAGGGCGCCTGGATGGCTCAGTGGTTTAAAGCCTCTGCCTTCGGCTCAGGTCATGATCTCAGGGTCCTGGGATCAAGCCCTGCATTGGGTTCTCTGCTCAGCAGGGAGCCTGCTTCCCCCCCTCTCTCTGCCTGCCTCTCTGCCTACTTGTAATCTCTCCCCTGTCAAATAAATAAATAAATAAAATCTTTAAAAATAATAATAATAAAAAGGGATCACAAACTTACTTTTTGCTCTTTTATGTCTAGGAGAAGTTGAGATTTATATGCAAAAATAAGTTCCTTGCAGGATTCAGAGTCCGAACACCCCAGTCTGCATCAGCTGAAATTTCTGTACATCATATTCTGGGTGCACGAAGTATTCCCACCCTTTCCCAAATATGCCCTGCTGCTTGACATCTTCTTTGCTTAAAATGAGCTTCCCTATGCTGCCCCCTCCCTCTCCTGGCTAATTCCTACTCATCCTTTAAGGCCCAGCTTAAATGTCATTGCCTCTGGGAAATGTCCCTCACTGCCTCAGGCTGAATCAAACTGGGTCCTATTTCTGTGGTGCTGAGTTTCTTTGTCCACACTACTGTCTCCCTTCTGGACTGAACTCATTGTGGATAAGAGTTGTGTTTCCACCTGTCAGTTGGTCATAAGCAAATGATTGCTGGGCACCTACTATGCACCTACTACTACCTACCGGGCCAGCCCGGTCCCATGCCAGGCGCTGAAGAGCCACCTGTGAACAAGATAGATGGAATTACTCCATTCTGGGGGCCACTAACAGAAAAAGACAATTTGATGAGCAAAAGTCATGTGGATGAAGAGGGTAGGGAAATGGGTCATAGACAGAGCGAACAGCATATTTAAGTATTGGTGGCCAGATTTGGCTGGTACATTTAAGGGAGAGAAAGAAGCTCTTTCTCAGGAGAATAGTATTAGCAAGAGACTGGTGAGAGATGGGGACAGGGAGGGGACCAAGGGACACATTACTCTGTACCTCTTGAGCTCGTTAGGGGAATTAAACTGCATCCTACGAGCAAGGAGGAAATGTCTGAAGGGTTTTAAGGAGGGAAGAGGCATCTCCTACGTGCACACTAAAATGATCCCAGCTGCAATTTGAGCAACAGCTGGGAAGGAGGTGTTATCGGAGGCGAGGACAGCAGTTAGGAAGAGTTCCGTTGAAATAATGGCCTGGTCCAACGTGGTAACAGAGGGAAGAGGACAGGTGGGTTGTTGGCAAGGTGTCCTGCAAGTGTAGCAGACAGAGTTTAGTGGTTTGTTGGTGGTTTACAGGTGGCGCGTGGAGGTGTTGATTGAGGGGAGGACACGATAGAAGCTTCCAGGATCCTTTCTTGGACAATGTTTAATGGAGGCGGCATTCATTTCCTAGGGCGGCTATCACAAAATCTCACAAGCTGGATGGCTTAGAACACCGGACGTTTGTTGCCTCAGTTCTGGAGGCTGGAAGTCTGCAATCAAGTGTTGGCAGTGCTGTGCACCTTCCGAAGGCTCTGTGGAAGGATCTGTTCCAGGCTTCTTTCCTGGCTTCCGGTAGCCATAGGTGTTCCCGGACTGATAGGTAGCTGTGTGTTTCCTCTGTCTCTTCTCATGGTGTTCTTCCCATGTCTGCGTATCCAAATTTCCCCTTTTCATAAGGACATCAGTCCTATTGGAATAGGCCCACTCTACTTCAGTATAACTTCATCTTGATTAATTACATCTGTAATTAACCCATTTCCAAATACGGTCACATTACGAGGTACTGGGGATGAGGATTTCACTGTATGAATTGCAGGGGGGCGCAATTCTACCTGTCTAGAGGGGTGGTATCATTCCCTGAGACAAAGAGCTCATGTGGCAAGACAGGTTTGGCAGTAAAGAGATGCAACCTTGAACTTGGGGGCACGTTGCATCTAGTGGCCCTGCAGAAAACTCACGAGGAGGTGCCCAGAAAACGATTTGATATATTGGGTTGGTGCTTAGGAGAAGAGGGCTACGGGCTAGGGATGTAGATTTGAGTGTCTAGCATATAGGGTGGATAAGATGGTGAGCCTTTGGGGAGGGCCAGACCACGTGGGAAAAATGACCAGCTTATCTTTCCACCCCAGCATCTAGCTGAGCCCCTCCATTTCTCCAAACGTTGAATGAATATGTGTGTGATGAGATAAAACTGTTCTGTCAAATCTCCATTAGTTGGAGATCAGAAGGCTTTGCCTGGGTGACAGCTTGCCCGGCTTGGGGTCTGTGACGGGAAGGGAATGCACTTTGTGGGAATGAGAAACAAGCATTCTTGGGTTGCACCTTACATTCTCCCCCAGCCTAATTTAGTAAATGTGTTGCAAGCGTCACGCCCAGCATCTCCCAGGGAAAGCCAGGAGGTCAGGGTGAGGGATCCGAGGGTCGTGCCCATCTCCTGACTTGTAGGAACGGAGTGGTAGAAAGGTGACAGAGCCAGACTGTGTTTTGAAGCAACATTTATACCCTTCTTACTTGAAAATCTTCCCGTTTGCCATCGGCCCAGCTCTTACTAAACCAAATTTGGTATTCAAGTTTCCAAATAAAGCCTTTTCCTACACCACCTCCTTTCCCCCCAAATCCTGAGACTGATGGTGATTTGATCCTGGGGGACTTTGGGGCCTGGGGGTTCTCCCACCTGGCCGCCCTGGGACAAGTGCTGCAGGGGGGCCATGGGGCTCTGTTACCAGCTGCTGGGCGGTTGGTGGATCCAGCCTTCTTTGTGCCCGTTGCCTGGTGACATCCAGAGGCCCCTATCTCAGAGCCACACGCTGGCCTGCTATTGGTCCGGTGGTGGCATTTGTTGACAATAGACACTTCCCTGGCCCTGGACTCCTTGGGAGCTTGAGTTTCAGGCTACAGTGCTTGTCCAAATGCTGTTCCTTAACCCATTATGTCCCCTGCCAGGAAGGCTGGGCTGCAGCCATGAAGCCACTGCCGGTACCCCCACCCCAGCGCCAGGACAGTGTTCTCTGTGTGGGGGGCGTGCAGCTGGCCTGGGGGTTCTTTGCTGCCCTGCTTTGGTGGCAGGACGAGGTTTTCCTCCCTTCTCACCTCTGCCTGGATTTTCCCAGACAACAGTTTAAACAAACAGACTTTGTTGGCTTAATCACATGGGAGCTGAGCTAGGAAAGGCAGTCACGGGCAGCCAGAGAAATGTTTGTGTGGGTGCTGAATGCCACAGAGTCGGGAAGACTTAAACCTCTTGCCGGGTGCCCAGGCACCTGTGGAGGAGACCTACACTTTCCGGGTTCGGAGGTGGGGTCAGGCAGGTGGGGAGAGGTGAGAAGAAGACCGAGGTGACTATGGAGGAAGTAAAAGGGCAGGAAGCAAGACAGAAAAGGGATTCTGGAGGCCTCCAGGATGGACCCTGTTGGATCCATGAGTGAATTCAAGGCCCAGAGGGGTGGTGCCATTTATGGAGGCCAGTTCTCTGCTCGGGTGAGCACCTGGGGTGTCTGGACTCCTCAGGCAGCTCCCTGGGGGCCTCCCCACCTTCCGCCCCAGCCACCCTTTGGAGAATAGGTCAGCTGAAGGTCAGAAGGGAGATGAGCAAGATCAGGGCAGCTACGGCAAGGACCAGAGCTTGCCCAGTTAATGGGAGTTTTGCATGGTTCCTCACAGTGCTTAGCTTTGATCTTTTAAACCTGGTCTCGGTTGAAGGAATGTGGAGGCCCAGCCTCCTGGCTAAGCCCTGACTCCCACTCCTACGCCCTCATGCCTCTCTGTTCTCCCAACTATAACAAAACCATTCACATTCCAGTGGGGAAAGCAGAGGATCTTGCCAAGACCAAGCAAGGCTATGTGTCAGGTATGAGGCAACGCTGGGAAACAAGAGGAAGGAGAAGTCCTTCCTTCCTTCTGTTGACCTTTGTAGCCAACTGCCCAACCTTGACCTATACACCAAGAGGAGGCCCCAAGAGGATCTCAGAATGGAAGAGGAAGTCCTGGGGGTTCCAAGCGGTGTCTTCCAGATTAACTGATCTCTGTTGACGGTGGCCCTACTTACTCTATAACAAGTAGGGTTTGGAGTTGAGGCACAAGGGCCATGGCCATGTGGACACATGGAGACATGTGTCCCAGCGACCCTTAGGTTTCTTTCTAGGGCCTCTGGAACCCAGGTCCTGGTTGTCTCTGCTGAAGGGCACCGTTGGGCTGGATGCAATGAAAAGACTCCCCATCACCAGGGCTGTGGACCACTTTTGTGCAGCTCCCGTCATTTCCTGAGGTCATCTTTCTGACAGCAATGGTTACTTCTCTGGCTTTGTAGTGTAGCACTCCCTTTTCTGTTCATGTGAGAACCAGGGAAACAAGGAGCCCAGTGCAGGTGCAAGGTGCCTGCTGAGAATACAGTGGTACTTTTCCGCCATCAGTTTCCTCCCCCACTTGGACCAAGAACTGGTGGGAAATATCTCCTGAAGAGCATACATCTAGGTTTTAGTTCTATTTCTTTTTTTTTTTTTTTTTTAGAAAGAGCTGACTGGTTCTAACTTAAGCATAATCACCATCCAACATTTTATGGGTATTTGTTTTGTTTGCCTTTCTTCGTAGGCCTTCTTGAGAACAGAAGTGTTAGGATAAGAAATATGGCAAGAGAGCCACTCCAATACTGGAAGTGGAGAGAAGGTGGACTTCAGGCAGCATGAGCCAGGAACCTTGAAATCAATTTCGAGAAAAATCCTACAACAGCATTTCTTAGAGAGTGTATTGATTGGCTACGGCTATTTTAACAAAGTGCTGGAAACGGGATGGCGTTGTCTCCGATTTCTGAGGGCTAGAAGTCTGAGATCAGGGTGGTGGCAGGGTGGGTTCCTTCTAGGGGTTTTGAGGGAGAATCTGTTCCCTGCCTTCCTCCTAGTTTCTGGTGCTGGCCCTCTTCAGCTTTCCTGGAGAAACACAACCCCTATCTTTGCCTTCATTTTCATGGGATATTCTCCCTGTGTGTGTGCCCATGACCACATTTCCCTTCTTTATGAGGACTCCAGTCATATTGGGTTAGGGGCTCACCTTCCTCCACTCTACTCATCTTAACTAATAATCTCCACAGTGATTTCCAAATAAAGGCACATTCTAAGGCACTGAAAGTTAAACCTTCAGCATGTGAATCTGGGGGGAACACAAGCAAACCAGAGAGCTTCAGAGCATTTGGTAGAAAATTAGTCATCTCTAGAAGCATTGGTGCCTTTCAGTGGAACTGGATTTGCTCCTTCACAGGGTCAAAGATGAGTGACCAGGTTTACCCAGAGGTGTGGGCGGAGCCCAGGACCCAATCGCCCGATGGCCACGCCAACAGAGATGACCTCCTCCCGTATCACGTAAGGGCTGACTTCTCGTTTGTTCTGGGGGCTCTCATTCACAAGTTTGTGAATTTGTGAATTTGACAAGGGCCTGGTGAGCAAGTAGCTACCATAGTTTCTGGTATGGCTGTCATTATATACCCAGAGAGGCAGTTATCAGAATCATTTTTGACGAAATCTCTAAAGCTTGAAAAACAATCTCCTATCACTTCCCTTGTCATCATACTACTTCCTTTTAATTTCCAAAACTCATTTGCACCTCTTCCCACAGAGTCTGTCTGAATGAAAGCAAATCTCAGTTTTCGCCAGGAATAACAGTGCCAGAGGAGTGTGGGTGCAGGGCCCTAACCGCCCAAGCTTGGGCCTCCATTTCCCGCCATTGTTCCCAGAGTCAGGTTCCCAAACACTCATTTGGGCTGTCCTGGGGGGAGTTTTTCCAGATAAAAATGGCCTGGTTGGCTGCCAGTGATTTCAGGCAGGTTCACAGCCCCAAACCTGTTTTATCTCCCATGCTTATCACTTACCATCAGCTGCCAGGAGACAGACAATAGGAGCAAAGAGGCATTTTGGCTGAGCCAGGTCTTAGGTAGTCCCAGGGGTTTTAGAGGCCTCCGGATAACGAGACTCAGGCAGTCTGACCGGGTCCCTCTAGGGTCCCCTGCTAGGAGTCCTCTCGCATTAAAGCAGCATGGATTCAGTGTGGTCCCATGCCATTTCCTTGCAGCCCATGATGGCAGAAATGGATCTCTGTGTATACTGATTTGTCCTCTCCTCAGACCTGCTGTTTCAGGAAGCCCAGAATGACAGTGAATGTCCAAAGGTTCAGGGAAGAAGGAGTTCCAAAGGACCTTTCAGAAAGTTGGGTTGGATTTCCTTCTTTCCTTCTTTCCTTCCTTCCTTCCTTCCTTCCTTCCTTCCTTCCTTCCTTCCTTCCTTCCTTCCTTCCTTCCTTTCTTCCTTCCTTTTTTGGTTTTGTTTGGTTTTTCCCCTGAAAATTTCATTTAACTTAAAAAAAAAAAAATAGCCCTGATGGTAAAATTAGTGAAATCTGAATTTCAAACTCAAAACTCCCTAGATTGTACTGTCAATTCCCTGTTTTTGATATTGTACTACAGTTATGCAAGTGCACATTTTGGGCAACTTCCTGTGAAGCTGTAATTATTTTAAAGTAAAAAAAAAAGTTCCTTAAAAAGTAATCCTTATGGTTTTCCAAAACCCAGTCAATATGCCCTGTCTTTGAAAAGCCACAGAGCTTACTTACGAGCTGAGAGCACAGGACTTAGGCCACATAGACTTCAATTCAAATGCAGCTTGTACACCTACAAGCTGTGTGATTTTAGGTAAGCTACTTAATCCTTCTGAGCTTGTTTCCTTATCTAGAAGATAAATCTGAGAGCTTCCCTGATGGGGTGAGGGTGGGGACGGAGTGAGGCAACTCAAGGAAAACACCTAATGGGGTGACTGGTAAAACACTTAAAAATGTCCCCTTTAAAACAGTAACTTATTGAATAGAGGAGCCATGCATGTGTTTTTAGCAAGATCAGAAAGCCATGTGTGTGGCTCAAAGAATTTTTCTAGAGGCCTCAATGGTGAGTCAAGAGGGTCCACATCTGGACATGATTCGAACATGAGTCAAATGCCTGATAAAGAATTGTTAGGGGGCGCCTGGGCGGCTCAGTTGGTTAAGCAGCTGCCTTTGGCCGAGGTCATGATCCTGGAGTCTCGGGATCGAGTCCCACATCGGGCTCCCAGCTCCACGGGGAGTCTGCTTCTCTCCCTCTGACCTTTGCTCCTCTCATCCTCTCACTTTCTCTCTCTCTCAAATAAATAAATAAAATCTTTAAAAAAAAAAAAAAGAATTATTAGAATTCTGCCCTAATTTTTTCCCCCTATAAATTGTCCAGAGTTCCAAGTTTCCTAATGTGGAACTAGATGAAACAATTAACGTCAGAGAATGAGCACATTCCATTTCCACTGCAAATAGGGATTGGCCACAACCTACCAGCCAGGTGCCCGAGGCTGGGTGGGGCGAGGAGCAACAGGGGCTAGAAGGCGTTAGGCTCCGTTGGTGCCTAACTCCTGTGTGAGATGGAGGGACACACAAGTTTGTGAAATATGCCAGGGACCAGCCCTCCAGGAAGAGAAGGGCCGTCTGGTCCAGGAGAAGCCTCTTGGCCACCTATCAGCACCTCCCAGAGACTTAAGAATAGGCCCCGAAGCCAGTTATTGGCACACCCTTTCTACTCTACCTCCCTGTCCCAAGCCCTATGTTTCAGGCATCCCAGTCACCCATTATTTCTCAGACCCACTGGGGTTTCTCCAACCGGGTGGTCTATCCACTCTGGAAGTCCCTCCTTCCACCTGCTCCTTTATTCTCATTCACCTTGGATGGTTCCAGCCACCCATTTTTCAAAGCAACTCCATCAAATGCTTTATCTCCTTGGAAACCTTCTCTGCACCACCATTCAGAGGTCCTCCCTCCTCCATGAAATAATCCCGCCCCTGGTTTGTCTGCCTTTACCACATTCATTCAACAAAAATCTATTGCATTTGGCACACAGAGCTCTGTGCTGGTATCCTGAGGCGTGGCAGTGGGTGACGGAGTGTGTGTGTGCATATGCTGGGGTTGGGGGGGTGCAGGCTGGGTTGGGTGATGAACGCACTGTCACACAAATAAATGTACTTGCAAACCATGTCAAGTGCTCTAAGGGAATAAGGGGATTATGAAAGAACTGTGATGTGTGTTTGAAGGGCAAAGGCCATTCTGAGAAATGAACACTTAAACTGAGGCCTGATGGACTAGTTAGAGTTGTCTGTGACCTCAGTGAAGAGGGCGGGTAGGAGTCTTTCATGAAGGACATTAGATAGGTAGCCCACACAGCTGGAGAAGGATGGGGTGTTTGAAGGAGGCCAGTGAGGAAGCACAGGGAGTGAGGGGTATGATGTCCAATCATGGAGGATTATGAGATCATGCATGGAAGCATTTTTAAAAATGTCCCAAGTATGATAGAAGCCATTTTATTTTATTTTATTTTATTTTATTTTTTTGATAGAAGCCATTTTAAAGGCTTTGACACAAACAAGTCATGTGGTCCGATATGTAATTTTATTTATTTTTAAATATTTTATTTACCTGACAGAGAGAGAGAGAGAGAGTATAAGCAGGGGAAGCCACAGAGGGAGAGGGAGAAGCAGACTCCCCACTGAGCAGGGAGCCCGACACAGGGCTTGATCCCAGGACCCCAGGATCATGATCTGAGCTGAAAGCAGACACCCAACTGACTGAGCCACCCAGATGTCCCTGATATGTAATTTTAAATACTCCTCTGGCTGCTGTCCAAAACCAGAAGCCAGAATACAAGAGTGGCCAACAAGAAGAGATTGTACCCTCTCCATATGAGTGATGGTGTTGAATGTAGGGACTGTGAGCAGAGGAGAGATCCTAGATCTATTTGGGAGGTCTGGCATTTTATTGGATGTGGAGACTGAGGGAGAGGGAGGTACTTTGGATTACTCCCAGACTGGACATCTGAGTGGATAATGGGGCCACCCAATGAGAAGAGCCATGCTGAAAGAACATGTTTAGGTGGACATGTCTGAGGTTCAATTTTAGATATAACACTGCCAGTAGAGATGTCAAGTAGGCAGTTGTATAGATTAATCTTGACTTGGGAAGAGAGGTCAGGGCTGGAGACATACATTTGGAAAGCCATCAACATATAGGTTTAAGCCATGTGATGGAGGAGATTGCTTTGGACCAAGGTATAGGAAGGAACGAGAAGAGACAGGAAGAGGAGAGGAGGAAAAGGAAGAACATATGGGATCAAGCTTCAGAGAACCTAAGGATCTACTTTGTATTAGAATCATCTCTGCTCCTTTGATCCTACCTCTGCCTCCTTCTCACAGAGAGAACAGAGCCTTTGGCTTGTCGCAAGGGCCGGTGCACTTTAGACTGCCCTCAAGGAGCCTGTAGTCTAGGAGAAGAGATATGACACGTACAAATGTCCAGGTTATAAGAGTGATGAATCTATGGCCTGTTTTAGATTTTTAAGACTGTCAATGGGACAGCAGACAGTTGTCTCATGGACATTCTTCCCATCTCCATAATGGAGTCCCTACCTTGCACTTTATTTCAATTGTACACTTGCAGTTGTGAGGCCCTTTGGGACACTGACTGATATGATTAAACATCTTGTATATTTCTCAAATCTAGTGAGCTCATTCCTGGGAGAGATATCACTGCCCTCTTATTTTGTACCTTGTGTTCCTGCCATCACCTCCTTAGTGCTTCCTGCCTCAAATCTCTTCCCATTTGGGCCCATTCTTCACATTGTAGCCAGAGGGATCTTGAACCGCAAATCTGGGGTTGATCCCATGTTTAAGATCTTCGGTAGTGTACCACAACCCCCAGGATAAATCCAACTTCTAAGCCCAGTATTCCAGACTCTCACTTTACATCTTATTCATTCCATGCTTTGGCAACAATCTCTGTCTGGGCAAGAGGCGGCTGCTTACGATCTCCTTCTACACACTCGGCTGTTCCCCAGCTCTGGGCCCCAGTTCTGCTCTTGAAAACATGCTTTCTCCCCACCTTCGGCTGACCAACTTCTATTCATTCGTCAAGACTGAGCCAGGACAGAGATCACATAGGAAGCCTCTTGCACCTGCACTCACCCTATTGTACGACCACTCTCTCCCGAGGATCTGGTTTCCACCAGTAGAACTGAATCTCTTGAAGGCCATCACGGTCTCTTCTTCATCCCAGCACCTCCAGCACGTACCACGGTTTCAGGAAAATAACAGTCACTCAGTGAATACTTGTTGAAATAAAATGAAAGGGGGGATAAAGTACTGGGGTGTAGTAAGTGCCAAGTGAGTAGTACAGAAAATAAGCATCAGAGAAAGGAGGAAGCAGTCACTTCCAGAGGAGAGAGTCCCAGAAAGCTTCACAGATAAGGAGAATTTCTGCTGGGGCTTGCAGGATGAGATAACACACGTGCTGAAGAAGGATGGTGTCAGTCTGATTGGGTGAGGTAGAAAGAAGTGGGGAGGGCATTCCATGGAGGTCGGGGGGGGGCAAAGGTTTCTAGGTGGCACAACACCAGGCAAGTTTAGGGAGCAATCAAAAGACTGCTTTGACTGGAGCAGAAGATTTGCAGCTGGGAAGACAAGTGGGTTTGAAACACGGGTGGGGGCAGGCAACAGCGCAGAGGGGTCTCATACTTTTTTCCAGAGCGATCCACATACAAGAGCCACGATGCTGCCTTCCCCACCTCCCCTCCCACCCCTGCCCCCCACCTCCCCGCCATCCTTCCCATCGAGAAGGTATAAATTTGAACTTGATTAGGGAGGTCTATGGACAACGCAAGCAAAACAAACAATCGGGGCTATGAGATAGGGGCAGAGTGGGTGAGGTGTGGGATTAGGTCATTACTGCTGCTTCTATAGCCTGAACAATAGGCCAACATACCTGACTGGCTTTTATTTTCCTTCGTCTCTTCAGTTTTGCCTGAATCAGACAGCAGCTGAACTGACCTAGGAAAACACTTATTTTAAGCAGGAAATGCAGCAGGGAGGAGAATGGGAAATCCTAAAATCATGCCAGGAGAGGAAGCAGTCAGTTCTGGTCAGGCTAAGAAGAAGGGGCCTACTTGGCCCACTGGGCTCCTGGCCTGCTCTTGGGAACTGCCTACTTGGGAGGCACTCGGCAGGGTAGGACGGCGACGGCTGGGCGCGTGCCGTGGGGGCCAACAACACCAGCGGTACTCTGTGTTTGGAGAAGGAAAGCAGAGAATGTGTTTGGGCAACACACAGGAGGGCTCTGTCCCCTCACCAGCTCCACCTGCATCCTGTGTGTGAGTCAAAAGGGAGAGCAAAAAAGACATTGGAAAGGGAGTTCCCAGCCAGCAGCCAGTCCACTTCCCTGCTATTTATTGGCTCTATGGTCTTCACAGGCCACTGAAAATCCCCAAGACGTGGTCTTCTTTCCCTTCTATCATTCTCAGGAGGGTGGTGGGTTAAGGGTTTTTTCCAGATCTCAAGTTCTATGACTCTCCCATGATCTGGCTCCAAAAACCAGAACCAATAGGATGTATCTAGAGAGAAACAGATCTGTTATAAGTAATGGCAATGACGGAGGCTGGCGAGTCCGGTATCTGTAGGGTGGGTCAACGGGCTGGAGATCCAGGGCAGTTGATGTTGCGATTCTAGTCTGAGGGCCGTCCCCTGTAGAACCAGGAAGAGATGGTGTTGCAGATGAAGTCTGCAGCAGGCTTCTGGAGCCTTCTCTCTTGCTTGGGGGAGGCCAATCTTTTTGTTGTCTTTAGGCCTTGAGCTGGTTAAACAAGATCCAACCCCACTAGGGAGAGCAATCTGCTTTCCTCAAGGTCCACCGAATTAAATATCAGTCTCATCTCAAAACACTCTCATAGAAACACCCAGAAGAGGATCTGACCAAGTATCTGGGCATCCATGGCTCAGCTGAGTTGACGCATAAAATTAAACCATTATACCAAGTTATCCAGCTTTAGAGTCCTGTGCCAGAGCTCACTCATCCTTCTGACAAGGAGAACAAAGGCAAAAGAAATGTAGATAAAATGGAATATCCTTACAATTTGCAGCCCTTTGACAAATTCTCGAGACAGGGAGATTCCTCAAGGAACGCACAACTGGCTTAATTTTAATGTCTTGCTAGAGGCAAAAAGCAACCTTAGCTTGACAATAGCCAGACCTCTAAGTCTTCTTTAACATGTGGATATCCTTTGGGAAACTTCCTTTATCTCTACACCCCCACCCAACTTAATTGTATATAACCGAATGATCCTCACAATCCCAGTGCGACTCTTTCTGCCCATGGGTCCTGGCTCAGAGCTTCAGTAAACATACCTTTCGGAACCAGGTATACCAAGTAAAAGGCACACTGCCTTTACGTTCAAGGCTGGTCCACAGCTCTGAAATGCTCCAAGTACAAACCTTAAAGGGTAGCTTTCTGGTACAATTAATAGTTTTTTAGCAACTGTATTTCAACAGCCTGTAAGCCAGTCACTATTGTGGGGAAATGTAAATGAAGGTCTCTGAGCCCACAAGAGACAAATGCCCAGTCAAGTGGGTGTCACCCAGGCGAGAAAGACAGAGATGCAAAGGGCCAACTTGAGACAAAGGAGCACCTACAGTTGTGCCTAGATATCCCCTGTGGAGATAATGGGGGGAAAAATGGCCTGGAAGGACCCTTGTTATACATCGAGTCAGAAGCTGGGGAGGAGTGGGGAGCCCCAGGCTTGGAGGTTAAAATTCCCGCATGCTTTTATTTACCACATTTGGGGAGATAGTGGAGACTATCTGGCCTAGTGAAGAAGAAAAACGTTAGTTAGAGTCCAGTATCTGGGTTATTTCCCCATGTTTGCAACTTATTTTCCCTCTGGCTGTGCTCCTGGCGGGAACAGCAGCTAGGCTTGCGGACCTGTCTTCAAGGGGCGCCAAGAGAGAGCACTGGGGTGTCTGCCTCTCTCATCAGACTCGGGTGGTGAAGAAGGGGGCCTTATGGTACCCAGCAGACAGAGGCAGCGACTCAGAGGCCTAGTCTGAAATCCTTCAAGCTGCTGTAAACTAGCAGGGAGAGCTTAACCAGCAGGCCTGGGGCTGAAAAGTTCCCAGTTCCAAGCAGTATGAAGCCCTGTGAGGCTCTGCAAAGCCACTGCAAGTTTTAACATTAAGCTTGAAATACCTGTCCCCTGGGCTCCAATCTCCCTTCTCCAACTTATTTTTCTTTTTAAAGATTTTATTTATTTATTTATTTGAGAGAGAGAGAGAGCGCGAGCGAGCGAGTGCACGAGGGGGAGGGGCAAGGGGGGAGGGAGTAGCAGAGTCCCTACTGAACGGGGACTCTGATGCAGGGCTGGACCCCAGGACCCTGAGATCACGAACTGAGCGGAAAGCAGATGCTTAACAGACCGAGCCACCCAGGTGCTCCTTAAACTTAATTTTGTACGCACGCGTGATGCGTGCGTGCGTCCCCCTTTGCGCCCCCCATCACACCCCAAGGATGTGATGTCCCCCTTTCTCTAAGCTCAGGGAGGGCAGGAAACGCCCTCGGTTCTGTTGTCACTCGCAGGATCTATCACAGGCTGTTGCCCACAGAAGGCTCACTTAATTGTCTACTGCTGTGTAACAAACCTCCCCCAAACTTAGCGGCTCCAAGCAACGGTGCTTTATTCCTTCTCTTGGTTCTGCCATTGGGGCTGTTTGGCTGAGTAATTGACTCCACACGGCATTGGCTCAGACCCTAGTTAGGCTGCGTTCAGCTGGCCACTTTGGCTGTGCTGGAAGGTCCTAGAAGGCTTTGTTCAAATGTCTGGCATTTAGGGGCTTCTCCACGTGACTGTGCACTGTCTCTCTCTGTTCCTTTGGGAGTCAAGCTGCAGCTTCTTTACAGTCTAGTGGTGGCTTCCGAGAGCAAAAGTAAAAATGGGTATATTAGATACGTACATTTAGATACATCACTTGTGTCATTTCAACATGTTATCGGCCAAAAACGATTGATGAGCTATTTTACACTCTCTTTTAAATTTTTGTGCTAAATTTCAAAACTTTGGTGTGGCTTTTATACCTACAACAATCTCAGTTTAGACCTAGCCACTTTTGGAAGCTTAAGACCGACACGTGACTAGTGGTAGCTGTGTGGGACAGTGAAGGGGGGAAAATTCCTTAATTTTCCTTAGCTCTAAAAGAAGGATGATAAAGTAGAACAGGTAAGCACATACACACACACACACACACACACACACACACTAAATAATATATATACACTTAATGTATATATCATAGTGCTACTGTGAGTACACATGAGGCAGAATATGCTAAGCACTCTGCAAGTATCTTGCATGCAGTAAGAGCTTATTTAATGTTTGTCTTAGGGCCTTTGGGCTGTTATTGCAAAGGATTGTAATAGATTGGGTGGCTTATAAATAATAGAAATTTATTTTGTATTGTGTGGAGGCAAGAAGTCCAAGGTCAAGGTGCGGGCAGATTCAGTGTCTGGTGAAGGCCCACTTTCTGGTTCATTGACAGCAGTTTTGCTGTTCTTTTTTGCTGGTCTTCACATGGTGGAAGGAGATGAGGTTGCTTTCTGGGCCCTCTTTCATGTGGGCACTAGTCTCATTCACAAGCCCCCCGTCACCACAACCTAATTGCCTCCCAAAGGCCCCACCTCCTAATACTCTGGAGATTAGGGTCAACATATGAACCCCAGGGGGCATGAACATCCAGTCTGAGGTTAGTCCCATTTCACTGTTTATGAGTATTTCATTGCCGGCCATGGAAAGGCTCTCAAGTTTGCTCAATCAAGGTTTCCCGTTCCTTAAGTTGGAGAGTTGAAGAGCATTTATGATTTGCTTCTTACCCGGTGCTCTTAACCAGATTTTCTCATTCTTCTCATTTCTCAAATTTTCTCAAAAATTTCTGTTTCTTTCTGCTTATCTGCTCTGCTTTCTTCTCCCCACTCACTGGCATCCTTTGCCTACTCGTGGTTCATCATAGCTTCCCTAGCCTTTCTTGCCAGGACATGACCTTTTGATCAACTATGACTGACTGATAACTGGTTTGGGTTCTCCATATTTCCCAATTCAAATTCCCAGGAGAGATAATCTGATTGGCCTTGTTCATCTTTACATGCCATTTCACGTCCTATATCACCTGAAAATTGCCTGCCTGGGGTTCAGGTGCCCATCCTTAGTCTAATCAGCCATGGCCAAGGATGTGTCTCCTTGTGGCACTTCATACGGTCACCTAGAAATCAGGGACCGTGGGTGGGGTAGTTTTCCTTAGTGGGGATGTGGGCAGATGTTGCTGATTGATATCACGACACACTGTCTCTCTCTGTCACTGGGATTTCCCAGTTGAACTCATCAGTCTGATGTCACCTGATAGAAGGAAGGTTTCTTCCCTTTACTTGCTACTGTCCTTGACCTTTAGGAGAGCTTCTCCTGAAAGCAATGTGTATTATTGGAGTCTGCAGGATCCTTGCTTGCTGAGGAAGTCTGGTTAGGTGCAAAGCATTCTCAACCTTCCTTCCAGTGGGAGGATGATGCACGTAGTCTTCCTTTTGTAGTTCCTGAGGAACCCATTCTTGGTCCATACACAGCACAACTGATTGCTCCTAGTGTTTACTTTGCCTACATCCCCATAAATCAGTGTTTTTCTAAGTCGAATTTGTCGTGTGACCTTCTTGCTTTAGAATCAGTTGGGAATGCTCATCTCAACCACAGACCTATGGATGAGAAGCCCAGGGAATGTGGCTTAGGAATCTGCGTGTTTATTAGCTCTGTAGAGAAGTTCAATGCAGAGTGAGTTTGAGAAGCATTGCATTAAGCCATCCTATGAGCTTCATCTATCTCGAATTGTACTGCTCCATTTCCTAGATTTCAAGAAAACCCCTTAGGATGCTTGATTCATGGAACCTAGAATTTTTCTAGAACTTTCCAGATAGTCTAAGATCCATCCAAGTATCTTCAGAAGCAGACATGAACAAACATGAAGGTCCTGGCCACCATCCATTCTGCCCAAACCCCCAGATCCAATCATACAGCACCTCAACTTTGCCCCTGACTTGACATTTCCCATGGGACAGCAAAGGGATTTACCTGGAAGCTCTTGTGTAATAAATCAGCAGAAATCTCGAGGCACCACCCTGGATAGAGGCCCTCCTGGCTGGCTGCCGGAGTCATAGCTCCATGGGATAAGCCCAAAGAAGCCCCAGGCGGGTAGAAAGCAGTGCGTGTGGGGCTGCCTCTCCGCAGAATCACAATGAAGCCAGTGTTCGCATTAGAGCCAGACAATGACTGATTCAAAGGACAGGATGCCAAGACTGAAGGGCGCTCTGGGTAAGGGGGAGGACCTAGGCCCCTTTCTTGGCTCCGTCTCTGCCCAGAAATGATTCCACTTTTGTTTTTAATCCTATGTCTTTTTTTTTTCCATATCTTTAGGAGCTCAAATAAATGGCCATCCATTTCTTCCTGGGTGATCGCATATTTTTCATATTTGACCCAAGCATTTAGACACTGTGTACCCTAGCTCGTCCTTGCTGTACAGAAGCAAGAGATATGCATTCTCCAGATTCTGATGAAAGTGAAGTAATCTCTTTAACAATAGCTCGGAATTGACTTTCAGCTTCTCTCTCCAGCCAACGCTGAGTTCTTTTGTAATCAATGTATGATACCACTGCAGGCAGGGGATCGTAGAGTTCTAGCTCTGGTCACTCCAGATAGTTTAATTTCTACTTTAGGACAGAAACCACCATTTGATTAGTGGGCATTTAATGGATTGTGTGCTTCAGAGAAAGCTTCCCCTAAGCATCCAATTTAACGGTGTCCAGAAAGTCTTCGAAGTAGGTCATATGTACAGATATGGTTTCCTGCATGGTGCATTGCTTATTCATTGAGCAGAAAACCTACTATCCTCTCTCTTTCTAGCCTGGAAGTGGGTGAATTATATTTAAGTCTCTAGCCTCGTTCTGAATATATCTCACTCTAAAGGCTAACCAAAGAGGGACAAATTAACACAGACCAATGAAAATCAATTTAACAGAAGAGGAGAAAAATGGCCCAATATTTTGGAGTAAAATACAGCATTTTCTCCATCTGATGCAGATTTTTTTTGTAGGGAATAAAAATATTTTTAGAAACTACTTGCCTTGTGTTCTCAGTAACTGTTACTGAAGTTCTCCTACTAAATAGGATCAAGACTTATTGAGAATAGAGTTGGCCAAATTAGAAATGACTCCATGGAACTGAAAATGCAGTACAGAGCGGCATCCATTTTGGGTGCCGAAAAGTAATTAATATGGCGCTGCAAAAAAGTATATTATTGAGAGGAGACAATGAAGAAATGATACTGGAAAGCAGAAGAAATGTAAGTACAAAAAACTGAAATGGATAATTATATTTTAAATTGTTTAGTTAAAATTACTGGAAATGGGGAAACATAGATTGAGGAAGAACACTTGATTCTTCATTCCATATAAAGAGGAGTGAACCGCGAATGTTCACTTTTTAGTAAAATGATAAAGATTCTCTTCTGGCTTCAGTTATCAACTTGCTCTCATTCTGCAAGGCTGCAAAGGAACCAGGAATGACAGTTCCTATAATCACCTTCTCCATATGGTTCTAGGCTAGAGTTGGTTCAGGAGAGACACTCTCCTGAAGATTGGTTCATTGTTCCCCTGAGATGGTTGTGACCACAAACTGAAGATTTCACAGTAGCTTCAGACACTCTGGCTCAGATCAGGTTGGGGATTCACTGACCGATGTAGTCCTGCCTTTCCAAAGTTGTGTGGGCCCCTGGAGTAAACTTCCATTCCTGGAATACCTACATATTCGTTTTTCCTGCCCGAGGCCTGCCTGTATATTTGAATTTAAGAATTACTTACCAGGGGCGCCTGGGTGACTCAGTGGGTTAAAGCCTCTGCCTTCCGCTCAAGTCATGATCCCAGTGTCCTGCCTGCTTCCTCCCCTCTCTCTGCCTACTTGTGATCTCTCTCTGTCAAGTAAATAAATAAAATCTTTAAAAAAAAAAGAAAAAAAAAAGCATTACTCCCTAATTTTAGTCATCATAGAATTTAAAGCGGGAAGCCTAACTTCCAAATTATTGCAAAAGATAAAAGCAAAAACAAAATACTACCCATCCAGCAAAGGACAAAATAGAGCAGAGATATAATGTAAGGCATGCGGCAAGATGACAGGAGCAACACCTCACAGACGGTTGTATCAACAAACATCAACACTTTTAAACCCCTTTAAAAATAGGCAAAGGCTCAGGTTAGAGTAAGGCAACAAAGCAATCCAGTGACTGCTCACCAAAGTCTCAAAAATGACATTGAAAGGTTGAAAAGGATGGGGTGGGGCTCTGTCAGGCCAATGCAAACAAAAAGAAAACAAGAAAGGATTGAAGGTAGTCAAGATTAAACAGAATAATTAGAATTTTAAAAACATTTACACAACTCATTCACAAAAACATTCTTGTAAAAAGTTCAGACAATACAGAAGTCAACAGAGATAAAGGGGCACCAAAACATTTGGTGTTTATCCTTATAATCTTTTATCACCTCTCTATTGATTATCTATTTATCTACCCATCTGTCTGCTCTATTGGCTTTAAGGTACATCTATGTTTATTTTTTTAAAGATATTATTTTTTAATTAACATATAATGTATTATTTGCCCCAGGGTACATGTCTGTGACTCATCAGTCTTATACAATTCCCAGCGCTCACCATAGCACATAACCTCCCCAATGTCCATCACCCAGCCACCCCATCCTTCCCAGCCCCCTCCACTCCAGTAACCTTCAGTTTGTTTCCTGAGATTAGGAGTCTCTTATGGTTTGTATCCCTCTCTGGTTTCATCTTGTTTTATTTTCCCCTCCCTTCTTCTATCATCCTCTGTCTTATTTCTCAAATTCCTCAAATCAGTGAGATCACATGATAATTGTCCCTCTCTGATTGACTCATTTCACTTAGCATAATACCCTTTAGTTCTATCCATGTTGTCGCAAATGGCAAGGTTTCAGGTTTTTTTGATGGCTGCGTAGTATTCCATTGTGTGTGTGTGTGTGTGTGTGTGTGTGTGTGTGTGTGTGTGTGTGTTTACATCTTTATCCATTCATCTGTCAATGGACATCTAGGCTCTTTCCATAATTTTTCTATTGTGGACACTGATGCTATAAACATTGGGGTACATATGCCCCCTTGGATCACTACATTTGTATCTTTGGGGTAAAAACCCAGTAGTGCGATTGCTGGGTCGTAGGGTCGTAATAGGTTGTAGCTCTATTTTCAACTTTTTGAGGAACCTCCATACTGTTCTCCAGAGTGGCTGTACCAGCTTGCATTCCCACCAACAGTGTAGGAGGGTTCCCCTTTCTCTGCATCCTCACCAACACCTGTCGTTTCCTGACTTGTTAATTTTAGCCATTCTGACTGGGGTGAGGTGGTATCTCACTGTGGTTTTGATTTGCATTTCCCCGATGCTGAGTGATGCTGAGCACTTTTTCATGTGTCTGTTGGCCATGTGGATGTCTAAAGATCTTATTTTTAAGTAATCTCTACACCCAGCGTGGGGCTCGAACTCACAACCCTGAGATCAAGAGTTGCATGCTCTACCCATTGAACCAACCAGGTGCCCCAGATGCATCTATTTTTGAAAGTATCACTTCTGGGGCACCCGAAAGTCTTAGTTGGTTAAGCATCCCACTCTTGATTTCAGCTCAGGTCATGATCTCAGGCTTGTAAGATTGGCCTGTATCAGGTTCTGTGCTGGGTGAGGAGCCTGCTTAAAATTCTCTCTCTCCTTCCCCCTCCTCCCTCAAAATAAATAATAAAAGTAACGATTATTTCTGTATATCTAAGAAAAAAAAAGTGGTACCCTTTAAATTATGACATGCCAGAAATCGGGAGATGCATTCTAATTTCACATAGTAAAAAATATCTAATTCTTACAATAGATTTAGTCTAATATCTCTGCACGTATATATAACTTCTGTGATTTCTTTTTCTTCTCCTACTGATATAGCTTGGGAGATTTTTCTACTTCAGATCAAAATTACCCAATTAAAAATGCCACAGAATATTTGATGATTGCAATGTACTTATTAACTTATTCACTTTTCCTCTAAATGTTAATATTAATATTTAGCTTTTCCGTTTTTTTTCCCATTGACAATGCTACAATGACCACCTTCATACATTCCTACGGAGACTTTGTGTGCACATTTTTGTAGGATAGATAAGTTGTACTCTTCTGAGCACGAGCACCTTTAAAACTTTGGTAGATGCTAGCAGATTGTCTTCAATAAGACCTATACCAATTTACATTCCCATCAATACTTGCTTCCTCATCAAAATGGACATTATTATCATTATTTAAATTTTTGTCAGCTCGGTAAGCCGTTTTCCTGTTGGCTCTCTTGATTACCAGAGAGGTCAGCTGCCTTATCATGTTTATTATCCATCACATTCCTTCTTACGTGAAGCAAATTTTTAATATCCTTTGCTCATTTTTCTATTGGGGTTTTTCTTTCACTTTTCCTATGATTTGTGGATCGCCTTAGGGTTATGGATAATGATTCATTGATCTGTTATGTATCTTGCAACTATTTTCTCCCTTCTGCTGCTTCTATTTTCATTTTGGTATGACGAAGTTAGCCATGTGGATCTTTAAAGTTAATCAATTGTGTCGATCTTTCACAGATTTTAGATTTCTGTTCTGAGGAAAAATTACTTCTTAATTCTAAGTTACTTAGTCTCCCATGTGTTCTCTCAATAAGGAAGTGTATTATTTCACTTAAAATGTCCAGAAGTAAGGTAGATTTTGGCATGGTATGAACAGTGATCCGTGATGTTTTCCTGAACTTGACTTCAGTGCCTCTCATCTTTGGTTCTGCCTTTATTTTTGGCTGTTAGCAAGATGGTGAGAGCAGGCACAGACTTCATACATAGAGTTCACAGAAAATCCAGAGAAACAAAAGGGACTGTATTTTCCTGTTTCTCTTCCTTAGAAACATGAAAATTTTTTCCCAAAGCTCCAACACACTTCCCTCATGTCTTGGCCACATTACTGCCCAAGGAAATGTGATTACCATGATTGCCTTAAACTAATCCTTTGGGGTAAATAGTTTGGGGGGGGGGGCTCAAATACAATCATCACCAGATCTATTTTGTTAAAATTTTAATGCCAAACTCTTTACCTGAAATTAATTTGTGTATGGTGCTAGGTAAGGATCTAACCTAATCTTAGTTGCTTAATCGATATCTATTTCTTTTAATACCATTTACTGATTATGACATTGTTTTGTTATTGATTTGAAATGTCACTTTTAATACACATGTACACATGGGCACATATAAACATAGGCACAGAAAGGTATGTGGATCTCTGGACTCTCTTCTCTTCCAGGTAACTAGGTGTCTATTTCTACACCAAAGTCACCAAAGCCATTGTGTTTCGCTATGTGGGAAAACAGCCCCACTCACGTTGTTTTTGTTTTGCAAAAACAATTTGTTATTTTCACATAATTTCTTGAGGCATTATTAAATTAGCTTCAGGGTAAAAGAATAATCTTCTGTAATTTTAAATAGGATTCCATAAAGTATCTATCACTTTGGGAGAGGATTACTACCTTCACAAGGAACCTCTCAATCCAGGGACGTTTGGGTCATTTTTTTATATCTCAGAAAGATTCTTTTCTTCATATTAGGTTATACATAGTTGTTATTAGGGGTATTAGTCTGTTTGGGCTGCCATAACAAAATACTATATAGACTAGGTGGCTTAAACGAAAGAAATTTCTCATAGTTCTGGAGGCTGCTAAGTCTATAATCAAGGCCCTGGCCCATTCAGCCCTGTCTTCCTGGTTTGCCATTGGCTGCCTTTTCGCTGTGTCCTTATTTGGCAGAGAGAGAGAAAAAGATATCTTTCTCTTTTTATAATGCCAGAGTCTTACTGGATTAGAGCCACACCCTTATGACGCAATTAACCTTAATTACCTCCCAAAGAACCTATGTCAGATACAGTCACTGGGAGAGTTAGGGCTTCCACATTGGGGGGGAGGGATGAATGGGGGGGAGGGATGAGAGGAGGGGAGGGGTGAGTGGGGGGAGACACAACTGAGTCCATAGCATTTGAAGCTATTATGGACAGAGAAACAACTGGCAGAGTAGGTTGAAGAGGAGGCATGGAGGAGAATAAAGCTGATCTCTGCCCATACCCTATTACTCAATAAATATTTCAAAGTTTTACATTTTAATGTAGCCATATTTATAAGTCTTTTCTTCATGGTAAGTCTTGTCAAGAAATTCTTCCCCACCCCAAGGACATGAAGAGATTTTTTTTTTTTTTTTTTTTTTAGGATTTTATTTATTTATTTGACAGAGAGAGAGAGAGAGAGAGAGAGATCACAAGTAGACAGAGAGGCAGGCAGAGAGGGGGGGGAAGCAGATTCCCTGCTGAGCAGAGAGCCCGATGTGGGACTTGATCCCAGGACCCTGAGATTGTGACCTGAGCTGAAGGCAGAGGCTTTAACCCACTGAGCTGCCCAGGTGCCCCATGAAGAGAGTCTCACATATTTTAATGTGGTTTACCTTGGGTCTTTAATCCTTCTAGAAATTACTTTGGTAATCTAATTTCTTTTTCTTTTTACATTTAGAAACCCAGTGGGCCCAGCACCATTGACTACTCTGTCCTCTCTACACTGCTATATCTCTTCTGTTGTGTTATGATAGGCTCTTCCCACTTGGGTTTTAGCGTCCAGGCTCCATACTCTTCCTCCAATCTGTTGGTCTCTTCCTGGATCTAGAGGCAACTTGCCCCTTAACAAGGAGAGTTGCGTGCGTGTGCATGTGTTTGACAGAGAAGGGTGGGATTCGATCCTGACGGAGAGTTTCAGGTCTGAAAGGTTTACTTGGCTATCAAAAGGCCATCCTTTTTCAAGATTCATAAGGGACATATGGGCCAAGAACTGTCACTCCAATGCCATAAAAATCTTGGTTTACAACATCCTGATTTCTTACAAGGAAATTATGTGAGCAAATAAATCAAACTCATTCTTTCAGGGCTTTGTACCCAGAAGTATAATCACAGTTACCTTGTGACGGTCCAAGCAGGGTGAGTTTGAGGGCAGTGGAGAGGGTCGTCTTCATTCCGAGGCACATGTGTATGGGTGGTTAGACTGTGTCTGATTTCCCCTCACCTTTCAACTTTTCTGTATTTTCTAAATTCTCTGTAGTGTGCATGGGTTGTTTTTACTTATGTACCTGTTAGAAGTACGTTCAGCCAGAAGAATGGAAAACCTGACTAACAGTGGCTGGAGCAAGTCAGCAAGTCATTGGGTAGAGAGCCTGGGGCCAGGCCAGGTCTCCATGCCACCAGAGACTCACCTCTTCTGTCCTACATGTAGGCCTTCGTCTTCACCTGTATTTCCTCACTGTCACTGGACGGCCGCTGATCCTCCATGCTTTCTGATCCTGCTGAGAAAAAGGAAGAAAAAAGGAAATGGGGAGTAGGACCTCTTTCTTAGGAAAACAGAAGTTTTTTCAGAAATTCATCGTGGTAGTCTGCTAATGTCTCATTGGCCATGACTGCCCCTAAGTGCAAGGGAGTCTGGGAAGGTGAGAACTTTTGTAAGGGTACATTGTTGCACGGAACATTCTAAAGCAGGGGTTGGCAAAGGATGGTCCCTGGGCCAAATCTGGCCTGATGTGGTTTTTTTTTCTATAAATAAAACTCTTTTTTTTTTTTTTTTTTTGGTAAATAAAATCTTATTAGAATACAGCCACACCCATTCATTCATATAATGTCTGTGGCTACTTTGACTACAATGGCAGAATTGAGCAGGGGCGACAGATTGTATGGCTGTGGAAAGTATCTGCCAACTGGCATTCACTGGAGGAAGCCTGTGGAACCACAATCTGAGAGAGAAGGGAAAGCGGGCAGATGTTGGGAGGCAGCTTATAAGTAAGGAAAAAAAAAAATCCAACATGATGTTGGCAGCCAGTAACCCACGAGGAATGACTCATGCCCCGAGGAGGGCAAGTTGTTTTAATGAACACATCCCATCAAGGAAAGGACGGATGTTCAAAAACCAAAAACCAAAGTTAGAATAGAACTTACTGGAATGAACACATTTCTGTACAGCATCAAGGCTCTGCCCGGCACCAACCCTGATGTCTGAGGGCAATGGTTTCGTCTCTAACCCTGCTATTTTTTCATCATTTTCTGCTCGTTAGGACAGAAGAGAGAAATCTCCTCAGGTTTCAGAAGTCCCTCCTTGGGTTCATGTGGAAGAAAGCAATCAGGTGAGAAGTCTGTGTGAAGTGATCTCCCCTTCTCTGTCCTCACCCTGCAATGAGAGGGAAACGTGACTGCTTTGGGAGTCACAGTGAGAGGAAATAGCTCTCATTATGACTAAGAGAGTAGTGGTGGCCGAAGAGGAGACCACAGGAGCCTGAAGAGTGGGCGCCCAGAGCTTCAGCACAAGCCGTCATGGCCACTGGTGTCTTTGCTGAGCTTCCCTTATAACTGCTGCACATACCAACAGATGGCATGATGCTCTAGACTCGCCTGACTGGAAAGGGTCAGCCTGAGTCACCATGCAAATGAATACTGCTGATCTTCCTTGATCCCAAGTGAGAAAATAAGTCCATCTTGACATAAAGAGGACACAAAACTCTAATGACAGACCCTGGGTAAGCTTGACTCAGTGACGAGAATGGAGTAGCCCACTTCCAGGCCATGGCAGCTAAGGTTCTTTCTGTAGTGACCATGTATCCGCAGTGACTCTCAGGGTAGCTCTTCACAGTTCATGTTTCAGATGTGTGAGGTAGTGTTTTAAGACCACAACCAACCATAAGCCCGTGGCTTATGAGGAATCCTCCTTCCTCATGGCTGCCAGAGGGATCCATTCTCAAATGCCAATCTGATGAGGCCTCACAGAAAAGGTGCAGCTCCAGCTGAGGGTTTTTTTTTTTCTTTTTTAAGATTTTATTTATTTATTTGAGAGAGTGAGAGAGAGAGATCGCAGAGGGAGAGGGAGAAGCAGACTCCCAGCTAAGCACAGAGCTCAAGGTGGGGCTCGACCCCAGGATCCCAAGATCATGACCTGAGCTGAAGGCTGATGCTTAACCATCTGAGCCACCCAGGCGTCCCTCCAGCCGAGTTTTGAAGGGCCAGGAATGCACAGATAAAGGAAATGAGTTTACTGTGGAGAAAAAGCGACATTTGCAAACCTCCCCCCCAGGCATGAAACAATGTATGTGACCCCAAAACTGCAAGGAGCTTCATCAAGGAGTAGCACAGGGCGGAGGAACAGAAATGGGCTGGAGAGGCTGGTCTGGGCCACATCAAGCAGAGTCCTGTGAGCTTCACCCAAGACTCTAAACCTCGTCTTAAAGCTGAAGAGAACCATCGCAAGTTTGTGAGAAGTGTGGCAACATGGTGATATTGGAATTTAAGAAAGGTCCCACAATGGCAGGCTGAAGGGGATGCTGGAGGCCAAAACCTTTGATGACAATAATCCAGAGGAGAAATCTGAGTGGGGGATGGTGAGGAGTGTCTGACTGGAGAGAGAAGGTAGGTAGGAGGAGGAGGTAGAAGCTACAGGAATTGGTGTCTCTTTGGATAGTAGAGTTGAGGAAGGTGCTCTGAAGGAGTCTAGTTTGGGTCACTAGGTAGACAGTGGTGCCCTTCATCAGGATGGGGCCTGGGGAGAGGAGCAGGTGTGGGCGAAAAGATGGCGGGTTGATTTTTGGTATTGTTTTGCCATCCACCTTCTCAAGCTGTTGGAGTGGAGTGGGACTTGTTCTATCTCCTGCTTTTTACTCAACGCTAAATTCACTATCTTCTAGTATCCTTATTGCTGTTGAGAAGTTTTACACTCGTCTCATTTTTATTCCTTTCTCTAGGACTGTTTTCTTTCTTCAGAAGTTTTTACAATGTCTTAGGTGTGGGGTTTTGGTTTTCATCTTGTTCAGAGCTCACAGTCCTAAGTCTCAGGACTACCTTTAACTGTAGAAAATATTGTTGTACTGTTTCTGTGAATTAATATTTATTCTCTGGAGTTTTGAAGACTTTGAATAAAAAAAAAGAATTTAAAACTTTCCCTTGGCAATTTTTTATATTGACTACATGTTTGAGATGATAATATTTTAGGTATGTCAGATGAAATAACACATATTGTTAAAATTAGTTTGACCTGATTTCTTTTTTTTTTGATGTAGCTGTTAGAAAATGTAAAATTAATATGTGACAATCATATCTATTGCACATTCTTCTTGATAAAAATAACAAGATGGAGAAAAATATGTTTTCCAACAGTATTAAGAAATGGGATATTTTTATGGTTTAATATTACCTGGAAGTCAGCATGCAAACTTGTAAGGGGCAAATGAGCATCAGGAGCTTCCTGATGAGATATATAATGTCACTCAGGAAGGACTGGTGCCCAACATATGTGGCCAGAATCTCTTGAGGGGGAAAATCAACACCAATCCAAGGGACAGTCTAGCCTGTACTCTCCAAATATATCAATGCCATAAGAGACAAAGAAAGGCTGAGAAACCAGAAAAAATACGCACATTGAAGTATTTAGAGATTGAGAATCACAGAGTCTGTAACTTACTCTCAACTAGTTCAGCACAAGTTTTTGTAGCTATATAGAGAGAAAGCAAGGGGGAATTCACTGAATTCTTTTGGCATCTTTTCCATAAATTTGAGAAATTTTGAGAGTAGAATATTAAATGATTTTTAAAAAGATTTTATTTATTTAAGAGAGAGAGAGAGTGAAAGAGAGAGAGAGAGCATAAGTGGAGGGGTGGGGCAGAGGGAGAGGGAGAAGCAGGCTCCCCGCTGAGCAAGGAAACTGGCACTGGACTGGAACCCAGGACCCAGACATCATGACCTGAGCTGAAGTCAGACAGTTAACTGACAGAGCCACCCAGGTGCTCCAATATTAAATGATTTTTAAAGATAAATTTTTTTTAAAAGCTTATGAGAGGCAGCACTGTGGAAAGTGCCAGAAAATTCTTGTTCTTAGATCCAGGCAAGAGGGGCTCTTGCACTAGGCCTTGCACTCCAGAGGAACCCATCCTACCCTTCTCTGGCTGTGCCCCTCTCCATAGGGCCAGGGGACTACAGCGTCACCAGGATCCATCTACCCAGAGCCCATGAAGCCCAGTCTAGAGCCTCCAAGAATGCAGACCCTTGCAGTTCCCTGCCATGTGACCCTGAACCACTTGTGGATTTGTGTCACTGTTGCCTGGACCCATTTTCCTGAGAGAAGACCACACTGAAAGGGCACACACCCTAAGGCTCGAGGGATAGGTGTTTGCAGGGAGCCTCTCGAAAAGCTTGGACACGCAGGCCAGGGT
>CM053613.1:35951999-35968210 GCA_028646535.1 Procyon lotor
ACCCGGGAGCTCTCTCTCCTTCCTGGTTCTGCCTCCTTTCTTGGCAGATCCACTCAAAGAAGGAAGTAGATCCACCTTGAACCCGGGGCTGCTTGTTCAGACCTCCACTGAGTCCTCAGGTGTTTGTGGAGGAAGATTAACTCTCTTAGATGAATCCTAGGGGGAGGTGAGGGATGGGGAAATGTTGGAGGTGTTGAAGGCAAGGGGAGAAAAGACCAGATGGGGATGCGATAAGGATCGTAAGAAGCAGTCATAATGATAGAGTGCCCCATTTAATTGAACACTTACTACGTGCCAACATTGTACTTGGAAATGTACATGTATTTCTTAAGTGATTCCTCCTCTTATCATCATCTCCATTTGACAGTTGAAGCAACCAGCTGATATATGTCTCGATAAGCTAGTAACTATGATTTGAAGCTACGTGTCACCCTGATGCTCTGGGGAAGGGTGGGGATGTACAGCAGTGGCAACCGAGGCTGGCCTGGAGGTCCCTGCCCTGGGGGCAGCTCAGGTCCTCCCTGGTTTGTGACCCAGCCTGGCTGAGGCAAGAAGTCTGGCCGGGGAGCCTGCCTCCCCAGCTCCCAGGCGAGCACCTCAAAATCAGGGCCCCAACTGCCTGCTCTCTGCCAGCTCCCGGTGTGGGGTACAGCCTATGTTTAAAGGAAGCAACAAACACTACAGTTTCCCCCCTTTTCTCTGTGGGGTCTTCCTATGTGAAACGACACCTTTGACGGCATAGAGCTTGTTGTGGTCAGTAAAGCTCTTTCCCATCTGTTATCTGGAGACCACCTGCCGCCCGGAATTCTCTGCTCTGCCCCACTGATGGCTCCCTAAGTTGTCCCCTAGCCTGACCAGTTCTTCCTGTGCAGCTGGGCTTCCCTGGCCCTTCCGCTCCTCGCCCGCTGGAGCTAGACTCAGTTCTCTGTCCCTTTTGTCCATGAGAGCGGGGACCTGTTCTCCTCACTTCCCATCTTGCCCTGTCCTAAGTCCCGTTTCCACCCGAGAACCAGAGAGCTTTCCATCCAAGGACCAGAGAGACTGGTCTTCAATACAACTCCTCTGCTCCTCACTGCCCTGAGGACCAAGTCTGCCCCACACAGGGCCTGAGCCCCCCACAACACCACCTTATCTCCTCAGTCCCACCTCCCCTCCCCTCCCCTGCCTGGCCAGGAGTGACCCGCGATGCCACATACCCGAATTACCTGGCAGGGGAAACAGGGACCCGAGGGCACCCTTCATCCCCCCCATTGACGTCATCGCCTTGCCCGTACCTGCACGTCTGTCCCTCCTGGTGATGTCACCGGCCCGGGCGGCTCACACCAAGGCAGGGGGTGGGGCAGAGAGCAACAAATCTGCTTTGGCTTCAGAGAGATGATTCCAGCATGGAGGAAGGTGAGGCAAGACTTGGCATGAGGCACAGCGGGGATCGTCCTCAGGCCCCTTGTTTTTTTTGAGCTGCCACAGAGTCCCCAAAGCCTCCAGAGTAGGAATGAACATGCAAACTTGGATGGATCATGTCACTCTTCGCTGACATAGCCCTTGTTAAATAAAATATACTGACGTGCTGCTTTCTTCACAGCGGTGTTGTAAGCAGCCTACATAAATTTATCTGACTTATCTGATTTGTCCTCACGACATCTCATTTTACAGACAAAAAAACAAAAAACAAAAAACAAACCAAAAAACCTGAGGCACAGAGAAATTAAGCAACTTTCCCAAAGCAGCACAGCAAGTAAGCGGTAAAGCCACGATTTGGCTCTTGCGTCTGCGCTCTTGAGCTCTATGCCCTTTCGTCTGCCGGTTCCCTGCCCCTGGCAGTCGCGTCCCCCTGCCGGCCCATGGTCCCCTGTGCTTGAGAGAGTGTCTGCAGAATCTGTGGCTCCGACAGGCCCTTGCAGCCTCACCCCGCAGTTCAGTCATTTAATATTTCATCGCTGGGGGGCCTCATCCTATTTCTCCGCTGCTTTTGTGATTCCCATTTAGTGAGGGAGCGACCTGCAGGAGTGCCCCATTGCACTTCCATAGCGCAAGACTGAAGGAAGAGTCTTGCAAAGCAACACGGCGCAGCTCTGCGAGGAACCGAACCTGAGCCTGTCTAGTCACAGAGAGGGTGTCTCTCCCGCTCCCCCAGGAGAAGGGACTCCGCCGGCCTTGGTGGGGATGCTGGGCCTGCGCCCTGCGCAAGGAGAGATCATCCCGGCAGCCGGCCCTGGTGGGCAGCTCTTGAGTCCACGGAAGACCAGAAAGTGAGAAGATAGGAATTGAAAAGAACAACGACAAGCCTTGGGGAAGGTCTGTTCCCAGGAGAGGAGATAAAGAAGGGGGAGCAGCAGCGATTGAGAAGAATGACAGGAGGAGCACAAGAAAGCAAGAACTCTGATTTGTGCATCATTTTCAAGTTCACCACGAGCCTTCCTGTTCCTGATCTCTTATCACACATAGACCCATGCATGCACACCGACACACATCCCCCAAACCTCCGCATCCAGGGTTGGGAGCAGGCTAGGTAGGATTATTACTGCCAGGTTCCCGATGTGAAAACTGCAAGAGGGAGAGGTGGGGAAGTCAGGAAGTTGAAGGGGGCCACCCTGGCACATCTGGCCTGGATTCAAGGAGGATGACCCTCTGGCCCGTGGAAGGAGCAGGCTCAGTGGGAGGGGGGATCCAAACAGAGGTGTGGGTTCAGTGAGGAGTGATGGGGCTATCGAGGAGGTGGAAGGAGCTAGAATAGGCCCTACTTGGAGAAACTGATGTTGGGGAAAGGAGAACCAGGGGGCCTTGGGAGGGGGATGTGCCCTCCCCCTCTGCTGTCTCTCTCTCCCTGGTACTTACCGTCTGCCTGCCCATCACTGTTTCCCTGCCTGCAGCCTCTCCCTTCTCTTTTCCTCTGTCTGTCTCCCCTTTCTCATGGATTCTTCTCTGTTGTCGGCACCCATTCTGTGTTCTCATGTCTCCATGTTTCCTTTTTCCTCCTCTCCGACTCAACTGTCTAGCTCGGGAAATCTAAAACATATCTTGCATTAGGCTTACTTACTGGATAAGGTTTTATGCTACTTGCTTTTATTTTAAAAACAGGAGAGCCGAAATGTTTTTTTTTTTTTTTTTCCTTTCTCTTTAAAAAAGAAAACCTGTCTCCAAAAGAGAGGTGCTTTTTTTTAAGATCTATTTATTTATTTATCTTGGTGGGGGAGGGGCAGAGGGAGAAGGAGGAGAGAAGCAGCTGAATGCAGAGCCCCACACAGGGCTCAATCCCATGACCCTGAGACCATGACCTGAGCCTAAACCAAGAGTCACACACTCAACCGACTGAGCCATCCAGGTGCCCCGGGGAGGTGCTTTTTAAATGTCGTCTTTGGTGAGTTTTGTGGGCAAACCAGTGTCTCCCAGGAGAAAAGAAGACAGGCTCCTTGTCTCTGCATGAAGGTGCCAGAGAAAGACAATTTCTGAATGAGACAGGAGGAGGGAGGCTCCTTCACACTTTTGTTTCAAGTGAGACAGGCAGGCACTCCTGGGCTCTTCCCCATGATGAGATCACCCAGCATGCCCAGCAAAGTGCTAAAAAATAATTGCCCTCAATGAAGATGTACCCATAATTCTGCCTGGCAGAGAAGATTTGAGTGTGTCAACAAAACACTCAGGCAATGCACCCCTCCGGCTCTTGGGCTCTGAGGACAGACCTACCCCATGCAGATGGAGCCAGGAGGCATGCTGGACAGGGCCTCCCCCTCACGACAGTCCCCGGGTCCCAGGCTCATTCTGGGAGCGGGAGTGGAAGCCACAGCCCAGCCTGCCTTCCCGGAAAGCACACACCACAGTGTGTGGATGTCCCGCACGGGCTGCTCCATGGGGAGCTGTCCAGGGCTGAGGTGTCACCGGAAGATTTCTGCCTTTCCTTCATCCCATCCCCCAAGGGCTGCAATGTCACGCAATCAGCAGTAGTGACTCTCAATGGCTGTGATTTGGCCGCAAGAACAAGCCCTTCAGGCCACCTCTACCCCCGTCGGAGGGCATCTTAGAACGCTTAGGTTTCTGCATGAACTCATGCACAGAGGGAAAGAGCAGCCCGTGGAATGCCACCAGGCTTGGAGGGAGGACCGCATCCCTTCTCCCGCCCCATCTCTGCTGTGGGATGCACTTTTGCTGGCTTCCAGCTAAAGCCCTTAAATCACTTTCGCCAGTATGAAGTAATGAGTTAGTTGCTTTCTTGACACAGCTGACGGATTGATAAGAGATTTCCCATCATCTAAAAGAAAAAAAAAAATGCCTAGGTTCAACTTCGGATTTATTTCCTAAGACCAGATTCTTTCATCAGTGAATCATTTACCTGACTTCCTTCCAGAAGACCCGAGACACTGGTTGGCACTCCGGGGCGTGCTCTCCGATGGTGGCGTGCCCTCCGATGGTGGCGTGCCGGCTGCTCCCGGGGGCCGGCTGCAGGGCAGAGAAAGGACACAGATGCCTGCTTCCGGAGCAGCTGGCCGGCGGTGGGAGCTGTGAAGGGAGGGAGGATGGGCTGAGTTACCGAGTCTGGGGTCGTGCTCTGAAGGCAGGAGACAGTGGACAGGGAAGGGCAGGAGGTGAGAGAGTGAACAGAGGAGGAGGAGGAAGAGGACCCTTTCCCAGGTGCCTGCTTCTAGGTTTGCTCTGGTAAAATGTCCCGTTGACACACAGCCTTCTATTGAGAGATGTGGTCCAGATGTGACCTGCACCTCAAGGCCTTCTCAGTCTTGCCAGAGTCTGGTGGTCCTTCGATCTGCTCCCCATATTTTCACCTCTGGCTCCGACACTTTCCTAAGGACATCCGGGAAGCCACTGTGAGGGCTGGCCAAGTGGTGGGGGGTGGTGGGGTGGTGGTAAGAGAAGTTGGACAGGGAAGGGAAGGCAGCCAATAAAGGTGTGGCAGCTGAAGCTTCCTCCCGCTGAGCAACTCTGGGATCTAGTGTAGACTGAGCATCTGGGAGTCGGCTATAGAAGGAGCAAGGGAAGTGGGTTCCCACCCATGATTGGGCGAGAGCCACTCCCAGGGGAAAGGGAGGGTGTTCATCCCAACCCCTGACCGGCTCCAGGTGTGCTCAGCCGCCGGAGCAAGCCTCCAGGCGCAGGGGCCAGGTGCTGCAGCTGGAAATTGGCTGGCCCGCACGGGGATGGGAAGAGTAGAGGAGACGTGGGTGGGACATCAACAGCCTTTGCCAAAGTGATCACAGCGAACGAGAGGCCCGAAGCTGGGCACGGGGCACCTGATCCAGCCAGGAGGAGCCAAACCATAGAGTGGCTGGGACCCTCTGATGGAACCACTTTGAGCTTACAGCTGGGGCTCAGAAACATCTTTGGTTACGAAGGACACCAGCCCAGGTGGGGAAAAGGAAGGAAAAACAGAAAAAGATAGTCAACCTAGAAGAGAATGGGGAGGGCAAAAAGAGACAGAAAAGCCAAACATGTGTAACCCACCAAAACAGAAGCATGAATATACAGTCAGCAGAACTCCAGTGAGACAGGAAATGGGCCACACAGGTGCTGCAGCTCCTGCAGACATTTGGGAAGGTGACACACAGACAGGCTTCTGAGTAGTGGGTGAAAGGATTCTAGGCAGCATTCAGTTCAGGACAGCTCTCTTTCTTTTCTTCTTTTTCTTTTTTCTTTTTCTTTTTTTTTTTTTTTTGGCTAAATCCAAAAGGATCTATTCAGGCCTATTATAAAGAGAAAGCTACAACTCTAACATATCTAGGATGGGACACTTAGCAATAAGACTAGCAAAGTTGGAACAAGAGCGATAGAATCACACCAGCCTATGCGGTTGAGAACTGTGGGCAGCAGCTCTCCCATTGGGATGGTCCCCAGCATGACGCAGACCAGCAGTGGCTGTCGGGGGCACAGATCACTGGGTTTCTGATGTGTGTCCTCAGACGCAGCACAAGCGGCGTATAATCATGGAGGAAGGCCTGGGCGGGCAGCGCTGTTACAACCGCCACCTTTCCCCTGTTTGGGGGCCCCAGGGAGCTGGATTTGGTAACATAAAATGATATTAAATGGAACTCTTCCTATTGTTCCACAACGTTGGCACAGAAATCCCAACACGATGACAGAGGTGAGAAGTATAGCGTTCTTTGGAGAGAAGTGCTAGACATACCCATGCAGGACTTCTCAAGAGTTAACAGAAAGAGCTCTAGCAGCCATTAACCTAGCTGGGTTTACAGGAAAGCAAGAAACTTGCGGGGGGCTCTTTAGGAGAGTCATCGAGGTAAGGAGTTGCCAGTTGAGCTGGGAGTGCTGGGCTGTTAGTATTCTACTTACCATTACCCCAAACCAAGTCAAGGGGCACTGATGAAACAGACTGAAAACTATATCAACAGCAAAGAAGGCTCATAATTCATGCTCCTGATGAGCTACAGAAAGTGTGGGTCTATCGTGACAAAAGACGTGAAAGTCATGTTTGTTTCCTTGGAGTCTGGAGGTATATTTGACCGTAGAGACAGGTGCCTCCTCCCAGCGTTGCCCCTGCTAGATCTGGAAGGTAAGGCAGGGTAGAGAGAGCAGGCAGAAACACACCAGCTAAGGGTGCGAAAAGGGAGTGTGATTTTCCTTTGGGATAAACGTTCACTGGGGAAGATTAGGCTGGAAACATGGGGTTGGGACCCTCCCAGAGAGGGTCACCTGCCAGCGTAGATTGACAGGAAAAGGCTGCAGAGCGGGTTGTCGCAGAATATGGCTAAGGAGGTTGCAAGATGTCGCAGACAGAGTGCATTGCCCATGGGAGAACCTGCAGTGGGGCCAGCCCTGAGCGCCTACGGCTCCCATGGGGTGTGGACACTCAAGAGAGAGGAAGCACCTGCAGGACAGGTAAGCATAAAGACACTCTCTTTCCCTGCCCACCCCCGGAGGAATGTGCAGCAGGAAGTGGGAAGGAAGTGGAGAAAGAGTGAAAAATAAAAACCACAGCCCCTCCCCTCCCCAGCTGCTCATCCCCGAGCCCAGGTCAAGCCTGCATTTTATTTCATTTTTTAAAGATTTTATCTTTTTGCTTGCGAGAGAGTGAGAGAGAGCACGGGCATGCACATGTGTGCTCAAGTAGGAGGCAGGCCAGATGGAGAGGAAGGAAACAGCCCACTCCAGACTCAGCACAGAGCCCAACGCAAGGCTTGATCTCCCGACCCCCCCAGATCATGACCTGAGCTGAAACCAACATTCGGAAGCTTCACCAACTGAGCCCCTCAGGCACCCCAAGCCCGCACTTTAGAGACAGAAAAGTAGGAGGGAGGGAGTTGCCTTGAAGTGGGCGTATGATTGTTTTGATGTTCGAAATCGGAGTAGATCCTTTACGTTTGCAGAAGTGACCAGAAAGCCTTGAAGGGCGGCAGTGCGGATGACAGTGGTAAGAGAAAACAAAAACAAAAACAAACTCTTTTCTGTTTATACAATCATGGAATTCAGCCTGTTCAATAAACTAGTTTACAGGCGTGAACATCAGATTCACACCATAGTTATACCTTATCGTTGGGGGGGGGGCGGTGGGGGCAGGGAGGTATTTGTGTCCAGGGGTGTCCAATGTTTATAAACACCATACGTAGCATACATAGCTTATCCCACAGTGTGGATTTATTCCTTAGCAACAGATAATTTTGTTGTCTCTCATTTATGGTCCTTGGTAAAGAATCCCTCTAGGTGTTGTTAACGAGGAGGACCTCAGCCAGATGAACCCAATCAATGTTATGGTCCCTGTTTGGGGGCCACAGGTGGGCAGGGTGGATTACTCGCAGTCCTGACTGAACGACTAGGTAGGGGTTTGAGATCCTTCATGTCTTTTTGGTGTTTGTGGGAGGAAAGGCAATGGTTCAGGTTCCTGCTTGGGAAGAAAAAGCCCCTATTTTGACTTTGACTTTTGATTCACAGGACTTAAAGAACTTCGACTCCGGGAATCCGGGTAAGCTCACCCTCCCCCCACCTTCCCACCCCTGCCTTGTCCAGTGTCTGTCCCCCAGGCTTATCTTGTCCTTGGGGAACGATCCTTCCCCTCTGCCTAGAGCAGTGGTCTTCAGCCTCACCCGCATATTAGAGTCATCGATGTCTCATTGTTATTTCAAAAACATACCCATGCTAAGGTCTTATGCTCAACCAAGTTTCTGGAAGTGGGGTCTGGGCATAAGTTTTTTTTGTTTGTTTGTTGTTTGTTTTAGAAAGGCCTATTATAGTGACTTTTCTGTTTAATTAATTAATCTTGAAGATTAAGGAGGATATTAAGCAGAGGCCGAGTGTGTCCTGTTGGAGGACGGGGGAGGCAAAGTTCTGTGAAGAGCACGGCTCCAGGCTGACACTTCCGGGCCTGGCCATGTGAAATAGAGGAATTCATTCATTCGTCAGATATTCATTCATTGATGGTCTCCTCTGCGCCCCGTATTATGCATACAGCAGGGAACGAAACAAAATCTGTGCCCTGGGGGAGCTTATGCTCCCGGAGAGGGGGCTTTCCTGGAGAAACACAGGTGAGGGCTGCAGAAACCCCTCTGGCCCTCATCCAGTGAGCAAGGCGGGCAAGCGAGCACACGTCCGAGGCCTCGTGCCTGGTTGTACAAAGCACATTCGCGGCTGCCGGCACCCTTGCACAGCAGCCCCACATCAGGCAGCTGGTCATCTCGTGTCCAGGCTGATGCAGGCCCAAAGGCTCAGAGTGGCAGGAGAGACAGGCGTGAAGCAGGTGCGAACCACCCAGCGCACGGGGACGATCCCAGCGCTGGGCTTGAAGTTGGTGATGACAAGTGTGTTCATTTTCCCTTGAATTTAATGTGTCGTATGAGGAACTTGAGCCAGAGCCGGCCCTTGAATTGGAATCTTCCAATTTTTAGCTGAGACAGTGCCGGGTGACCTCCTGCCTATCTTTATGGCCATCCTTAGGCTACCTTGAGACAAGAGAAAGGACATTTTGGGCACCTGCTTTGTGCCCCTATTTGCCCCGGGCTTCTTGACCTAACAAATCCCTTCTGCTCATCTTCCTCAGGACGAGGGGGAGCATTTGATTTGAGTGGGTGGGATCAGAGACAGTTTTGACACGGGCCAAAGCTAATTGCCCTTATCATTATCCCCATCTGTGAAATGTGTTTCTGCTGAGAAGCGTAATGAGAGCCTTGTGAAGCCTTGAGGGGCTGATGAGAGCTCGGCCAAGCTCTGAGCAGGTAGCAGTAATGGGACCATCTGCTCAGCGCTGTCCCACCCACAAGGCTTGAACAGGTGCAACAGAGTGGATGGAGAAGCAGCTTGGCTTTACCGTGTGGCCACGCCCCCTCAGCCTAACACAGAAGAGCCTTGAGGTTTGTCTGTGTCCTATTTGTAGGGAGGCCCATTGCTGGGTGTCCCCATTCTCATTTCTCGAGTCCTCTTTCCCCTTCCATCCTCTGTCCTTCTCTTGTCCTCTTCCCTGGTTTGTGTTCGTGCCCAGCACCCTTAGGCTGGAGTCCTGAGCGGCACCTGCATCTTCGGTGACCAAGAGGTGGCTGGACCACCGGACCACCCTGCCCAGTACCTGGGAACACAGATTCTGTCTTGCTCACCAGGGAGTCCTTCAGACCCCCCTTGGGTCCTGAATACTAGTTGCGGGCAGTGTGCACTACATAGAGAAGGGAGCGACGAGGAATATGTGAGTGCAAAACTACGTCCCCTGAAATGGACAGATACCTTTTCATCCCATTGCTTCCAATACTTTCATGGTGTCTCTTCACCATGAAATACTTTTCATGGTTGATGGCTTAGACTGCTGCAGGCATTGTACTGAGTTCTATGTGTATTACCTCTCAATAGACCCTGAGGGACATCTTCTTTTCCCACTTCCCACTTGAGAAAACTGGGGCAAAGACATTTTAAATTTCCCAAGGGTCGTACCACTAGCAGGTTCTGGATTCTCCAAAGCCCATGTGTCAGGACGGGGTGGCCTAGGAGTTGGAGGAACTGAACTGATAGATGCAGGAATCCAAACCCAAGTGGTTTAATTAGCCCTAAGGGTAATAAAAGGCCCATGGTGGCAAAGAGACAATTTCCAAATTCAGGCTGGGAGGTGAGCAGGGGCAGATCTAAACAGAGGAGCCAAGGAGCAGTGGGAAGGGTGGGAAAGAGACTTCAGTCTTAAGAAGGAAGACTCAGAATCTAGGTCAGGAATTACAGCTTTGGCCACCGCTGGCTGAGATGGGGAGCAGGGCCCTGGCCCAAGGGAGGAGGTATGGCCACCCATGGGAATTAAGGAGAAGAAACAGGCAGAGGCCCAGCCTTTGGAGTGGGCCAGCACAGGTAGAGAGTGGGTGGCTATGATGTGATAGGGTAGGGAGGATACATAGATGCCCAGTACAATCTCCAATCCAGTAGTTGTTGGGTCTATTGGCACAAGAGGAGACCTAGAGCAGGGGACATGAGAGATCCTCCTCCATGGGTCTAGACCCCAGATTCAAAGCTGAATTAACAACTACATCCTGGGGCACCTGGGTGGCTCAGTTGGTTAAGTGTCTGACTCTTGATCTCAGCTCAGTCTTGATCTTGGGATCTTGAGTTCAGGCCCTGACTTGGCCTCCACACTGGGCGTGGAGCCTACTTAAAAACAAAGCAAAACCAAAAAACTACATCCTCAGCCCTGTGGGTCATAGGGCTAGATGCCACTGGCAGATGTCCTGATTCATTTTGAATGAGTTCCTGAACCAGGGGAGCATGGGGATGGCCAACTTGAGAAGCTGGGAGAAAGGGTATTAGATAATGAGCAGGCTTTCGTCTGCTAAGATTCGTAAAGGAAGTTCTTCTGAAGTCCTACTTCATCCCTACCTAAATGATAAAGTCCTGACCAGCCCAGGCTGTCTCAGATGATACAGAGAAGTCAGACTTTTAATTCTTATCGCCTTATTGCCTGAGAATTATAGGATTGTTTTGTGGTGGGGAGTGGCTGGTAACCCAAGTGGGATCAGCATAAAACAAAATAATAACCAATAGATATTGAGCCGTCACTATACATCAAGCCTAACAAAATCCCCTGAATTAAGTGCTATTGTCATGTGTCCTTTTTACTCATGAGGAAACTGAGGCTCAGAAGGTTAATAGGTTAGTAGTTCAAAAATGTACTACTCATGAGCACAAATTTTAGGATTTGAACCCAAGCATAAGCTTGCAGTGTAGCCACCGTGTAATGTTGCCGTTCTATAGAACAGGCGAGCCCTAGACTGGGCTCTCATACATAGCAGGTCGTTGGAATTATATATTGAGTGAATGGATCAATGAATAGATGGGTTAATGTGCCCTCAAAATATATTATCCAAACCCCGAGGCCCAGGCAGATCCAGAAGGAGATGGAGTTAAAATGAAAACCAGGTGTAGGGCTGGGAGGATGTCCGAGATAAGGCCAAAGGCCAAAAGTCTATCAACTGCCAATGAAATGAGAAACACAGGCTACTGTGTGTCCTTTATGTTCTTAGCTGTGATTCTCCTTAGAGACCACGAACACAGTCATTCTCAGAAATGTCAGTGTTCTCTTCCTGACATTTCAAGTCTTGTTTCCAACATTCTATATTGTTAAATATGAGTGCTGAAATGGATTCCTTACTTGAATTTAAGAAGCACATTTTTGGATCCAGAATGGTCAGATGAGGGGAAATATCCCCTGGACAAACTTGGGTCTGAGGGAGATTATCTCTTTCACAGACATAGCATTGAGGAATGGTAAGCACCCAAAACAGAGGAAATGAAGAACAGTGGGGACCCAGGTAGTGGCTGAACCCTAGGGAGGCAGAAAATCAGAACCCAGCCCTGAGAAGGAGATGGATGAGCATATGCAGAGTCTGGGGTTCAGGGTAGGAAATGGAGTAGCAGGCAGTGTAATTGATCCAGGACCTTGGGAGGAAAGATGAAGTCAGTCTTGTGGACCACTTCAACATGGCAGCCCAAAGGGTACGGAATTGCTTGGAAGCAGGGATGTATGATGTCAGGAAGAGAAGAGTGGTACTCGAGGTGGGGTCCAATTGTCACCAAGTCACAAGATCATGGATAAAGGGGCCCAGGACAATGACCCATGTCTTGTCTTGTCTGAGTTAGGATTACTATATGGTCTGGACCTACAAGAGGGAGATGAGAGGGCCCAGCTGCCCACTGCTGGGGTACCCTGAGGCTCCATGGGAGAAGGAGGCATTCACCCTCTCCTGTATGCCTCTCACTCTTCTTGACCCACTTAGTTCAAAGCATGTGCATGGTCAGTGTATGCTTCAGAAACTTAGTCTGACTGAAGGAGTACTCTTGATTATTGCTTGTTATGCTCAAGATGGCTATCTTGCTGCCTCTTGCTAGCTCTACTCAGGCTTTGAGTTTCCATTTTCTCTGTGAATTGTGTTGTGGGATACATAATGGCAATGATGAGGTTTATTCTCTTTTTTAAAATTAAATTTATTTTAGAGAGAGCACAAGGTGGGGAGGAGCTGAGGGGGAAAGAAACTCAAGCAGACTCCATGCTGAGCATGGAGCCTAACACAGGGCTCAATCTCATGACCCTGAGATCATAACCTGAGCTGAAACCAAGAGTTGGACACTTAACTGACTGAGCCACCTGGATGTGCTGGTTTATCCCTCTTTAATTGTGAAGGGTCACTTCCTTCTTGGAGCTGGAGTTGAAGATGGCTTCCTTCATCATACAAAACATAGACCCTAACACTTCCTCTGTAGGCTCCAAATAACTCCTCCATGCCCAGGGCTGGCAGCTCAGCTCCTCCTTCTTTAATAAGCTTCCATCCAGGACTTTGTGGGGGCACACCTGCATTGCTCAGGTGCTTTCTTCTGGGCTGCTTCAGTGGGAAGGTCACTTTCTTGGTTGTCCTCTCTACTTTACATTCTTTGCCCAATATGGGCTCCTTCTCTCCTCTCCTCTCCCTATTGTCAAGGTCACAAGAAAGCTGCAAATTCAGAGCAGGATGATAAGAATTAGAGGAAATCACAAGACCTTCCAGGTGTCCCAGTGCCAGATCCTTTGGGATCCTCTTTCCTTCCCTTCCTTCACTCTTTTATGCTGATTGGAGACTGGGTTTCCCATCCCACGATTCCTCACAACTTTTGCAACATCCTGATTGTTTGTTCATAAACACAACTAACCTCTGGTCATACCTTTTCCTCCTACCCTCTCTTCCAACCTCCCTTTCCCCTTCCTCCTCCTCGTTGGATCACCCACACAAGTCTCCTTTCGAGGTTGGTTGGAGGGCAAGTCAAAACACCCAGATCAGGCAACTGTAGGAGTGAAAGCTACAATAAGGAGCTAAAGAATTTGCAAGCCTGGGATTTTTTTTGTTTTACAACTAATCACCCTATGACTTGATTAGCTGATTTGCTAATGCCAATACATTCAGCATGGTTAATTATAGACTGTGCTATTCAGGTCAGGACACATGCAGGTGAGCGAGGTGTTAGGACAATTACTCTACCTGGACCTGTTTCTGATCCCAAACAATTTTAGGGTTGGTCCCTGATGATTCCTATTGGGCTACTAATTCTCTGTGACTCTTGTGTAGCGGGGTGAGGGTTGTCCCTTCCTCTTTCTGAGAGTCTGTTACCGACACGAGAGGTGTTTGGTGGCATTGGTGGGATCCAAAATTGGTGGGCTTAGAAGAAGGCCTAATATATCCTACCAGTCTAGGGAGTCTTAATCCCCTTTGGCTCCATAACTCAACCAGCCCTGATTCTAGCAAAAATGCCTCTTTAGTAGGAGTGTAGAGACCTTGTAAATCTTTCCTAGTTGGAGTTTGAACTTTCATCAAGCAGGATGTGGTTAAAAAACATATAAGTTTGAGCAACAACACCTGAACCCAGACCTTGCTTGCATTGGCACCCACTGTGGCCTGCACAGGACAGATGTCTTGACTTTTCTCAGCACAAAGAAACTTCGGGCTGCCTGCCTTCTAGTCAGCCTGGTTCTTGCTTGACCCACTTTTGACCACTCTCTGGCTAACCAGTTTATCTCTTCCCTGCCCCCTCTCTTACACACACACACACACACACACACACACACACACACACACACAGGCTACCTCCACATATCACCAGCACCACACTCCTCACAGACCTTTCCATCCTTCACAGCATAGTCTATATAAGAAGACTGAGAAGAAACTTCTAAATATTTCCTTCTCACATATCCTCTTCCCTCCTATCCCTTTGTCTCCTCTTTCTCACTGGTTCTACAGCAATAACAGGGAGATACAGTTGGACCATGGGCCCAGAGGAGAGCCAGGATGTTTGTAGACAGCCCATACTCCCTCTAGAAGTCCTCCCCCAATTCCATAGCTATCCAAACCCCTCAGCCTTCAAGAGCCCCTGGAAGTCTTTTCCAGGTGACATTCTCCTCCCTAACTCACCCCCAGCCCGAGCACTTTGCACAAGTACCTCTGGAAAAATGGATCGCTTTAGGTTACAATTATGTATAAGTATTGTGAGAGCTCCCCAAAGGAAGGCAGCTGGATTTGTAGGTCAGAGTGAATCTGCTAGGACAGCAGATAGAGAGTTGAGTGGATAGGGCGGGAATTAGGGCAAGGGAGGGAGGACTGTTGAGTGGAATGACTGGACATTTGGGATGCCAGAATGTGCTTCTGGCCTGCAGGGCATCGACCCCACACCCTCTTAGGAAGGGTGTGTGTAGAGATTCCCACAGCCTCTGGGGTTCCGAGGAACTATTGGATTTGCCCACTAAGACCGGATCCCCAGGAATGGTCACCCTTGATCTAGATTTCCTTGCATGTCCCTGCCACCCCCAGCCTTCTCTGCCCTGGGGGCCATCTCCTCTGCTGCCAGCTCTCTGCCAGTACCTGCCTCCTCTCACCAGGGCTGACTGTTCAGGACAGAAGAGTTTCTCTTTGTCCAGCAGATGCCAAACACAGAGCCAAAGTAAGGTCTTACCCTTCTGGAAACACATTGGCCTTGTAATAGAAGTCCCATGGAGGCATAATGCCCTAACCCAGAAGCTAAGCTCAGCAGGGAAAATGCCAGATTTGGAATCCACAAGCATTTACAGAGTACGACTTTAATCTGAGCCCTGAAAACTTCCTCAGCTATTATTTTATTTGATATAGCAAACTTAACGGGTAAATTTAATTGTTCCCATTTTAGGATGGGGAAGCCAAAACTCAGATTAAATGAATTACCCAAGGTTGCAGAGCTGGCAAATAGGAGAGACAGGATTAAAGTTCATGCCTGTCTGACTCTAGGTCAAAAGTCCGATGGCTTTCCCTACCCTAGATAGTGGCGGAAGCTCCCTCCTTCAGCCTGAGCCATGCCCCAGCACCCTGCCACCAGCTGCCTCAGTCTAGGGCAGTCTCCAGTGATGGAGGCTAAGGCTATTGATTCCACTTCAGCAAAAATAGATGCAGCACCTGCTATAGGCTGCTCTCCTTTGTCTCTCACACTTTGCCCCATGGGATGCTCAGAGCATCTCTGTGATGGACCCATTCTATCTAGACTTTTCAGAGTGGCTATACAGTGGGGGACAGACAGCAGGTCACACCACAAGGAGCCATCCTATGTATTCCCAGCCAGTAAATTTTATTTAAATATTGTATTTTGGTATTTAATGATATGCAAATTATATATGCAAATATGATATGCAAATGTGTGTTTTGGCATTTGTCTTCTGATATATACATATTTATATGTTTGTGTGATGTTTGCATATGTAAATATATATTTATAATATATCAACATATTATGACATAATTATTTTGATGTGACATAATGTATTAACTAAAATTTGATATTATTGTATATAATTTATAAATGAATAATATCCATAAACATATAACATGTATATTTGTACTTAAATACAAATATACATATACATTTATCAAAACAAATTAATATGCAATAAAGTAGATGGGAAAATGAACTTGCCCATGATAGATTTCTAGGATATCCCCAAAGATTTCCTGGCCCTAGTGCATGTGTTCTGAATAATCCCCAGAAATGTGAAGATGACAGATTTTATTCCTGGGTTTAGATAAGGAGATTATCTCGGTGGGCCTGATGTCACCACCTGAATCCCTTAAAGGTAAAGCATTTTCTCTGGCTGGTAGCTGAGGGAAATGTGAGAGATTTAAAGCATGGAAAGGATTGGCTATGTGAGATGTTCTCCATAGCTGAGGGGTAGGGGGCCACATGACCTGAAGCGGAGAGCAGCCTCTAGCAGCTAAAAGCACTGCCGTTCCACAGCTAGTGAGACAGCA
>CM053613.1:35968710-35981956 GCA_028646535.1 Procyon lotor
TTTTTTTTTTAAAGATTTTGTTTATTTGACAGAGAGAAACACAGTGAGAGAGGGAACACAAGCAGAGGGAATGGTAGCAGGAGAAGCAGGCTTCCTGCCAAGCAGGTAGCCTGATGTGGGGCTCAATCCCAGGACCCTGGGATCATGACCCGAGCCGAAGGCAGATGCCCAACGACTGAGCCACCCAGGTGCCCCTAGAAGTTTAATATGAGTAAAAATACAGGTAATATTGCTATTTTACTTATAATTGCTTATTTAGTTACAATTACGGAATGACTAAACTTCCAAGCGTAAACGATTTTCTTTGTTAATTCCTATATGCACAATTTCAATGTTGCAAAATTCTTGTAGTTTTTCCTTATTTCCCGTGTTATTTTAGTTCTGATGATATTTATTGAAATTTAATGTTTGTTGAATCTAATAATAAAAATTAGATTTGTATGATATGGATTTTTAAATTTCATTTTTCTAATTGCTCATTTTTAATGCATTTTAACCGAAGTGTCAGTCCATGATGTTCTGGAGATTTTAAAACCCTGGTCTTTCACTACAAATGGTTCGAGAAGCCCCCATGACACTACTCGTGAGGGTCCTTAGGAGAAAGCTCAGTAGAGAGTGGTAGTGAGAGCCTACGTTAGCAATCCAGGCTTCCCGAAGGCACTTATATTTTATTTCCGCATAAAGCAGAAGCAGCCAGGTTTGGCAGCATCACACATACTGCCGTTCTAATCTCAGACTGCAGTTAGTACTAATGCCCCAGAATGCATCCAAGGAGCGGAAGGCTAATACATAAATCAATTTCAATGGGGGAAATACTAGGTGCGGCAACATTCATTTAAAATATTAGAAGCAAGAGACACAGCTCTGAGCCCAGGAAGAAGGTGGTCCTGAAGGAGAGAAAGATCTGAAGTCTGCGTAAGCTCTGGGTCTCACATGATCTGTAACCAGTGAGGACCAGCCACTCTCCCAATTCCCTTTCTGATGCAACAGCCAAATGTCTCACATTTTTCCAGAATGACCTCCTGTGCTTACTGCCTGCCTTCCTGGCTCCCTTTGGGTCTCTGCTGGCCGTTGGCCTCCCCTTCCCAAGCACCCCTCTAGCACCACCCCCCCCACCCCAAGCGCCCAAGTCTTCTGCACAGACCAGTGCTGATGCCTTCTCTTGCCTTCGGTGACCCTCCTGGGGTTCCCCTCCTCCTCCTGACTCCTCATCTTTAATCTCCATCACCGTCTGCCTCTTTTCTCTCTACCTTCTCGGAAGGTATTTTCTCCCCACTCCTCTTTTCCATCCCCTCATCCGGGAGCTCATTCAGACTCACAGGTCCCCGTGCCCCCCCTCCCACATTTATCTAAGTCTCATAGGACCAGACACAAGGTTTCCAAACTTCTGATTTTCATTTCACAGCTCAAATTTTGATAATGATTTTTTAAAAGTTAGTTGGTTTTCTTGAAGCGATAGGCTTACTGCATTCATGAATTTTCAAGAAACTATGTGCCAAATACCTAGCTCTGAATGACAATAGTTTATCAAGCCTTCAAGTGGTTCTTCATGAACAAGCAGTTCATAAAGCTCTTACGTTAAGTCAAACTACTGTATGTGTCCTTTTCCTTGGCATGCAGCGTCCTTACAAGCCTTTTTTAGCAGGGTCATGGCCAAAAATAATTTTGTCTTTACATTTAGCTTCAACTATTCCTAGTCTTCAGGCCTTAAACTGTGGTGACTTTATTTTCTGAATCTCAAATCAGAATGCATGGTTTGAAAAAGGATTCTTTGTTTATTTTAAAGATTTTATTTTTTTATTTGTCAGAGAGAGACAGCAGAAGCAGGGGAGTGGCAGGCCGAGGGGCAGAAGGCGGCTCCCCACTGAGCAAGGAGCCTGACGCGGGGCTCAATCCCAGAACCCTGGAATCAGGACCCGAGGCAAAGGCACAGGCTTCATAGACTGAGCCACCCAGGTGTCCCTTGAAAAAGGGTTTTTGTGCCAATTTGAGGCACAAGACAAATGGTAGGTGTTTCTATGGCACTGATAGTGTGATTGACCACACAACATCTGAAATTGGAACTCAAAAATCCCTGATATGAGCCACCAATGACACTGGTCAGTGCCAGGTGCCTCCGGGAAGGTAATGGCAAATGATGGGACCACGTTGGTGTCCCACTTAAAAATGGTGATGCAACTCCTTGAATGTCAGATCTGGCATTGTCTAATTTAAGCTGACATTCCCTAATGGGGCTGCTTAGAACTGCCTCATCAACTTTGTCAACAGGCACAGAAATGCCAAGTCAAAGAACAGTCTGGTAAAAACCACACCTGCTTGGCCCCTTTGCATACACAGGTGATGAACATTTGTACTAGAAATATGGGGTAGACTATTAATCTGCCTGTTTTGGAGGTGGATCTGATATGATCATGGGATCACAGGTACCACCTGTTGGGGAGACAAGACTCATAATTAATCCATGATTGGTGGGCAGGTGAAAAAATGGGGGCATTGTTGAGAGAGGGAACTGATTACCGTCCTTATGCCTCACCCATCTGGATGTATGAAAACACATGCACGCCCCAACATATGGTTACTAGCTTGAAGGAAGGGAGAGGATTACAAGATACAAATGATAAATGGACTCCACAGCTTCCCTTTGTGGCCAGTATGGGAGGAGCCTAATTTTTAAATGTCCTTAAAAATGTTCACAGTGAAAAGGGGCTTTTACCTTTCATCCCAATTTTGTCACTGGGACATTTGAGGCTCTGGCCAAACATGCCACTGCTTTATTCCCTCAGACAGGAATCATAAATATTTCTACCCATTTGCCTTTTTCTTAAAGATTATTTATTTATTTATTTAAGAGATTTTACTTATTTGACAGCGAGACAGAGAGAGCAAAAGCAGGAACACGAGCAGGGGGAGTGGGAGAGGGGAAAGCAGGCCTCCCACCCATCAGGGAGCCAGATGCGGGGCTCGATCCCAGGACCCTGGGATCATGACGTGAGCTGAAGGCAGACACTGAATGACTGAGCCACCCAGGTGCCCCTTAAAGATTTTATTTTTAAGTAATCTCTACACCTAATGCAGGGTTCGAACTTAGAACCCTGAGATCAAGAGTCACAAGTCCTACTGACTGAGCCAGTAGAACTCCCCTGCCTTTTTTCAATATATGTTGAAAAAATATTATGTTGAAAAATATATGTTGAATATATGTTTCAATATATGTTGAAAAAAATATATATTGATGACCACTTAGAGATTTATGGAAGAAATATCATATCTTTGTAAAAGCTATTATTACTGCACTATTATAATTTCTATTGTACTACTTATTTAGTACAGGTATACCAAATAATATATTTATATAATATGTAATATATGTATAATATATAAATATATATTTATGTATTAAATATACAATTTATATAAATTGTATCTATAAAATTATACATTATATATAAATTATATATAATATAGAAATATATTTGTATAAATATATAAGAATTTATAAATTATATGTAATATATAACTAATATAAATATATATTTATATATTTTATTATTTTATAAATATGTTATCTAATATATATGAATATATTTATATATATTTACATATAATATAAATATAAATATATATAAATTTATCCTATCTACTTATATTATAAATATATAAACATATCTGAATATATATTTATAATATAAATACATAAATCTGTATATAAATATGTTATATATTTATATAAATATATATACCAATATATTTGGTATATTCTAACGTCAAGTGACATTTCATGGGTTACTATGTGTTAGCTATTTTAAGTGCACTGCACATGTTAACGCATTAAAGTACTGCAAAATCCTACAAAATAGGAACTATTACAGAGGAGAAAACTAAAGCAGAGGGTGATGAAGGGACCCATCCAAGGGCATACCGCTAATAAATGGTGTTGCTGAGTCTACCCGACTATCTGATTCCAAGGCCTGTGTTCTTCCCCAGTTTGCTTTACTGCAGGTAAAATGGGAAGAACATAAGACAAGAGAAGACCCGTGTCTACAGCCAGCTCCATGGTGAACTACTGTGTGACTCTGGACAAGGCATACAATCCTTTGGTGGTAAGTCTTCTCATTTCTAAAATAGGAATGATAATACCTGCCCTACTTAATTCCTGGGGCTCGTGATGATAAAAAGACTATGGCCTCCTTGAGAGAAGAAACTCTAGGATTTATAACTGTAATTTGAGCCCAACCACAGTACTTAATAGAGAATATTTTTAATGATTATACACATACATCAATGAATGAATGAGCGAGCCAGTGATTATATGAAATGATGGATGTAAAGACACCTTGAAGAACTGTAGACTATATTATATGGGCTTGTTCTTAACTTGCCTATGAGGTCCTGAATGAAAATTTTTTCATGAAGTAAAATGACCTTTCATGAGGTCATCATAGATTCATATGCGATTGTAGGAAACAAAACAGAAACCATCCCATGGTTTCCCTCAGTGGTAAAATCTTGCAAAAACTATAGTATGATGTCACAACCAGGATATTAACATTGGTACAGTCAAGATACAGAACGTTCCATCCCTACAAGGATCCTTCATGTTGTCCTTTTAAGCCACATCCACTTCTCTTCTGCTCCCACACCTCCTTGGCAACTACAAATCTCTTTTCTATTTCTGTAATTTTGTCATGTCAATAATTTTATATAAATGGAATCCTACAATATATAGCCTTTGGAGATTGCCTTATTCACTCAGCATTAATTCTCTGGACTATCCCTCATGATTTTAATCTGAATTTCCTAATGGCTAATAATATTGACTATCTTTTCATGTATTTACTTTCCATTTGTCTATTTGTCTATCCTCAGTGAAATATCCCTTCATGTCTTTTGTGCATTTTCCAGGTAGATTTTTTTTTAACTGTTAGTTTTGAGAGTTCTTTATATATTTTAGACCAGCCCCTTGTCAGATATGCAGTTTGCAAATATTTCTTCCCGGTCTGTAACTTGTCTTTTCATCCTCTTCAGAGGGGCTTTTTGAGCATAGAAGTTCTTAATTTAAATGAAATTGGATTTTTTAAGATAAGAAATTTGTGGGTTTTTTTGATTTTTTTTTTTCCGCACACAAAAAGACTTTTAATATTGAAATAATTTGAGGCCTACGGAAAAATTTGTGTTGTTTTAAGCCACTCAATTTGAAGCAGTTTGTCACAGAAGCAAGAGAAAATGAATACAATATTTCCCCATCTTTTTACTTTCAATCTGTTTATATCATTCTTTGAAGTGAGTTATTTTTAGGAAACATCTAGTTGAGCCATGTTTTTAAATCCACATTCTGCTAATTTTATTTTTTAATTGTTGTATTTAGACAACAATTAATAAGTGAGGGCTTAAGTCTGCCTTTTTATTTATTTATTTTTTTTCAGTTTGTTCTGTTTTTCTATTTTTTGTTTTTGTTTTTTTTCCTTTCTTCCTGTGGATTACTTCAACAATTCTTTAAATTCCATTTTATCTATACTATTTTTGGGCTGTACTGTTTGATAGCTTTTTTTTTTTTTTTTTTTAAGAAAAAAGATTTTATGGGGTGCCTGGTTGGCTCAGTGGGTTAAAGCCTCTGCTTTTAGCTCAGGTCATTATTTCAGGATCCTGGGATCGAGCCCCACATCGGGCTCTCTGCTCAGTGGGAAGCCTGCTTCCCCCTCTCTCTCTGCCTGCCTCTCTGCCTGCCCCTCTGCCTGCCCCTCTGCCTACTTCTGATCTCTCTCTGTCACATAAATAAATAAAATCCCTAAAAAAAAGTAAAAAACAAAAAGAAAAAAGATTTTATTCATTTATGTGACAGAGAGAAATCAAGAGAGCACAAATGGGGTGCAGTGGGGGCAAAGGGAGAAAGAAGCAGACTTCCGCCTGAGCAGGGAGCCTCATGTGGGGCACAATCCCAGAACCCTGAGATCGTGACATAAGCCAAAGACTTAAAGGAGGCCACCCAGGCACCCCTGTTTAATAGCTTTTTTAATGGTTGTTCTAAGTATAACATTACATATATAGCCTATGGGAGTCTATTGTGTCATTATTTTACCAGTTTTGAGTGAAATGTAGAAAACTTACTTCCTTTTACCTTCCTTTACCTTGCCCTGTTTATAATATCATTGGTTTAAATATTTCCTCTAGTATATTTAGGACTATATCAGACAGTGTTATGATTTTGCTTCAACCATCAATTTGGTGAACTAAAGAGGAAACTCCAAGTTTATTGTATTTACCTTTATTTTGCGTACATATTTACCCAAAATACAGAGAAAATCATATTCGTTCGTCCTTTTTGATGTTTGAAGATTCCTCCTATTATTGTTTCCTTTCTGTTTAGAGAATTTCCTTTAGCCATTCTTTGGGATAAGCATGCGGCTGACACATTTGTTAGTTTTCCTTCAACTGAGAATGTGTTGATTTTCCTTTCATTTCTAAAGGACATTTTTGCTGGGTATAGGATTATGAGTTGACAGTCAGCAAGTTGTCAGCACTTGAAAAATACTGTGCTCTTTTATTTTAGCCTTCATAGTTTCTGATGAGAAAGTCACTGTTATTTGAATTCTTCTTCTCTTATAGACAAGATTTTGTTTTTCTCTTCCTGTTTTCAGAAGTTTTTCTTTGTCTTTAGCTTTCAGCAGTTTGACTATTATGTGTCTTGCTTTGGGTTTTGTTTTTCCCCCGAGAAGTTTATCCCAGTGGGGTTCACTAAGCTTCTTGCATCTGTGGGTTTATGTCTTTTGCCAAATTTTGGATGTTTTCAGCCAATATTTCTTGGAGTAACTTTTATTCCTACCCTCCTTCATCTCTTCTCATCCGATAACATAAATGTTCGATTTTTTTATAATGCCACAGACCCCGTATGGGTAAGCTAGAAAGGACATTCAATAATTGTTTTATTTATTTGACACAGAGAAAGAGATCACAAGCAGGCAGAGAGGCAGGCAGAGAGAGAGGGGGGGAAGCAGGCTCCCTGCCGAGCAGAGACCTCGATCCCAGGACCCTGAGATCATGACCTGAGCCGAAGGCAGAGACTTTAACCCACTGAGCCACCCAGGCGCCCTCAATAATTGGTTTTGTCATTTCAAAGTCTTTCGCAGATTTTCCTGACAGTTTATTTTAACAAATCTTTTTTTCTAGTCTCCCTCTATGGCAGTCCCTGTGCTGATACTGAGATACTGAGCTACAAAAATGCACAGGGCACACTTTTTGAATGTAGAAAACCTATAGTCCCCTGGGAAAGTCAGACACAGAAACAAAATATCCTTATTATGTATATGCTAAAAAGAGGTATTCATTTAAACCTGGGATAGGCAAAATTTTTCTGTAAAGGCACTGGTAGTATTTTAGGCTTTGTAAGCCAAGTGATCTCCATGATGACTATTCATTTCTGGCACTGTCACGTGAAAGCAGCCATAGACAATGATAAAGGGAATGGGTGTGTGTGTGTTCTGATAAAACTTTATTGAAAAAAAAAAGGCAGTTAGCCCTTTTAGTCTACTGACTGAAGTTTGATGATCCCTGATCTAGCCTTTATTTTATTCCCTGTCTTTCTATGTAAAAGAAGGTGGTTATAAAAATTCAGTTAGTTAATATTTGCAAAGTGCTCAGAACAAGGTCCAGCAAATATTAAATTAAGGTTTGTATGATGTTGGTCTTTAGCTCTTGTTTCCCATCCAGGCCTCTACTCCATTCACATGGCACACCTGAGGGTTAGGTGTAGGTCATGATGAGTACATGCTCGAAGACTGAAAGGGGAACCATTATCAATGTATGTGCTCATTACTTAGCTGGTCACTTCGACAATAACCTAAATAAAGAGCTTACCAAGTTTATGGCCACCTAGAGTGTCCATGATTCTGTGAGCATCCTTCTGCTTTCATCTTTCCCAGAAAGGAGTGAGGTAGGGGGAAGAGAATTTGTCCTGGAGTAAGAAATTGTCCTCCACCCACTTAGCTTCACCTCATTGACCTATATATCCTTGTGTTTAAATTGAGAATGTTGGTCCACCCCTCACGGGATGATTGCAGGAATTAAATAAGATCATGTGTATGGCTAGTACTATGCAAACCATAAAGTACTTTGCAACTGCTGGTAATTATTGGCATTATTAAGCTGTACAGACTCTCATCCATTTGTGAATTCCTTTCCCACAAAGTTTCCAGCCTCTGCGGTGGGAAGGGTGGCACTTACAGAGGCACTAAAGATCTGATACCCCAGGAGAAAAGGAAATTGTTACTTAGCAAGCCTTGGTTTGCACTAAATGGTACTTCCGTGGCTTTCCAAACTTTACATGCTTCAGTGTAGTCAAAGGGGAAATAATTTACCTTTTTCTTGCCCCCGTGTATTACAGAACTGCCTGCTAAGTAATAGTAACTGAAAGAAGGCTGAGTTTGCAATGAGACTAAAAGACAGCCACTTTGGCAGTGTGACTGATTCTTATAGGCTGGGACCTAAAAGGAATCCAATTCAGTTCAGTGCAATTCCATTCAACTCAGTTCAACTCAACTCAATCCAACTCAACCCAGCACAATCTAGTCCAATCCAATCCAATCCAATCCAACTTGATTTAATAAACTGAGCTTTGCTATTTGCCAGACTTTTTGTGCCAGGCGCAAGGGATACAAAAATGAATATGACACTGGCGGTGCCCTGTTAGAACTAATAAATTCCAAGTTTTAGTGTGAAAGGAGCTAGGCTAGAGGAAACCTTAGAGTGGGAAAGAAGATAAGGTTTCTTCTTCAGAGGGCTTGTTGTCAACTCAGGAGCAGGATGGCAGGAGAGGTTTCCAGGGGTGATGAGAAATAAGACTGTCTTGCTGTTTTTCAGAGTCGCATTCCTAGGGATGGGTCACTACCAGCAGGGACTCCAACATTAGCAGGTATCTAGAGAGGTTCCCCACCCAACCCCCACAATATGTCTCCACCTTTCTAATGACTATTTTTGTTTCTTCAAATTGAGATGCTGGCCTGATTTTAAAAACACTTATTTTTAACAGCTTCATAAATGGGAGCTTTATGAGTTGAATTTTGCTGACCATTTCCTTATTTAAAAAGTAGAAGGAAGCAAGAAGGTTTACTGGTCCAAGATTTACTTCTGTCAAGAAAAGTTGTCAAAATGCTTTAAAATGGGGGGGTGGGGGAGATTACTGGTTGTTCTGTCTAGTGTGTCCTTTAGGCATACCTACTTTTCATTACATTTTATTTATCTATCTATTTATTACCTTGTAGCTTTGAGTCTTTTCTTTTTTTAAAATGTATTTTTCATTGTGTTATGCCAGTCACCATACAGTAGGTTTTTCATTATATTTAAGCCAATTTACAAATATCTAGGTCATAGAAAAGTAAAGGCAAATGATTCTTATCTCTAAAATGCAAGTGTATTGTGCAGATGGAGTAGTGATATTCCTGATTGCCTACCTATGTGTGATTCTTTAACTTCTCCTTTGAGCCACTTGCCACATCTTACCCTTATTAATTAGTGAATTAAATGAAACTTTTAATATATGTTCATCATCTTATGTTTGTATGAGTCATGATTTTATCTTTTAATATTTATTTATTTATTTTAGACATTTTATTTATTTGAGAGAGAGAGAGCATAAGCTGGAGGAGAGAAAGAGGGAGAAGCAGACTCCCTGCTGAGCAGAGAGCCCAACGAGGGGCTCGATCCCAGGACCCTGAGATCATGACCCAAGCCAAAGGCAGACGCTTAACCAATTGAACCACCCAGGTGCCCCTAAACACTACCTTTTAACATATTTTACCTAGGAAAGAACTGGCTGATGATGTGGAGGGACAGGAACAGAAGGAAATGGAGATATGTTAAGCACCTATTAGATCCTAAAGCTTTACGAGCATTATTTTGTTGAATCCACACAAGTCTTAAATCTTTGTGTACTGCTTTTTTAAAAAACCAAGGTCTCATGTTAGCAAGGCTTATGTTGGTGTGACGATAGGCCGTGTAATGGGATGAATTCTCTTCCCTCAAAATTCATATGTTGATGTTCTAACCACCTATACCTCCGGGTGGGACTTTATTTGGAGAAAGAGTCTTACAGAGGGAATCCAGTCAATATAAGGTCATCAGGGTGGCCCTCATCCAGTAGGACCAGTGTCCCTATACGAAGAGGCTATTTGGAGACAGGCACACAGGGAGAAGCCCACGTGAAGATGAGGCAGAGACCAGGCCCCATGTATCTATAGGCCAACAAACCCTATACCTTGGTAGCAAACACTGGGAGCCAGGAGTGAGGCCTGGGACGGATTCTCCCTCCTAGCCCTCAGAGGGAAGCTGCCTGCCACCACCTTGATCTTGGACTTTCAGACTTCAAAGCTGAGACAATACATATGCATTGTTTTAAGTCACCCGGGTTGCGGTTCTTGGTTATCTCAGTAAAACCACAGCAAACCAATACAGGCCATTTACAAATTCTTTCTATTTTTCTGTTTGAAAGAATCATTTATATTTAATTATAGGTGTGAGGGACCAACCCGGGTAGTGAGGCCCGATCCCCACTGTTGGCTCACAAGCTCATGGTGAGATCTCGGGCGTCACCAGCCTGGGCATCAGACAGAGACTCAACCTCAGCCACGGGGGTTCACAGGCAGGGGACTGGCGCTTGGGGCCCGTAGCTGAGGGACCAAAGAGCAGGGATGTGTCACCTCCTCATCAGATTCCGGTGACGTGAGCACAGCCCCATCTCCTGGATATCACCAGCCATCAGGGAATGCATCATCTTCGGCCTTAAGTTCACTGGCATTTGCTTGATCAAAATGAAATAGCATTATTCTTTCCTCCCGGAACACCCCCTAAAGAAACAATACCTTTGGGATGAGTTGTTGTTTTATTCTAACTGTTCCAGGGAAGCACTGGAGGTTCAAGCAGCAGAGTGCCCTGAACTGGGTCACATTTCTCACGGGCCAGTCCGGGGTTGGGGGGGGGGTAGGAGGAGAGAGCAGAAGTGGGGACCAAGAGGAAAAGGATGCTGGCCTAGATCCTGAGGCAGCAGTAGAAACGGTAAGAAATGATCAGGGTTGGGATATTTAAAGGGAGTATGGGCAGGACTTGCTGGAGAACTGGAAGTGGCCTATAGGGAAAGGAAAATCAAAGATGGCTCCATGTTTGTTTGTTATTTTCCCCTGATAAACTGGACGGGTAGCCAGTTAACCAGGAAGGAGGGATGGGCTTCATTTTTATGTCTCCCATAAAGGTCAAGGCTGGGAAGCCACCGATTCTTGCCCTGGTCTTCGGGAAAGCAGATTTCAAGCCATACGTAGAAGAGTAAGCGTCTTTCTTCCTTCAGATAAACAATGTAATTCTATGCTAATTGTGACCAAGTACTGTGTAGGCTGCCAGGGGAGTTGCCAATCTCCTGGAAGGGAATGGCGGAATGGCAGGATGTGGGCCTAGAGATGCAGACTCTGAGGAGAAGGGAGAGCCCTTCAGCTCACCTGTCTGGAAGAAGAGTTATGGACCCAGAAGGACTGGCAGGTTGATAGGAAACTTTTTAGCCAGTCAAAGCCTCTGGAACAAAGATGGCTACCTTCAGTCAAGGAGCTCCAGGCTTAGAATCCTGGGGATGGGATTGCATCCTGGCTCCCTTTGCTCTCAGGAAGCCAGTTCCCAACTAGATCTCTTGCTGACACCCTACTCCACTCTGCATGTGGGAGTACAAGTTTCATCCTTCCATCCCCAGGGCCTACCCGATGCTTCCCATAAGGAGGCATTCAATAAACTTTGTCAAATAAATGAAACATAGATGCTTAGGGAGTAATTATTTCTTTTTTCTCATCAGGGCTAAAAAGTTGGCAAATCAGTGGATACTGTAGAGATGGGGTACCTTGATTTCAACAATGCATTTGTTGATATTTTGAGATTATTCTGGAAAGATCTGGATATTTAGAGATTTTGAGATTATTTTGATATTTTGAGATTATTATGGAAAGATCTAGAAATAAATATGGGTTGGATGATAAGATAGTCTGCTTGGAAGAGTTCATTTCTGTTGACTTATTATACAAAAGGGAGACTGATACCTGAGTTACTATCACACATGGGAGGCTATCAAGTGACCTCCATATACCTCTGAGTTAAACCCTGTCCTGCCCAACATTTTTAGAAATGACTAGGATAGATATGTCGAAAATGAAACCTCAATACATTTGCAGCTATTTTAAAATCGATAAGCCAAGTAAATGCCATGGAGAGAAGAGTCAAGATTCAAAAAGTATCTCAATGGATTTTGATTCTGTAAGGACAACTACTAAGATTATATACGATGAGAGTGAAACTCTTTGTAATGTAGCCAACAAATGAATTCAGCAAGATGGGAATGAAGGACTCATGGATCTTCAGTAGTTCATGATGAGAGAGCAATTCCTTCTAGAAGATCAGGTGGTACCATGTTTCAGGGAATGAGAGTGTGCATGTTCAGGCGACCCATTCTTGACAGAAGCATCTCAAGACTCAAGCCCATGAAGGTTCTCTTCCTCTGGCAAACAGTCACGATGCCCACAGCCAGTGTTTTCTCCACCACAGGGCGTGGGAAGCTGTGGTTGACCCCAAAACCCAGGAGTAATTCCTTGGCACTGCGGTCCGGAGCCCTGGTTTCTGGGCACACCTTGTCCGCGCGGCTCACTCCCTGCCATGCCTGACCCTGGAGAAAGACTCTCAGAGGCAGACTGCCTTCTGCAGGGGTCGCTGAAGCTCTTCTATTTCCATCAGACCCTTCCCTCACAGGAATCAAAACTCAGCTCCCTCCAGGAGCAGAGGAAAAGGCAGCCCCTTGAAAAGTGACAGCCCCGTGAAAAGTTTCCGTGTTAGTCACTTTGAGTTTATAAAAGCAAACAGGCCTGGCCTCTGGGACAAGGAAAACTGGAAGACCTGCTGCTCCTGTCTCCTGAGGGGACCGGCAGGGAGGTGTCGCAACAGTTGCAAACCCCTTCTGGGAAAGGGTGTGCTGTTTATCTTCGGAGCCCGCCAGCCAGCGAGGTGCTGAGGGCTCAGCGAGGGCTCCACGCCCTTCCCTGCCGCCTCCCCCCACTGGCGCGTCAGGTTCCAGCCTGCAGAGCCAGCGTGGGTCGCTGGACAGGAAGAAATGCTACTTTTCATGGGGTCCGCGTGGGCTTCTGGCCAGCAGGGGAGCCCTGAACGGCCTTTGAGGCCTGCTTCTGCAGTCTCCGAGGCTGAGCCAGATGGCAGGGCTGGGGGGGTGGGGGGG
>CM053613.1:35982056-35998433 GCA_028646535.1 Procyon lotor
ACTCCCCCCTCAGGAGTTTCTGGTGAAAGGCGCTTTTCAGGCCCGGGCCATTCGCATTCTGAGTGCGGCTCCGGTTTGACAGGAAGGGCCTCCCTCTGCAGTTGGAGCAAATGTCACTGGGAACCAAATCCATGGGAGGCTGGGCTGGGAGAAGGGTCGAATAGAGAAGAAAGTCACCGTTGTGTGTATCCCCCCCTTCCACACACACACACACACACACACACACACACACACACACACACACACAAGTGGCTGACTCATTGATAGGACACTTTTCTGGAATTCCCTCTTCTCACTTACAAAGATTTGCATGACTCTGAGCAAAAAAGAAAAAAGGAAGGAAGGAAAAACAAAAAAAGGAAAATAAAAGAAAACAGTACTTTGGTCCATTTTCCTCTTTGGGAAGTTAGCTCTAATTACACACGCTAGAAAGCTCTGTCTATGCTGTGCCCACATAATGGGCAGAACCACACAACTCTCTCTCTCTCTCCCTCTGTGCGGTGTGTGAATGAATTCCAGGGGGCCAACAGCCAGTTTTGTTTTGTTGTTTGGTAAAAAAGAAAGAAAGTGCCTAATATACGAGCCCGAATTAATTATGAATGCCTATCTATCCCTGAATACAGATCTCAGAACCAGACAGGCTCAGGAGACTTGGCAGCTCCATGACTTTGGCTAAGTCCCATAATCTCTTAGAGGATCAGGTGAGAATTCCTTACCTAAAAATTGGACTAAGAAGCCAGGTTCCTAGCCAATGATGAAGATCGGATGAGATAGCACATGTAAAATATGCTAGCTTAGTGAGGGACATGGGGAGGTGAGTCTGGAGAGAGGGGCTGGGACTGGAAGCTGTAGGAAGTTATCTTGTCTCTATCCTGAAAGGAACAGGAAATCAAAGAAGGTTTTAAATGAGGTGAAGACTCAGGGCTGTGGCACGGAGAAGGCAGTGTCAGTGGTGGGCAAGGTCAAGGACAGAGGCAAGGAGATGAGCTGGATGTTGCAGCAGTCCAATTGACTCCAGACAGCTTCTGGGCTTTGACCCTCCATGATTTCCTGGCTTTTAGCACTGAACTTGTCTCAAATTCCATGAAGTGTTTTGACCTTCAGTTTCCTAAAATTGGACCCACTGTGGTTAAATTTACTCTTTGAATCAAATTCCAGCTTTGATTTTATTTGGTTAAACCAGTGTCTAACTGATTTATTTATTTGGTTAAATCAGTGTTTAACTGCTCATGAGTGCCCCTCATGAGCTAAGAACTCTGCAGCCTGAGTGTAGAATTTAATAGAGTATAGAGAGTATACAGATGGCAAGGTCACTGGTAGGACCTGTGTTAGAAGGATTCCGGGGCCTTGCGGTCCAGGGTGCCAGGACTACTAAGCATGTCTGCTATAGGCAAGGGGAATGTTGGCCACACATCTGTTCCATTTTTGCTGTCTCTGGTCCAGTGGCTCCCAGCCCCTATATTCCCCTCTCCCTTGATCCTGTCCCTGCTCTAACTCTAGTACCTTCGGACAGCTCCCTCTAGTCTGGGCACAGAAGCCTACACCTGCAGTGGTTTCCTGCCCAGAAACTACTGGAAAAGAGGCTTTCTTTAACCTTGGGGCTGCTCTACTCAGACAGCATGTCAGCTGATAGGGGCCTCCCTGCGCAGAGACCACATCTGACAATGAACGCAAAGGAAGGCAGAGTTGAATGGGAGTCCTAGTTTGCAGCCCCACATGTAGCGATGTTGGAAACTCTTGTCTGGGAGGGAGGCAGGGATGTGTGCCCACGAATGGGGTAAATGACTACATCCTGGAGGGACCTGAAGCTCAACCCAGTCACCACACACAGAGAGTATAGCAATGGTTGGAGCAAGGTAGCTGAGTTAACAACTGACAGCTAATACGGGCTTATGGACTAGTGGGTGTTTCTTGGTAGATTTTCAGAAAACGTGGGGAAAGGGAACCTAAAGGCTTACCTTGCTATCATGCCAGATGGGTACATGACTGAGTGCTTTTGGGGATCTGAAAGAGAAGGGTGATACAAAACTCTGGTCTGGGGCAGCTAAAAGTGGGTGTGCCTTCCCATGCTCTTTCTTTCCCATCCATACGGCTGGAAGCAAAGGGCTTCAAGCAGGCAAAGTTAGAAGACAGGATTCCTGAGTCATCCTCTCAAAAGGAGCTCCTTGGGAGTCATCCAACCCACATCAAACTATGAGGAGAAACAAATTTTACATGCCATACCACTGAATGTTTGAAGTTTATTTGCTCTGTTAGCTTATCCTATATCGATCAATACATTTACAAAGAACATGGAGAAATGGCTAAACTTCCATTGCCCTAGGGTTTAGAAAGCATTATCTATATACCACCCATTAGAAAAATCTCTAACACTTACTTATGCACTATTTATTTTATTGATGATAATGCAAGGTTAAGCCAGGCCAAGAGTTTGGTGAGATGAACGCTTTCACTCACTGCTTACATTGTAAATTTCTGGAAGGTTCTGGGAAGCAAGTTGGTAATATTTATCAGTTGGTTTAAAATATTCATACCCTTTAAGCAAGTAAATCTACTGGTAGGAATCTAGCTAAAGGAAACTATGAGAGATGCATGAGAAATGTATGTAAATAATAATGTGCAAAGCCATTTATGGTCATCATGGAGACAATGTAAATTTTCAAATGTACCAGAATGGTGGGAAATTGTGGTACTTGCATAAAATGGAATATTATGTGTCAGTTACATTTGTGCTTATGAAGCCATCTTAACAGTGTGGGCGAAATGTTTATGTTATAATGTTAGTGAAATATCAGGGAAACTCTACTACTCTGTGTGTATATATTTACAGGAAAAGCATAGAAGAAAATGCACCCGGCTTAACAATTATAGTGGTTTCTGTCTTACCCATAGGATTATATGGAGTTTTTCTTTGGTTCTGTATACTTCCCTGTACTTTCCAGTTTTAAAGAATGCTGATACATAATTTCTTTTTATAATGGAGAAAAAAAAATCACAAAAAGCTTTATCCTAAAATGTTACGCCGAAGTGTTCTCCAAGGGGGGACGGTGCCATTGGGCTTCTCAAAGATGAGATTGCTTTTCCTGAGATAAATTCGGGAGATGGTCTTTACCCAGGTCTCTAAGTGGAGCCCTTATCCAATGGCCACTAAATGGTTCATCAGGAAAGCCTCAGGGCCACTACTGAGTATCAAATCCGTGGACTAAAGGCAGGAATCAGGGTAAATGATTTCTGCAAGTTGGGAAGAATTTTGCCAGTGAGGCTCACCCCCACTTAACCTCTGACCTGTGCTGTGGGGAGAAAGACAGAGGGAGAGAAAGGAGTGCTCAGGGAAAAGGTGGATGGGTGGGGTGAAGGGGAGCAGCAAGAGGTAGAAAGTGCAGAAAGAGAGAAAGAGCAAGGAGGCAGCAGAGTTTGGAGGGGAAAAAATACTTAACTTCTGGCATTGCAGAGAGATGCTGGAAGGGAGCCTGGGACAGAGTAACAAGAGCTGTAGAATGACAGGTAGAAGGTACTTGAATAATTGCAAATAAAGAGACTGAGAATTCTCTGTAATTGCTTCAAAGGCCTGACAGACCTCGAGACAGAGGTATGCATTCTGCTGTAATGGATCTAGTTTAGGATTAAAAAGAGATGAGCATCTGACCATCCAAATATGACCTGACCCTAGAAAGGACGGATGGGATATTAATATCACATCAATGTTGCATGCTTTTCATGACTTGTTTTAACGTTCCCATGTGGCTCCAGAGTTGTGAAAGGAAATATCTGATAGAGAAAAAGTTGGATGTAGGCTTTTTCCATAATAACGTACTTAGTACAGCATGGTGAATTGGAGGAGTGGCTGAAACACATGGAGTCAATAGCTTCACCCATGCCTTACTCATTCATTCATTCATTCATTCATTCATTCATTCATTCATTCATTCATTCATTTACTGACTCATTCAGGCACGTGCGCTGAGAATCCATTGAAATGTACAGGGCATTGGAGACACAGAGATGAGTGTTCTCTTTTTTCAATGAGCCCAAGGTCTAATGGGTAAAGTGATTATGCAAATAACCCAGTTGCTACACAGTGTGAGAGTTGCTGTAATGACAGAATGCACAAAGTGTGGTGAGCACACCCTTAACGGCAAATTCATGGACCCATAGGAGTTTCTGGGTCTAGGGAGTAGGAAGGGAATTCAGGCAATAGCAGGAGCATGTCAGGCAAAGTTGGAGAGGTGAGAGGCAGAGCATGTGGGGACCAAGAGATGTTGTGGCTGAAGCTTAAGTGTGAGGAGTGACAGCCTCTGACTCTGGAGCTAGACCTGGAGAGATCTCCTGCATACAAGAGCAGTTCTCAGCCTTGGCTGAGCATTGATTGGGAAGTTTAAGAAATATCGATGTCTCAGCCCCACCCAGAAAGTCTGATTTCACTGTGAGTGGGACCTTAAAAGTCATTAGAGGTGACTCTAAAGTGTAGGTAGGCTTGGAAACCATTACTCAAGGAGGTGGAAAGTCCTAGAACAATCAGTGCATTTTTCATAGTATTACTTTGGCATCGATACAGAGTCCAGAGACTGGTGGCAAAAAGGCACATTAGAGACTGTGTATAAATGTCAAATAAGAGAGGATGAAAGTCTTTTTCTTTTTAAGATTTACTTATTTATTTTAGAGAGAGAGTGAGAGAGTGAGAGCATGTGCAAGCAGGGGGAGGAGCAGAGGGAGATGTAGGCAAGCAGACTCCACACGGAGCGAGGAGCCCGACGCAGGGCTTGATCCTACAACCCTGAGATCATGACCTGAGCCAAAATCAAGAGTCAGACACTCAACTGACTGAGCCACCCAGGCACCCCAAGAGGATGAAGATCTTAAACACCAGGCAGCGGGAAAGGAACAGATCTGAAAGCTATCAGGAAGGGAGAATTGGAGGGCTGGAGTGGGAGGAGGGGGAAAGAACAAAATCGGGTATTCTGATTTCCTGGGTGACTGTTGGTGCCTTCACTGAGAGAGGAAACCCAGGAGAGAAAATGCATGCAGAGGCATTTGGGAAACAGGAGTGCATGTGGGGAGCTCAGTTTGTCTCTTATTGAGTTGGAAGCAGCTAAGTTTTGCATCGCTTTATAGGCTTTTCCAGCTGGGTGGCTACTGAGGGTCAGACCGCTCACATCCATTCCAATCTTCTTCTAGATGCTTTCTGATAATGCAGAGCTGGAAAGGAAAAGAATTGTGTATTTGCTGGACTCCAAAACAGCTCAGGTTCTGCAGGGGATCTGAGGCTCTGCCCATCAGAAGTATCTCCTCATGAGATTCAACAGGTCGGGGGAAACGTCGTAAAGCAGAAGCTGTGGTTTTGCAGCTTCGAGGTCTGCTGACAAGCCCAGTTATGTGGGCAATTGGCCTTGGGGGTTTTCTCTGGTATCTGAACACAGGTCACAACTACTTGCCTCTTATCTGTAAAAGAGGGGCATGTATCACCCCCTCCTCTTCAAATCTTACTGCAGGGCTTTACCCTAGAGTGAAAAATCTTCCTGGGCTCCAGACAGACAGACAATTTGAGTCTCAGTATTTATGAAGCGTACTTTCATCCAGACACCATTGATTTGTTCTGGGGGCTCTCTCCGTGCCTAACGCGTATTTCCACTGAGAGAAGCGTGGCTTTGGAAAAGCAGATATTGGCGCACGTGGGGATGCTGTAAGTTCAGATACATTGTAGACTGTGGTGGAGGGGAGATCATTTTCATTTAACCACTTCTGTCAATCATCTCCCAAATATTGTCAAGGAATAGCTTATCTCGTTTGCATACAGCCGAGTGGGTGGGTGAGAGGTACGGAGAGCAGCCAGGCCTCATTTTCTTGTACTAAAAAACTAAAAAAAACTCAAGGCAAAGCTCTGCTCACACTCTCTCTCTGTCTCTGTTTCCCTCCCTGTCTGGTAGAATTAGAAGATTCAACGTTCCTAAAAAGCATGCTGGGAAATATTAAGCTCCCAGGAGTTGTGCCTCTCTGCATTTTCCCCATTTGCAGGAAGGGCACAGAACATGGGGAGAACTCTCATTCACTTAGTCTTGACCCACATCTTATTTGCCTATTTTGGACTTCAAAGAAAAGGACATAATAAGCTTCCCATTTACCTCCCCCAAAAAACCAACATTACTTTTCTTTAAAAGTAAAAATGGCACCAGAAAGAAGAATTTCATATTTTTCTGAACACTTAGACTCCTTTTTATTTACTTTCACAAAAAGGAGATTATTGGATAATACCTTTAACACTATGGTCACAGGAAATAAAAAAATAAACAAAATCCTCAATCTATATGCTTAGTTTTGTTGCAGAAAGAATATTGAGTCATCAGTAAAAAGTTGTAGTTTAAAACAATATATTAGGCTAAAATACAGTATGTGAAATGGAGTGGGAGTCAAAATTCAAGGGAAAATCACAATGTTAAATATTAGGCAACTGAAAAGATTTGCATATGTGTTTTTTATAATGGATGGCGGTGGGAATTAAGGTCTATGGCACTTCCGCTCCACTGGCTGCATTTCAAAGAATTATGTGTCAGCTTGGTTTTTAAAATGAATATTTACAACGTATCATACGTTTCCTTATTTATAGCTATTTAACTCAGGATGAAATATTTCAGATGTCAACTTAAAAATGTGCACATAAAAAAATGTGCACATAGATGCACAGTTTTTCAAAATTCTTTTGGAAGGTATGACAGTAAAAGAAAAGCATGAGGGCCACTTATTCAGAGAAAAGTGCGTGGAGATTCAAAGTAACCTCTTTGTACCCCCTCCTTTCACCCCAGCTGCCTCCCCCGCATCCCCGAGTAGTGTGGAGCCCGAGTGGGATCACAGAATGCACGGTTAACTTTAACACTGACTGGGGTACCTGTCATGATCCCAGGGTCCTGGGATCGAGCCCCACATCGGGCACCCTGCTCAGTGGGGAGCCTGCGTCTCCCTCTCCCTGCTGCTCCTCCTGCTTGTGCCCTGTGTCAAATAAATAAAAATCTTAAAAAAAAAAAAACACTAGTGGAAGGATCAGCGTTCAGATCCATCTGAGACTAAATAAAACAGGAGAGATTCAGGTCCTTGGCTGTTCGCATTCTTCATGCCTACAGTCCCCTCTGGCAGACTGATCCAGACATGACAAAAATTAAAAGTGTGGGCATGTCTTGTGGGGATGCGTCACACACATGTCACTCCATTTACACGACTGACTTTACAGGCATTTATAACTTTCAGTTACAAGCAGGAACACGCTCGCGTGTGTGCTGCTATTTGGGTAAGTGTGAAGAGTTTACAAACAGTTGCAAGTCACGGAGAAAGTGAAAAATGGGTCACTGGTGTTTTTCTTCACCTTCCTTGTCGCCTTGGTCCCCATCTCAAAGTTGCCCTACTAGACCTGTGCTCTTCAGGCCATCTGTCTCTTTGACATCTGATTTTAAAACTCTGGAGGTTTCACTCCCTGAGGGTTTTAGAGTGATCTCGGGGCCCCTTCTGGGCTCAGAGGGTCTGTCTGTGGTTCAGAAACCCCTCCGAGATCCTGCCATCTTCAGGTCTTTGTTGGGGAGCCCACGCCCTCCAGGCAGCTTCCCCAGATGCCGGCGCTTGGCCACGTCCTGGTTTGAACACGATTTTAATAGCGACTAATTCCCTCAGCTGTGGCACTGCGGCAAATGGCTCACCACTTACGGACAAGTTTCAACAGTCGCGTGGAACCAGATGAGCCTATTTTCCCAAACAATAGCGTCGTAGCAGAAAGCAGCCAGGGCGTGGCCGAGGACAGCTGGGAGTGAGGCAGGCAGCAAATGGAAGGTGGGCCAGATGAGCGCTCTACTGTCTGGATGATTGTCTATTTAAATCGTGAACACTCTCTGAAGGGAAGGGGGCCGCTTGCAACTTCCTGCAGGTGATTTTTGGTGCCTTTGTAATATACTCAGGGACAACGGCTACCCCAGAAAGTGGGTATAGATTGTTAGAGGAGTCGTGTCTCAGTTCCCACCGGAGCTTGGAGGAGGGTGGGGGAAAGCACCCTCCACAGGTACTGCTGGACACATTCAGGTCAGAGGCAGCAAAGCCATCCTTATTTTCCATCACTACATCCTCTCCGCCTCGTCACCCACCCACTGGGTCATCAGATGTCCTGCTGCTCCCTTGGGCATGCTGGTGGTCCCTTCCCTCAGGATTCTGCCCGTGGTGGGAGTCGGGGGTGAAAGGCTACCAAGGGACTGTGTGCTCGAGGCTGGAATGTTCAGACTCTGTGATGTCAGCATTGAAAACATGTGGCATTGCTCCAACACCTGTCATTTGTCTTACAGCCTATAATAAACCAACTCTGCCGTTCATTTATTCTAGCCGAAGTTCAGCTTAGGCTGCTCCAAGCCCCACGGGGGCACAGACCACATGTACCAGTGGCACACACAGAAAGCCCGCCTCTGCTTGCAGCCATTTCCAAGGATAAATGTTGCTTCTTAAAACTCTGCTTTGTGGCAGGTTCTTTAAACAGATGAGCATGAATTCTCATCCTTGGGCTACTGAGCAAATAGTCTTGTTCCCTTTTCTCCAGGAGCAGCAGCAGCTGAGCTTCAGAGAGATTATTTAATTTTCCCCACACGAGAGGCTTCTAGGGTGAAGAACCCAGCCTGCCTGACCCTGGAGTCTGGGTCTTTCCATCGCATCCTGCTGCCATTTGTGTCTCCTTTCCTGCACTTGGATAATAAATCCGCAGGCCCGACTGTGTGCCTTGTGCTTTTGCAGACGGGCATCTCTGAGTTTTTCCAGTAGGAGACTCCTTCGTGTTCTCGAAGCCAGTGGCTCTAGGCTGCAGCTTCTCTTAGTCGCCCTTTTCTGGAACGTTCCCAGCTTTGCCAAGTGTTCCTTGAATTTCATGGTGAGGCCTGAAACCAGTGCTTCAGAGGCCAATGTCCTTTTGTTTGGTGCAAGGACACAGAGACGTTTCTTGCTTGGTTTTAAAATCCCAACACTGATCACTAAATTCCAACATTTCTGAGCTGGAAAGAGGCTTAGGAAGCATCTACACGGGGGGCCTCAAACTTAAGTGTGTCTCAGAATCACCTGCCACACTTGCACATTATCTATGTATTCTGTGTAACAGATTACCCCCAGACGTAGCAGCTCAAAACCAAAATTTATTAACTCGCAGTTTCTGAGGGCCAGGAACCCAGGAGTGGCTTATCAGCAGAGTTCTGGCTCAAGGTCCCTGATGAGACTACAATCAAAGTACTTTTGGAGGGACTGTAATTCATCTGAAGGCTTGACTAGGGCTTACTCCCATGGCTGGCAGTGAGGTCTCTTTTCTCCATGTGAGCCTCTCCTAAAGCTGCACCAAGGTCCTAAAAACCTGGCATCTGGCTATCCTGAAGCCAGTGATCCAAGAAAGATCAAGAGTATAGTCAAGAGGGAAGCCACAATATATTGTGTAATATAATATTGGAAGAGACATACCATCACTTCTCGTGTCTTTAGTCATCAGACAGACCAAGTCTAGTTCAAGGGAGGACAAGACTACACAAGGGTGTGAATTCCAGAAAGTGGGGATCGTTGGGGGCCATCTTGGAGTTTGGCTGTCACAGCTTGTTGAAACAAATCTGGGCCCCATACCTAGAGTTTCTGATTCAGTAGGTTTGGAGTGGGGCCCAAGACTTTTCTTCAGAAGGTTTGGAGTGGGGCCCAAGACTTTTCCAACAAGGTCCCAGGTCATGCTGGGTCACAAACTTTGAGAACCACTGATCTATCCTCGATTCTGATTTTATAGATGATGAAGTTGAGTCTCCCAGAGATGGAGGAAAGTGAGGAGCAGGGAAGTATACCAATAATTACTGAATACCTACTATGTGTCATGCCCTAGGCAGGAGCCTTTGCATACATTTTCTTGTTTAATAGGACTGACCCTGTGCATTGCTCACCATTTCATGATGGTAAGGAAGCTGTAAGTGAGAGAATGTCCAAATCATACATCTAGTGCACTCTCAGGGACAGGACTAGGACCCAGATCTCCTGCTTTTCAAGTCAGAGTGGTTTGTATAGCTGAAGAGCCCCCAACCTACTATCCTATTATAAGTAGAATGCCATTAGGTGTGTTATTAGGGCCCTATCACAGGGCACTGGGGAATCACCCTGTAAATGGTGCCCATTACACTTGCTGCTCATAGACTATAAATTAACTTTAGTTTCATTTGAAGACTCAGAAATTCAACATTCATGGTGCTCTAAGTCTCCAAGAATACGTCTAAGAAACCCTGGCTCAAGCAGGGATCCCCAGGGAACTCCGACGATGATAGCAATTACCCACAGGATATAATCGACTGCTGAGCTGTGTTGAAGTCACAGTTCCAACATAACTTTGGGTGGGTCTCTTAAAAGCCTTATGCCTTTGGTTCGTCATGTGTAAAATGGAAAAAATAGTAATTGTGTTTTTTTGCCCTCACCCCTTTCTGAGGCCATCGTGAGGTTCAAATGAAATAAAATATGCAAAGTCCTTCATAAACTGCTAAATGCTTTGCACAGAGATCCTATTGCTGGTACCACGCTCGTCCATCCCAGATCTGCCGAGTTGTCTCTGGTTCTCATCTCCTTTTTTTTTTAAGATTTTATTTATTCATGTGACACAGAGAGAGAGAACACAAGCAGGGGGAGTAGCAGGCAGAGGGAGAGGAAGAAGCAGCTCCCTGCTGAGCAGAGCGCCCGACGCGGGGCTAGATCCCAGGACCCTGAGATCATGACCTGAGCTGAAGGCAGAGGCTTAACCAACTGAGCCACCCAGCGCCCCATCATTTCTTATTTTTAAGAACAGGATGCTGGACTTAATTAAAAGCCCTTTAAGCATCTATTGAAATGATTATGTGGGTTTTCTTATACAATAGATGCTTCTCCAGGCAGAATCGGCTGCTGGGTAAGAATTTTAGAAAATAAAAAAGAGGAAAAAAGCCAACTCTCCTTATATGCAGGGCCCTGGGCCGGATGATTGCAATGAGTCTGTAAGGGTCATATCACTATTTGTTTTAGATGTAGAAATGGAGGAAAAGAAGCAGGTCATTGCTGTAAATAAAAGAGGGGGGACTTGACTCTGTTAAGTTACTCCGCACCAGGCCTGGCTCAGAGAAAATGTTCCATGAATGGCAACTTTCTAATAGTGAGCTGATGCCTCTGTTGGTGATCAGGCCCACCCTCCCATCAGACTAGGGGACTTGCTGGACTCAGATGGACAGCAGCCATCTAAGAAGGGTTTCTACATCCTTTCTTCTCAGCATGGAGCACGGTAGGAATGACTTTCTCTAGGAGAGGGTGAGATTTCTATTAAGTCTCTTATTGCTGACTTTTTCCTTAATTCTAGACCGTATCGGGAGCAGAATTTCTTTTTTTTTTTTTTTTAAGATTTTATTTATTTGATAAGAGAGAAACACAGCGAGAGAGGGAACACAAGCAGAGGGAATGGTAGCGGGAGAAGCAGGCTCCCTGCTGAGCAGAGAGCCCGATGTGGGGCTCGATCCCAGGACTCCGGGACCATGACCTGAGCCGAAGGCAGACGCTTAATGACTGAGCCACCCAGGCGCCCCGGGAGCAGAATTTCCCAATGCTGACCATTGGTTGACATTTTAGAACATCTAGAAAGTGCGGTGGTCACTAGGAGGTAGCATGGGTTAACTAAGAACTAAAGTTTGTGGGGGAGAATTATTATTTGTGTAAATTAGAAGAGTGCCATAAATGTCGGGTCCCTTGATTTCCACAAGAAACTGGAGGCAGATGGAGAAAAAGTCGCTGGACACAGAGGGCCTCAAACAGCTGGTTGAAAATTACGCCCAAGAAAATATAGATCCACTAACATGCTTTAAAGATTCCACTCTTGACCCTGTTCATAGCAGTTTCCTTAGTGCTTTGTCCAAGGTTAATGACCTGTTTATCACATTTAGAGACTTAGGTCCTTTATGTGGATCAATAAGCACTATCTACACAAGGTATCATAAAGACAGAATGGAGAACGGGTTTGTCTCTAGCTCAGATAATGACGTGGGCATTTTAGTTTTAATCACAGCTACAGTCAGTTTTTGTTTTTTTTTTTTAAATCCTAGCGAGTTAAGAAGGTAAGTAGTCAAAGGGCTCGAGACAATACACCTTATTATCTGGTTCCCAAAATCTTGGGCTGGGCTGATGGATCAATGGAAGAAACGGAGTTGAGAAACGGAGTTGAGAATTTTCAATGCAGCCCTAGGATATCCAGAGGTTTTGACTGCTGCGTTTCCAGAAGGATAGTGACATTGTAATAGACAGAAAATGGAAATTGAAAATTTTAAAGACATGAATGCTAGGAATTGCTGTACGACTTGGGGCTATTCAGCGTGGAGAAGAAAACGATTTGGGGCAGAGGAGGATGGCAGTTCTGCGATCACCTGGCTGCTGGAAGGGTTAGAGGCCCTCGTGGGCCACACACAGGCCAAGTGTGTATGGTCAGTATGACCTGCTTTACTGCTCTCCTTTCCGGATCTGCTTTCTCAACCTCGTCTTTTTCTCTTTTTTTGTATTCTCTTTTTAGTTTTTTTTTAATTTTATTTTTATTTTATTTTATTTTAATTTTATTTTTTAGTTTTTTTTTAACATTTTTATTGCGATACATACCTGCAGTCAGGTGCATACGTTATGAGCATAGCTTGATGGATTTTTACATAGTGTATACCTATGTAACCCCCACCCAGATGAAGTTTTAGAGCAGGTTCCCTCGTGCCCTGGAAGTAACCACTATCCTGACCTCTGACCATAGATTCGTTTTATTTATAATGGAATCATATAGGATATATTCTTTTTGTCTTGGCTTTGGTGACCCACATTATTCTGAAAGCTTCATCCGTATCTTTGGGGAAGTCGTAGTTCATTATTTGTCATTTCTGCATAGTATTTTGCTTGTATGAATGTACTATAATTAATTCAGTCCACAGTCGGTTGACATTTGAATTGTTTACAGTTTGGGGCTATTTTGACGTGCCATCTTTTAAGCTATATGAACTTGTTATAAATATTTATAATTTATTTTGGAATTTATAACTTCATATAAACATTTATAATTTAAAGTATATTTGATATTTATAGCAAAATACTTACGAGCTGTGCTAAAGTATTAGCCCTACCCTGGGTTCCTCCGCAGGCAGGAACCAGCAGTTAATGTATTTCCCGGCACAAAACAGGTGCTCAGCAAACATCTGATGAGTTTGATACATTGTTGGTTAATTGTTTAGAGCCAATGATTAGAAGTTACAGAGATATGCATTTTATTCCCCATGAAAAAGAATTTTCTTTCTTCCTTCCTTTTTCCTTCCCTTCCTTCTTTCCTTCCTTCCTTCTTTCCTTCCTTTCTTCAAAAGATTTTATTTATTTATTGGAGAGAAAGAGACAGAGATTGCAAGAGAAAGCAGGAGCAGGGAGGAGAGGGAGAAGCAGGGCTCGATCCAGGGACTCTGGGATCATGATCTGAGCCAAAGGCAGATGCTTAACCAACTGAGCCACCCAGGTGTCCCAAGAAGAATTTTCTTTTTTTCTTTTTTTTTTTTAAAGATTTTATTTATTTATTGGAGATAGAGACAGTGAGAGAGAGCACGAGAGGGGAGAAGGTCAGAGGGAGAAGCAGACTCCCCATGGAGCTGGGAGCCCAATGTGGGACTCGATCCCAGGACTCCAGGATCATGACCTGAGCCAAAGGCAGTTGCCCAACCACTGAGCCACCCAGGCGCCCCCAAGAAGAATTTTCTTAATATTTGCCCTTTTGAAGGCAAATATTACCCCAGAAGTGATGAAACATAAACAGTTAAGTTCCCCTGTTTTTTGAAGGTGTGAAAGCAGAACATAGAGTCCTCCACCAGGGGACTTGGAGTAGGGAACACTGTTAGGGGCTCTGCCTGCATCTCCCTGGATCCCCTTTGTCATTTCTTGGGCCTGCTCCCAGTTTCTGTGTTCTTTTGTTTTTAAGGATCAACAGCACAACTATGGGAGCCCAGCTCCCTTGATTTGCATTCAGATAACCTCAGAGTTGTCATTTGTCTCCGAGGGCCCCCTGTGGCATCAGGCTGAGGCTATGACTTGGTCTCAAGTCTTGCCTTGGGGTGTCCTCTTTCCCTTCCCTCCTTGCCCCTCTTACTCATTTCTCTGACTGCTTTCTCTCAGGAGTGCTTCCTAAATACATCACCTGGACAGGAATCCTGGTCTCAGGGTCTGTTTCTAAAGAACCTAACCCAAGACATTTGGTGATGAATGAACTGAACTGATCAATTCTGATGGATGACAACTGAGTCCAAATAGTAGGGAAATGGACTGATGAAGCAATTCCACTGTAGCTGTCTTTCAAAAACATAGATGATTATTCGCTTCTAGGCTTTTTGGTTAGGATCAAGTGTAGTATCAAAAACCTAGATGAAAAAAAACAAAAAAACAAAAACCTAGATGAGGCACAGTCCTGACGGCCTCACGTCAGGATTCATTGTTAAAACCCGGAGGGTCTGAGTCACGAGGCAATGCTGGGACCTCGGAGGTGGATGATCAGACTGCAGAGAAGGAAAGGAGCTGGGGCAAGAAAATGACAATGTAGGGACAACCCTCCAAGAGGATGTAATCGACGGTCCAAATTACAGGATCCAAATCAGGTGTCAAATGCAGACTGCGTCATTTATCTCCCTGGGAAATACTCAGAGTCCATTGGAAAGAACATCAAAAGCTCATCGGGTTTAGATCAGGATCCCAGCGAGTGGCTGGTTGCCATCATCCAAGGCAAAAACTAGACATGAAGTCTAATGCTGGCTAGGCATAAAGGCCAGGACCAGGGGGACCGTGCGACTTCAGGGACCCAGAGGGACCCCATTGTAGACTTGTGAGCAAAGCACAAGATTCTCATGTTGGTGGAGCAGAGATTTCAGCTAGACTCTGCTCTGGTACGGGCTGGACCCGGAGAGCAGAAAAGAGGCAGGGGGCTCTGTTTTGGGACTGATTCGTACATGCTGGGCACAGTAGGGGGCACTTTTCATACATCATCTTTCATCTTCCCAACAACTCTGTGAAGAAACATTATTAACCTCATTTTTCAAACTCAGAGAACGAGGCTCAGAGAGGTTAAATCAAGTGCCCTAGGTCAATGGTTAGGGCGGAATTCACACACATCAAACAATAGGTAATTGAACAATGCCCTCTGCGGTCTGGGCCAGGGGAGTGGTGCAAATGATAATTGCCACAGGGGTGTAAACAGAAGAGGCAGAGGTGCCAAACCAGCTTTGTAATAAATGAAAAAAAGTCAATCATCCTCATGTGTCGCCCCTTACTGCCAGTTTATTGGGAAATAGGGCATCATTCCTCTCAAAGCATTCTTCCCGACCTCCATCTTCCAGAAACTTTCCTTAATTATTCAATATAAACTCCTCAACTGGCTTGAGGCGGGGGAGGAGGAAGCAAATTCTTTCAGTCCTTTTCTCGGTGTTGCATTACTCAACCCTCTCCATACCAGTGAGGGAGGTATTCATCTTTTTATTTAAGAGACAGGGCTGATGGGTGGCTCGTCTTTATTTATTTAATCTCTTTATTTAAGAGACTGAGCCTGGGTGGCTCAATCTGCTGAGTGTCTACTTTAGCTCAGGTCACGATCCTAGGGTGCTGGGGTCGAGTCCCACATCAGGATCCTTGCTCAGCGGGGAGTCTGCTTGTCCCTCTTCCTCTGCTCCTCCCCCTTCTTGTGTGTGCGCACAGGCGCACACACGTGCACTCTCTCTCTCTTTCTCCATGACCAGAAAAAAAAAAGAGAGCGATGGGGTTGATGAACATAAGAGAACTTAAACTTTCCCCAAATTTCAACCTGTAAATAATTCTATTTTCTCTGAGCTAGAGTCTGTGTGGGTTATTATTCACCCGTGCCTCCCTCTTTACGACATTCTCAAAACTCTCGTGGAATTTATTGGTATGTGCCTGAATGGTTGGTTGAGCTGTGTAACTGCTTGTCTGCAAAGGGAGGGAGGTTATTCTCTGTTCTGGGCCATGAATGCTTGCCTTTCCTGTACGTCTCCTCCATAGGCCACACAATACAGTGGCTCGGTGGTGTTCATTGGGGTCCTTGGTCGGTGTAGACAACCAAACAAGAAAACTTAGGCTGCAGAGTCTGCTTTCGAATTAAGGATATCCAGATAGATGATTTATACTTATGAAATACAGGTATTTCCAAAGTCCCCTGTTGTGAGTGTGTATTACTCTGTCCATCCGGCCTTCCTCCCCTCTTCGAGATGGAGCCCTCCTTCATTTGGAAAACTTCAACCCCATCAGGCCAACAGGTTTTGGAGGAGACTGCCATCCTCCCCTTGCCCATGGAAGTTGGTCTAGGGACTGGGCACGTGACCCGAACCA
>CM053613.1:35998933-36067517 GCA_028646535.1 Procyon lotor
AATCAATGAATCCTCACTACAATCTTAAATGAGTTACAATAATGCAATAAGGCGAACTGAAAGCTTCTTGCTGTGAAAGAGATGGGGGAAAGATGGCATTTTCAAGGTGGCAGGATGGTATTGAGGTGGGCTAGCAATGCCCCTGCTCCCCTCACCACCACCAATGCAAGGTATTTGTAGGGGGGCTTTCTTTAAGGGAGAAAAAAGTGACAATGCCCTGAGATGGAGATACGAAGTGAAGCGAAGCTCTTACGTGTGCTGCATTTGCATCCAAGGACCAAGCAAAGCCAACTCTGGATTCCTAGATCCTTCGGACAGCCTGTGGGGATGAGAAAGCTTTTTGAGATGGCTGACACATCTGATCATGACACAAGGGCCTTTGAACATTCTCTTCCCTCTGCCCGGAAAGTTTTCCTTGCCCTCAGCCCTTCACCCAGTCAACTCCTACACCTCTTTTCACTCCTGTTTCATTTATTGGTTCCTCAGGAAAACCTTCCCTCACCCTTATCCACCCTGTTCCCTCTAAGATCCTGAATATATTTCATAGCTACTCATACTTCTCCTTTGTGATACTTTTCATGATTTTTAATTATATATTCATTCTAATTACATATTTCATCACCTGTCTTTTTAATAGGCTGCAAACTCCATTTGGACTGGGCGAGCGTTTGTTTTGCTCACAATCATAGGCTTATCATAAAGTGTGACACCAAGTACATTCTCATTAAATATTTGTAGAATGAATGACTGAAGGATTATAGGAACTGGAACTCCCTCCCAAATGACCCATTTTTTCCAAGGGGTTTGTTTTCAGGGTCCCTATGGGATGAGTGTACTCTGAGAAGGTGAGTCCCCTATAGACAGGGCAGGAGAAAAGCCTCTTTTCTGTCTGGTAGGAGGTTTCAGTAGTACAAGACCGGCTCTGCCGCAGGACCGACGGGATGCTCGGGATGGGCAGGGAGAACATCATGGAAACATGGCTGATCTCTCCCTGTCTTCACCCTGCTGCCCCTCATGCCGGTTTCACTCTCCAGGTGGTCATGTCCCTGTGGTGGTCCCACAGCCACAGGTCAGCAGGCAGAAAGAGGACTTTCTCCCAGCAGAGCCAATCAGAGTCCCAGAACTGGGTCCCGCCGGGCCACCAAGAGTGGACACCCATCTCTAAATCAGTCCTTTGGAATAAAAGAATGAACGACGCAGGTTGGCCAGGCCTGAGTCCTCGGCCCGCTGGGGAACCAGAAGGAAGCCCGAGTACTGAGAGTGGGGGTGGGGCGCTGGCCCAAAGGGAACAGAGGTATTATGATCAACTGCTAGGGGGAGTGAAGGTGGGAGATGCAGGGGGTGGTCATTCCCTGCCGTGATTCCCTGAAGCACACGCCTGGTCTCCTCACCCCACTGCCTGAGGACACGGTGAGCCAGGCCCCCACGATGTGGCCACAGCCCACATGTCTAAAATGACTCTCTGCCGCCCTCGTGCCCGTACAGTTCCTGCCTTCCACCCTCCACGGGGAGCAGGGGCCGTCCCTCCATCTTCCTTCACGGGCAATGCAAAACCCCCTCCTGCGTGGGAGCTGCAGGCTGGCATTCCTCCCGGCCCTCGTGGAGCTGGGTGCCCCTTCCTCCAGGCTCCCTATTCCCCTGGGAGAACCTTGAGAGCCCTCTCCTGCTGCTGTGCCCTTACCCTTTCCAGGTCCTGACCCCACAAAAGGCCTCCTGGAGCGTACTAGTTGCTTGGGGGAATGTTGGTTGGAATTAACCTGCCAGGCAAAGGGAGGCATTGAAGGACGTCCTGAGGCCCAGCTCTTCTGGCTATAAGTTTAGTTTAGGCTGGCTTAATGGGGCATTTGTATCGGGGGGGGGGGGGGGGAACAAACCAACAGGCTCTACTTATTTTCTTCTGATTCACTCTCTGAAAAGAAAAGCGAATTCATTTTTCTTTTCGGTTACTGGGCACCTTCCCCTCATGTCCAAAGACCCTATATGTTCCCCTGAAAGACCCCCACATCCGCCATCGGGCAGTTCCCAGGCCCAGCCAGGCCACTACTCCAGGGGTCTGCTCCTGGCCTCGAGCACAGAGCAGGGCTTAAAGCCCACATGGCAGGCCCTCTGGGGGCTAGAGATGCTCTCCCTGCTTCCAGGATGGCCCGATGTCTGCCTGCCACATTTCTGTTCTCCCAGCGTCCATCAGTCTGTCTGTCAGTCTGTCAGTCAGTCTGTCTGTCTCCAGGTCTGAAGCTGCCTGCGGTCAGTAGCGGCCCCTACCTTCCCCACAACCTCTCTGCCCGGCATCCCGCTCCCTCCCCCCACCCTCCCGCCCTGCCCCGCCTCATGCAAGTAGCTATTACTATTTTACCAGAGATGGAAACGGAGTCTCAAGATGGCAAAACAGCTTGCCTGGTGTTGCTTTCGTCTACATGGCTAGACATTACACTGCATTACCTAACTGCACATTAACTAGACTTCGGAGAAATGAGGGGGTGGGGCAGCCGTGTCTGGTGGGCTCATGGATCTCTGCCTGAGACAGCACAGACCACCCACCAGCACCAGCAATAACGACGACGCCCTACTCCTCTGACTCCTCTGCCTCATCCTCATTGTTCATTCTTGAATATTTATTTTCTACGCACTGTTCTAAGCCCCGGGATACAGCCATCAACAAGGCAGGCATCAGACCTGACCTTCGAGGAGGCGTGACAGATGATAAATACAGAAATAAGTACATAATATAGTTTTAGATAGTTGACAAGTGCTAGGCAAAAAATAATCACGGATTGTGACGATTCTAGATCTTAAATTGGTTAGTGGGTTCATAAGTGTTTATTATGTTATGCTTCATAACTTATCTATTCTTTCCATATATTCTTTGCACCTTCTCTGCATTTGAGATGATATCATTTAAAAGTTCTGCCCGTGAAAAGATTGGGGTTAAGGGCACAGAGAGTGATTGTGATCGGAAGTGGGGGTGTTTCAGATGAAGTCACCAGGGAAGGCCTCCCCTTGGATGTTGATTTCAGCTGAAATCAGGAGGAGAGGGAGCCTGCCGAGCGAAGGTCCCAGGGAGGAGCCTTGGGGCATCAGGAGGGGAGGGCAGAGCCCCCTGACAGAATGACCTGGGGAGTTCTAAAAACACAGAGGCTGGCAAGCCTGGAGCCCAGGGACTGAGAGGTCTGGACAAAAGGAAGAAAGGAGGTGGGCCACGTAGAAAGGCCAGACCTTGGGCATAGGGCATATGGATGTTATTCTGAATGTAATGGGAAGCAGGTTTCATTTTTAAAAGATTAGTATCAGGGCACCTGGGTGGCTCAGTGGGTTAAAGCCTCTGCCTTCGGCTCAGGTCATGATCTCAGGGTCCTGGGATCGAGCCCCACATCAGGCTCTCTGCTCGGTGGGGAGCCTGCTTCCCCCCCTCCCTCTCCGCTTGTCTCTCTGCCTCCTTGTGATCTCTCTCTCTCTCTGTCAAATAAATAAATAAATCATAAGAATAAAAGATTAGTCTCTTGGGAGCACTGAGGGAAACCACAGCAGCTACCCTTATCCCCTGACTCTTCCCCTTTCTCCTCAAGAGGTCAGGACTTATGTGGAGATGCCAGAGTCTAGCCCTGCCCCTCTTTCCAGACTCATCAACTCCCAGAGTATGAGCTCTGTTTTTATAGTGCAAGGAAGCAGAAAAAGGAAAAGTTTAACTTTATGCTGCATTTACAGGTGACAGTTAAATCCATGTTGCTAATAAGTTCCAAGTTCAAGTATGTCTGTGAAATGATGCTCCAGTCACTTGAGTTACATTGACTGTCAGTGTCTTCAAACCATTTTGCCCCCTTGGTTAGGCTAATAAGCTCAGTCCTGCCATCTTGGACGCAGCAATTCTCCAGACGTGTCTGCCTGGCCCCCAGCCTTTGGGGCCGAGAAGAGAAGGGGGGTTAGTGAACAGAGTCGGGGTGTATGACCTGGCGACATGGCCTTAGCATCCGCAACGTCTCTTACCAGCTGACTGACTTTGGACAAGTCTACTCTGAGCTCATTCTCTCATCTATTAAAACCAGAATATATCCTTTCTCGTGGAGATAAAATGGGGAAATGCCTAGCACAGTGACTGGGATGAAAGAGGAGATCTGTAAAAATGAGTTAAGTTCAATTTTCATTACATTCATAAATTAAACATTCTAAATCTGTTCAATAAATTTGACCCACATTAATGCTGCCTCACTGATCACTCAGTATTTTGTTCTGTTTTGTTTTTTTCAGTGACTGCACCTACTCATTACGGAGTATTTGTAAAATACTAAATAGCATAAAGAAGGAAATTCAAATCATAATTCCACTACTCAGAGCTAATTACACTTAAAATACCCATGTATTTTCTTCTAGGCTTTTTTCTCTGTACCTATTTTCGTGTTTGGATAGTACTGTTTTTTCTATTTTTATACCTGGCTCTTTTCACCAAGTACTTCATTTTATCAATATCCTAAGTCACTAAAATATTCTTTGAAAACCCGAGAAGTTAAGTACACAGAAATCTCTGCTCTGTGGGAATGAATGGCAGGGGTCAAGGGCTGCCGCAGGAGCAGCAGATCTCAGCCACTTTGGGGGGAGGGGCCCAGGGGTCGCTGGGACTGGGCCGAGACAGCGGGGAGCATTCTCATTTACAGTGGTTTTGGAGATGGATCTGATACGAGCCCTCAGAGAGACATCACGGGAAATTCTTAGTGTTTGGACTTAGCCGTTGGATGAAGAGTGGTGCCATTTACTGAGACGGGAAACAGCAGGAGCTGTAGATCTGGAAGAACGTCCTCTGCTATGGGACCGCCCAGCCTTTTGGGTCTTGCAGGAGACCTGGATGGTGGGAGTGGGTGGTCCAGGCAGATCTGGCTAAGTGCTCAGAAGTAGCTCACACGTGATCCTTGAGATGTTGTAAAATGCTTGACCAAAAAGCACCCGTGAGCATTCAGAGACAGCCCCACTGACTGCCAGGTTACATTCGGAAACTCGGGTCCACCTTTTCTGAAGCAGAGGCCCACGGACACACCTCTCAGCAGGTAAAGGCTGACACAGCATGTGCTCTTCATTCCCCAAATAATCACTGACTGCTTCCTAAGTGCCTGGCGCTGTTCTGAACACTGGGCACACAGCAGTGATCAGACAGAATTCCCTGCCCTTATGGAGCTTATATTCTAGCGGGCAAGTGAATAAGTAATATATAATGTGTTCAATTGTGGGAAGTGCTACAGGGAAAAATAAAATAGAGAAAGGGGCTCGGGTGTGGAGGGGGTGAGATCACAATTTTAGTTAGCATGGTTAGGAAGGCTTCACCAATAAAGTGATGTCTGAGCCACATGGGGATGAGAGTTGAAGAGATGATCAATTACCAGGGCTCCTTGGACCTTTTGCAGTAAGGACTAATGAGACAAGTTCTGACAGTCTCAAGGCAGACAATGGGGGTAAATGTGCAATGTTGGAGCCAGGCAAGCTGTATGAACCTAGAGTTTTTCAAGAGAAACAGAACCAATAGGATATATCCTATTTTATTTTTATCTATCTCTCCATACATACAATGTGCACACACATCGGCTCTTTCGATTATGGAAGCCGAGAGGGCCCACGATCGCTGTGTGCATACTGGAGACTCAGGAAAGCCAGAGAGCCAATGGTAGAGCCCCCAGTCGAAGTCTGCAGGCCTGAAAACCAAGAGCGTTGAAGGCAGATCTCTGATATCGCTCAAGCAGTCAGGCAGAGAGCAAAGCTGACTTTCCCCTACCTTTCTGTTCTATTCAAGATAGTCAAGACGCAGTGGGGAGGGCTATCTGCTCTACTCAGTCTACAGATTCAAGTGCTAATTTCTTCCAAAAGCACCCTCACAGACACCCCCAGAAGTGGTGTTTGACCAGCTATCTGGGCATCTCGTGATCCCATCAAGTTGACCAATACAATTAATTATCACACAGGAGTAGGGAGAAGGGGTGTTGGGAGCAGGCAGATCTCCTAACTGCTCTCTGGACTCCTGAGATGGTGGTACAGAGGGCTGGAGGAAAGCCTCCAATAGAGAACGAGTGCTCCTGTAGGGTGCTCTCTGATTTCTGCTGATGGCAGCTGAGAGGCTAGGGCAGGGCATCTTTCTTGTACAGAGGTCTGCAAAGAGAACTCAGGATGGGAATCCGAGCGAGAACTCGATTGTATTGGATGTCGTGAATTTTATCAGGTTGGGTGCAGGTATTTTTATATTCCTGTGAATATTTTTGATCTTTGTTTTAGGATACAGTTAAGTTACCTGGAAACAGTTTGATCCTTTCAGGTCTTGCTTTTATGATTCATTAGAAGGGTTCAGAGCAATATCCAGTCTAGGGATAATCTCCACAACTGAGGCAAGATCTTCTGGAATATTCTACTCAATGCCTCATGAATTACGAATTTTCCGTGTGTGGCTTATGGAAGCAGGACTATTTCTGTCCTTACATGTATACTAGGAACTATTCCTTTAATCTTTTTGAATGCTTCTCTGACCTTTGATGGTTCTCTCACACATTGGTGCTTATCTTTCTCTGCTAAAAACTCGAGAGGGCCTCTATGTGGGTCTCAGGGTCTTTCTCTGTGCAGCTCTCTCTTGTTTGGTACTTTTTGTGATGCATATTCTAGCTGTCTTCATTTCCCAACTCAGGGAGTCTGCTGGGCTTTGCTTGGGATCCCCCTGCCTGAGCTATGGTCTAGAAACTCTCAAGTAAGCTTGGGCAACTGTAGGGCTCACCATTTGTTCCTTGTATCTCTGGGGCCACTGTCTTTCTTTGTCTACTATCTGTATCTTGAAATTTTTTATTTTCTATATTTCATCTTTTCTTAGTTGTTTCAGGCTGGAGGGTATCCAGTCCCTATTATTAGCCATTTGGGTCAAAAGTGGAGTCTCTCTCCATTTTATTTCCCTTTCTCTACAACGAGATTTGTGTTGGAAAATTCCTTAGAAATCACCCATAAGGTGTCAAAAGGCTCGTGTCACTCTCTCTTGACCCGGATCGCTTTAATAATATGACAGCATTTAAGAAATAAAATAAACAAATGAAAAAACTCTCTTGACTCTTCTGGGAGCCTGCAGAATTTTAAAAACGTCCAACATTTGACTACAGACCTCCAGAAACGCCATCTCATGGAGCCATGGCTATGCTAACAAATGGCCATAGCAAGACTAACTACTCAGGCATCAATGTATTTGGAAGTTCACATAGCACCTCTCCCTGCAGCTTGTGGGCTGAGAGAAGGGTAGGGTGAGGCCAGAAAGGGGCATACAACCCAGCATATTCTTCCCAAAATTGGAGATTTCTAAAGATTGATAAATGGAGAAGCATAAATTTATTTGTAATGCTTATCTTAAGAGATTTAGAGCCGTGGTTTGAAAGACACTATTATAGATGTAATCTTAGTTTCAAATGGTCCAAGGTGGCAGCTGAGTTTGGAGAATGTGAGATTAAAATCTTCCCGGGACCCATGACACTGCCATCAACATTCTAGCCCGCAGCCACCTACAGAGCTAGTGGTTAGGGTGGTTCACGGAGTGGCAGGTGGCAACTTAGAACATGTGTGGGCATTTGGGTTTTAGGGAAGGTAGCCTTGGGGTGAAATCCCAACATCACCATTTACTGTTTCTGTGAGTGGGGGCCCATCAGTAGTTCTCAACCTCAGTTCCCCCAGACTATATTTCTCTGTGATGGCTGAAATCACTACATCTCAAGTAATACAGTTACATCAGTAATCTCTCCCTTTTAGAAACCCCAATCAAACCGTCTACCTTCTGTTAGCAGTCCTGTCCCACACTGTAATACAGCATTGTTTAGCTTTCAGTGTTCTTATTTGAAAAAAAAAAAAAAAAATCCTGGGCTTAGCAGGCTCAGGCATCTTAGCTGAATTCGTGTGTTCTGCAATCTCTGCAAAGTTTTCTTTGTAGACTTGGTTTGGGTTACTTCCACTGATGGTGACTCTCATGTGAACTATTTCCACCTTCCTAATTCTGCTTTGGGAGATGCCTGTTTCCAAAGACTGACTGGGCAGATCTTTATTAGAATACTTGTCACATTGCTTTGGGAATTATTTGCTATTTTTAGTAACTGCTCCGGTAGAAGACAAAAACCCTTAAAAGCTAAGACTAAATAGTATTCACCTTGGTACTACCAACAACTGCTATATCAAAGAAAAGGTACTAAGACCCCTTTGAATTAATGAATTAATGGAAAAGCAAATGGACATTTTTGGTAAAGATACACCTGAAGTGGATCAGAGATTGAAGATTAGCTAGCTAAGAGCCCTACTGAGAAGAATAATTTAAGTGAGGCTAGTCAGAGCCCAAAGAACACATAAGGCATCCTTTCTGGAAAGCAGCTGTGAAAAAACAGATGGTAGCATGAAAGGAGCATAGATTTCACCATCAGATTGACTTCAGTTCAAATCCTAGCTCATATGTGGTTAAATATGGGACCTTGGACATGTTGTTAAACCATCTGAGCTTTCTTTGTATTTAAAAAATAAAAAGGGAGAAATAATAATAATAGTAATAGTAAAAATAACAGTAATTATCAATGCTCTTCACCATATATTTTTGGTTCAAAATATATGGTTCTCTTCACCATATATTTTGGTACCGGGTGAGACTACACTTCCCTTCTCCCTTGATTTCAGGAATGGTCACACAACTGACTTGGGCCAATGAAACATGGAACCTTTTAAGCTAGTATAAGATTTGCCACTGTTTCGGGGGGCCTGGGCGTCTCAGTTGGTTAAGTGTCTGCCTTGGCTCAGGTCATGATCCTGGAGTCCTCGGATCGAGCCCCATGTCAGGTTCCTTGCTCAGCGGGGAGTCTGCTTCTCTCTCTCCCTCTGCTCCTCCTCCTGCTCATGCTTACTCTCTCTCTCTCAAATCTTTAAAGAAAAATAAAATGTCTGTGTCAATTTTTAAGTCTTTGTGGGCTTGACCTGGCTGAGTTGAAAAATGTAAAAAAGTCACAATTTATTTAGGTTGGATATGGGAACTGTTTTTACTGAGGCAATAGCACTGTGAAGCCTATCAATAAGAGAACTCCCAGTCTCAGCAATTCTCAATTAATTGAGCTGCTTATAGCCTTACTGAGAAGAACACACAGACACATACACACACACACACACACACACACACACGCATGCATAAATTAAGAGCAAGCCAGTATATATCAAAGAGTAGATACCTTGTGCCAGCAATCAGCTTCCAGCAAGATCTAATTAGGTGTGAACTATGTGGCAAAGAGACCTGGTGCAGGGAGAAGCCAGTTGTTAGCTGGAGGAAATGGGAAGGGAGGTGGAGCAAAGTCTTCATGGTGAGTAGGCTATAAACAGATGGAGGATAGAAAAGACCGAGTTTCTAAAAACTGTAAGAGCGTCTAAAACATCAAAGCCTTCCTCTCCTCATTGCAATCTTTCGATTAGAAGTTGTATCTGCATATGAAAACTGCGTTTTTACTCTTCTTTCCAGGGAATATGATATCACCAAAACAGTTCTTGGCACATATCAGAGACTCAAAAAATATTTGGTTAAATGTATGAATTACCAGGCTTTATAGAAAGACCAGACCTGGGTTCAGATCTCAGCAATCTTTCTTACTATGTGAACTTGTAAAGGCTACGTATCATCTCTGTGGTTTACTTTCCAGACCAGAGCATACTTTTATGTTCAGACGTGTCACTGCTTCTCCTGGTGGCTGCTCAGGAAAGAGACCCGGGCCAGCATCTTCTGTTGGAACACAGCTTTCCTGACGATCACAGCCGACACCTTTCAAAAAGCGAATGTGCATTCTTGGCACAAAGGGAGTTTTGATATATCACTATCATAAAACATGCTGATAACATCATCATGCCTACAGCATCTTCCTTTTATTGGACATTTTCTTTAGGATCAGTTTCAAAATCTGGACTCGAGTCAAAGACAATGAACGCAACCACGGGAAACTCAGCATCTCCAAGGGGCGGTCCGGGAGGCAGTCCCAGCCAGCGGCGGGAAGGAGCATAATTAGAAGAGCCCAGTTCAGTTGGTGAACTTCGATGAGGGGGAAAGTTCTGCTAGGACTTGTCCGCAGATTCTGCTTTGCAAAGTGGTTTTCTGGTACAAACTCTTTCCCAGTCCTAAATTAGTCTTCAGTCTTTCATCCCGCTGCTGTCTCTCACCTCCCAAACCTACCGCCATCACCTCTGGAATTGCTTCGGTCCCAGATTAGCGAGCAATACCATCTGACGGTGGTACGGCTGGCTGGGGTGTTGACTAATTATTTCCTGGGCGGTGTGTGGGCCCGTCCTCCCTCCTCAGAGGCCTGATATCTCTCTGCTCTAAAGCTTTCCAGTGTGCTTATCGGGTAAATTATGGATACTGATGTAAAACCCAAGTTGCTGCCACAAGGGGTGGCATTTCCAAGAGTGAGACGTAAGCGCAGGGGACCCTTCTTGAAACCAAACCACGCGCGCATGCGCGCGTGTGTGTACATACGCGTGTGTTTCTCTCAGGGTTTTTACTTCCCAGAGTATTCAGGTCATTCACCAATATTTCACATCCGAAAGCAAGTCTCGTATTTGATCTCTCCCAGAGTTCTCTCATTGGTGACCGGTACCAACCATCCCTCTAGCTGGGCAGAGGTAGACAGACACCTGAGAGCTATTCTTGATGCCTCCTTTCCCCTCAATGCCTCCATCCCCTCCTCATTCAATCTATCAGATCTGTAGCATTTCATCTACTAACCCATCCCTGGACGCGGCCACATTCTCTCTCCACTGCCACCACACGGGTTCAAGCCGCCATCACCTCTCCCCTGGAACCCACGATACCTGGGGTCCCCGTAATGTCCAGCGATAGAAGAGGAGATGCCCAGCCCAGATCCCCTTCAAGGGAAGACTCGTTGACCAGCCGTGAGGTGTGTAGACAGCAGACGGCCTCCCACTGTTCCTGCAGATCCTGCCCCAGCTGTAGACAGCCCCTCACCCAGGGTCATGCCCTTCCCAGGGCATCCCATACAGGTGACCAGCCACAGTGGGAAATACGAATGCCTGGTCCTCTCAGTCGGTGGTGGCACAGCTGTGGTTGGCGACACTGCAGAGCCCTCCAGTCGGTTGGCTGAGCCCTTGTCAGCTGAGGCTCTATCACGCTGTCTCCTCCCAGAGAACTCAGCCCGCGACAGCCCTCATCCTGTCTCTGCTCCTGTACACGGCCGCTACGGGGGTGTGTGGGCCATGTGAGGAGGATGATAGCAGGTAACCTTCTCAGTATTTTCCCGTTGCCTTAAGGCTAACGCCCCAAATCCTGAACATGGGTATGGGGCCCTTCCTACTCTCACTCTCTCATCTCACTCGTCCCTTGGTCTCCGCTTTACAGCTTGGCCACACGGGCTCCGAAAGGTCCCTGGGGCTGCTGTAACTGAGTTCCATAGAGCCAGTGGCCTACACAACAGAACCTCATTGTCCCACAGTCCTGGGCGCTGGACGTCCACAAACACGGCCAGGCTTCTCCCCCAGACCATAAGAGAACCCTTCCTCGCCTCTGCCCAGCTTTTGGTGGTTTGCTGGCATCTAGGCCCTCCTTGGCTTCCAGAGGCTTCCATCAGCACATGGTGCTCTCGCTTGGTCTGTCTCCACACGACCACCTTCTTCTAAAGCCAGCAGTCACCTTGAATTCAGGGCCTTCCTGTACTTCAGGATGACCACTTCTTAACTAACTATCTCTGCAACCACCTTATTCCTAAACAAGGTCCTATTCTAAGGAAACTGGCGTTAGGACCTCAACATAGCTTTTTTTTTCTTTCCCCCCATGTATCTTTTTTGAGGGGACATGGTTTAACCCCTAACAGTGGCATTCATTCAGTCCCTGAAAAAAGCCACACTCATCCTGCTTCAGGCCTTTTGTATATACTGGTCACAGCCTCTGGTCTCCTACCTAAGCCTGTCATCCTCTTTTTTAAATTAAAAAAAAATTTTTTTTTTACTGTGTTATGTTAGTCACTATACAAAACATCATTAGTTTTTGATGTGTTCCATGATTCATTGTTTGCATATAACACCCAGTTATATGCAGTCCGTGCTCCATGCAGTCCGTGCCCTCCTTAATGCCCATCACCGGGCTCACCCATCTCTCTACTCCCCTCCCCTCCAAAACCCTCAGTTTGTTTCTCAGAGTCCACAGCCTCTCATGGTTCATCTCCCCCCCCCCATTCCTCCCCCTTCACTTTTCCCTTCCTTCTCCTAATATCCTCCATGCTATTCCTTATGTCCCACAAGTAAGTGAAACTGTATGATAATCAACTTTCTCTGCTTGACTTATTTCACTCAGCATAATCGCCTCTAGTCTCATCCATGTTCATGCAAAAGTTGGGTATTCATCATTTCTGATGGCTGAGTAATATTCCATTGTATATATGGACTACATCTTCTTTATCCATTTGTCTGTTGAGGGCACCTTGGCTCCTTCCACAGTTTGTCGATTGTGGACATTGCTTCTATGAACATTGGGGCACATATGGCCCTTTTTTTCACTACATCTGTATCATTGGGGTAAATACCCAGTAGTGCAATTGCAGGATCATAGGGTAGCTCTATTTTTAATTTTTTTGAGGAATCTCCACACTGTTTTCCAAAGTGGCTGCACCAACTTGCATTCCCACCAACAGTGGAAGAGGGTGCCCCTTTCTCCACATCCTCTCCAACATTTGTTGTTTCTTGCCTGGTTAATTTTTGCCATTTTAATTGGCATCCTCTTGATCCCAGCTGAAAACTCATTCTCCTTAGGCAGACTTCTCTATTTCACTTCCCCCTGAAACTAGGTCAGCTCTTTCCACTCACAGCACTTAGTATTTTTTTTCCATAGCATTTATGACTACTTGTAATCATACATTTGTTTGAGTAAATACCTTGACAATGGCTATTTGCTCCACTCGCCCATGAGAGGGGAGACTACGTATCTCCAATACTGAGCATTGTGTTTACACATAGTAGTCACACATATGTATGAAATCAGTGATTAGACTTTCTCTTTCCTTATAGTTTTAAGTCTCAGGTGTCCTTATTTCCAGGAGGTATGGTACTGCACTCATCCAGCCAAGACAATACTTTGCGAGGAAATGGGGAAGATGAAGAGAGTAAGTCCCAGCTAGTGAAGATGACTCCTAAAATACTCCCATGAAAGAGAACATAGTCCTAGCAGACAAAGCCTTCTTCCAGGGGCGCACTGCAAATCTGCTACCCAACATGGAAAATGGGCAAGAACTATATGACCCTGCCGAGTTGTGAAATTTCCTGAAACCAGGACCCTACAGAAACCCAGGCTCCTGCCAGAAAGCTTAATGAGTAACAAGGGGCAATATACTGTTCCCTAAATTTTCTACCTAGAGGAGAGAGGGTGCCTCATTCGTTCAGGTGACATTTGGAAAGGCAGAGCAGTGGAAACGGTCCAAATACATGATAATGACTATTTAGAGAAGGTTGATTGAGGGAGGGGGAGAATAAAGTTCCAGTTAAGATGTTATTAAAATATATCTATTAAATAAAGGGTGACGGCAGATCAGCTGGTTATTTACTGAATAGAGGAGCAAGTAGTTCTAATTTGATGAGGCCCATTCCAGCTCCTAATGTGCTATGCTTTCTGCAGCTTCTATTTTTCCCCTTGAAGATGCCCTTTGGGTGAAGTACTGTTCCCTCTTGTCTTTCCACTCAGTGGTTCTTATCTCCTTTTGTGGATGGCTACAGGCGCTGTCATCCCATCCTTTGTGGGTACCAAGATTTATCAGGCTGATTGAGACAAAGACATTTTCTAGTTGGAGGTATTCCCATCACACAGTCTTCAGGGTGCCCAAGGAGAAGGACCTTTTCAGAGAAGCAGGTCTAAGAAGAGTAATTCATATTTTGAATTCTTTAAAACCATTCTTTCTTACCTTCCCAAGTACATGACCTTTATCATAAAATGCCTCCAGAAGATTAGGTATCGAAATAGAGAGAATGTAAAAAGAATTACCAAGGTGGTAATCAGCTCCAGCAGTCACAATTTAGGTAGCAGGATAAGAGCTTTATAACTAAGGCTACTGTCTTGTGAGATGACAAATTCTTTTGTCTCTCTCCCTAGGTATCGGCATTTCCGAGAGTGCTTCCATGGGATGGAAAAGAGATGGAAGCCAACTGCACTCCATGCTGGAAGAAATGGAGCAGAAGCAAAAGATAAGCCCTCCACTTTCTAGTCCAGGGAATAGCAGGAGACAGAAGGAGCATATGGAAGCAGAATAAACCATTTGTCTAGCCTGTTTCCTCCATGGGGGACTTAGGAGAGCCATGTATTAGATAAGCCTAAGAGAACCAAGAAGACTAGAGGCTCGGTTCTGAAGCCCATTGAAGAATGGGAGGAGAAGGCTGATTTCCAGGCTGTCCACACTGAGCCAGGGGACCGGCCTCTCACCCCGAAGGACCAGCACAGTCAGGGAGAGGCAGACCCTATGGTTCAACTTGCCCAAGTCATCTTTGTCCCCATTGTGGTATAGACAGGTTTCAGAAATACCTGAGAGTTCAGTGGAGTTTTCCAGAAGGATCACCATGGCAAGGATGAGGGATCTTGGTACTAAGGCTACTGAGGGAAATACGTAAGCCAAAGCCTACGTATCAGAGGAGTTTCCAATGCTTTCGAGAGCCAAGGTAAAGAGGAGTCAGCTGGAGGGTGCTTGAAGGCCCTGATTAAGCTGAGCCCAAGGGAGGTGAGGGGGAAGTTACATGGAACAAAGACCCTAAATCTTCCCTATGGCCGTGAGGTTGCATAAACCACCACCACTCTCATAGAAACATCTGGACACATCTTTGGGAGCAAAAGACACAGACAAAGAATTTCATCTGATGGACTGAGCAATTTTTTCCCAAAGACATTAATCTAAATAAATTCTAATTTTAGGTTATTGAGTCGCGCTTAAATTTGAACATTTGCATTGTCTCGTTGCTAGCCAGTAGGCTGCAGGCTTGAAGCAGGAAAGTCCATTGTAGATATAAGAAAAATGAAGGATATTTTCTCTGTGCAACCAAGTTAGAGTGTAAAGTTAATATTCTGCCTCTGACATACAGGAATAAAAGAGCCATGAAATCACTTGTCAAAAATCTCAGTAATGTTTAAAAAACCAAGCAACCAGTTGCTGCAGGGTTGGATGGGTCACATTCTGAAAGTCCCCACAAATAGGGCTGACTGCAGTTTTCACAGCTGTGGAGAATATAGGAGAAAATTCAAGGAGTGACCCGGATGGTAGCTCCAGCAATTATTCCGTTTTCCACTGTAGAGGAGTGGAAATGAGAGAGGAGCTCATACTCCACCTTCAGTCAGAACCACCGGCTAAGGAGTAGTTCATCTGGTCTACCCACAGTAGGAAATGTCACTTCCATGGACATGGGACCTGCTCATCCACTCTCCCTCCTTGGCAATATCTAGCGGTTATATCAGCAAAATGGTTTGTTTAAAATGACTGAGCCCACTGAATGTGATAAACTATACACACATCACATGACAAAACTGTTAACTTAAGCATATATTTATAGTAGGAAAACATAGTATACAATTAACACAACCACATGGGTCTGGAGTTCGCTACCTCTCCTTCCCCATGAGGACAAGCCATGGTGACTTTGGCAGTCTCGTCCCTGTTTCTGTTCTATATTCCTTTCTTGGAATCCTTGTGATTCCTCCATGGATTTCTTGCATGTTATGCTGGGCCATGTTCCACCACGGTCCTGTCTGGTTCCCGAAGGCCTGTCCTTTCATCATATGAGGACTGAGACAACCATAATCAAGCGAGCTCTGTGTCCTTTCACCTGCGAAGCCTTCAGCTTCTGTAACTCTGGCCATCCCTGGTTTTATTTCTGTTTGTACAACACACTGATGTGTAAGCTGTAGTTCTTACCTGGTCAGGTGCCTATTGCCAAAGGTCAGTGAATGTCCTCTTGTCATCGGTGCTAAACACAAACTTCTTTCAAACTCCTGGAAGAAGGAGGAGAACTCCCAGGTGAGATGCCTCGACTTCCCCATCTCGTTACTCAGAAATTTTTACCCCGAATAGCATCTCTGTCCCACCAGTAAATGTTCTGTCTTAAAGCTTGCCCACTTGCTACTTCAGTGTGTTTTCCTGCTTAGTTTGTAATTCTCTCTGCATATGTAGATAAAGTCCATTCTTACGCTTGCACACTTACCCACATGCTTATTATTTGCATTGTTGAGCACTTGATGGTGTCATGAGGAAACTCTACAAGAGTACAACCCAACCCGAGGGAAAATTCCTTGGGGACAGGAATGTTGCTTTAGACTTTCTTCAGTTCCCTCAGTGCCAAGCAAAAAAGTAACTACTTTGATCTGAGATCACTTCACATTCAACTAATATTTGATAGCTAACCAGTGTTTGCCAAGTGTTCCAACAGGCCTGAGCCTTATTAATACGTTATCTTATTTAGCCTTCACCACAACCTTGTGAATTACGGACTATCGCATATTCCAAAACACTGATGGAGAGAAGTCAAGCAACTTGCCCAATGACTCAGCTAGAAATCCCAGAATTGGAACACACTCTCCTCCTGCTTCAGACTATGGTGCTGTTCTACACTGCCAGTTCCAATTCCTTCTTCAACACGTACTGTTTCCTGAAAAAATATCTCTGAATGATCTCTAAGCGTTGGTCTTACGCTGGCACGTTCTTTTCCACAGGCCAGAAAAACTGGTCTATCAAGTTTCTTAGCATGAGCAGAAGCAACTGTTGATAGCCTCAGAACCATGGCTCTCTCCCCAGCTCTGAGGCCTTTCTACTTACCACCCACCCCCACCTGATCTGGAGAAGCAGAAGTCACATCAAGGTCAGGCCTCCCAGCCTCAAGCTGCCTGAGGCAGGTCCCGCCATGGGGCCAGGCTTGGCCCCCAAGCACATCCAAGAGAGGTCACAACCCGCTCTGGATTCTTCCATTCTCATATATGCTCGTTCCTTCATGGTTCTTTATCTGAGGGAGTCTCTGTAGGTGGCCAAGAGTCTCCCTGGATATTTGAGCACAGAAAAGTCTCTTTACTTGGCTAAGCTTGTTTTCTTATTTATGAAACTGGAATAACAATAGTATTTGCCTTAGAGGATCTAGGAGAACTAAATAAGAGAATACACATAAAATGTTTAGTACAGTTCTTGGCACATAATAAGAGCTCAATAAATGATAGCCATTATTCCTGTTTGGCATGGTTTGTCTCGTGCTTTCGCTGTAACAAATAAACAAGCACAATTCACGATCTGAAATAAATGGAAAAAGCTCACTCATCCTTACTAAAGCACACAACAAAACTGTGTCAGGCCTTAGATGGGTCTAGATGGGACAGGGAAGGAAGATGGGACTCAGGACACCTGAGCTAAGTCTTTAAGTTCTCTGGTCTTCACTTATTTGATCCCTGGAATGAATCACACATACTATCGGTTTGCCTGTCTCACTTTTTTGTCTCTAAAACGCAGTCAGATGTCACCTCCAGGAATCTTTTCGCTTCCCAGCCATCCAAGGCTGGTCCTGCTTCCCCCTTTCTCTGCCTGCCTCTCTGCCTACTTGTGATCTCTCTCTCTCTCTGCCAAATAAATAAATAAATAAATAAATAAATAAATAAATAAATAAAATCTTTTTAAAAAACCCACAAATTGCAGTGAGGGGGCCAAGACTTTGTGTTCCTAAATTGGATCAGTCATTGGGTGCAGGGGGCCTCTGGAAGGTGAAACTTTGGGCAAAATAGTTTCCTTCAGCCAAGATAATTCCCAAAGAGGGCTATCAGCTAAAGGTGATCTTCTAGAAGACCGTACAACTGGAGGAATCCATCCTTCCTTCTTGAAAGGGGTTTTTGGTTATTCAAAATAGCATCCACCAACATCCTCTAACCTAGATATATTGGTAAAAAAGAGATGTCAATTTCCATCTGCTTGATTCCTATCTGTCAACTAGTTTATTATATGGGTAAGAAAAGAGGAAAGGAATTTATTAGGCTCCTAGATGCTCAACCCCATTACAATCTGTATTACCCAGAATGGGAGGGTCTCCTCTTCTAGTTCACAGTGCTGAGTCCTTTCTTAATTGCTAAGCATTTCTGCCATCAAGGCTAGAAGTCAACAAATGTAGAGGGATTTATGATAAATGAAGTGAGTCAAAAAAGGCAAACTAGTAATTATGGAACAATGGAGGAGGGAGAGGCAGGGATTGAGTTTATCTCCAGATTGGCCTGGGTCTAGTTTAAAACAATTTTTGATGTTTCTCTGGCTTTTTTGAAGAGAGAAGGGTGTAAGCAGATTTCAGCTTCATCTGAAAGAGCAGGGAGTTATTTCCTGGGGCAGTCAAGGGTATCCACTGCCATAATCAGTTGGCACCATCTCTCTTAACAAAACATAGCGGTGGTTCTGCTGCCTGTTGGCATGCTCCAACAAGGCTAAACTTGAGATATATTGGGCATAAACACCTATTTGAATGAGTTCTGGGATCACATGGTGGATTTGCAAACATGTCTTCAATTAAAGGCTACTCTCAGGAAATTACAGTTGCCTTTCCACCCTAGAAAGAAAATACCCCAGATCCAACTCCAAACCAAGAACTGAACTTGTATTTCAGGCTTATGAGAGATTTTTATTAAAGGTTTTGGAGTCCCCATGGTATTTTTCCGATTTCTAATTATGCCCATTAAAAGCTTCCATCAATTTTAAGAATTATGAATAAATCCTAAACTCACTTTTGTAGGTTTGTATATTGTAATGGCACAGGTGAAGCAATTCTGACACTATTGTATATGTATCAAGACTGAGAAGTGAGGGAACAGATTGATTTTGAGATCCAGGGTTTTCACTACAGAAGAAAGAACATACAAATATGGGTGTATATGCATGTGAGGTATGGATACATTAATTAACTAGATGCTGGAAATTCTTTCCTGATGTGTAGACATATATCATAGACAATCACCAGGTTGTACACTTTAAATATGTTACAGTTTAGTCAATTAAGCCTCGATAAAGCCAAGAAAGAGAGAAGGATTGGGGTGTATCATAAGGACAAGAGCTAGAGTAGAGGAACACCCACTTGCTAAATCAGTGAAGTACAGTAATGAATAATAAAGCATTGGAAAACACAGGAATTCATACATTTTGACTTTTAGTGAACAGATACATAAATAAATGGAGAAGGCAGAGCTCTTGCTGGAGAACCAGGTGGTAAATATGGAGGGAGGGCTGTAGTTGGAAAATGCTCACTTTGCAACCACCTGGGATAAAGATAGGATTAAGCAAGAGCCATCCATGGGAGCAAAATCTTGGAGAAATTTTGACCAACAGCAGAATATCTGAGCTATCTGAAAGCGTTTGCCCTAAAGATGTTCATTAGCTACAAGCAAGAAAAATACAGTAATTGCAGAGTGGAGAACTGAGCAACAGCTCCACCAGATGATCAAAGTTAACATCACCAAAAGGGACAGATGGACATCATGAGAAGGACATGGTACCATCTAGGCAGTGTCTTGGCCAACCATGGGCAACCTCAGTCTCGTCATGAGGAAACATCAGATAAACCTAACGTGAGGACTGTCCGATTGACACCAAGGGGAGAGGGACTGAATTCTTCAAGAATGCCAATATCATAAATGACAAAGAAAAGCTCTGGATAAAGACCAAAGACAGATGATAACAAGCGTGAGGGACGATGCACAGACAACAGAACTTTCGTGGTGGGTGAAATATACAATGGAGCAGCTTCTTCGGAAAACAGCTTGGCGGTCCCTCAGACTGTGAATGTTGAATTACTGTGTCACCCAGTTACCCTTTCTACACATATGACCGAAAGAAATGAAGACATGTGTCTGTATAAAAACTTGTGCATGAACAACAACAACAACATTATTCATAATAGCCAAAAAGTGAATAATAGGCAAATGACCGTGACCTAATGAACAGATACGCACAAAGGGGTATAGCCATACAATGAGAAAGAACAAAGACACATGGGGTGACACGGATAACCCTTGAGAACATTATGCCAAGGGAAAGAAACAGGTCATAAAAGTCCACAAACTGTATGATTCCATTTACACATGTGCAGAACAGGACATCTCCAGGGACAGAGGGTGTGTTGGTGGTTGCCTAGGACTCAGGGAGAAGTGGGGTGATGGCTAATAGGTGATGGGTTTATCTGGGGGCAGTAAAAATGTCTTAATTTAGGTTGTGGTGACGGTTGCCCAATTCTGGGAATATACTAAACACAATTGAACTGTATGCTTTAAATGGATGAATTTTATAGTATGCGGATTATATGTCAGTAAAAATGGTTTTTAAAGTTTGGTGGGTTTTTTTTTTTTTTTTTTACATTTAAGTTAAAATTGGGTAGCAACAACCTTTAGCAGAATGATTTATCTCTACGAAGAGCAACTTTTCAAAATAAAGAAATAACACACACACAAGAATGGACTGGAGAGCACGGAGGCCATTTGTGAACTTGGGAGGAGCAGCTCTGGCGGAGAAATAGAGGCAGAAGGCGGAAGGGACTGGGTCAGGAGAACAGGAAGTGAGGAAGCAGGCAGAGTACACTGTGGTGCAGACAATTCCTTCAAGAAGCTTCCACATGGAGGGAAGCTGAGGTCTGGCATGGAGCTACAAAGGCTTTAAGGCTGGTGTGTTGAGTGCCGATGGGAAGAGTCTGGTAGAAAAGCCCCAGTGGGAGTGGCAGGAACTGAAAAAAGAAAATCCATACAGCATACGTACTGATCCCAGAGAAGTTTTAGGACCCAGAATCCACGTGATACAGGGCTGCAGCTTGGCCATGGTAAGGGGAGGAAGTTCCCAACGGCTGGCTTCTAATTGTGGAGAAGGAGAGAAGATGGGAGGTTTGAGGAGATTTTGTATCGCAAGTCAGTTCCATAGGAGCTGTGTGATCTTGGCAAATGTAGCGAGTGTCTCTGAGCGGGTTTCCTCCTTTGTAAAGTGAGTAACACCTTGGAGTGTCCTTGTGAGGGTAAAAATGAGATAACTGAGAAATCATAGAACAAAGTGACTTTCACACTGTCTCCTTGCTCAGTTTGCTCCCGTGGCCAAGTACATGCAGAAACGAGTTTCTTAAAGGCAACCATTTTATCTTATCAATCCTGGCTACCTATTGTTAGAGGTATACCTGGGATACTGAGTAGATGCCCAGTGAGTGTTTGCTTTCTACCTTCCGGTCGAATTCCTCTCCACCGAGGAACTGTCAGGCTAGGGATTTTCACCACTGTTCCTTCCCTATATCTCGAAGTCACACGGGAAGGTGGGGGGGAAGTTCTTGAAGCTGAGAGAGGCCAAGTCATCTAGCTGCTACCGATAAAGGTGTACCTCCAAACCAACCCTTCATTCCAACTCCGTCTTTCCACTATCTCCCAGTCACCTCATTTTGCTTTTGTCTTTTGTGTGGTTCCCCCACCTCACAGGCTGGTTTCTAAGCCGGTCTCTGAGATCCGGCCCAGAGGACTGGGGGTAAGCGTGAAGGCTGGCGGTCTGCTCGCCCCTCCTAACTGCTCCCCCAACCAGCATTGCCCTCGTTCTTACTTACCCCTGTCCACCCCCTAACTGATGAAAGTATCTAGCACTCCGAGAAGAAGTTTTCAAGGCTCCATTCTAGCTATTTTCAGAGCCCAATATACATAAAGAGAATAAGCGATCAACCCAAAGGCTGGTAAAGGATCACTGAGCAAGCCAAGTTCACCATCCAGTTTTGTCGTGACTAAAAAGGCCCCGGAGAGCTGAGTTGCCCAAATTGACAGAGAAGCAGCCGGAGAAGAAAGGGCAGCAACATCCAGGGAAAAACTGAATCTTTTGCTTTATAAGTTCTGCCCTTCTTAAATTTCTTAACATTTTAATGAAAAATTTGGAACATACAATTACAGTGGTATAATTGTGTAATGACTTAGTAGAAAAACCAGTATCATGAACCCACGTACCCAGCAATTAGCAAGATTTTGCTGCATTGGCTACATCTATCTCTGTCTTTTTTTTTTTTTTTTTTTACATCTATCTCTTTTTAAAGCAATTCCTGACTTCCTGTTATTTCACTCCCCACCCCAGGATGCATTTTTTTAAGTGGGTTTTTTGTTTCATTTTGTTTTGTTTTTACCTAAACACAGGACCATTTTTATACCAGCAAGCTTGACAGCAAACTCCTGATGTCACCTAACACCAAATCTATATTCAAATTTGTCTTGCTTTTTTTCATTCTTGATTTTTTTTTTAATAGTTGGTATGTTTGAATCACAATTCCAAACCCACACGGTGCATTTGGTTGTTACGTCTCTTAAACCCTTTCAAGCTGGGGAGCTTCTGTTCCCCAAACATCTCCTTGATTTTTGACGTCCACGCTTTGAGAGAATTAGATCCATTGTCCTGAGAACGTGCTCCCCATTCTTAATTAGTCTATTTGTTTCCCTGTGGTGAAATTTAACTTACTCATTCCCTGCACATAACCCCCTCACCCCACTCCCAGCCCGAACTAGAAGTTGGCATTGAACGTTTGGCTCCTTTGGGTTTTTCACGATGATTCTTTGAGCTGGTGCTGTGTGCTTCACTTCGGACCGTATCAGGGACAACAGTGCTGACTGTCCCACTCTTGCGATGCTGAGGATGATCAGGAGGTTCAGGTGGTTGGCCTGTCCTTTCTTGGGAAATAGCAACCACGAAACTTGCAACACTACCTGTAAAAGTCTAATCAGGAGTATTCTTTAGGAGTGCCTGGGTAGTGCCACGGGTTGGGCATCCGACTCCTGGTTTCCGCTCAGGTAGTGATCTCAGGGTCGTGGGACAGAGCCCCACCTTGGGTTCTGCACTCAGCACAGAGTCTGCTTGAGATTCTCTCTCTCCCTCTCCCCATCCTGCTGGTTCTCTCTCTCTCTCAAAACGAATAAAGAAATCTTAAAAAAAAAAAAAAAAGAGTATTCTTTAATGCATTTAGGAACCATTATCTGAGTCCCAACTATGTACCAAGCCACTCCATTCAGGAGATACAGAAAAATAAAGATACAGAAATAAATATCTCCCACCCACCCCAAGAAAACTCACTGGGATGAGGGGAAAAAAAGTGTGAATTGCCCTGGCCTCACCCCACGAATGGTTTCCTCCTCTGTAAGCTTATAAACACTTACAAAATACAGCCTGGGGGCCAGCAAGCACTAACATTGTCTTCCGAGACATCACCTTGCTTGGAGCCTGCGCACTTTCAGACTCCTGGTCATGATGAACGTCTCCCTATGGGAACCGGGAGATTTCTCTAAGAGCCACAAGGTGCCCAGTCCATCCTAATAGAATCCCGAAAAGTTGGACTTCATAACTCAATAGGCAATTGGGGTTTTGGCTTTGTGTGTCAGATTTTTAAAAGCAACACCTCTCACCTCCCTTGGAGTGAAAAGGTCTTGAATGCAGTTGCTCTAAAACATCTATGTCTTAAGTGCCACAAAGCTGCTTGGGAATAGGGGGACTTAAGTCTGTACTTGGCAAAAGGAGAATTTTAGAAGTGGGTCAACTCAGCTTTTATGTGCTGTCCAAATACCTCGCCTTTCCACGGCTCTCACTCCACTCAAAGCCCTCAACAAGACATCACTGCTGGAATTCAAGAGTAGTTTGTATTCAGCTCTTGTGTGGGGAAAAAATGAAAACCGGGAGTCTTAACTCGCTGCTAGGGCCCAGAGCTCAAAGAAGGTCTGTCAAGGGTACTCCAGGGCTCTGCGTCCGTGCAAAGAGGCTTGCTGAGTCACCTGGGACTAGATACACTTCCCGGGTGAAGGGAATGGGAGCGGCTGAAGGCTTCTTTGTTTCCACAGCAGTGTGAACACTCTACTTGGGGCCACTTTTTTCTCTGAGTATTTTTATTATGGACACAGAGCTTTAAAACGTGATGAGAGCACTCTTTATTACAAAAACTCCCTCTGTTTGCATTTCTAGCAACGGTTCCTAGCCAGCTCTGGAGCTGGAACAAATTCTTTCCCTCACCTGCCCCTCCTTCTCCATTTCTCCTCCTGAATGCCGTGCCAGCCCTGGAGACTGAAGCAACATATGACACATCCTCCCTGAGTGTTGACAGAGGAGGCCGCAGTCTCTCTTTGGTGGCCCCACCCACCACCTTGGGGACCTCCTCCAAGGAGAGTTCACCCAGACCTTGCCAGGGGTCAGGGGCTCCCCCATAGGTTAGCTTGATCAGAGTTCCCTTGACCGAGTTCCCTTGACAACTGCCCTGGAGCCTGAAGAAAACAAAGGTGGGGATTTGCTGTCCTCACCTACGCTGGAGCCCAACCAGTCACCAAAGGCCGGCGGCTCCCATATTGGTTGCGTCATCCTGTCACCTAGTTTCACACAGTCTCTTTCTTCTGTTTTGTTAGCTTACATAACTTTGGCTCACGTACCACATAACTCACTGGGAGGACTCTGAACTTGTGTGTTTGGGGATTTATGAGAAGATTCTGAAGAACATCCAAAGGAAGGGAAAGGAAAGTCCCAATTGTTGGGGGCATAGGGTTAAGGTGAGAGCCGGATGGTTTAGCATGTGCATAGGTATCTGATCTACATTATAGAAGCAAATGCCGTGTATCCTTCCAATGGCACTGAAGGAAGAGACAGTTGTAGGGGGGGTATCATCAGAGTCACAGAAGGTCTTCTCTGCCAGCTGGTCTCTTTTTTATTATCTCTTATAATAAGACATTTTGATTTATTTATAGGTTCTTACATCTGGGCTATCAACTAATACTTTATTTAAACAAATTTTTAAACTCTTACAAGTCACATTCTCCCCCTGAATCTTAGGTGTATCCTTTGCATTAGGAACAAGAAGCAAAAGAGGGAAAGGACCTATAAATCTAAGGCATTCCTGAGGACCTTCCACTTACTCAGTCCTTTTCTAGAGAGACAAGGTGGTCTAGCTCTCTTTACTGAACCTGGACTCAGATCCTAAGCCAGACGCTTGTCCGTCCTCTGCAGGTGAGCCTTGGAGACTCCATCTCCTCATGCATAAATCAAGGAAGATGACAGAACTCATAAAGATATGAAGAGACTTTAAAAAGAGAGCATGAGGGCACCTGGGTGGCTCAGTTGGTTAAGTGTCCAACTCTTAATTTCAGCTGGTGTCATGACCTCAGGATCATGGGTTTGAGCCCCACCTCAGGCTTACTTGAGATTCTCTCCCACTCCCTCTACCCATACCCCTTCCTCACCCCACCCCCATTCATGGAATAGAGAGAGAACACGGGTGTAATATTAGCCTATAGTGGGTGCTCATTGCAGGTTAGTCTTCTATCTCACTGAAAATTCAGAAGCTTTTTTAGAACTCATTACATCTGTACAGCTTGAGAATATGAACTTTGAAGTCCACTCCCTGAGCTTCACTCTTGCTTCCCTCTCTTCTAAGCCCTATGACCTTGAACATGTTCATTAACTGCCATGCCCCAGTTCCCACACCTGGAAAGCAGGGATAGTGGCAATACCCATCTCGCAGGGTCGTCGTGAAGCTTGAGACAGCAGTCCATGGCACATAGTAAGTGCTCCATAAATATTAGCTGAGACTTTCCAGAAGCAGAGAAGTGTGAGTTGGAGCAAAATTACACTATTTGACTTTGTCATTATGAAAAAAACTTTCTCAACTGGGAAAAACAAAAGTGGTGTTGCTTTGCCCTATGAGGAGCAAAAGTCACCCATGAAGGAGCTGCTTGAGTTGAAATGTGCTATCGGGAAGCCTTACTTTGAATGGATCGTGGAAAGTTCTGTACAGCAGGCAACCTGTGAAATGAAATAGGTCACGTTTCTGCGAACTCCTCCTACTCCAAGCAGGTTAGTGCCACTGGGGGCTCCCCAGGGACAATGCATGCTTTTGTTGGGGACTGACATTTAAAAGTGTTTGGTTGTTCGGTACATGTTGTTTGAAGAACTGCTTGACTAAAATTTAATGGCAAATTCCACACTGGATTTCCTGCCAAGAAATCTATAAAGCTTTGTTTGAGACTGAAAGCATTCAGAAGTTGTGTGTTTTTTTTTTTTTTTAAAGCTGGGAGGTGCTGGGTGTACGTTAAAAAGGAAAAGGAAAGAAAAAAAAAAGGAGGAGGCAGAGGAGAGAGGTCCTGTGGATGCAGGATGAGTGTTTGATGTAAGCGCTGGCTGGTCGGCTCCAGAGTCAAGCAATTAAGAGAGGTTTAAAAGGGCCAAGATGAAGAGGGCCAAGGAGCAAACACCTCCGTCAACGCCCAACCCAGAAAACAGCCCCGGCTGTGCTCTGAACTTCTCATTCAATAGCTTTGTTCCTGCCTCTGAGCCGACGCGATGAGAGAGCAGCATCGCGTGCGTTCTTACTAGAGCCTAACATTGCATAACCCCCGCTGCGCGTGGCAGGCTGTGGGCATCGCGGGTTAATATCCAAGACTGGCATGCCAGTGCTGGGCTAGGGAAGTAAACGTCTAGTAGTTCTCACGCCCGCGTTCACACATGGCCCCTGATCGAAGAGCCTCAGGCTTCTGTCCCCCAGGTTGCGGGAACAACCCTACATTCATGTATGTTGGAATAACGCAGATTAAAAATATAATTAAAATGTCCGCTAAGAGAGGGCTTTTTAAAGATGGGTAAGTATCATACATATAATGTGAAATGACAGTTGCAAAAGGTCGTATGTAACTCCAGGGAGCAATTTAGGTAAATCTTAAAATAAGACTGTATTACATATTCTTTACAGAAGCAAACACATGTCAGCAAGTACAAAAATGTGCCCGGAAATCCTGCATACCGAGCTCAGGACAGTTCATTAGCTCTGGCGAAGGATGAAGGGATGAAGGACAGGGGGCAGAGGGTCTTAGTCGTATCTGAACTATTTTTTTTCTTCAAGTCCAAAATGAAGGGATCTGAGTCTAATACGTCACAATGTGAATGTCTATTAAACCTAGGTGATGGGTGCATGGATATCTGTTATATAGTTTGTACTTTTCCATTTTTCATCATTTAAAAGTTGAAGTTAGAAAACAGTGGTATATCCCTATGGGTATACCTCTGGAGGAACATCACGTAGCCATTAAAAAGAACTTACAAGTTGTATAGGTTGTCTGAGAAGTACACGCAGGTGGTGTTTTAGAGCAAAATGACAGGTTGTTGTACATTATGACCACATAATCTATTTTTGCTTAATAAAATCTACATACACACACTCTAGTTTAAACCTTTCCCCTGGGCTATACTCTCATATTCAGTGCCTGCAGTCTCCACTTGGATATCACTCAAGCAATCAAAAAAATAGTGGGTCTATAACCAACCTCTCGATCTTTCCCTCCAGACACTGTCATTTCCTTCTCTTCCCCATCTCATTCATGCACAACCAGCCATTGGTTGCTCGGGTGGGAATTCCAGGAGTCAATGACAAGTTCTCCCTGGCCCTCAAGTCCTGTGGGTCCTGCCTGCCCACTCTCTAATGGCCAGCTCTCTCCTACACCCCCAGTCCCTCGGTGCCCCAGTGGGAGCCTGCGGGGCTCTCCCAATCAGCTCTCCAGGCTTCAGCGGCTGCTCTCTATAATCCATCCTCCATCTAACAGCCTGTCCCATAAATTTAGGTCCCATAAATCACCCCCTACCTAAAACCCAGGACTGCTCCCATCGCTCTCCACTCCTTCATTACGAGCCAGGATCTCCCACCCTCTCCTGCCTCCTTGGGTTCCATTGCCCCCTCCATCCCTGCACTCCAGCCGTCCGGGAGTATGTCCATGCTCCCTTGGTTCCTTCTCCTTTCGTAATCAGAAATAACCTACTAATGCAATTAAAACGTCCACACTGAGACAAGATCAGATCAACTTGGTTAACTTCTTTGTTTGATCTGTTTCCTATGCTATTTATTTACTTAATTCAACAAGCACTTACGGAATACCAAGTGTGTTCCTGAACCTGCAGTCGATGTTATGTCATCTTTGTTCAGTTTCCACATCTCGAACCCAACTGCCTTCAAGGTTTACATAAGAGCTTTCATTTTGATTATGGTGTTCCTTGGTATTCTGCTCTGCAATGGGTGAGACTCGGAGAAATGCAAACACACAACAGAGAAACTCAGTTACGATAAGCCACCCCCTTGGGGGGAGACAAGGTTTAAGTGGTTCCTGTTGCCATCATTTTCCTCTCACTAGAGACAAGTCCAAGTCCAGAGCACAAGTGATTTTCACAATGTTCCCACTGGCCACTGTTTCTGGGATTTCTGCATCAACCCTGTTGAAAACTCTCCCCTGTCGCTAACTTTTTGTGTCTGGAGGGTTTGCTGGGCACCTCACTGAGGAGCTCTGGGGTTGCAGCCCAGCGTAAGCAGTTTCTGGGACACACAGACAAGTGCCCAGCGCAATGTGCCCCTTGCCTGTGAGAGCTTTCTTGTCTCCTTGTGCACAGTTCAGATAAATGACTCATTTCAAAATCCTCAGGGCAGAATCTGCAAGGAAAACATGTGTTTGTAAGACCTGAATTCTCTAGGTTGCTTATTGATATGAACTCAAGCCACTTTCCATTTTGTTAGCCAAAAGGACCTGAGTGTACAAGAAAAATAACTCAGCGGATATCTGACTAATGATGACACGAAGGGAGGTAGTTAGTCTAGCGTAGTACTTACAGCATGGGCTGTAGAGTCAGAGAACGCTTGCTCAATATGCTCTTTCCTTCATGCCCTGCCCTTGGTTTCTAGACAAACTCCTACTCATCCATCAACACCCACCTTAAATATCACTTCTGGAAAATTTCCCCACTGCAATCCATCTGAGTAGGCAGTTCTTTTTTCTAGGTTCCCAGAGCATGTCTATCGTGTCTAGGTTATATATTGCCTTACAATTATTTGTTTGCTTATATATGTCTCTCCCATTGACAAGGTCCTCCAAGGCCAGAACTTAAAGCTTACTTGGTTTAGCACGAGGTCTGTCATTCATAATATTGGTCAAATACGAGCACTCCATAGTCCTTCAGACCCAGGTTCGAATCCTACTCCACTTCTTACGAGCTATTTGACTATGTGAAGTTACATAATCTCCACACACCTCAATTTCCTCATCGAAAAGACATTTACCCATATGTTGTTGGGAACATTAAATTAGGCATTGCACGTCAATGTTTGACAGCATAACTGATCCCGCTGAAGAATTTTTAACTCTTATTTTTATGATTAACTGCATTCATGTTTGCCAGCCAAACTAAGAAACGAACGACCCAAACTTTTGATCACAGGCCCTTTATGCCAACCAAAGGAGGCATCACGGAGGAAGCGTAGGAGGAGATGTCCTTGACAGAGTGGTCACTTTTCCATAAAAATATAGCTAAAAACACACAGGTATTTCACATGGTCACTTGTGAAGGATGCTTGCTGGGGAGAAAATGGCCTAACCTTTCCAAAAACAGCTCCTTGACTTACGGTAAAAAATGAAACTCAATGTAAATGCTAAAGGTCTTATAATGTGCATTTCATAGTCTACCTGTTTGGGCAAGCGATTTTCTTTGGAAGCCTGCAAGAGACAGCTTAATTAGCGGTCATTAGAATAGATGCAGCTGATTACACATCACTTGAAAGCATTTCAGGTCTTTTTTTTTTTTTTTCACTTTGTAATCTACTCTTATCCTTCCCTGGCAACTCTTCTGCTTCCTTCTGATTGAAGTTTAAGAGATAGACACATTTTCATAAAAATTTATAGCCTGTTATTCTGCCTCGGGCCCTTCATCTTTTCTTAATTATGATACTAGTAGCACGGATGCCTAGAGGACCTACTGTGTGCTGGCCACAGTAGGTCCGAGCACTGGATATAATCTTACCTCTCCTTTCCCTGTAGCTTATCACTGTCCAACAGATGTGCCTTCTCTGTGTCACTATTGATCATCTATCTCTCCTCCCTTTCCACCCCTCGCCTCCTAGGAAGGTAAGAGCCCAAGGTCAGGGAGCTTTGTTTTGTTTCCTGACATATCTTAAGAAATTAGAACAATGCCTGGCACAGAGCAGCTGCTCAATAAACATTTGTTGAATAAACACATCTTTGCACAACTGTGAGGTGCCTAGTATTAGCTTCATTTTGAAGCTAGGAAAACGGAGGCCCTAAAAGAGAAAACAAAGAGCCCAGCATCACACACAGCTAATAAGTAGCAGCCGTGAGCCCAGGACTCAGGTAAGTCTGACTCTAAATTCTATACTTTCTCCACCAGGGAATACTTTGTTGGAACAGGCTGTCTTCTAGAACACAGGCATCCCCCGGGCCTGGGTTGGCTTGAGACAGAATTTAAGACTGGGAGTGCAAGTGATGGTGTTGTCAGATCTAGACAAGGAGACAGGGTCAGAGTGCTGGCCACAAGAAGGGGGCTTGGAGCCCGGGTGGCAGACCACAACACTGAGAGAACTTTCTGGTCTTCTCAGAAGCCCACTGTTACTGGGTGTCAAAAGATACTACAATCTCCTCTGCCCCTTACAGACCTCCAAAACTTTCTATGAAGGTTCACGACGCAGAGACTCTGGTTCTTTGGAGAAAGGTGCTCTTTAAATGCCAGGTATTATTAAGTATTATTATAATGACCATTTACTGCTGTTCATTCCCTTTGATATTCTGTACAAGGCCCCTTGGTTCTCGGACCTTTCTAGTCAAAAATGAAACCTATTTTTCATCCCTAGTTTCTTTCCTTTTGTATACGGAGAGTTAAGAAAATACTGGGCGAGTTCCATATTTCCATTCGGGATGTGGATTTTGATGAATGAGCTAAATAAGAGACCATGACCTATTATGGGAGGTTTGATACTCTTTCCTCTTCACATGGTGTGTACTTGTTGGGCAAGAACTCCTAATTCCAGGGGTGCCTGGGTGGCTCAGTGGGTTAAAGCCTCTGCCTTTGGCTCGGGTCATGATCTCAGGGTCCTGGGATTGAGCCCCGCATCGGGCTTTCTGCTCAGCAGGGAGCCTGCTTCTCCCTCTCTCTCTGCCTGCCTCTGCCTACTTGTGATCTCTGTGTCAAATAGATAAATAAAATCTCTCTGTGTCAAATAGATAAATAAAATCTTAAAAAAAAAAAAAAAAAAGAACTAATTCCATAGCTTCAGCTGCTGGTCACACGTAGATGGCTGGCCAATCAGTATCACCCCTCCCCCACTTTGCCTTCCAAACTCCAAACCTGTTTTTGCACCTGCCTTCCACACACCTCCACCCGGATGCCTGAAAACCATCTCATACCCAGCATGTCCAAAGAGCAACTCATCATCTCATCCTCACTCAGTCTATGCACACCTCTCAACTCTCTGCCCAAATGAATGGTATCTGTCATCTTTTACTCCTAATCTATTACTTCGTCCTCACTGTCCACCTCCAGGCATCCGACTCTGGATTTCTGATCTGGAAATGCCCCACATCTGTTTCCTCCTCTTCGTGTCTACAAATACTATGCTGGTTCTGACCCCAAGCCATTGCTTACCTCCTCCCAGGTCTTTCTGCACGTGGTTTCTTCCCTTCGCACAGGGCCACCACAGCTGTCTTTTGACAAGATCTGATGATGGTACACATTCCAACTCTAGGATCTTCAGAGCTGACCCCAGTCCCATGCTAACATCCCGTGTCCCATCATGTCCTATCGTGTCCTCCCTACTAACTTCATGCATACCCTACACTTCACACTGCGGTGGGCTTATTTCTCCATGCCTTCGTACTCTCTGTTCCCCTTGTCTGGAATGCCTTTCCCCTTCTTTGCCACTCATCCCATTCACATCCATTTAGGTGTTTTCTCTGCTTTTCCAAATCCCTCCAGGCGTAGTAACATTCTCCTCTTCTGTAGCCCTCTGTAAATGCCCTCCTAAATTAGTAAGGGTCATCCAGAAAAATAAAACTAATAGGAGATCTATCTGGGAAGAGATTTATTAGAAGGAATTGGCTCACATTATGTGGAGGCTGAGAGGTCCCACAGTCTGCTATCTGTTTGGTGGGGACTTAAAAAGTCAACTAGTGTGATTCATTCTGAGTCTGGAAGCCTGAGAACCAGGAACAGCAAGGACAGAATGAGATAGATGTCCCAGGTTAAGCAATCACACAGGAGATTTCTTCCTCCAACTTGTTTTACTCAAGCACTCAACAGACTGGCTGATGCCCACCCACACTGGGAAGGGCAGTCTGCTTTACTGAGTGCACCAACTGAATGCCAATTTCACCTGGAAATATCCTCCTCACAGACACACCCAGAAATAACATTTAGCCAAATACCTGGGCAGCTTGTGCTCCAGTCAAGTGGACACTTAAAATTAACCATCACACCTCTCAAAACAATTCTAGTAATAGCGGTCCTATAGCACAGGCTTTATGACAGGCCCTTTCCTGGTCTCTTTATATACTCATCCAATCTTTGCCACAACCAGAGGGTAATTACTATCTTACTCCTCATGTTATGGATCCAGAGCCTGAGATCAGAGTTAAGTCACTTGTCCAAGGTCACCCAGCTAGAAAACAGAATTGCCCATTCTGATAGAAACCGTCTGTGCCAGAGTCCACGCACTTGAGCACTCTCCTTTCTGTCCCCCACCAGAGGTTTATGTCCCTGTCTAGACTGTAAGTTTCTTGGTCTCCCCAACACAGAACCTGGAATATCATCGTTAACCCCTATCCCTCAGGCTTTGGGGAAGCAGTAGCAAAGCATAGAAAGTGGATATAGATGGAGATGATAAAATGCTAATTGACTAGTAAGCTGTCATGATTATCACCTTCAGCCACTACAGCAAGTCTCTGACATCACGGATCCCTCCAACCCACCCTCCTCTTTGCCACGAGGTTAGTCTTCCAGCACAGAGATGAAATAATATCATTCTGCTGCCTAAAGTCCTTCAGTGACCCTGAATTGTCTAAAGGATGCTATCCAAGCTCTTTCTTCTTTTAAAGCTTTTATTTATTTATTGGAGAAAGAGAGCACATGCGGTGGGGGTGGGGGCACGGGGGGAGGGCTGGAGGGAGGGAGAGGGATGGGGAAAGAATCTCTAGCAGACTCCCCTCTGAGCAAGGAGCTGGACATGGGGCTCGATCTCAAGACCTTGGGATCATGACGTGAGCGGAAATCAAGAGCTGATCACTTAATCGACTGAGCCACCCAGGTGCCCCTATCCAAGCTATTTACCTAGAAATATGGGCCTTTCCTAACCTGGCCCTGCAGTATTTTTCTCTACTATTCCCTTGCAGGCAACTTATGCTCTGAACACACCCATGACCCAGTTCCTCCCATGTTTTCGCCCAGTCCGTTCCCGTAGCCTGAAATTCCCTCTCTCTTAACTATTGAATGAACAGCTACTCATCTAGTAAGACTCTAGATGGTCCCACTCTGTGAAGCCTTCCCGGACATCCTCAGACAGGATCAGGCCCGTTCCCTTGATCTGCCACAGCCCCTGGGACACAGTGTGTCACCTATCACCCCACCAAAAAGGAAAGTATCACTCATTCTATGCCATTCAGTTAATTTTTGTAGCCAGGTGTCAGCTGGGTCTCCCCCTTCCACGGATCCACGAGTCCCCGAGGGCCGCCATAACAAAGCTATACCAACTGGGTGGCTTGAAACAACAAAAACTACTGTCTCAAAGTTCTGGAGGCCAGATGTTTGAAGTCATGGTGTCATGGCAGAGCCATGCTTCCTCTGACAGGTCTAGGGGAGGGTCTTTCCTTCCTCTTCCAGCTTCTGGTGTCTGCCGGCACGCCCCGACGCTCGGTGACTTGTGGACGCATGACACATAGATGGCGTTGCTCCGACCACAGGGCCAGCCTCCATGGTCCCCACATCATCTCCCTTCTGCGTACGCCTGTCTCGGTCCAACTTTCTCCTTTTTATAGGAATACTTTTTAAAAGGGTGATCTCATTTTAACTTCCTTACTTCTGTAAAGACTGCGTTTTCAAGTAAGGTACATTCTGAGGTACTAGAGGTTAGGACTTCATCCTGTATTTTTTGAGGGGACATAATTCACCTCATAATAATGGGAAATTGTGCTCCATCCAGAAACTTGAATTTTTGACCCTCAGGCAGTCTGAAGTCTCCCACCGAAGCTCTGTGATCCTTGTGATTTACTTCCTGCTCCTTCTCCCTATCTCCTCTCTGGTGTTTAGACTATCTCAGTTCCAATACATGCCCCCCATAAATGCATGCCTTCAATATTTTCAACAACTAAACCAACAAGATCAGAAATTCCAAGTGTTTAGCAACCTCCCTTCAGAGGAGGTGCTGGGTACGAGGAAAGACCGCATTGAGCACCTGTCATGTTTTTCATTCCAGCTCTTTCCAGAACCTTGGCCAACTGCCAACCCAGGATCTTTCCAAGAGACCTTCTTCCTTCCCTTCAGCTGTCTTGGAGACACCGTCCAGTTCTCGCTCCCACCCCTGTGTGGACTGCTTCCCTCACTGGAAACCACCCCTGGCAAACCAGCCTGACTTCCCGGCCACCCCAGCCCAGGATTCTAGCAAAGAAAAATTGTCTCCACTTGTTGCATTTTTATTGATCACTGATATGCTGGCATTAAGGTAGATGCTAGTGGTACGATAGAAAGCAAATGGATACATCCTCTGTCTACATGGGTGTAGAGTCTGATGTGGAAGACAGATATTAAGAGAATGGCTACAAATGCAATGACTATGAAGATAGAAGTGCATGTACAATAACAATAACAATGCTGCAGATCTCTAATGAGGATATACTGTGTGTCTGGCACTGTTCTAGACCCTGAGAAATTCTCATGGAGCTTACATTCTAATGGGAGACACAGACAAGTAAAAATGTCAGGGAGTGGTAAATGCCATCAAGGAAAATCAGTCAGGATAAGGGGATAAAGCAGTCTGGGGGTTGTATTGGTTAGGATGAGGTTCAACTGCACAGAACAGGCAAAATAAATAAGGATGGCTTAATATGAGTTTTGTTTCACTGAAATGAAGAAATACAGAGGTAGGCAGTCCAACACTTTTAGAAGAGTTTCCAGCCTGCTTTGTTCTTTTCTGTCATTTTTTACAAAAGATTTTATTTATTTATTTATTTGGCATAGAGAGAGAGATCACAAGTAGGCGGGGGGGTGGGTAGCAGGCTCCCCACTGAGCAGAGAGCCCGATGCGGGGCTCGATCCCAGGACCCTGAGATCATGACCTGAGCCAAAGGCAGAGGCTTTAACCCACTGAGCCACACAGGCACCCCTCTTTTCTATCATTTTTAACATGTCCCTCGTCACTCAAAATGGCTGTGAGAGCTCCATTCATCACACCGGAGGCCCGGAAATGAAGCTAGAGAACAGGAGTGAGGGCAAATAGAAGGCACCTCTCGGCTAAGTTACCACTTTTAAGGCAATTTGCCAGAAACCTCACCCAACCTGTTCCTCTTACATTTTAATAGCCACCCCTAAATGTAGAGAGGGAGACTGGCAAACGCAACCCATCAGCTGTGTACGATGCTCTCTAGAATACAACCAGAGATGATTCATAAGGAAGAAGGAGAAATGGTTTTGGATAGACAACTCACCATATCTCCTGGGGCCTATCAAAGACTTTCCAGAAAAAAGGAGGCTTGGGCTGGCAGCCAAAAAACAAGTATGAGTGCCCAGGCCAGGAGATTGAGGGGAAGAACACTGCTGCAGGGAGAGGAACGACAGCCTTCATGCTTGGGTTGGGTCCAAGTTTATCTTTGTTCTGCAGTGTCCAGCTCAGAACTGGGCACAGTGCTCATCTCAAGAAATATTTATTGACTAAATATTGGCCTCCGATTGAGTGCTTATGTCCCCCAACATGTAATCTCTGCCACAAGAGGAATGCCCGCCCCCCCCCAACAGAGTCCCTCAAGTATTTCCGTTCTGCCTCCAGCAAAGCAGATGACTCTTGGTGAAAAATCATCTGCTGTCCTGCTACAGACAGGGCTGTGCACACAAGTACCCAGAAATCAAAATAGGAAGGACGTATTGCAATAAAACCTGACCATAACTTCCTAATGAACCAGGAACAGTTCTTCACAGACCAATGCATCTCACATATTAAGTACCCTTTGTTGTTTATAGCTGTAGAATCTGCTGAGGTTGGGTTTAAGGTAAGAGAATAAGAAGAGACGTGCCCAGCCCTTCCTGTTGATGAAATTCCAATGGAGCCTGGTTCTCAGGTTCAGTGATTATTGAGCCAAGTCTGGAAACTCTAACCCTGGGCCGATCTCTACTCTGCTGGCAGACCTGGAAAGCTTGGAGGGAGCAACACGGAGGGCAGACCTAATGAACATGCCTTGCTCAGAGCCTGGCACACGGTAGCTCTTCAATATCCACTCCCTGAATGGCTGGGGCATTTGAGAAAACGTGTGTAAAAGTATGACATTTGATTAAGTCATAAAGGGTAAACAGAGGTTCTTGCAAGGGTGGGATGAAGGGACAGACGTGTGGGATGAAAGGAACAGTGTGCGCAAAGGGAAACAGGTGTGAACAGCAAAACTCAAGCAGTTCAATGAGTTGAACTCCTCCCAACCCAGGGGAGGGTGGAGATGGGAGAGGAGGCTATCAAGGACCCTTGTGCAGGGTAGGGCTAAGATGTTTGGATTTCTCCAGTGGATAACAGGGAACTTTGGAAGAATTCTGAGCAGGGAAGGGATGTGACCAGAATCATGGGGTCATTCACCCCTCTCTCCCCCAATCACTGGCCCAACGCAAGCCTTTCCTGTAATCACAATATTGCTTCCATTGGTTTATCTTTCTCTGGTGATTTTCCTTCACCCCAAGACCTTTTCTCTCACTATCCCAACTCCTGACCCTGTTATGGATAGATCAACATCCCTGTAGGCATATCTCCCAACACCTTTGGCCTCCCAGCTTTGATGACCTTGGCCTTGGGACATTCTCGTTAGCCATCTATGGCCAGAGCCACATCACGGACCTTCTCCACTTTGAGAAACTCAAAGCCCAGTTTTTCCCTTCCTGTGACATCCTTTGAGCAGCTACAGGAATCTAATCACACCATTCTCCTGCTTAATACTTCTCAGTGATTCCTAAGGCATTGCTAATAAAAATCCAAACTCCTTCCTGTGGCCTTCTGGACTCCACCTGTTCCGGCCCCTGCCTACTTCTCCATTCACATCTTGGGCCACTCTCCTCACCTTCCATTCTTCCTTCCTTAGACTATGGTCACACCTCTACCCTCATCATATCAGACTTCTCAAATGAATTCTTTTTTTTTTTTTTAAAGATTTTATTTATTTATTTATTTGACAGAGAGAGATCACAAGCAGGCAGAGAGAGAGGGAAGCAGGCTCCCCGCTGAGCAGAGAGCCCGATGCGGGGCTCCATCCCAGGACCCTGAGACCATGACCTGAGCCGAAGGCAGAGGCTTTAACTCACTGAGCCACCCAGGCACCCTCAAATGAATTCTTACCCCTTGCTGTCCCCACTTTCCACTTCACTCACACCTCAAGCCACGAAATGTGGCTTCGTTTCCCACCCATCCACTGCTGCTCCTCTCTCCAAGGTTATATTTATAAAATGCCAAATCACCTGGGTCCACGTGGCCATCCATGTCTTGAAACTCACTCCTCCCAAACATGGTCTCCAAAATGTTACTTTCTTTTCTCACTTCTGTGTTATTTCTTAATCTTTGTGAATTTCTATTCTTCTGTCTACTATTTCAGTATTCGTCTTGTCCAGAGCTCTGTCTTCAGTCCCATTATATTCCCACTCTGCACTCTTCTTTAAGGATGTGATCCCTGTCTATGGCTTCCCTTTCCCCCCCATCAGATAACCCCCACAGGCACCTCAACTCAACTGAGTGCAAACTGAGTTCACCACTTCCCATTCCCACCTCTTGTCAAGACCCATTTCACACCATCCAAGGAAATCACCTACCCTTATCCTTCCATTTGCCCAAGCTGGACACCTGGGAGTCATTTTAGGTTACTCTTACTCCCTCATCCTCTACCAATGAAGTCACCACATGTGTGCGAGTTGAGTTTCTTTTTTTTTCCTTTTTTTTTTTTCAAAATTTTATTTTATTTAAATTCAATTAATTAACATCATGTATTATCAGTTTTAGAGGCAGAGATCAGTGATTCATCAGTTGCATATAACACCAGTGCTCATCACATCACTTGCCCTCCTTAATACCCATCACCCAGTTACCCCATCCCCCCTACATCTCCCCTAGCAACCCTCAGTTTGTTTCCTACAGTTAAGAGTCTCTTATGGCTTGTCTTCCTCCCTGATTTTGTCTTATTTTATTTGACCCTCCCTTCCCCTAGTGAGTCTAGCTTCTAAGTGTGCCAGATCTCTGCTTTTTTCCCCGTCCCTAATTCAGTCTCTCCTCATTTGTCTTTCAAATTGTTAACCTGCCTGATTGCTGTGTTCCTTGCTTTTGTTTTTAATTTCTCATCTTCACTGGACTACAAGGGAGCACGTCTTAATAAATTTCTTATCCTCTGGGTCTGCCATAGTGGCGGCACATAGTATGTCCTTGCAGGAGGTGTTTCTGACTGTATGAATGGAGCACATGAATGTGTGAATACAAAAGGAACAAATGGGACAAGGCACTTGACACTGTCCAGATCAAAATATGTTTACAATATTAAAATTCACAGATCACTGGGGCGCGTGGGTGGCTCAGTTGGTTGAGCAACCAATTCTTGATTTGGCTCAGGTCCTGATCTCAGGGTTATGAGATGGAGCCTCACGTACGCTGTGCTCAGCAGGGAGTCAGCCTGAGACTCTCTCTCCCTCTGCCCTTCCCCCTAAATCTTTAAAATTCACAGATCACTTGAACAACAACCCTGTGAAGTGCTTATTATTCCGTAACCTCTCTGGTTAAATAATTTGACCAAAACCATAGAATTAGTGAGTCACAGACTTAGTCAGTGGAAAAGCCTGGATTTGAACTTGCGGGTCCAAGTCTTAAACTTTCCACCAAATTACAGAGCTTTACTCAGTGGCTGCATTCTTTTTAGGTCCTTCCATAGAGCTGGTATTAGCCAAATTGGTTATCTACTCTACTTAGAAGCACTGTTTCTAAGTGACACATTTTTGCCCTCAGAAAATGAAATGTATTCTTTTTTTCTCAAAGCACAAAAGTTTGTCTTCATTGTTGCTATTCCAGAGAATGTGTGATCATGTACAATTTCAGGCAGAGATTTTAGGCTCGGTATATATATTCAAAATTGAGCACCACTCACCCAAGGCAGGAAGATTTACATGCTCTTTTGTGGCTTGAGACCTTCACTTCCTTGGTGATCCTGGCATCACTTAGGAAAGCTGAACTAGATAAAACATCACCCAAATAGAGTTAGTCTCCTGCACCATGTTTCCCCAAGTCTCCCTGTCCTCCCATATTCCCTACCTCAGTGAATAGTCGCCCATTTCCCAGGCCAGAACTTGGTCATCATCTGAGTCCTCCTAAGTCCTCCCTTTTTGCATTTAACCAAGCACCGAGCCAACCCATTCCATCTCCTCAGCATCCTGTGAGTCTGTTATCTCTCCATCCCAATGATGACAGCCCTCACTTGGGCATCCACCTGGATCTTACCTGAATGAGGAATTAGCCCCGACACTCTGCCCACTTCCAGTTTTGCACACACCAAGCCACCAACCACACGCTAGCCCAACTCATGACTGAGGCAGGCAAATCTGCTTGGTCAGGTTTCTGCCTTTAAACTTCCAGGGTCTTCCCATTTGCCTCAAGATTAAGTCTGAAGTCTTCATCATGATGCACAAGGCCCACAGGGCTGCCACTAATCTCCCCACACTCTACCTCTCAATTCTGAGCTTGTTCTCTCCTCCTCTGTATGTTGCACTTACTGGTCCTTCCCTCCCCTACTTCAACTTGGCCACCTCCAACCAGCCCTTCACATCACAGCTTAGGCATCATCTTCTCCCAGTATCTGTGGCTCCCACAATCTGGGTTAGATGCCTTCTTCTCCTATGGAAGCCATAGCACCTTCCCATACACTATTGTAACGTCGATTTGCTCGTCTAGCCTTCACCACCACACTTCTTACTGGGCGAGCTCTGCGATAGCCTGGGATGTATCTTGTTCATCTCTCTGCCTCTATCTAGCTCCTAAGCCAGTGGATTCTGTCCTTGCCTCTCCCAACTCCTCTTTTCCTAGCACGACAGTGGAGAAGACACAATTCAAATACCCAACACGGTCAGTGCTAAGAGAACCATAACAGAGTTGTGTAAAGGGTACCCTGGGAGCGAGCAGAAGGGAGCCACAGCAGCTTCGGACGTCTCAGTGGAAGGCATGGCAGACATGGGTCTGAAATGGGAACTTTTCGAAAAGTAGCAAATGGAAAGAATATCCAAACTTCCAGCCCTGAAGATCAGCTTAACTCATAACTCCAGACTAGTGCTCCCTATTCTTTTTCCATTTGAAGATCCCTTCTAATATAAAAAGCTTGGATGTAACATGTAACAGCAGTTGATGCAAAAAAAAAAAAAAAAAAAAAATCCCAAAACTCCTCTAAGTTCGGTAAGGATTTAAGACTCGGAATGCACGCATTACAACGGCATTTACAAAAATTCCCAAACTAGCGGTGCCTTCATGTGAAAGGTGCCCATAGACTGTGCCTACTAGGCGGGGTATGGATTTGTGGACCCCTGTAAAAACTTCACAGCCTCCCAGGAGCCCACAGTTCCAACCTACGGATGCTAACGCCAGCTCTTTACATCCCCTGCTACCACTTCCCCTGGATTTGGACTGACTCAAGAAACTCACTGACATGGACTGACAACACCTTCATAACTAGGAATTTCTATTCAGGCATTAAAAGGTTAATTCAGGGGCGCCTGGGTGGCTCAGTGGGTTGAAGCCTCCGCCTTCGGCTCTGGTCATGATCTCAGGGTCCTGGGATCGAGCCCCGCATCAGGCTCTCTGCTCAGTGGGGAGCCTGCTTCCCCCTCTCTCTCTGCCTGCCTGTGATCTCTCTCTCTCTCTCTCTGTCAAATAAATAAAATCTTTTTTAAAAAAAAAAAAGGTTAATTCAAACTCTAAGAATTTGTATTTTAACCCAGAATGAGCAGATGAAAGACCTTCCTTTAGGCAACTAATCATGGGGTCACTCTCCTGGAGAGCCTGCTTTGCTGCCACACGATGAGATGAAAAGATCATCTTTTCCAGAGGCCGCGGATCACTTTGTTACCTGCTCAAGGTGAGGCCCGTTGGCTGGGGCTCACACTGAGCTACTCCAGTTATTCAAGTGCATCCTTTGCTCTCACACGTTTAGGTCCTGTTTTCAGCAGCCACATTCAACCAGGACGCAGTAAACAATCCCCCCACAGTGCTTTGTTCATACCTTAATTATGACATCTTATTCATTCTTTTTTAAAACGACTTTTAAAATTCATTTATTGTTAGAGAGAGAGAGAGAGAGAGTGTGTGTGTGAGCAGTGGGAGTGGCAGAGAGAGAGAGGGAGAGAAGCGACTCCCCACTGAGTGTGGAGCCTGCCATGGGGCTCAGTCTCATGACCCTGAGATCGTGACCTGCGTGAAACCAAGAATCCGATGCTTCACCGATTGACTCACCCATGTGCCCCTCAATTTTTTAGAGTAACTTGCAATATCACGATATTAAAATTCTTTTTTTAGAGTAACTTAAGTCATACGTACTTATTTCAAATTCACATGATAAGTTTGTATTTTTAAAAAATCGTTTCCCACATCCCTGCTGGATCCCATTTCCCAAATACAACCACAGATAATGGTATAACACTGTCTTTCGCTCTGTTTGCTTTATTAAAAAGAAAACTGCATAAACCACACCATATTGTTCTACGACCTGATTTTCCCTTTTTGTTTTCTCTTTTGCAATTTTTTTTAACTTTAAAAAAAAATATTTTATTTCTTTATTTTGAGAGAGAATGAGAATATAAGAAGGGGAGAAGCAGGGGGGGAGAGAGAGACTCTCAGGCAGGCTCCCCACTGAGTGAAGCAGGGGGAGAGAGAGAGAGAGACTCTCAGGCAGGCTCCCCACTGAGTGCAGAGCTCAACTCGGGGCTCAATCTCATGACCGTGAGATCAGGACCCAAGCCTAAATCAAGAGTCAGATGCTCAACTGACTGAGCCACCCTGGGGCCCCTTTTTCGCTTTTTATTATGGAAATCTTCAAACCAATACATAAATACAGAGAGTAGCATAATGAATCCCATATACCTATCACCAAGCTTCAACAAACATCCACAATTTGTCAATTTTGTCTTATTTAACTCTTCTCCACATCAAAAGGCTTTTTTTGTTTTCTGGAATAGCCCAGCAATTCCCAGACATCGTATTATTTCACCATAGTATTCTTTTATGTATTTCTAACAGTTAAAATCTTTTAAAAACATAACCATTTTGTCATTCTCATATCTCAAAACAACAATCTGTTAATAATTGTTTGTTTTCTATTTTCCTCGATTGTCATTAAATTTTTTTTAACCTCTGGTTTGTTTGAATCAACATATGAATAAAGTCCATAACTAGCTGATAGGTCTCAGTTCCCTTTAATTCATGATAGTTACAATAATTATATCTCCACTCTCTCTTTTAGGCTATTTATATGTGGGCTGTTGTCCTGTAGAATTTCCCACAATCTGGATTTGGCTGATTACACACTCAGAATATCATTCCACATTCTATTCTCCCTGTTTCCTGTAACCTTCTCAATAGAACTAAACTCTTGATTAGATTCAGATGCCATGATTCGGGCTGGAATATCTGATAGGCGGGGCTGAGTACTTCCTATTTTGTCATACGGGGAAGCACATGGTAACTGAATGTTCCATGGATGTCACTGTTATCAGCTCATCATCCAATACAGCTTCCCATTAACCTGACACCTGCTCATTTTAGTACCTATCAATGACCACTATCCAGACACATTAATTCATTAGGGCTCGGTTATGTACAGATAATCATTCCTTCTGCATCAGTCAGTTAAAATTTTTTTGTAAAGAACAAGTTCCCCTCCTTGACCAATTCGAAAACTTAGAAACATGGTGTGTACGAACAAGAATAAATGTCCTCTTTATTACAGATTTCCAGAATGACGACTTGGCATCATAGCAATTTCCAAAGGTGATTAAGGAGTTTGTTTCTTTTTTTTTGCGGTTTCATGGTGAACCCCTAGATTTCTATATTTTTTATGTTCTTCAAACCATTACAATTGTTATTCTCATTGAAACTCTTATTTTCTCATCTTTAGCCATTGGAGCCCCTCCAGGTTGCCTCTGAATTTAGATAAAATAACTAAGTCTTTCTAGTTTCTTGCTTTCCGCTACACAAGAAGTAGCAAACCCATCTTACCTATTTCTTGCTGTGGATTTAGAATCAGTGATTACTTCAAGGAGCCCTTATCTTTTTAATAGAAAATGGTAGTTAGGTACCATGACACAGGTGCTAGTGGGTACTTGGTGCTACTAGGCAGTAATTGATTCCAGACCTTTTCAGTGGACAAAGCTAAGAAATGTATAATTTTTAGAGTTATAAAAATAAGTAAGGAACTTATGCTACTTCCACTGATTTGCTTCTTTGTTTAACAATATATTAGATATCTTTCCATGTCAGTGATGCAGACCCACATTATTTTAGTAACTGTATGTTATCAATAATATGATTATAATGTGGCATAATCAGTTTCCTATTTAGGATGGTTTCTAATTTTTCACTATTACAAATATTGCTGTAATTAACATCATGAACTTACATCCTTGCCTGCTTGTGCAAATATTCTGTAGATATCTAAAAGTGGATCACTGCCCAGAACATATGAATCCACAGGGCTTCGTCAATTTAAGATCCCAATATTAGTGTCATAGAGAGTATTTTTAGTGATTTAACACTACCTGCTTTACTGATCCCTGCTTTTGAAGGCTAAATCTTAGGCCTGGTACATAGTAGGCACTTAATAGTTACGTATTGACCCAGATTGAGAGAGATAAGACCCACAGAAGGATATGTAAAAAAGAAAAAGTCTAGGCTAGTGCTTCTGTAACAACTCCAAGGGACACCTGGGAAAGTACTATGTCTCTTGACCACAGAGAATGACATGAAGCAGGCCTAAGCCCAACCCAGAGACTGGAGCCAAGTTTGGTTGAATCTAGCCTGGATCAGCTAACCCCCATCTGACTCACAGATGCATGAGAGAATAAATTATTATTTTAAGCCACATGAACTTGAGGGTGATTTGCTGTACTTTATTATTACCTTATTCTTGGGTAGAATGACTCAACATCATAAAGATGTCAATTCTACTAAAAAAAAGTATACATGTTTAATACAATCCCAACAAAATATACTGAGAAGGGTTATTATTAACTAAATGAGATTTTCTATCACTGAAATTGTAGATGACACCAAATGAAAAGGGAGAGATAAGTGAGAGTAGTGTGTTAAGGTTCTTGTCTTGCCTAGGAAAAAGAAGCATAAGTATGGCTCCTAGTAAGTTTGGAGAAACAGAAGAACTAAATTAAATGTACAATTCTCAAACCAGCCAAAGAAAATTCTATCCGTCCAATGAAAGAAGAAGGGTGGGAAATCTTAATAAGTGACATAGTGGGAACTCCAGGGTAAGGACCAACAACCTCCCAAAAGTCACTCATCAATACAAACAAGAATACTGGCAAAAAATTATCAAAGACTTAAATATAAGAGTTCAAACCATAAAACTCTTAAAAGAAAACACAGAAGAAAAGCTTCATGACCTTGGATTTGTAAGGATTTCTCAGATACAACACCAAAAGCACAGGCAACAAAAGAAAAAAAAAAGATAGGCTGCACATCAGGAACATTTTAAAAACTTTTGTGCATCACAGATACTATGAACAAAGGCAATCAATGGAATGAAAGAAAATATTTGCATATCATATATCTGATAAGGGATTAATATTCAGAATACATAAAGAACTCTTACAATTCAACAAGAACAACAACAAAATTCAATCACAGTGGGCAAAGTGCTTGAAAAGACATTTCTCCAAAGAAGATAACAGAAGTCGCCACGAGCTCAAGGGAGGAGAGAATAGGGAGTTATTCTTGAATAGATACAGAGTTTCTGTTTTGGATGATCAAAAAAGTTCTGGAAACAGATAGCAGTGATGTCTGTACAACACTGTGAATATACTTCATGCCAATGAATTGTACACTTAGCAAGTGTTAAATGGTCAATTTTATGTTGTCTATATTTTACCATAATAAAAAAATTAAGAGGAAACAAAATGTATTTACTCTTTTACTTCTACTAGAAGAGCCTAAAAGCAATCACCAACCCAGTGGCAATGAGCATCCTTAGTACCCAGACTGTGGTTTCTAAATATCACTTGCCATTGGAAAAAATCAAGGCTCTGTGCAGTGATAGCTTATTTCACCTCTGGGACAGTAAAGGTACAGTATGAGCCTGGAACATCTTGACACACTGGAGAGCAAAGGAAGCTCTCAAAGACTATGAAAAATATGAAGGAAAAGGATCCAGAAGCCAACATGACGAAATTCCCATTGGCCAAAAATGGGACAATATTTACAATGGTTTGAGGCACATTAAATATTTTAAATTTGAAATTTCATAATGACTTCCCAAAAGATGAACAAAGAAGAATAAAACCCACTAGTCACCGTGAAGAGTGCTAATGATCAACCACATTGTTTTCAACACTAGGTAAGAACCTTGCTTTTATTCTATATTACAGGATTACCAGGATTTAAACTGTCCTTTGGAGTGATACTTGATAAAGGGAACAGTCTACAGAAGTACTCCAGTTAATCAAAGATGAAGAAATGAGAGGAGGAGCAGGAAGGGAGGGGAGGAATAAGTAAGAGAGAAAGAAAGAAAGAAAATGCACAAGGCCAATAGAAGAAAATACAGAAGCCTATCTTTGTGACTTTATTTCTTAAATAAGAACCATAAACCAGGGGCACCTGGGTGGCTCAGTGGGGTAAGGGTCTGACTTCGCCTCAGGTCATGATCTCAGGGTCCTGGGATTGAGCCCCACATCCAGCTCCTTGCTCAGTGGGAAGCCTGGTTCTCCCTCTCCCTCTGCCTGCTACTCCCCCTGCTTGTGCTCTCTCTCTCTGTCAAATAAATACATAAAATCTTAAAAATATATATTTAAAAACAAATTCTCTTAAAAAAAAAAGTACCTTAAACCACAAACCATAGGGGGATGTGGGAGTGCTACACTTAACTATATTATAATTAGACATTTTTCAACAATAGCCACCACAGACACAGTCAAGATGGAGTCAAATTAGAATATTTATACTTGCTTTATAATTAACAAGATATTAATGTTTAGAACATGTAGGAATTTCTGCAAATTCCTCCCAGAAAAGGGAGACCCTAAGGAAAAATGGTTGATAACAGCAGGCAATAAACAGAAGGGGAACCCAAAGGATAATAAGCATATGAAGGTCAATTTCACTAGAATTCAAAGAAATACAAATTAAAGGAAATTTGTAAAAAGTAAAAAGCTGGCTAATATCAAGTGCTGGAGAGGCTGTGGGAAAAATGGGGAATCTTCACGGCCAGGAAGAACCTAACCTGGCACAGCCATTTGGGAGAGTACTCAAAATTCTGGGTTTTAAACCTCGAAGTCTCACACAGGGCCTCTGACGTCTGCCTGTGCTCATTGTAACACTGTTTGAGAAAGCAAGGAATTGGTAACAACCTAGGTTTCCTTCGTAGACATCAGTGATGGAATACCTCGCAAGTCAGAAAATAATGAACCAGATTTATGTATTACAGTGTGGGGTGCTCCCATAGACATCACGTCATGAAAAAAGAAAAAAGAAATATAGTGAGCTTTATAGTCCAATAAAGGTCATGTATATTAGCTATAAGCCCACAATCATTTCATTCTACTTTTCTTTAAAAGATTTTGTTTGAGGGGTGCCTGGGTGGGTCAGTGGGTTAAAGCCTCTGCCTTTGGCTCAGGTCATGATCTCAGGGTCCTAGGATCGAGCCCCGCATTGGGCTCGCTGCTCTGCTGGGAGCCTGCTTCCTCCTCTCTCTCTGCCTGCCTCTCTGCCTACTTGTGATATCTCTCTCTCTCTCTCTCTCTGTCAAATTAAAAAAAAAATTAAAAAAAAAATCTTTAAAAGATTTTGTTTGAGAGACAGTGTGCATGCATGAGCAGGGGTCCGGGGCGGCACAGAGGGTGAAGCAGACTCCCCACTGAGCATGGAGCCCGATGCGGGACTCAATCCCCAGGACCCTGGGATCATGACCTGAGCTGAAGGCAGACGCTTGACCGACTGAGCCACCTGAGTGCCCCTCATTCTACTTTTCAAAGATACACATACACACATGAACAAAGGTGTTGTGTTAGCACACTGCTCAACTTCAGGGTTGTTTTTCACAGTTTCCCGTGGGAATGGTGCCCTCTGGAGCACGACTGCAGACCACAACATGAATAGCGCCCCCTGGAGGTGTGCAACAGGACAGCCCCGGATATATAAGGAGGTTTGGAAGGTCATGGATTAAATACACTAGAATAACAGCTGACGGTGGGGGGAAGAAGCAAAATGGGGATGGAACTGGGGGACAAAGGGAATCATGAAGTAAAAGAAGAGGAAAAGGGCTTTGCACAACCAGAGGGTGGCGGTGTGACCTGAAGGAAGAGACAGGATCCATTTGCTTCTGTGGCAGGGGAGGGTCTTGAGCTAGATAACCAACAACCTGATAAATTCTGCTAAGAAAGGTGGATTTCACTCTGGAAGTTATGGGGAATCCTAGAGGGGTCTGAGACAGGAAAATTTGTTAAGGGAATGGGGGAGAGGGGACGAGGCTGGGGCAGCAATCCTTCAAAGCCATCCAACGCATTTGGGGGACTGAGGGTGGCCACAGATGCCCCAAGTCTGCATGCCTAACTCCACAGGCGCGTGAGTCCTCAGAAGGCCAAACATTCCCTCCCTTGACACCCCCACCCTAGTCCTCAGGTGACCCAAGGCTCAACTAGAAACAAGGTGTGGTTAAAATGCTGGGGGTGGGGGATGGGGGAGGGCAGTTTCAGCACAGCCATGGTTGGTACCTCCTTCAGATGTGATTGTGAAGAACATACGGCTGTCTGCCTGGATGGCCGAGGAGTCCCCTTTGCTGACTATCCCCCTGTGCCCTTAGGGCATTCAGCCAAAAATTCCATGCTGATACGTAGGGTGCTAATTTGGGGGGAGAATTTCTTTTCCCATTGGCAAGGACTTCACCTCTGACAGAAAGATGCCCAGATATTTACACAGGAATTTCTCCCCCTTTATCTTTTCCTAAAGCCCCATCTAGTAGGTGTTTACTGGCTCCATGATTTTGAGGTCACTCCACTCATCCGGTGGAAATACTCAGGAGGCCCTTCTGGAACTAAAACTCTAGGACACGTGAGAAATCTCTTCTGATCCGCTGAACCCTTCATGGCTTTGACATACCCAGTGTACAGAACAAAATGGGCACAGGTCTTCTAGCCAGATTAGGGTTCAAGTCCCACTTCTGCTACTTACCAGTTAGATGGCCTTAGGGTCTTTCTCTGTAAAAACCAGAGTTTAGAAAGTTCTATCTCACAAGACGAACGCAGAGGAAAAGCATGTGACAATACTCAGCACAAGGATCTGGCATTTGGAAAGTACTCAGCAAAATATATTTTCTCCTCATCTTCTTTTCTTTCTGTGGAGGACAATCCATTTCACAAACACTTCCATGTGGGAAATTTTACAAATGTTCATGGCCAAATTCTCCCTTTCCAAGAATTTAAAGATGAGCTCAGGTGTGATTTCACAGGTAGAAAGAAATTCCCAGAAAAAATCAAAACTGTTGTTTAGAGGCTGTTAATAGTGGGCTGATGTATTTATTTTGGTTTAATTTTTAATAGGAGTGGGTAGGGAGAAGCACAGAACCAAAAATACATGTTACAACCTCAGCTTCTAAGAATAACCTTTTCTCATGGACTCAAGATGAAAAAAGTTAATGAATATTTGCTTTTTGTAAATCTGTTTCTCTTACGTGTTAATTCTCCTACTCTTGCTCGTGGGGAGTTTTTGGCCCTCCTGCCCAGACAGATTGTTGGCCAGCTCTGATATGAGACAAGATCGCTAGTACAAAACAGGTGCTCAGGGGAGACAAGGAAAACAGGAAGGAGAGAAAGAACCACATCCTCTTCACACTTCTGGTCAGACGATCCGCATCTCTGTTGTAAGGATATTTTAAGCCAGGGGTTGCCAGCCCTGCATTCCTGGAGCTCCAGAGTACTAATTAATTAATTCTAGTTAAAATGTTTTCTTAACAAAATGTACTATCTAATGCAAGCCAAGGTGTGAGGAAATAGGCCCCATCACCCACAGCAGGTTGTTATTAGAAGAAATCTTTCCAAAAGCAATTTGGCGATTAAGTATCAAGTCCTTAAATGTTTGTGCTCTTTGACCTGGTTAGTCTCTTTCTGTTTTACTGGGGAAAAGGGACACATGCCCAAAGAAGCCCATCACAGTGTTATGCTATAACAGTAAAAATATATATAATATATATATATACATACATATATATATTATCAGGAACAACCTACTGACATGAGAACAGTTACACGCACGATGGAACATCCAATAGATGGATGGAACCTTTACAAGGTCAAAACCTGAGCATAAAAGCATCTATACAATCTCATTTCAATTATTTTCTTAAAATAAGAAGCAAAATATGAAATCTTCACAATTTAAAAGGTCAGGAAGGAAAGTATGCCAACTCTGACAGTGATAAGCTTTTGATGACGAGATTTTGAGCGACTTTTCTTTCTTTTCTCTTCACTTCTGCTATGCTCAGGTTCGTCCCGAGGACCACAGTACGTAACTGGTCTAATTAGCAAATCATCATCCTCGCGTTTTATAAGCAAACATAGAGATACCACATGAAATCTCTCTGGTTTGGGAGACGGCCGAGAAGGGGATACTTAAGATCAAAGCCACGGTACGTTCTGCCAGTTCCCAGGGCCTCATCCTGTCCTCCGCGAGCTGGCTGGTTCCTCCCCAGGATCTCCATTCTTTTTTTTTTTTTTTTTTTTTTAAGATTTTTATTTATTTGACAGAGAGAAACACAGTGAGAGAGGGAACACAAGCAGAGGGAATGGTAGCGGGTGACAGGATCTCCATTCTGCCCGACACCAGGACAGGGGTCACTTCTCCCCCGGGCTCTGACATCCTTAATGCTGATGCTTTCCCCTCGATGTACAACATTCTCATCCTTAGTGCCAGGATGGTTATTTTTGAAGTGAAATGACATTTTTTACAGCATCTAGCATCTACAAGGCACTTTCTAGGCACGGGCGCTGTGTTGGTCCTTTTAATATCCATAGTCCACCTCCTCAGGCTTCTCCTTTCCTCCTTTCTTCTACCCACACAGAGAGTGCCTTCTGGGGACATAATTGATCTGAAAGAAAGGAGAAATGGGCAGACTGGGCTGCCCTTTGTTACAAACAGAGCCTCTACGCTGCCTGAAGAGTTGACTGGAAGAGCATCTTCAGGTGGACAGGACAGTAAGGTTCTGGAAGGAGGGCACCAGAGAATCCCACAGGCCTTCTCCCTGTGATGTGGCTTAATTTGCTTTACAGGCTTTGGGCAAATTTGCTGAGGTCAGCGGTCTGTCACAGCTTAAAATAATAATAGTGAAAAAGAAAACAGCCCCTTTCTGCAAGGCAGTCCTGCTCTGCCAACTTCTATGCTCCCTTTTGAGTTAATAAACATCTAAGAACCACCTCCCTACCACTCTGCGGGACTGGGAAAAAAAAAAAAAAAAAAAGCACAATAATTTTAAAACCACCCGGTCAGCCCATAGCCAGCATAAACCATTCAGACAAGTAGCATTTGTCACACTCTAATGAGGATTTTACCTCTGCCTCAAAAGAGAAGCTATCATTAGGCTTTGTGTTTACCAAATCAAATGATCATCTAGGGACAGTGGCTTTCTTTTGGTCCCCTCCTCATTTTAATCATGCTCAAGACCAAACGCATAGGCATTTTCTGTATCCGACGAAACTAAAAAACCATAATTATGCCAGCTAATGTCTTTTGAAAACATCAATTAAGAAAACGGCCGTTTCACTCCCATTTTACTTGAAGATCGGAAATATCCACGTGTGTTGCAACAGCGCCGGGAGAGGATGGCGGTCTCCTTTGGAGACGGCTCAAATGGTTCGAGGGGGTGAGGTGGGCAGGTCCCCGTTGGCAACAAGCAGACAGAGAAGCTCTCCAAGGAAAAGAAGCTTCTCGATAAAGCAAGACCTTTTAAGTTATCTTCACATGTGGTGTTGAAACTGGAGCCTGCCCCTCCATGGTTAGGCTGATAGCGGGCTTCTGGAAGCAGGCTGGCCCCACACACACAACCCATTGTTAGTTGCTCCTCAAGACAGATTAGATCCCACATTCCTCAGAAGCACTGAGCTCCAGAGGGAACGTGGCCAACAGGCTCCTTCCACGAACAACAGTTAACTACAACTGATAACTTTTCATTGAAATAACTGGAACAATTACTCTGCCCGCCGCTCCCCCCCCCACCCAGGGGCTCCGTCATCAGCTAGCAAGAGAGATGTGTCGCACTTGTACCTCTGGGGTGTGTGCGAAGGTATGAACCAGGCAAGAGTAATTCGAGCCGTCCTTAAGCCCACTTTCCTATGCGTTTATCTAGGGCTTCGTGCCCCGGTTAATCCAATTGCTCACCCAAGGTATACTACTAGATTGTTTTATTTGATGTTTTCTTTTGGGGGCCTTATCTGGTAAACCTTGATATTTGCACTCACCATTTAGGTTTGGATAAGTAACTGATCAATCTCCGACCTAAGCTACTGAAGTTGGACTTGGGTTGGGGTAAAATACCTTGAGGTCGTGGTTGGTTTTCATCATATAGCTTAGTTCAAAAGCTGAACACTAACAAAGATCTTTGCTTTCAAGCCTGTTTCAACCTGAGCGCTCATTAAATAGCACTTTAGTTGCACTTCGCTTGACTTCTGCAACTTCCCTTTTATTTTTCTTGGGGTAACAGTGATTCCCTAGATGAAGTGACAACATGAATGGAAAGAAAGGACATCGCAAGTCCCTTTGCAGCAGCAGCAAATCCCAAGGGGCCTCGATTAAACTGTAACCAAGGGATTATGTCTGCCAGGCTTTTCTATCTGAAAGGCGTTATGTTTGGCTTTTGTAATAATAAAAGTTTATTTTAGGGAAAGGATTCTATTCAAACACATACTGTATTTGCAGGAAGGAAATGGAGGGTTAGACGGCCATACAGCTCAGCCTCTGAAAGAAAATAAGATGAGCAGTTTAGCAGATGGGTAATTCCCCAACCTGCAGAAATGTAAAGAGCCGGGATTTGGGTGCCTGTGGGTTTTATCAGAGATGTAAGCAAGGCTGAGACCAACATCACTGCTCCTCTGCTAGTTTTAACACGTTCACAGTCACAATTAACATTCAAGGAATTTCCTTTTCATCCAAGAATTTCTTTTAAAAGCACTTTGCGCCACAAACTAAAGTTCTAGCTGCCACCAGTCCTTCCCATACAGAAGATTGCTGAAATCTTCGTAATACTTTTTTAATTTTTTTCCTTTTTTTTTTTGAAAATGGATTCGGACCACGTCAGTTTCCCTGGGGCTTTTGTTTTCCAGACAGGAGGTTCTCACCATCTCCCTCCCTCCTTCCCCTGAAAGAGCTTGGAACGGAGACCTGGCCTCCCTGTCCCTCACCTCTCTCTACTCTCTGGGGAACCAGAGGAGTGCGCTCGCAGGACAGGCGTTCCCAGCCCCCACCCCCACCCCCGGGGCCCAGCGGCTCCCTGGCAGGGCTCCCCCGCCCACCCCCAGCCTGGTTTCAAGTCCCTGAGCCGGCCATGCCAGTGCTTTCTGCCAGGAAGGGAGAAGGGCGGTCCCCCTCTCCCTCCCCCTTGCCCCCCTTACACGAGAGACTCGCACACTGGCACCGAGTCCGAGTCCTGGCTGTGCATAGAGCTCAGCCCAGTATCCGAGTCCTCGTCGTTGCCGGGACAGCTCTTGGCCAGCCCGCGGGCCTGATCCACCCACACCTCGGCGCGGCCCTGAGGCCGGGATTCCCGGGAGGGTCCGCCCGAGCCGACAGTCCCGTCCGGCGCTACCGTCAGCTCCAATGTGTGCAAAGTCTGGAGAAGGCCCTGCAGCTCGCGCTCTTTGCTGTCCCATTGCTGCTGGCTGTAATCCAAATCGGACTTGATGGCCTCTAGGTCCGTGTTGAGCCGGAGCCCGATGTAGAGGCTGGTGCTGAGCTGTGTCCTGACCCGCTCCTGCTCCAGCAACAGCTCGCCGTCGAGGCCGCCGTCAGGCTCCAAGGGCTCCTCCCGCGCCGCGAGCTCCTCCTGGCGCCTCTGCATCCACCTCTGGTTCAGCTCCTCCTGAATCTCGGCGGAGAGGCGCTCGAGCAACTCCTCCTGCTGGGTTCGCTGCTCCTGCAGGCGCAGCAGGTCATCGCACCGCCGGGCCAGCTCCTCCAGCGCGGCCGCCTGCGCCTCGCCGTCCAGGGGAGCCGCGGCCGCCTCTGGCTCCTCTCCCAGGCTGGGCCCGTCCACCTCGGTGCCTGCGCCCACCAAGTAAGTGTCCTGCACGTAGTTGACCCCGTGTCGCCGCATGCGGTCCAGGTGCACCTTGGCCTCATAGCGATCGATCTCCCGATCCAGCTCCCGGAGCCGCTGCACCTGCTGACGGATGGTGTGATCCTGGGAGAGCACCAAATGCACCAGAGTCTCCATGTGCTCCAAGGATGCGCTCTCGGCGGCCCGCGGCGAAGAGGAACAGGATGAGGCCGTGGACGAAGAGGTGGACGAACAGGGTGACGACGGCTGCTGCTGGCGCCGCCGGTTGAGCTTGGCCAGCTTGCGGAAGGCCTTGCGCACCACCCGCCTCTGCTTCTCCTGGGTCATAGCCAGGCTGGGCCGCGCCGGGACCCCCCGGGCAGAGCAGGGGCGCTCGCGACTGAGCACGACGCGCGCCTCTGCGCTGCGGGGGCCCGCATTGGGTAGCGACGCCTCGCTGCGCACCAGCACGAAGCGCACGTTCTCTTGCTCATCGCCCCAGGCGGCCCAGAGGCGCAAGATGCGCGTCTTGTTGGGCAGGATGCGCTCAAAGCCCCGCCACTTCTCCACGATGCAATAGCACTGCGGGGGCCCGCACAGCATGCCTTGCGGCAGCACCTCATCATCGTCCTCGTCGTCCTCGTCCAGGAGTTCCTGCAGCTCTTCCCGGCCTGGCGAGTCGCTGGCCGCCCCCCGCCGCCGGCCCCGCCGCTGCCTCCGCCGCCTCCGGCAGCCGTCCTCCAACAGCACCCGCACCACGTCAGAGCAAGTGGTTCGGCGAGAGAGACCAGACACCAGCTTCTCCTCCTGGCAAATCCACACCGATATCTTCTTCTCCGAAGGATCCATGGCGCGACCGGGACGCAGGTGGCGGGTCGGACTGGGCCCCGGTGGGGCGGCCGGGGGTGGGGGGAAGGGGAGGACGGGCAGCCAAGCAGCTCTGCGACGGTTTAGGAGCCTCGGAGCCTCGCTCCGTCAGCACAGGCCCTTCTCACCGGTTGCGCACGGACCCCGCGGCGGCGCTCGGCCCAGACGGCGCGCTCTCCCTGGGCTGTGCGCCCGGGATCCGGCTCTCGCAGCTCTGGCTCTGCCCAAGGTTCCCGGGGCCTCCAGGTTTTGCTCCTCCCCACGTGGCTCCTCCCCCGCCCGCCCCCAGCGCCCAGAACCGCGGCCGGAGCGCGGGAGGCGCAGCGCCCAGACCCGCCCCTCGCTGCCTCCCCGCGCCCCGAGCACCTAGTCCAACCCCTCTCTCTCTCGCCGCCCACGGCGGGAACCTCGGCCCCTTACGCGGACGCGCTGCCCTGTTTCGCGTCCGCACAACGGGAGACTCGGAGACCCTTCCTGGAGTCCGTGCCTGGGGGTAGGGGGGTTGATCAGCGCTGCGTCTCCCTCGGCCCACTGGCTTCCCTCCTTTGCGTGTAGAGCTAGCTGTCCGCACCTTGACTTTCTCACCTTTCCTGGCGGCCCTCGGTCCTTCAAAGCTGCGCCGTCCGGGGAGTGCCTTTTGCGCAGACGAGGAAATCAGGATGCGCAGCGTCCCTAACTGAGCCTCTCCCACCGAATCGCTTGACCTCCAGCTGGGAGCTGTAAGCGCCGCCTTTAACGCGGAAGGCCTTCCCGCCCTCATCAGGAAGCAATATTTACATATTTAAGGAGAAGTAGACGGACCTTGTGCTCCGTGAGCAAGTATAGAGGTGGAGAGGTCTAGGCGTTGAGTGGGGTCCTCAGAGGCCGCTCCAGGTTCCCCGCGGGGTCAATGTCGGTGGCTCCCCATATAGCCTTGGCTTCGCACAGCCTTCTTGGCCGGAGGCGCCTAATTCTAGTGGTCGTCGGGGCCCAAACCCCAGTCACAAGCTCTTTGCCGCCTTCCACCTCCATAGGAGAACACTAGTCAGGACCGTGACAGTTTCTCGCATATCCAGTGTCCAGAGTGGTCACGAAGAGAAAAGAAACAAGTTGCACAACCCCAGAAATGCAAGACCACGATGTAAATGAACTTTTTTTCATCCTCACCTGTTGGTGAGGATCGTCTTTTGTGTGCAAGACTTGCCCTCAGCCTGCCCTTGTGAGCACAGGTCTGATAAGGTCACTCTCTTACTTCAAGACGTTGGATGGCTGCCATTGCCTCCTGAATAAAGCACTTTTTTATTCATTCACTCAGTAAATGCTCAGTGTGCACTGGCTCCAGATACAGTGCTAGGAATTTGGTGCTGAACCTATCACAGTCTTGGTCAGCAAGGAGCTCACAATCTAGTGAATGGGTCCATCACAGGGTCTCCTGTGCTCTGATAAGGGAGCTATGAGTTGCTGGGGGAATGCCGGAGTAGTATCTACCTAGCCTAGGAAAGCCAAGGAAGACTTCCCGGAGTAGGTGGCATCTTACGCAAGGCCAAAAGCACCATTTGGGTCAGCCAAAGGAAAAACAGAGGGAAGAGGCAGGCAGCATTCCAGGGAGAAGGAGCCATAACGTGGAGAGTCAAGAAATTGAAAGCATGGCAGTTACTTGAGCCACAGGGAGCTGAAATGAGAGTGTGGAAGAATGAGGTTGGATGAGTGAGCAGAAGCTGGATCTAGAAGGGTCTTTAATACCTCGCATGGGTATTTGAACCTACTCTAAGGGCAATGAGAAACCACAGAGTGTGGATTCTGAGTTCAGACTGAGTGAAAATCTCCGACCTGTCACTAGCTTGGTAACCTTAGGAAAAGTATTATGCCTGTCTGAGCCTCAGTTTCTTCACCTGTGAAATGGTGCTAATAAAATACCCACCTAATAGAACTCTTCTAAGGATTAAATGCCGAGACCCGGCAAGTCCACAAAGGAAGTTTTGTTGGAGGGTTAGAAACCAGGGGGCGTATTGGTTTTCTAGTGCTGTGGAACAAATCACCATAAATTTAGCGGCTTGAAATAACACACACTTATGAGTTTGTAGTTCTGGAAGTTGGAAGTCCAGTATGGCATGGCTGGCTTCTCTGCTCAGGGCCTCCCAAAGCTACAGGCAGGCGGTTCACTGGGTTGCATTCTCGTGTGCGGGCTCTGGGAGGGACCCACGTGCAAGCTCACTTAGGTTGTTGGTAGAATCCAGCTCCTTGCAGTTGGAGGAGGGAGGTCCCTGTTTCCTTGCTGGCTGGCTGCTGGAGCTCACTCTCCACTCCTGGAAGCTTTTCTTAGGTCCTTTCCACATGACCCCCTTCATTTTTAAGCCAGCAACAGCGTACTGAATCCTTCAAAACCTCCCTGGCTTTGAATATCTGTGACTTGCCTTTTACTCGCTGCGGAAACTCCCTGCTTTTAAAGGGCTTGATTCATTAGGTGGATTCACCTGGAGAATTTCCCTGTTGTAAGGTCGACTGCTTACTAGCCTTAACTCTATCTGCAGACTTCCTTGTGCTGTGTAATGTAATCACCAGAGTAACACCAGAGGGATGGAGATCATAGGGCCATCTTAGACTTCTGCAGAATATAACACCATCTTCTCATTTTAAAAACTCACCCTGTTTGCATTGGAGGTGATAGTGGGGGCGTGGGAGATGAGAAGCAAGGAGACCCTTTAGAGAATCTATCCCCTCCCTTCCAGGAGGAGGTGGTGACCTGCACCGGGTGAAGGGGCAGCGACAGCACCGTCGGGGAGGTGGGTCTTGGCAACAGATCAAGGCAGATTTCCCTTGCATGGTATTGCAGGTCTTTGACAGTCTGGCCTAGCCCACTCCCCCAATTCCTCCCTCACATGCTTGGATGTCCCTTCCTCCTTCCCCCCTCCCACGTGATGGTAGAGCTTTGTTGTCAGCCGCAATCCCTCTTGGATTTGAAGCTCTGCAAAGGTAGGGATCGTATCTTTTCCCCTCATTTTTGAATCCTCTGCAATTAGTACAATACATGGCACATTCTAGGTTTACCCAGTAGCTGTCACATAAATACATGGATAAACAAATGACATTCTAGCAAGTCAGTGCCTTCCAGATCTCCTGAGCTCCAAGTATGTCTATGCGGCTGCTTGCCACACAGCTCCACTTAGGTGTCCTCCAAACACCCCAAACATTTGTCAAAGAAGATAAGCTGAACCTGAACCTTTCTTCCTGAACCTGCTCTGCCTCCTGGACCTTCTGTCTCAGAGAATGAATAGCCCCACCATTCACCACGTGAGATCTGAAACTGAGGAACACCCTCCATTGCTCACCATTTATCTTCTTTCCTACAAGATATTGAAGTTCTGTGAGGGCACGGATTTTGTCAGCTTTGTTTTCTGCATGCAGTAGACACTTGGCAAATGTTTGTGAAATGGATGAATGAATGAATAATTGCCTTAGATCAGACCCTCGGTAATTCTTCTCTAGAACCTGCACTTTCTTCACTCGTTTCCTTGTCTCTGGTCTTGCCTTTCTCCCATACCCCCTACTGACAAATGTTGGATGGCCCCCACTAACCCCAGCAGAGCCTTGGAATCTGATGTCTGCTGGGCTACCCCCAGCCCGTCCATTCTGCACAACCCCCTTGTTCATACCATCCTCTCTGACCCCTCTGGCTAATTCCTACCCATCTTCCAATTTTCAGCTGAATGATCACCTCCTCCCAAAAGTCAACAACATCCTCTCCAGGAAATAATCCAAGCAAAACTGTGCTTTGGGATGTTTAATCCACATCAGTAGGTGGGAATAATTGAAGTTATGATATACTTTTGGTAGGAAGAGGACTGAGCTGCAGGGGAGGGTGAAGAGTGACTAACATTCAGACTGTGGTCCCCTAAATACCTTCATACACATAGAGAAGATGCTTCCCTGCACATCTTGGACCTTCTGCTCTTAATCTTCAGGGTTGCACTTTCCGGCACGGTAGCTGCTAGATGTAAGTGGCTACCGAGCCCTTGGAATGTGGTTATCTGAACTGAGATGTGCTGTGAGTGGAAAATACACACTAGATTACAAAGACGCCGTGCAAAAAGATTATTAATATCTCATTAATAATGTGCTATATTCACTACCTGTTAAAATGACACTATTTCGGAAATGTTAGGTTAAATCCTTAAGATTAGTTTCTTTGTTTCTTTCTGCTGATTCTTCAATGTAGGTACCAGAAATTTAAAAATGCCTGGGTAGCTCACGTTGTATTTCCATTAGACAATGCTGTCCCTGGAAAGGCCACGAGACTTGGAGCAGAATATGTGAGCCTCTCCAGGTGGCATTACCCTAAGTGTCCTAAACAAGGGATTATGTGTCTTGGGTTAGAGCCATCTCCAGAGAAGGCCATTGCATACCTTCTCTGGATTGGTAGTTGGAATGTTTCTTTTTGCTTTATGATGGCCCCTAGGAAAGCTTCTTGCTGCTGCAGAAGCTAGTCCCCTTAGGCAGCCGAAGAAGCCCATTCTTGAGTCCACCCTGCAGCTGGACCCCATTGAAAGCAAACACTGTTGCTTCCTGGACAGCTGCTCAGCATCCCGGCTCATCTACCAGCCCTAACGGAAGACGTGGAAATTCAGGCAGTGCCCTGAGCCAGAAAGAGACACATCCTTCATAATAGGAGAAAATGTACAAAAAGATATTTATGGCCTAGGGGAGGCATTCCTAAAAAGGATGCTAAAAAAGCAAAATTCATAAAAGAAAGGATCCATAAATGTGACCACATCCAAATCTGAAACTTCTGACTGAAAAAAATACATGAGGATACCATAAATAAGAGAATAAGTGGCCAAAGAAACATGAAATAGTGGCCAAGCAGACCAGAAATCAGGAAGATGCAAATTTAAGTAAAACGAGATGCCTTTTCTCTGCTGGCAGATGAGCAAAATTTTTTAAATCGGTAACAGCCCTGTTGGCCAAGGCAAGAGATACATTCTCTTACACACAACTGGTGTAATTTAGTACACCTATTTTTGAGACCATTTGGTCACATATTAAAAAGGAAAATAGGCACACCCCATGTCCCAGCGATTCCACTCTATAGTATCCAAGAGAAACATACATACACTCAGGAGGCAGGCCCAGGGGTGGGCACTATACCATTTTTGTTTGAGCAAAACCATGGATACAATTCAAGTGTCCACCAATAAGGAGTTGGCTGAAGGGACTGGGGGACCCCCATAGTTTGGAAGGCTTGGCAACAGCTAGCACCAGTAAAGTAGAAATTCACACACAGGCAAAAACAGATCTCTAGGATGCAGTGTTCTGTGCAAAAGGCAAGTTTCAGAGTGATGTATATGCTGGATCCTATTTCTACTTGAAGACCATATACACGAAGCGCATAGACACATACATAAAACCACACTGTATGTTCCCCAAGGTACAAGTATCCGTACGTGAATGCATATTAAAGGGCATTCACCAACTGGAAGCAGTGGTTCTTTCCTGGAAAAATCAGATATTTGCAGAGGGAGAGGATCAAAGAGGAATTCAGCTTCATCCGTAAGGATTCTACAAGAATAATCCAGTCACATATTACCCAATTATGCGATTACAGTGTGTGATTTTTTAAAAAGTGAAAGGCTCAGGTTGGATCAGTGAGTTCTGGTTCCCCTTTAGATCTTTTCTTTACCTGCCAGTGTCTCCTTGCTGGCGATGCAGTCCCAGAAAAGGGGGCTTCTCTGTTCCCTGTAATCTTTTTTTTTTTTTTTTTTTTGGTTCCCTGTAATCTGAAGGAAGTTGTATCACCCACTCCTTTATCTCAAAGGGTCGTGAAGATTATATGTATTTCTGGGGGCACCTGGGTGGCTCAGTCAGTTAAGTGTCTGCCTAATTCAGCTCAGGTCACCATCCCAGGGTGATGGGATTGAGCCCCATATCCTCAGGCTCCCTGCTCAGTGGGGAGTGTGCTTCTCCCTCTCCGTCTGCCCCGCCCCCTGCTGAGGTGCCCTCTCTCTCTCAAATAAATAAAATCTAAAAAAAAAAAGATTAAGTGTACTGCTGGCTGAGGGTGTGTCCAGTCAAGTACTTGATTTATTTATTTATTATTTTTTTAAAAGATTTTATTTATTTATTTGACAGAGAGAGAGAGAGATCACAAGTAGGCAGAGGCAGGCAGAGAGAGAGGGGGAAGCAGGCTCCCTGCCGAGCCGATAGCCCGATGTGGGGCTCAATCCCAGGACCTTGAGATCATGACCTGAGCCGAAGGCAGAGGCTTTAACCCACTGGGCCACCCAGGCGTCCTTGAGCACTTGATTTAAAGAATGTGCTTCACCCTGGATCTTTTTTTTCCTCTTCTAGGCAAGCTGCTACTGCCTTTTTTTTTTTTTTTAAGGATTTTATTTATTTGACAGAGAAGGAGAGAGAGATAGCTTAGAGAAGGAACACAAGCAGGGGGAGTGAGAGAGGGAGAAGCAGGCTCCCTGCCCAACACAGGGCTCGATCCCAGGACCCTGGGACCACACCCAAGCCGAAGCTTAACAACTGAGCCACCCAGGCACCCCTCTAGGCAAGCTTCTAAGACAACACAGTAGAACTTCTAAGAACTTCTAAGAAGTTCTCGCAGTGATGGCAGAGCCCTTTGCTAAGTGTCCTCACGTTGGATCTCATGGATGGTGTGTCATTTGACTCTGGCTTTTAATTATTTATCTTCCTTACACCTAGGAGAGGTAAGACCTCGCTCACTCGCCCATGAGAAACTGAGACGGAGGGGGCAGGGACTGGCCAGTTTCCCAACTCACAGAGCTCTGTAGGAGCTGGTATTTTGTCTGGAATTTCTACCTGTTCAATCTGTCAGTCACGGTTCATGGCAGCCGTGCAGCACCCCAAACAGGAACTTCCGCCCTTAATTACACTGAGCCCTGCAGAAGTGTGACCGGACCTTACCGCCTGAATCAGTTCCTCTCAATGATTAACCACAGAAAAGAATCTGGCAAATTGTGTTTACGGAAATGTGTGGTTGCTTTCAAATGCATTGGGGGGAATCTGGGAGCTACCGCGCTCCACCAAGGGGACCCATTCCTCACCAGACTGAGCTGGGGCAGAGAAGCTGGGTGTCGTCCTCAGAGACATGAGGTCAAGCCTGCTCGGAATTGCCTGTGGTGTTTCTTAAAATGCAGATTCCTGGGCCTCTCTCTACCCCTATTGAATTGGCATCTCTGGAGGTAGGCCCAGGAATTTGCATTTAAAGCTACCCCTCCAGGGCATCTGGGTGGCTCAGTGGTTAAGCATCTGCCTTCAGCTCTGGTCATGGGATTGAGTCCCGTGTCAGGCTTCCTGCCCCGTGGGGAGCCTGCTTCTCCCTCTGCCTGCCTCTCCCCCTGCTCGTGCTCTCTTTCTCTGACAAATAAATAAATAACATCTTTAAAAAAATTTTTTAAAAAAGCTATCCTCCCTGGGGATTCTTATAGACACTAAAAGTTGACCTTGACTGCACTAGGAGGAAAAACAAAGAATGTGCCTTAGCAAGAATGCTTTTTAGCCATCTTGGCTCCATAGATAATGATATATAAAGGACATACATACACAATAGCTTTTGGCAACATATGACAGGTGAGAAAGAGATGCCCCTGGGAAGAGGGAGAAAGGAAGAAACGGGACAGGGTGGGGGAGGAGCCACTCATTCAGAGTCTTTGGGGGAAGCCATGTAGCTCCAGTTGGAAGCCTAGGTTACAAGGTGATCACATAGAAATGTTTGGGTACGAGAGTCTAAAGTAGCAACGACTTCAGTCGTCTGAAAGACATTCTGGAAGATATTTAGCATTCTTAGTTTTTGTTCCAACAAAACCAGCCTAGTTCCTGATTCACAAATCATCCTGGGAATATATGACTTACAGTCAGAGAGAAGTCTCTAGAGCAAAAAAAAGCATGATTCACTCAATGGTCTATGACATCACCTTTGAAGACTATGTCAAAAGGGGTTTTGTTTGATTAATTTTCATTATCTTTTGTTACCCAATTAATGAAAGGTGATACTATTAATGAGTGTGTGAACGAGACAGTGTCTTCATTGCCACATCAGAAACATCCCCCAGCCTTTTCACGGTAGAATCACCCTGACCCAAAGTGCGGCCTTTCTGCATTGTAGAGAGATACACACTCTTTCTCTCCAACCGTCCCAACACCAAATTATTATGTGTCAGCTGCTCACCACCCAGGACACAATATGAGGCCTGTGCTTGACTTACTGACATTCTATGTGAGCAAAATGCTAGCTTTCTTTTTTTCAGTGAAGTCGATTGAGTTGGGAGAAGTTTCAATACTACAGTTCTCGGTTTGAAAGCGTGATTGTTTTAGTAGCTCACATCGATCATGGGGAAATCGCCAGCTCCCTTTAAGAAATAATGTTTAGAAGAAGTTAAAATTTGATTAAATGGAAACTTTGATACAAAGAACTTTCAGACAAGGAAACTGTCTTCACAAGGAGATGTTCTTTTCCCCCACCAAGGAAGAAATGGAGACACATTTCCATTGTCACTGTGGCCCTGTCTGGATTGAAAAGGAAGGCCGGGGGATAGATAAGCAAAAATAGGTTACATCTGAGTAACCCAGCAGTCTCTCCCCACTGGCCGAAGAAGCTCCTCTTTGTTTCACTCCTGAACCACAGTGTTGTTTCCTTGGATCTGTGCTCCGGGTTAAACCTGGATTAAACTATGGATCCCTTACACTTGAATTTGTGATTGCAAGACCTACACACATCCAAACCTAGAACACAATTCAACCCTTACCAGCTTAAATCTCTGTGAACAGGAAAGAAGCCACTTAATCTTCCAAAAGATTGTCTGGTTGCTTTCTCTTTTCTATCTACTCTTAAGCTTTAAGATGAAATCCCTGAATTCTCAGTGAGTGTTTGCTACCTTCGAGTATACATTAAAGAATTCCACAAAACTGTGTCCTTAAAAGTATTTTTATCCATATGATTCAGAAATTTCCATTTCTCAGAATGTGTATATACAAAAGAATTGAAGACAGGTCTCAAAAAGCTCTGTGTATGCCCATGTTCATAGCAGCATTATTTACAATAACCAAAACGTGGAAGCAACCCAAATGTCCATCGACAGATAATGGATAAACCAAATGGAGTACATACCTACAGTTCAGCCTTTTTAAGGAAATGCTGACATGCTACAGCATGGATGAATTTTGTGAATACTAAGTGAAATAAGCCAGTCATCAAAAAGAAATACTGTATGATTCCACTTATACGAAGCACCTAGAGTAATTAGGTTCATAGAAAGTAAAAGGGTGCTTACCAAGGGGCTGTGTGGGGGTATGGGGATGAAGTTTCATTTTGCAAGATGAAACGCATTCTGGAAATGAAAAGTAGTGAGGATTACCCCCTAGTGTGAATGCATTTAATGTCACTGAGGTGTATGCTTAAAAATAGTTAAGATAAGGAGGGTGCCTGTATGTTGAGGATCTGACTCTTGATTTTGGCTCAGGTCACGATCTCAGTGTGGTGAGATAAAGCCCCTCATCAGGCTCCAGGCTTGGTGTGGATCCTGCTTGAGAGTCTCTCTCTCTCTCCCTCCCTGTGCCTCTACCCCTCCCTTGATCTCAATCTCTCTCTCTGTCTCTCTAGAAATAAATAAAATCTTTAAAAAAAATAGCTAAGAAAGTAAATTTTATGTTATGTACATATTACCAGAGCTTAAAAGAATAATTTTCCTAGGTATTTCAGATTTTTATGTCAAAGCTCTTATTAAGAGAAACTTCCACTCTTTCAAAATGTAAAATGCTTTCCACATAACTTTCAAAGTAAATATAATATTTTGTAATTCCCTGGGTGTTTCAGGAAACTAAATTTCTCATCACTGTTCATTTGAAGAAAGCCTTTGTCTCCCTATTGCTTTCATGCCCTTTCCCCCTGGCTCCCTGTATAGTCAGATTTCTTAGCTATTTGTGGTGATCCGTGGCTTCACTGGTCTGGTCTTTATCAGAAACTGGGGCAGATGGTTGTAAGCTCTAGTAAGCTAGAAAAATGATAGCTGGGTACTGATCAATCTTTACATTGAGAAGCCTGTGACTGTAAAGCATATTCTTAATAAAAATTAATGTTCTTTCTAGTTCACCGAGCTGTGCACAAAATAAATAGCACAAGGCCTGCAGAAGTGCCTGGAAATGGTTGACATGTTATCCTAGTAGATATTTGCTTATTAAGCAGTAGCAAGAAACAGAGCTGGATGGATGGACCCAAAGACATTACTTTTATCCCTGCTTCCTGGAGCACTAGGTTTCTAAGCAGGTCTCTTAGAGTGACAGAAGACAGGGCTCTAAATCTCCACTCCTAGGTCACCGAGTAAAGCTCCATTTGTGTATATGTTTTATACCGGGGTTCTGTTCACCCCCAAAATATTTGAAATCCACTGACCATGAAAGTGTGTTGCTTGACTGTACACCTTTCTTCCTCTCCTTCCTGCTTTCCCACCGTTCCAGTTCCACCTGGGAACCCACGCAATTGTCGGGAGGCTGAATCCACCCTCAGCCGTGGGAATGGACCTCGTACCACATGACCTAGGCCTGGCCAATCAGCACATTCCATTGCCTGTGGCAGTGATTGGTTTAGGGAAGGGCATGTGACCTCAGAAGGTGTGGTTAGAGTACGTCTCGGGACTTCTGCGGATAATGCTCATTGGCACAAAGATCTTCCCTTTGCGCTGTCCCTGAGTGAGGGCTTACAGCCCATGTAACAGCTGGAAGCCCTTTTACCACCAAAGAGTTGGCAGAGGTCTCACCAAGGAAGCAGAGCCAAGAAATGGTGAGGGGGTAAATAAGTTGCCCATTAAGGTGTTTGAGCTAGACCCGAAGATCTTCAGATCTTTTGGGGCCTTTCAATGATATGAGCCAGTAAGACATCTTTATAATTTAAGCCAGTATGAGCCGCCTTTTCTGTTACTTAGAAACCAAAACATCCCGATACGTCATCCACCCCCGTGAGCTGGCCCCTTCATTTTGCAGAGCGGGAAATGAAATCCTTACGATTCTACATGGTTAGTTAAGAGGCGTGGCCAGCCCAGTCTCAGGACTTTTCCTTTCCGCTCTTCTAGTCCTGGAGAGCAGTTTGTAATGAGTTTGGCAGCAGTGAATATAATGTTAGTTTTCCTTATTACTAAGCACTAATTGGATGTGCTCCAAAGTGCTGAAACTGATTTTCCTCACCTTGGATTTCTGGCAATCAGTCTCATTGCTTTATGGCCACCCTGTGTCTTACGGGTCCTGATGATTCATTAGAAAGAAGAAAGGATCAAAGAGTTGGAGCAAAGTGTGGGAACCTCATTGAAGAATTTTATTCAGTTTATAGCTAGTTTACCAGCAACTTATGCTGCTTTGCCATTTTCTTCTAAACCTGTCATGAACTTACTTTCACTTCTTGCTCATCATCCCTATTACACTTTCTTAGCTTTCAATCGCACAACCTCACTGTCCTGCCTTACCTTTTGGGCCTCCTCGACAGCTACAAATTCCAGAATTTCCAGGCTCTTCCTCTGTAAACTCTCAAAATTGTGTCATTTTTATCCATACTTATCCATCCCTCTCACCCAAACATTGTTCTTATTTTTCCTTGGGACTGTGTTGTCTCTAACCCTAACATTGCTTAAGAAAATGCTCATTAGCTCTTCAAAGAGATGCTTTGCAGTGAGGAGAAAAGAGAGAGGAATCCACATTTATTGTCCTAGGAGAGGTCCTTGATGTCAATGGGAATGCCAATTGCCAATTCCCACCCAATGGAAAGTAGGTGGTAGAGTCTCAGTTTGAAATGAAGAAACTAATGGGTGAGATAAAGGGTTAAGATTCAAAACTAGGTGGGTGCACTTCCAAAGATATTTCCTTCCACAACTATATTGGGCTATAAGCTTTGCCCTCTTTTTTGCCAGCTCCAGATAACAATGACCACTTGGATCTAGTGTTGAGAAGACCGAGGCCTTACCCAGGTCTAGAGGGAAAGACAATAGAGATGTCTGTCAGGCTTGTCAAAAGGAGAGTGATAGCCCACACACCATGTATCTCACATCTCTGCATGCCTTTGTCACAGCCAGTTCTAGAAGTTTCCCCCAGAAGGACCGGTGCATCAGGAAGTCAAGCTATAAAGTTTGTAAACTATAATGTATTAGAGGGAAGTTAATTAGGGAAAATTATAGGGAAAATGATTTTGCATAAAGATACGTTTGCATTTGAAGTCTGTATCTGAGAAAACGAGAAGTCAGGGAGCTCATCATTGTTGACTGAGGCATATCCTGAGTCTGGGCAGATGAGAAGGTCAGGCCCTGGAATGACCAGTGCACTTTCGTATGGGACGTACTGGGGTGGCACATGAGCCTCCTCTAACAGGCCAACCCTGACACACTGAAACATATGAATGTCACCCTCTGGAGCAACCCATTTAGGAAGAACCGGTTAACATACCACTGCACAGGCTGATTCACAGGGTCTTTCTGTCAGAGCGTACAGTGTGGTACCAAAACAGCAGTGACAAATGGTCAACTTCTCTTTCCGAGGAGATAGGGATACCAGGAAAAGAGAGAAGGTATCAAACTAGCAGAAAGAGAAGCCACGTTCTAGCAGCTGCTTTAAAGACACGCTCATTATGAGTATATCTTAGCTGTGTGGTAGCCAACGCCACTGGAAGTGATGTGCCAGATGATGGCCAAGATGGTGGTGCTCCCATGGGGTTATTCAAGATATTCAAAAGGCAAGAGGCTGAATCTGGTGACAAATCATTCCATGGGAAAACAAAAGAATGAGGAAGTGATGTAGTAGAAATTAGTGCAAATTATGGATTTAGAAGAGCTGAGCCATATTTGTCTCATTTCCTTATCTGAAGAATATCTATGATTTTAAATGTCTAGGGACAAATCTTTGTTTATAACAGGCAAGGAAGCAGATTTAGGGTTCAGTGAGAAGTCAGGGTATTTGGGGCTGAAGAAAGCCAGTGTAGGAATGAAGGGCTTCACCAGAGGAGACAAAAGGCATTGTCTGAGGGCCAGCACTGTGGGTGACCTGGGAGGCTGAGCAGTTAGAACTTTTCCATTGGAGCAGACTGAGGGTTTATCTGGACACGAGGGAAGGGGACCATCTCCAAGAATGCACACAGGTGGGTTTGAAGACATACTTTAGACAAATTAAAGACCAGATATTTGCAGAGAGTTTAGTACGATCTCTAGATCCCGGAGCTCTGATTCCCAGCCCAGGCTATACCCAGAATCACCTGGGAGTTTTCAGCCCTACCAATGCATGACGGACCCCTTTCCCAGAGATTCGGTTCAATTGTCTGAATTGGGGGCCTAGGTGTCAATATTGTCAAAAGACCTCCAAGTGGCTCTAAGGTGCCACCAACATTAAAAATCTGACTCTGTGAATAAGTCAACATAGATAAATCTTCAGGCTCCCATGGCTGAACTATGCAATTCTGAAGGAACTCAAGAGAGGTATTTGGAGATTATTCACCCATACCATGTGCCTCCCCGATTTCTCACCCGCCCCTAGTCTCAGGGCCTGGCAAATTGCCAGGGTGACTTCCATCCATGAGTGGGTCCCTCGAGGGGCTGGGAAGGGTATCCAGGGAGTTGTACTGGGTCAGCTCTGAATAAGGATGAAATCTCGGCACCTAAGTGGTCTGACACCGTGGGGCAGGAGAAACCACAATGGGGCACCTAGGGCAATGTGAAGAGCAAAGGTTAGTCCTCAAAGTCCTGTCTTTCACATTTGACTCTGCCACTGCCCCACCCTGTAATCCTGGGCAGTGGCCTCACCTCTCTGGGTCGGAGCTCTGTCACCTGTCAACTATAGTCTTAAAGTTGCTGCTACACTCCTGACTCTCTGATTCTAACTCCATTTCTGAGGCCTCTGCCAATTTGAGATCTCGGAGTCACTTGAGTTTCTGGCTTTGGGCGCAAAAGGGTGAGGAAAGAGGAAAGTGCAATACAGAGGAAGGCAGAAAAGGGGACAAAGGTTATTTGAGCTTTTAAGAGACATCAACAAAGTTCTATACCCATGGTATTCAAAACATTCTAAATTTTATTTGGTTCTGGATAGAGAATGGAATTAAATTGAAGGAGAAAAAGTGGGACCGAATGAGCACTTCTCTGGTTAAAAAAACCCCCGATGTATGGGACGCCTGGGTGGCTCAGTTGGTTAAGCAGCTGCCTCCGGCTCAGGTCATGATCCCAGGGTCCTGGGATCGAGTCCCGCATCGGGCTCCTT
>CM053613.1:36067617-36121148 GCA_028646535.1 Procyon lotor
AAAAAAAAAAACTCCCCGATGTAATAATGAGAATAGTAATAATGGATATTTATTTACCATGTGGTAGTTACAAAGTACTCTCACATATTAGTAACTACTATATAGTACTTTACAGTAAAAAAGTACTTTTTGGGGTTTTTTTACCCATCGTTGTAGAAGCTGGCACTGGCCTGAAATGTAAACAGTAATACAGTTTTATGCATCTGCCTAACAAAAGGCAACAATCTTTCATACAAACAAAGATGCACTTACTTCTCCCAGAGGATAAAGCCACAAAACCCTAAAAGAAAAGGTGCCCACCCCTGGATGACAGGCACCATATCTGTCTCTGGGTGGTGTGGATATTAGTCCCACCCCAATGTTCTGCAGCCAAAGACTAAACTTTAAAGTTCACCACTGCCACCAATACTTACATACATTGTAAGGATTTTATTTATTTATTTTATTTTAGAGAGAGAGAGAGCGTGAGCACGAGCAGGGAGAGGGGCCGAGGGAGAGGGCGAGAATCCTAAGTAGAGTCCACACTCAGCTCAGAGACAGATGCAGGGCTCGATCTCACAACCCCAAGATCATGACCTGAGTGAAACCAGAAGTCAGATGCTCAAAGAACTGAGCCACCCAGGTGCCCCCTTATATACATTATCAATATAAGGGGAGAGAGAGAGAGAGAGAGAAGAAATAAGGGTATGTATGTATAGGTGTGTGCATAGCATGTAAGGAAGAAATCATGCATAGTTGTGACAATCCTTGTTTCTGTAGCTGATAACTAGGCAGAATTGATATTTATAACTTCCTTCCTTGGCTACGTATTCCATGTTTCCATCCTGTGCCCCCAGGCAGGATATCAGCGGGTGTGGGTTCTTTACGTGGTAGAGTGACCTCAACTTTCATTTCTACAGGGTCTGAATCTTCAGTGATTCTGCCTGTTTTTCCACTAAGTATTGCTTTTGGACACAGAAGTACTAAGAAGTGCCCCAAGAATCCCAGGGTTTCAGCCATGGTTCTCTCTGCTTTCACTGTTGCAGCAACCATCCAACTTCTCCTTGGTTACTAGAACCCACCACCCCAGCAGGGAGAATCACTCCTTTCTTTGCCTTTCAGTTTAGTGACCCAGTGAGCCCACTCACTGATGGTTGACTTCAATGGAACCTGTTGGCTCTCCTGGTGGAAGCATTCTTCCCTGGGGTACTCAGACCTCCAAAACAGCAGAACAAAGTTCTGTGAGTAAGTGCCCCTACTCCTGGATACTCTGACCTGTGTATTTTATCTGAAAGATATATTGGTTGCTGATTCAGTATATACCACACCTTGTAAAATAGAACCCTAAACTTTCATGATGCTGTCTCCCACTTGTTGCCAAAGATAGGTTTTCAGTGGGCTTTTCCACCATCTAGCTGGCCTGCTGCTCCTTATGAGGTAAGGACAGTAGACCCCATGGGCACAGGTCTGTTGCCTCACTACTTTTGCTGTGAAATGTGTTCCTTGATCAGAAGTAATGCTGTGGGGAAAACCACGACAGTGAATAATGTATTTTGCAAGTCTATGGAATCAAGATTTATAGCTTAGTAATGGCTATAATTTATAACAACTAGAAGGCATCACCACCGCTGGGCCTGCAAGGGCAAGGGGAAGAAATAGTGTTTCTGGGCCAGGTGAGAGCTAGAGACTGGGAGGAGACAAGCCTCTCCCACCCCAGCAGGAGCTGTGGCCATGGAGGGACCCAGCTATTGCCAGAGGAACAGCACCCAAACAGAGGAAGCAGGAAAAAAATACTCCAACCTCATTTTCTCCTGCTCCTTGATCTCTAGCCAGTGCTTTCCTTTGTCAAAACCCAAAGGAAACCAGAAAGCAAAGGGCTGCAGTGATGCCTAGCACAGGAGTTAGGCAGCCAGGACCCAGAGCACAGCAAAGAAAGGTAGATAGTGGACTTCGAGTGTTGGGGGGGGGTTGGGGGAGGGCGATGTGTAACCAACACTTAGAAAGAATAATTCAGGCAAAAGAAATCTGGAAGGGATCTCTTGCAGCTTTGAAGTCGTAGGTAGGAAATGGAAAGGTTTAGGATCCCAGTTAGTATGCTCATTTCTTCTTTTGGTGGTAATAAATCATCAGAGATATGGCATGGGCATAGAGTCTGCCCCGAAGATAGTGCTCAATCATTGGTCATTAATAATAAGACTGTAATTTAAGTAAGGAAGAGGAAACATGCACATCCAAAAAAATAGGATAATAATGATGTGAAATGATACTGAGGTTCTAAGGGGCAAGTTCTCTCCGTCTTCTCGATCCTAGCGTCCTGCACACCCAAGATAGTTTATCTTGGGCAGGGGGCAATCACCCAATGCTGATACATGAATAAAAGTGGCATGGAAACAATTCTGAAGAGAGAGAGAGAGAAGAGGTCTGGGCAGCTGACCACACATGGGCTGGAGTTAACAAACATGCCAAACTTGGAGTTTCAATCTAAGGATGCACATATTATCTCACTCACATCTTTGGGACGTGGGGGAATGGAATTATAGCTTAATATTGTTAGGGAAGTCTGAACCTGTTCAAGGTGAAACCGTAAAGGAAGGGGATGGACACAGAGCCCCTGCAAGGGAAAGTCTGAACACACCTGTTTCTGAGAGTGAGTACCCAGGTGGAGGAGCGAGGCAAGAGCATGGGAGGGCTACGTGGGGATACGTTGGGGCCACTGGTTTGAGGACACTGTGATATGAGTTTGCCTTAATGCTAGCTAATATTTACTAAATGTTTACTATAAACAAGCTGGTTTCTGCAAATCATCTTTTTTAGGTCCAACCTCAACCTCATTAGGTGAATACTATCATGTATATTTTAGAGATGTGGAAATCAGGGCTCAAAGAGGTTAAGTAACTTAATTGTGACAACACAGCTAATACATGGCAGAGGCAGGATTTGAACCTGGCTCTTTTTAAGTCTATGCTCTTAATTACTTCTTGTGGTACCCAGAGTGCAAGATGTTCCTCAATGGTCCTGGCCTCCAGGTACTCACACTCCTGTGTTTGTGTGACCAAGAGAATACAATAAAAGTAGAGGCATCTGGCTGACTCAGTTGGTGGAGCATGTGACTCCTGATCTTGGGGTTGTGAGTTCAAGACCCATGTTGGGCACGGAGATCACAGTAAAATTTTTAAAAAAATTATATGATAGAAGTAATGGTATGGCACCTCCAAGTCTAGGTCATAAAATGCATTGCAGTTTCTGCCTCTCTCTCTTGAATCACTCACTCTGGGGAAGGTAGCCACCACGTTGTGAGAAAAGGCCCAGTTGAGAAACTGAGACTTCCACCCAACAGTGAGCAAGAAAGTAAGTCCTTGTGCTAAGCTACATGGGTGAGCTTGGAAGTCAAACTTCCGGCCCCAGTCAAGCCTTCAGATGACGGTACCTGTGGCATCACGCAACCTCATGACATACTGTAAGCCAGAGCCACCCAGCCAAACCACTCCCAAATTTCTGCCCCACAGAAACCATGAGCTAAAAAATGTTTGTTTTTTTAAACCACTACATTTTTAGGCAATTCGGTACACAGGAATAGGCGATTCATATAAGATTATAGTAGCAACACTAGCTCAGAAGCCTCTTATCTTTCTCAAAATTTCAGTTTCTCATCTGGGCCTTGAGCGATGAGTAGGAATTCATCTGGAAAGAAGGTCATCCAACACACGGTGTGCAAATATTAGAGAGTACAATGTAGCACTAGAGAACTTGTGAATAGTGGGGTTCCGCCCATGAAAAGAATATGTTTAGGATCAGAAAGTCATGGGTGGGTAGGCTGTCGGTAGCTAGATTACGAGGGTGTTGTTTATGTCATCATGAGATGTTTGGACTCTATCCTATAGGCAATAAGGAGCTGCAGACCAATAGCATTAAAGAACCAAGGCATTGAGAAGGCTAGATTTTTTTTTTTTAATGATGTAAGGAAAATAAATGGCCCAATTTTTAAAAGAGCAGAAGATCTGAAGTTATTTCACTAAAGAATATACAGGGATGGCAGGCAAATAGGCACATGAAAAAAATAAGCAGCATTAGCCATTAGGGAAATGCAAATTAAAATCACAATTATATACCAATACACACCCATTAGATGAACGAAGTTTTTAAAGTGTTTTAAAGTCTGAAATGCAAGTGCTGGCTATGATGTGGAGAAAATGGAAGTCTCTTACAGCAACTGCACTCATAGGTATTTACCCAAGGTAAATGAGAAGTTACGCTCACACAAAACCCTGCACATAATGTGTATCATGGCTTTATTCATAATCACCAAAAACTAGAAACAGCCCCAGTGTCCTTCAACTGACGTATGGATAAGCAACAGTGGTAGTTCTGTGTACACAGTGATGAAGAAGAGGAATCTACGGATTCCCACAATGACAGGGTGGAGAACCAGATGAAGTCCAATTCAACATGGTTTATAGATCTAAAGTTGCAAATGATCCTATCTTTTTTGAAAAATCCATGTTTAACTCCTTAATAGACATGATAACTATGTATTTATCCTTGCATGGTTGCCCTATGTCTGGTAGACACAATCCATGTTTGATGAGTATGCCAGAAGTTCTAGAGCTGCTCTTCTCCACTTCTGCCATAGAGCGTAAAATGAAATACAGATACTTGGGATTTTCTCTCATTCCACTATGTATCTGTAAAATCAATGTGTGCTTTTCTGGGTGTGTACATGTAAGTGTGCATCGAAATGATTTCTGGCAGCATTCATTTATCACTGTAGGTGAACAACCGTGAATGCAAAGGATTTTTATCAAATCAGACCTAATGCATTTCCTTAATTTTTGAATACTGACTACTCTCAACTGTTAAAATTTCTTTATCACGTACCCCAAGTTCTGCTCATGATGCTACATATAAGAAAAGCCAGAAGTCATTTGAAATCTAATATTTAGTCCACATTTCCCTCCCTCTCCCCCACTACAAAATGATAGGAGACCAGAGGGATATTTATTAGGAGGCTGATCGCACTCTTCCTGGTGGGGAGATTGGGGCAGCCTGGAGCTGGGCAGGGATGTGAGGTTGGAGGGGAGCTAACAATATGGAATGGAATCGGCAGAAAAACTGGGGGCTCTATGGGAGGCTTGTGTGAGACAGAGGCAAAGACAGAGATGGGGGGGTAGTCTTCACACCATGGACACCAGTTTGTTGGTGTTGTTTTATTCTCAAGAGAGAGGAAAAGGCCTGGAATGAATACACCAGAAGAATCTATAAAGAAAATCTTTGAAAAAAAAAATAGAATCTTTAGGGCGCCTGGGTGGCTCAGTGGGTTAAAGCCTCTGCCTTCGGCTCAGGTCATGATCTCAGGGTCCTGGGATGGAGCCCCACATCAGACTCTCTGCTCGGCAGGGAGCCTGCTTCCCTCTCTCTCTCTCTCTGCCTGCCTCTCTGCCTACGTGTGATCTCTCTCTCTCTCTCTCTCTGTGTCAAATAAATAAATAAAATCTTAAAAAAAAAATAGAATCTTTTTTGTTTTTTCTTTTCTGCACAGGGGGATGTTTAAGCTCTCCTCACTATGGGTTTTCAAATATGAAAGACTTCTTGCACACTGTCGAGGTCAGTGCACAGCAGAGACCAAGATAAGAGGGAAGGGGCTCAGGCTGCAACAAGAGTTCGGGGTTCACCTGAGGCTTCCACGCCCCGAGGACAGCCAGGTACCTGGAGAGGAGAAGGAGTTTCTGGAAAGCTATAGCACACAGACATGGTGGCCTCTCACGGAGAACAACCGTCGGAAGGAGACTCCCCTCAGGTCCCTCGGCCGCTCTAGTGTCTGGGGTCTGTGGGCAGACGGAGCTCTCCCTAATCTTGGACTTGGACTTGGAGGGGAGCGATCTCTGGCCGCTGCCAGCAGAAAGCTGTTCCCGCACAGGGCAGCCTCTTCTGATTCCGAGTGCTCTTTTGCCTTCTCAGGTTCCTTTGTCAACAGTCTCCAGGAAGGATTCCAGGCTGCTGCCGGGCAGGGCAGGAATGAATGCAAGCTCCCTCTTTATTTGTGCCTGCTTAACCATTGCCTTGATCACGACTCTAGCGCTGCCTTTGTTTCTAAAGGTTACCTGTGGGAAAACTGCCCTTTCTGTGTTGAAATTCACAGCGAGGCAGAGGGAGTCCACTGATAAGTGGAACCTTAAAACTCACGTTGAGCAAGAACTTTGCCCCAGCCTGGGTGAGTGAGCCACGGGGGAGTCAGATGGAGAGATAGCAGCTATCATCTAGGGGTAAGACATTTCTAAAATCTTTGACACCTCTGTTCGCTCACTCCCCTCCCCCTGGGCCTGTAAGACAGACTCAGCTGCCAAAACAGGCAGCTCAAAAGAAACTGAAGCTTAAAAAGAAAAAAAAACCTTTTGGGTTCAGCAGAGGTGGTGGGGCAGGTGTAAAACACAGGGGGAAGGTAGGAGGGGCCCCCTCGCTTCTCCCTCGAGGTTTTTTCCGTAGCGTTGATCACTTGACATTTATTTTATCTATGCATTTGTTTCTATCGTTGTCTGTCTCCTCTCCTAAAATGAGAATTCCTTAGGGGCAGGTCTACGGTCCTATTCATCACTGTGTCTCCAGAGCCTTGACCGGAAGGAGACATTCAGTAACTATCCGTTGTCTGCATGGGTAAATGAATGGAGGTGACCCCAAAGGTGGGCTTGGGAAAGTGGGCCTGGACAGAGGTTTTCTGCCTCAGCTCGATCTGGCCCATGTCTCTGGAATGCATTCACCTCACTTGGTCGTCGCAAGTCAAGACTCATCTAGGGTAACAAACATCCCTGAGATCTGCAGCCATCCAGAGCTGCTGGCTGGCTGGGGGTTAATGGCCGTTCATATCTGACCCGGATCCCAGCCTGAGGGCTTCCCAAGGACAGGGCACTAGGATTCCCAACACTGAAGGCATGGGCATTCAAAGCAGGGGGACCTTTGAGAGTAGGATGGCCTTGATGAGCCCACACTGGCCTGGGCTGAGGACCAGAGGGGAAAGCCCCAGCGGGCAGAGCAGGCTGGTGGAAGAGTGCCTGATGAGAACTGTACCTACTTATCCAAGAGTGCTTCCAACAGCTGGGCTCGTGCCTGGGAAAGAAAATATAATTTGTTTCTCCTTCTCCGTCTTCTACATCCCTTGGCCCCAGGCTCTGCCGTCCTGGAACTTGGGTCAGATCGAGTTTCTTCATTCATTTCCTCACGAATTCATTTAGCCCATGGTTATTGAGTACAAATTAGCGCTGGAAAGTGTGCCTCTGTGTCCTCAAGGGGTTTAACTTGCGAATTCCAAAAGCTTTTGTGATCTACTGGGTAATACATGGCTTTCTAAGAAGATGACGTTCTGATAGCTGAATTTCACATTCAGGTTCCCGTGTGGAACACTCGCCATTATTAGATTGCGACTCTTCTGCCTTGCCTTACACCGCTAATGACTTCTTCCCCGACTGGTCCCTTGCTCCCTGAGGACAGGCTGCAGGTCAACCACCGCAGGACATATCCTCCCCACCTGGGGGGAGGGCGGAGCCGGTCTCCTGTTGCTGCCTTTGTGGTTGCTTTGTTTGTTTGTCTCTGCCATTTCCTGTGTGATTGTTTCCTTGCACGGTCTAACATTTTGACCGTGGGCTGACGTTCAGGGAGGTTTGTGGGATTTCTGGGTTGTGAGTGTGTCTTTAGAGTGGTTTTTGCATTTGCTTTTGGCAGCCTTGTACCAACTCAGGATGCTTCTCATGTTGAATTATTGGGGACTCTCTGCCACTCACGTAGTATAAATTTGAGCCTTAAACTCTGGTGGGTATAATCCTTCTGGTTACAATTTCTCAGAAGGCAATTTTTTTTTCTTACCTAGAGCCCATTACAGATAGGCTGAATTTTCCAGAATGTGCCCTTAAAAGGTATTCGCTCTCTGTGGGTTCCTCCTCCAGGGCCTTGTCTCTATCCCTGAATGGGCAGTGGAACCCAAACTTGACAACTCTACCCCCAAAGATTGCTAGAGTATCAGATACCACTTGAAACTCCTTTTTTTTTTTTGGCTTTCACTCCATTTCTGGACCCTGAGCACATCCTTCCTTTTTCCTCTTCCAAAAGTGTATTGCAGAAATGGGTGTCTATATCCACCCTATGATGGTGCTCTAATCGTTCATGAGTCTCAATAGAAGTACTGTTTCAAAACCCAATCCATAATTTTCAAAATGTGCCATTTATAAGGCTCCCTAAGGGACACAAAGAGGGAGAAAATACTGAGCCACACACTCTCAGGGAGTTGCATATATGTTGTCTTATCTGATTCTCACAACAATCTTACAAGATTGTTATGACCCCCATTTTACAGATGAGGAAACAGAGGCAGATCCAGTGCCTTGCTCAGAGTCACATATCTAGTCAATAGGAGAACCAGCATTAAACTCATATCTGTCGGACTGCAAAGTCTATGGTCTCCCACTATGTCAGGCTGAGGGTTCATAAGAGAGAAAACAGACCCAGAAAATGGCTAAATATGATATCAAACTAGAAAAATAAAACACTAAAACCACATTGCAAGAGTTGTTCCAAGGAAGTAAGGACATGAGTAATCGCTGGTGGTATGGGGTTGGGGGGACTATGCCTTCAGAGGGGCCCTAGCGGGCTGGCAGGGGCAGAGTGGCGGAGGCCCTGAATACACAGTCTCAGTGGAGACATGGAGAAGCACATTCCCGACAAAGGGGAGAGCAAAGAAGAGGCCCAGAGGTGAAAAAGCACATGCCTATTGTGGTCTCCCCGAGTAGACAGGGCATAGCTGTGCAGAAGGACGGCTGGAACGTAAGACAGCAGAAGTCTGAGGCCAAGTATGGTGGGTCTTGATTGCTAACAGATTTGGACCATATTGGGTAGGTAATAAAGAGCCTTTGAAGGCTTTTAGCTGGAGAAGATGTAGCCAAGGCAGTGGTTGAGGACCATGTAAGGGGAAGTCGCCTACAAGATTGGCTGGGAAGGAATAGAGAAAGGAGGGAAACTAGTGGGTCTGGATTAAGGGCAAACAGTGAAAAGCAAATGCAAAGGATGGATAAATAGGCATTTCTCCCACTAAGGGTGCCAAGACCAGTTCTTCTCAATTAAGCACTAATTCAATGGGCATTGGAGCTATTATCAGGGCATATAGCACTGTCACATTCTGTGGGCTCAGCCCCAACCAGGCCACTGGAGCTGAGTCCCTGGGGCGAGAGCTGGTCCAGTGAGCAATTAGCCAAAGTTACCGGGAGAAAGGTCAGTGTAGGCTACACCCTGGGAAACACACACTGAATGTCAATGCTGGGAACTTCAGAGTTCTACCTCTAAGCTCATGGGTGAGAATGACACAGGGAATAGAAGGCAAAGAAAAAAGGTACAAAAAGAGCTAATGACATAAGTGAATGGGTCTAGAAGCCATGAATGGAAACTGAGGCTTGTTTTAATTGGTCTTAGGTTGCCTAGAACATTGTGGGTCTGTTTAGTTGAAAGATATAAGGCCGGAGTGAGCCAGTCTAACACGTGAGCTAGAAGGGAATATAGAGAATGCAACCCCCTCTCTAAAGTTCCATGTCTCTGTCATGGCTGTCACTGCAACACATTGTGGTCGCCCAGCTCCATAGCTGCCTTCCCCACTAGACTGCGTGCTCACTGTGGCAGGGACTGGGTCCTATTTATCTATATTCCTGGCACCTGGCACAAAGGCTGGCACAGAGTAGATGCCCAAGGAAGAGTTAACGATGGTCTGGACCAAGGTAGGAGCAGGGGGACTGGTGAGGACTGGTCAGTTTCTAAATACATTTTGAAGGTAAAGCCAAATGCAATTTCCTCATTGTGTAGATGTGGAATATGCAAGCAAGAGTGGAGTGAAGAATGAATCAAGGTTTTTGGCTTAGGAAACAGGAAAGATAAAGTTAGAATCATCTAAGATGGAGAAAGCCGCAAACAGAACAGGTTTCAGTGAAAAAAATCAGGTGGCGAGTTTGCACGTGCCAATTTTGGTGTCCATCAGACATCCAAGTAGAGTGTTGAAAGGTGGTTGGTTATTCAAGTTTGAAATCTGGGAGAGGTTTGGACCAAAGATATAAATTTGGGAGTTGTCTGCATCAAGATGGTATGAAAAACCTTGAACATGGGTGTTATCACCAGAGGAGTATGGACAGAAAAGAGATGAGGTCCAAGGTCTGAGCCCTGGAATATGGCCATGCTGAAAATCCGGGGAGAAGACAACACACTAGCAAGTATGACTGATAAAGAGCAACCAAAGATATTGAGGAACAAAAGACAATCCCATCAAACAAACAAACAACAACAACAAGTACAATGACAGTGAAAACAAATTAGAGGAAGGGGAGTCCTGGAAGTCAAGTTGAGAAAGCAAATCAGGGAGGAGGGAGGCATCAAGTGTGTCCAATGCTGCTACTGAGTCAGGTAAGATGAGGAGTCAGGACTGCCCATTGGGTTTATTTATTTTTTTTTAAGATCTCACTTATTTGAGAAAGAGAGCAAGAGCAAGAGTGTGAGCCAGAGAGCATGAGCAAGGGAGAGGGGCAGAGGGAGAGGGAGAAGCAGGCCCCGCTGAGCAGGGAACCCAGCACAGGACTCAATCCCAGGACTCTGGGGTCATGACCTGAGCCAAAGGCAGACACTTGACCAACTGAACCACCCAGGTGCCCCTGCCCATTGGCCTTAGCATGTGGAGGGACGTGTGGTCTCCTATGGAAGAGAGATAGGGAACAAAGTCATTGTAATGTGAAGAATGCTTGTCACCGTGAGGAGACTCGGGTGGTTTGGAGGGGCCCAGCACCTGGGTGGGGTGAGGGAGAGAGTGGCGTCAGAGATGACAAGTAGGGGCATCTCATTCCAATAGTGCTGCGAGGAGAAGCAAAAAGATGGGGCAGTAGCTGGTGGGGGAAATAGGATCAGGAGGAGACATTTGTTTGCTCATTTGTTCGTTTGTTAAGATGCAAAAAATACAGGGCTGTTTTCATACGGATCCAGCACAACTGAAAAGGCTAAGGTTTTAGACCTAAGGTCAGATCTCCAGTCTTCCATCTTCTAGTAATGACCCTGTTATGAACTGAATGTTTGTGTCCCTCCCAGAGCCCCACATAGAAACCCTGCCCCCAATGTGATGGGACTAGGAGGTGGGGCCTTTGGGAAGTGATTAGCCTTAGATGAGGTCCTGAGGATAGAGCCCCGCATGAATGGGATTCGTGTTCTTACAGGAGTCCTTAGAGAGCTTGCTTCCTCTCTCTGCTCCCTGGATGGGAAGACACGGTGAGAAGTCGGAAGTCAGTAACCCAGTTGAGGGCTCTCACCAGAACCAGTTCACAGAGCCACCCCCCCACCTCCCAAACTGTGAGGAAGAAGTTTCTGTAGTTTCAGCCACCCAGTCTGTGGCATTTTGTTACAGCAGCATGGACAGACTAAGACTCTCATTAGGAGGCTTTTCCACCTTCCAAGCTCCTCAAGGGTGAGGACTAAGTATCTTTGCCCGATTCTTGACAACTGATATATAGTAGACACTCTTCACTGTTTATCTAGTAAATGCCTATGCCTAAAATACTTTGTAACTTCTTTGAGCCACAGGCCCATCTGTTAAATGAAGGTAATAGCACCAGCATCAGAGGGTTGAATAAAAGAAGGCATATGCCACACCCAGAAATGGACCTGGTACTTAGGAGATGTTTAGTGAATGTGACTTATATTATTAGTCCAGTGCCTTCATTTCACAGAGCAGGCATCTGAGGCCCAGGAAATAGTTGGCTTGAGATAGCACAGCGACTGGCAGAGCGAACAGTCCTCAGATTCACATTCCTTAACTCTTCCCGCATAGCCAGAGGAATCCCCCGCAATGCCCATAGAAATGGATATGACTGTAGACCAACAAGAAGCTGGGATCCTAGGAATTAATAGCAGCCCTGCAATCCCCCTATGCCTGTGTCAACCAACATAGGCCTTACTGCCTAATTTTTCAGGATTTTCAGCCAAGGCGAGCCTCACACAATGCTCAATGTATTTTTCTCATAGTTTTTTTTCTTGTTTTACCAGAATTCTGGTTTAAATGTATTGGGTGGGAATTCTTGTAATTCTCTTCATGCCCAAGTCAAGGGACAAAGCTATGCTACATACCCTCTCTGTTCATTAGTAGTCATGATGTAATTATCAATCTAGATAGCTGCTACTATTAGTTACCAGGCCATGATACAGATGTAGACCCAAAATATGTTTCTAGGCAATATTAATATAAAATTTAATAACCCTGGAAATAGTCTGTCTCACCATACTTGCAAGAGATGAATAGCCTGTCCTTGCCAGGATGAATGGAGAATGTTTACTTTCGTCAACCTTTATTAGGGGAGTACTATATGCTGCTATTCCTTTAACAAGACAGTAAATCTCCAGCCCTGTTTATAGTTTGTCTTTCATCCAAAGACCTCAAAGTAACTTTGCTAACACTGTGTCATTATTCATCATCCAACTTGCCCAGAGAGGCAAGAGGTGGTTGTTTCAGAGGGAGAAACTGAGGATTCGAGAAGGTTATGCGACTTGACTTCTTAGGGTCATGAACAGGGTCGGAAAAAAGAGTTGGGCACGGAGCCCAGATTCCTGTCTCTCAGACCGAGGACACAGCCTTCCCCTAACGCTCTCTAAACATCTTTTTTTTAAATAGAAAATGCAATTTTCTACCTTGATCTATTAAGCAGAAATGAACTCTAAACTCTTCAATCACTTGGAGGGGGGGAAAGCAAAGCTTATTTCTGAAGTTTACTTCGAGTCATAAAATGCTTGATTCACTACTCTAAATGATCACATTGAAATAAGTAAATAGCTTTGTAGTCATAATGATGGCTTGGCTCTAAATGGTGCCTGCACTCTGCAAAGCGCCACAGCTCACAGGCTTCTGAAACCCTTCAGTGGCTAGGGCTGCCCCTCTTTGGGACTTCAGGTATCCACCCCCCCCCCCCCCCCCCCCCCCCCCCCCCCCCCCCCCCCCCCCCCCCCCCCCCCCCCCCCCCCCCCCCCCCCCCCGCCTCTCCTCCCCTTCTCCACCTCCTTCACTCATACTCCCTTCCCTCAAACTATTTCTTGCTAGGCACCCGGAGCTCTCAAGATAAGAGGAGCTCCTTGCTTTTGCTGGATATGAAACAGAGACTTCCAGGCCCTCAATAATAGCCTTGGAATTCTGGACTAGAATGGGATCCTCCAAGAGTTTCTTAGTGGGGATGATCTAGAGACCATCTTGCTTGGAGGTAAAAGATCAAAGTTATAAAGACTGACTGCAGTTCATCAAACATTCAAGCAGTCCTCTAAGATCCCTCAACCTGAACCCCCTCCCCCCCCCAATATTACATTGGGATTTTATAACTTGTCTGGCCAAGGGAAGGAAAGGCAGTTGAGAACAGTATTCTTCCTCTACCTCTCCCTTAACGTGCTGAGTGACTTTGGAGGTCACACCTTCCAGGTTTCTGTGACAGAAATCTAAGTGGTGTGGCATTGGCTTAGCAGCCAGTCTGGACAGGGGGCAATCCATGATACGCAGTGGCAGAAACTGAGGGAAGCTGGGCCTGCAGACTTGAAGAGCAGACCATGAGCCAACCGAACTTAGAAGTGTGAGGCAGGGGTCGGCCAACTTTTGGTAAAGATCCAGGCGATGAATATGTTCAGCTTTACAGGCCTTACGGTTTCTTTTGTAATTACTCAGCTCTGCCAGTGTAGCCTGAGACCAGCCATAGAGAATATGTAAACAAATGAGCACGGCTATGTTCCAATAAAACTTTATTTAAAAAAACAGGAAGTGTGCTGGACTTGGCCTCTGCCAACTCCTGGTCTAAGGAAAAAGTGCGGATAAGAGAATGTTAAGTTGTTTTGCCTTTGGCTGCATTTGACAAATTTCAATAAAGAGATGGGTTCCGAAGGCATCAGCTGGTTTGCCTTTGGCTGCATTTGACAAATTTCAATAAAGAGATGGGTTCCGAAGGCATCAGCTGGTTTGCGAAGAGAAGTTAAAGAAAGAGGTCAAAATTAGGGACCTCACCTTTCCATAACATTTAAGTGGGCTAAGGATGCTGTGTGGCCCCCAAAGCGCATCAGGAGGAGGACAATAAATGCACTAGGAGGAAGCTTCTGGAGAGCAGAGTAATGGCAGGGGCAGGGATGAGAGAATTAACAACTGAATAAAGACCTGAAAAGAATGAAGCACAAACTAGACAGATGGATGAGGGAAGAATAGAATTATAAGCAAGTACAAAGGTCCTGAGGCAGAAGTGTGCCTCAGACCTTGAAGAAACCACATGGATGTCAGTGTGGCTGAAGCAGAGGCAACGAGAGGTGGCAGGGTCATGGGAGACGCCATCAGACAGGGAGAGCAGATGGGCATGGGGGTCCTAGAGGATAAATCACACAGGAACTCTTAGGTAATTTTGAACATGGTGACTCTTCTCAGTGAGTTGGGAAGCCATAGAGGGTGTTGAGAGTGTGAACAGGAATTCCCTCTGACTCAGTTTTTAAGTGGATCATTCTGGTTGCTGGGCTATGGAAAAAACAGGGGGTGGGGAGCAGGAGTGGGGAGGATGTAAACAAGAAAACAGCCAGTTTACTGCAGCTCTCCCAGCAAGAGATCATTCACTCATTCCCTCACTCGTTCCTTCCCTCATTCCTGGAACAAGCATCGTTCCATCTCTTGAGAAGACATCACCACAGATAACGTTTCCTGTGTCACACAGATATGGTGAGAGATTTCTCTTAAACAACGACATTGTATTCATGCTATGAGGAAAAAAGGTTAAAAGTGGTAATATGCTGTGAGTTCTTTGAGATCTAAAGGTTTGAAAGATCATGAGTTTTTCATTCTTAACCTTTGAGGAAATTTTTTAAAAAAGATTTACTTATTTATTTTAGAGACAGAGAGCGCAGGGGGAGGGGAAGAGAGAGAGGGAAAGAGAGAATCCCAAGCAGATTCCACACTGAACGTGGAGCCTGCTGTGGGGTTCAGTCCCAGGACCCCAAGATCACAACCTGAACCAAAACAGAGAGTTGGATGCTTACTCAACTGTGCCATTCAGGTGCCCCACTTTTGAGACTTTTAATAAAACTTTTGGTTTATGAATTTGGGGGATGAAAAATAATTTGCATAAGATCAGATGACATCTTCCCTATATTACTTGTTATATTATACAGTAAGAAATTTTTAATGTAAATCTCTCTCTCCCCTACCAGGAAGTCAAAACTGTAAACAAATGTGTGATTTTAGATTGGACCCTGAATTGGGGAAAAAAAAAATCCATAAAAGCCATTATTAAAACAACTGACAATATTGGACTATGGATTATAGGTTAGATAATAGTAATGTAGTGATGTCACATTTCCTGAATGTTATAATTATACTATGTTTATTTATTTATTTATTAAGAGATTTTTATTTATTTGACAAAGAGAAACACAGCGAGAGAGGGAACACAAGCAGAGGGAATGGTAGTGGGAGAAGCAGGCTTCCTGCCGAGCAGGAAGCCCGATGCGGGGCTTGATCCCAGGACCCTGGGATCATGACCTGGGCCGAAGGCAGACGCTTAACGACTGAGCCACCCAGGTGCCCCTATACTGTGTTTATATAATAATATCCATGACTTGGGAAAGATACACTGCAGTATTAAATCCAAAGGGGCACAGTGCATGGAGAAGGGGCATAATGCATGCAACTAATTCTCAAATTCTCAAGTGGTTCAGAAAAAAACATATACAATGCATGTGTGTGTGTATGTGTATGCACATAGGGATTGTATATGTGCATGTGTATATGCAGGGATGTGAATTATGTATGTATATACGTGTATGTGTATATATGTGAACAAATATAACAAAATGTTAATTTAGAGCTTCTAGGTGAAAATGTATGAGGGCTGGGATGCCTGGGTGGTGCAGTCAGTTAGGCGTCTGTCTCTTGGTTTTGGCTCAGGTCGTCATCTCAGGGTTGTGAGATCGAGCCCCATGGCAGGCTCTGCTCTCAGTGTGGAGTCTGCCCGAGACTCTCTCCACCTCTCCCTCTGCACCCCCCACCTCTCTCTCTCTCTCAAATAAATAAATCTTTAAAAAAAACAGCACACAAAGGCTTTCTATATTCTTGAAATTCCTATGTGAAGTGTGAAATTGTTTTCCCTCCAAATTTTAAAAAACATAAACACTACAAAGTCAAGTTTATCCCTCAGAAGTTAAGCTAGTTAAGCTATAGAGTCCCCCTTCCAACGGAAGAAGTAGAAATATTTCCAACCCCACAGGACGTTACAGGGTTCATACAAAATGAAGGATTACGAGTCTCTTCTGCTTGAGTGATTCTTTTTCCAACTAGAAGTTGGTAACCCTTCTTGTCTCCCCACCGCGTCCCAGCGTCTCCTAATCATCGCATCTCAACCACGTGACATCGCTCGTCCTCAAATTGGCTGCATCTTAGAATCACGTGAAACGCTTGAAAAATGATTGTTGCTTGGGGTCCTACCTCCAGAGAGTCTGAATCATGGAGAACTGGGCGTGGGTGGCCTGGGCATCAGGATTTAAAAAGAAAAACAACAACAAACTCCTTCAAGTGATCCTTTCAAACGGCCAGTCTGGAGAACCCACTAAGCTGTGCCTCTGGCACCACCAAGATGCTCATCTCTTCCAGGGTTTCTTTTGCTTTTTTTTTTTTTTGATATTTTATTTATTTATCAAAAAATAAAGAGACAGCACCAACGGGAGGAGGGGCAGAAGCAGAGGCAGAGGGACAAGCAGACCCCACTGAGCACAGAGCAGGACATGGGGCTCCATCCCAGGACCCTGACATCATGACCTGAGCAAAAGTCAGACACTTCAACCAACTGAGGTGCCCCTGTTCCAGGGTTTCTACAGTCCCGCTGAGCACTCGGAGGGTGGGTGGGTGGGGGTTGGGCGTTACCGTGGGAAGATGACCCTCTGTATGAGCGACCAGGGGAGGGGGAGTCCGGAGGGTGCTTTCAGGACCTTTTCTGTCTGCTGACATCCTTGTTCTATCCTGCAAACCTAGGTCTATTTCTCTAATGGACACTCGCTAACCACTGAGGATCACAGGACAGGTCCCTGACCAACCCAGCAAGTGGGCAAGCGGGTAACTCTCCGAGAGGGGATAGGCTCTTTGTCTTCTCTGCCCGGTAAGCCACCCCCCCTTCGGCATCCTATTAAAGAATGTTCTTTTTGCAGCCTTGGGATGCCTGCTCTGAACAGCCTCTGGTATCACCCTGCACAGGTACTTTTCATCTCTAATCGCCCCTGCTCCCTATTAAAATATACATTTTCAAAGCAATGGGAGCCAGTTACTCATTCAGACGCTGTTAACAAATAACAGGATTTACGTGTGTAATAGGTAGTTACTCAGCTTTGAAAATTTGCCCTGAAGAGTTAAAATTTCTGCTTCATTGGAAGGGGGGGGGGCGGGAATGTCCTTGTGGGAGGAATTTGCAGCCCCCGGAATTTTACATCTGATCTCCCTCCCCTGCATCTGAGCTGGAACGCCAGATGCAGCGTGAGATTGCAGGAGAGGGCGGGCTGGGGACAGTTCGGGGCCCGCAGGTGTGCTGCGGCTGCACAGCGAGGGTTGGTCCCCCACCCAAGCGGGCAGACACCCGCCAGGACTTGCCAGAGCCCATGGCAGGGGAGTCGCCTTGTAAATTACTCTCTGGAGGATCATTCCATGCTGGATGGGATCACGGAGGGCAGAGCATGGAGGCGCTGCAGCCCCGGCTTCAGGTGGAAGGTTTTCTGGAGAAAGTCCACCGATGAAAGGCTGAGCCTGGGCAGTGATGAACGGTCGTGGCCTCCCAGCAAACTGGGGAGGGTCCATGCCTACACCTTCTCATTGTTCACACCGTCTCCAAAGCAGCCCAGAGCCGGGACATTGCACCCTCCCACACCTCTTTTTTAATGATTGTTTTTCTTTTAATAAAGATTTCCTGAAATTCTATAGTATGAGGACACGACACTGAAGCCCTATACTAGGAGACAGCCCTAGGTGGGGGAGGGGGTGCAATGACCAAGGCCAGGGTCTCCTGAGTCTGGGGGCAGAGAGCTGGGGAGGCAGACCTGTGCAGGAGTGCTGCTCAAACCTCATTTGGAGCCTCTAGGAGGGTTGCAGGCAAGGGATGGGGGAGGAGAAAACAGCCTAAATGAGAAAGAGCAGGAAGAGAAGAGTCAAGGGTCAAGCTCTCAAGTTCTTTAGTAGTGGTGAAAATAGGTTATCCTCCGGGGAAATTCAGTCCCCTTAATGTCCCATCATGGATTTGACCTCATCAGCGCCCCCCAAGCCCGCCTAGGCCACCCACCGACAGACTCACAGATGATAGCTTGAGAGCATGCATTCAAGACCCAGCCCTGTACTTTACATATCTCACCTCCTGATCTAGACTATCGACGCCCAGGTTCCCTCTGGTCCCAACGACCTGGCTTGCTCCGCATAAATCCCCTGGCAATGTTCTTGTCTTGGATCCAGCTAACACTGATCTACAGTTTCGTGATCATATTTTAATTACATTTGTACTTACCTGTTGATTTTCATACTGAGCATCATCCTGAGACGGGTTGGAGGCAGCTTTTAAAATTTCAACGTGGTGACTTTAACAAATCTGGCTTTCCTCCCTGCTTCAAAATAGCCATGCCGGGATCCACAAAACGTAGATGATTTTTTTTTTTTTTCCGTTTAATTGTGAAAACGCATACCCCGTGCATTTGCAATCTGGCTCCAGATCTTAAAATACGCGCATTTACTTACCATCCCAAGAAGCATCCCGGCCAGCGTCAGAGCGCTCTGAGACATGCTGGGCTCTCCCACAATTACGGGATGCAGTTTGGATCTGGAGTTTGGGATGCCCAGAGGTGTCGCCTCCTTGATTTTCTTCCTTTGGTTGAATGAAGACGAAAAGAGGTGCAAAGGTTGTGTTGCAGAGAGAGGTTTGGTTCGACCTGGAGGGGCATCGGGGCAGGAGGGATCTTCCTGGTATCCTGCCAGCCCAGAACCTTCCTCAGCCGCATGTGCCCCCCCCCCCCCAACCAGAGACCTGCAATCCTTTGCTAAAAGGCCTCATGACCACAGCCCAGGTCAACAAGGGAGGGTCCAGCTTTGTCCTTGGAGGGCATGCTGTGTGGGGGTCCCCCCTCGGGTGCCCTCGTGCTGTGGGGACCCGGCAGGCTCCCCTTCCCACATCCACACAGGTGCCTTTTGGGCTTGCAACAGCTCTGGCTCCTCTGGTGTTGCCTTGGCCGCTTCACCCCCGGGGTGGGGGTGGGGGGCAAGGAGTGGGCCTTCTCTTTCTGTGGGGGACCCAGGGCCAGAGCGGCTCCCTCCTCACTCAAAGGGCCACAGAGAGGGCAATGGGCACCAAAAAAGGCGTTTTTCTTATTTTGTTGTTGTTGTTTGTAAATTTAAAAATGTATACCTTTCTTCTGGAAACCTCTGAGAGGCCTTACAGAAAGTAGGAGTCAGGAGAAAGTATGTAAACATCATAGGAGGTGGCTTCCTTGGTCGGAGCAGCAAATTTGCTGTGGGCCTGGAGGGCCAGAAGGACGCACAGAGCTCTCATTTGTGGGTCCCGCCAACTCTGGGCATCGGTTGCCCTTGTTGCTTTTTACCTCACTATAACGGTAAATGGCCTCACCTGTGTCTCACAGTCAGCGACAGTAAGGCTCAGATAAATGCAAGGAATTGCCCAAAGACCCATGGCAGCAAAAACAGGTTGGGAATCCAGACTGGGCGCGTCTAGAGAAGGCTGCAGTGTCCTCTGTGTAAGCTGCTCACGACAATCCACTTGTGTGCAGCTGCTAGAGATTGTTCCAGAAGGTGGAAGAGAGCTCAGGTTTTCCTTTGGCCTGAGTCACCGCCACGCTCCTCATTAGAGCAACAGGGCTCCGCCAGAGGGCAGGGAGAGCTGGCGCACTGTTGTGCAAAAGAAGGGGGCGGGGGAGAGGTTTAAAAAGTCCTTTCTTGGCTCGGTGGGAGATGCAGTCCAGGTCACAGCCCGTGGGCGGATGTGAGTTTTCCTGTTGCTGGCCTCTCGGAAAGCGACTGCTGGGGCACAGCCCCCGGGAACTTCTTTCCACCTGACAAAGCAAAGGCCAAAAGAAAGGTACTTTTTTTTTTTTTGTAGAGGCAGAAAGAAGTTGTGAGAAGAGTGGGCCTTTTTTGAAACCGCGTAGATGAGGGTTCAAATCTGTATTTTCTCACTTCCTAGCTGTGTCACTGCGGGCAAGTGCCCTCAGGTTAACATTTTCCAACGCCGCTTCCCAAGGGCGACAGGCGGATGAAAAGAGGGCCCGTGCCGGCGCGCCCTGAGGATTCGAGGCCACCCGGGGAAGAGCCCCGGCTGCCCCCACGGCGGTCTGGCTTCGAGCGGGGGCAGCGTGCTGGGGGCTTGGACTCCCCAGGAAAGGGAGCGGCTCTGATTCACACGCCCCACCCCGCCTTGCCGGGGGTGAGCTCGGGAGCATAGCGTTTCTGGTTTTCAGTGGGGAAAAAAAAAAAAAAGAACCAGCCAACAGCACCCCGCACCCCTGCGCGCCGCCTGCCCACTCGCCCCAGGAACCTCCGGAAAAGTGGACTTCAGGGCTAGTCCTTCCGGGCAAGGCGGCCTGGAAGTGGCACTTTACTGCCCTCTGCTGTCCATCCGGAAAACTCCCAGCGCGCGTCCGGCCGCTGGGCGCGCCAAAAAAATCCCACGGAGCTTGGCCGCCCGCCCTCACCCAACCCTTGCTGAAAGGTGCGCCCCAAAGACGACGGTAGCACCAGGACCCGCTCTATAATCGGAGGGGTGCATAGGAAATGTAGGGCGCCTTGTTCGAAGGTGTATTAGGGATTTCAAGACGGCGACAACAGAGCAGTACACCAAATGACCTTCCGTTTGAGGGTGGTGCCCTGTACCACTGCGGGGATCCCCTGCCCCCAGTTAGTGGCTTTCCCTCATTACTTCCTGCTCCTGACACTGAACTTCTGGCTCGATGGCATAGTCTCAGTAGGTCTCGGAGGAACAGAAATTTAGTAGAACATGTCTGGGGAGAAGAGGTTGGGTGAGGGCCTCCCCCCACAAGCCAGACCGGTTGGGGGCTGAGTTTCTCTTGGCGCTCCTGCAGCCCCCATCTCCTCTCTCCCCTGCCCGATGCTGGAGTGAGGAAGCCAGGAAAATACAGTGCACCTCCTGCCGGCCTTGGGAACCAATGCAGATTCAGGAACTGGACAGATGGAGAGTCACATACAGAATGGGCTATACTGGGCGACAGCGCTTACCTGTAATTGCGGTGTGTGTTAAAATCCACCCTCGAACTCCACCAGCAGAGACCCACCCAAATGAGAACATGAAGCGACTGTTGTCACCCGCTAACCAGGGAATTCACTATACCTCCGTGGGCACAAGTAAGGAGTAGAGCAGGGGGCCAAGAGTAATTAGGGAAAGCCCTCTCTATGGAAACCAGAGCAGTGGAGGGAAAGTGTGTCTCCTGTATTAGTTAGGAAAATAGAAACCACTTCGAGTATATACAACAAAGGGATTTTGAGGCTGGGAATTGATTTCATGGGTGGTAGAGGTACTGAGAAGTTAAAGCACAAGATCAATAGGAAGAGGAAGTCACTCCCACTTTTTGGATGAAGGGATGAAGGCATAAGCTGGTGTCTGGGTGGTGGAAAGGGGCAGACCACTGGATCCCTCAGACAGGAGCTGGAGCCATGGAGGAAATATGTCTGAGGCTCTTCCTGAAACGGAAAGGTGGGGAGTGATGGCCTGGCTTCCCCTTTTTCTAGAACCTTCCATCGGCCACACTGGGGTGAGAGGTACCTGAGGCAGGAGCCTGGAGAAGATGACCCACAGGGATCTGTTCCCCTGCATCTCCACCGTCATTCTAGAACACAGGCAGGCCCTGGACAGAATGCTTTCTTGACAGTTGGAAACTCAAATGATTACCCATTACCTGTTGGATAAGAGGTGCCATGAAATGTCTCTCACATCTCCTTCCCCCCACCCCACCCACAGCCCTGCCTTCTCCTCCCTCCATGCTTCTCCTACTTTTCCTTCCTCTTCCCTGTTTCAATCCTTAACCTTTTGCATACTTTTCCCCTCCTTCTTTCTTTCCTGCCTATTAATGGGCAAATTGAAGTCAAGGTTTTTGCATTTATTAGCTGTTATTATTTTCCAATAGATAGTTCTTAAAAATCAAATATGAAAGGATACCGTAACCATTAACCTCTACTCCCTCTGCCCGCCCCCTACACCTAGGAGACCCCAAATCCAGAGGCAGCCGATGGAAACCAGGCCAGACTTTCTTTACCAAGCCACAGGAGGGCATCTTGATTTCTCAGGACTGGGAAACCCAGGCAAAAGCTCAAAACCTGCACACACACAAAAATAAGCCTTTTGATATTTGCCCCAGAACATCGGTCAGCCTTCTGTTTCCAGTAATGATTGCCCCAGATCTTAGTGGATGGACCTCACACAAAATGGAAGTCCTGAAAGCCCTGGAGAGTGAAGGGAAGCAGGTAGATTTTGGTGGGAAGTCCATGGAGGGAGAGAGAAGTTCGAGGAAGCAAGCTTTCCGTTTCTTTCAGTTGTAATTGGGGCCAGGAGCAGGCTGTGTCATGCAGGCCAGTGTTGGCGCTGGGGGAAAAGGAGTCATCTTTTTGGCCTATGAAAATAGAAGCAGCTACAGCTGCCAAAGGGAGGAGAGGGAGTCCTAGAAGGGAAAGAGAGGGAGAGGGGATCCCCGCGTTCTATCTGGTTCCATCTCCGGCCCACCCCTGGACCACACTTACAGAGAACAGATGCAAAGCATCTCAGCTAAAGGCCAAAGAGTGACTGGGGGTTGCTGCCAAGACACAGCTTTTAGTTAGGGTCCAATCAGGGAAAGCATCTATTAAGACAAAATGAAATAACACCTATTAGGGGGGAAAAAAATCAGAACTTAGAGCTTCCCCGATTAACATTAATTATATATAGAATGCAAATTTCCCAACACAGGAAAAGTCAGAACAATGGGATATACTCTCCAGTGAAAAGACATTATGTGAAAGGAATCGAACATGAAGAATTACATGTGGGATGATTCCTGAAATTTTAGAAAAGGCAATGTTACTGGGAGAGAAAGGTCTGTGTTGGTCAGAGGTTGAGTTGGGGAGGGTATCGATTGCAGAGGGATATGGGAAACTCTTAGGGAGTGATGGTTATATCTTGATTGTGATGATGGTTATACAACTATATACAGTTGTCCTAATGTACCGAATTCTACACTTACAATGAGTGGATTTTATGTATTGTATCTCAATAAAATTGGAGAAAAAGTAAAAAAAAAAAAAAAAAAAAATCAAGCCAGTAGGCTCTGTCTCATGGCTGTAAGATATTGGTCCATATTTTCAAGTGTCCTTTGTATTCATATCGTGGTCCATTATATAAATGAACCATAATTCATTTTTAATTCTGTTGCTATTTGCATACTTCCTCCTCCTCATCCCCCGTCCTCCTCCTTCCTCACTTTTCTGATTGGACTTATGGGGCTCTAACATTCTTGTATAGTCCCTGCAACACTTGTGAAAGTATTTGTTATAAACTGAGGTATCAGTTTTGTTGGATTTTAGATGATACAAGCTAACCTTTCTTAAGTAATGCTGGGTTGTTTTCTAAAATGGTTGTACCAGCATGTCTGAAAACTCTATTGCTTTATATTTTGCCCACACTTGGTATTATCAGATTTGAACATTTTAAATCTGCTGGGCAACTCTTATTTTAACTTGCATATTCTTATTACTAATGGAGTTGAATATCTTTCCATACGTTTATTAGCCATGCAGATTTCTTTTGGGAGGAAGAGACCAAGTCTTGCTCCACTTCTGACGGGGTCATTTTACATACTGATTCATGATGTCCTTTGTATACTATTTGTATGTTATTATCCCTTGTTGGCATACATACTACAAATATCTTATAGTTTATGGCACTTATTTTCACCATCTTTATAATTAACAGAATTTATGAATTACTCTATCAATTTTTTCCCTTTGGGTTTTTTTTTCTTTTTATCTCTTTTAGAAAGTCCTTGCCTAATCAAAAGTTTTGAAAATATTCTTTGTATGCTTCTAAAAACTTTATAGTTTTGCCTTTCTTATGTACATCTTTAACTTACCTTTAATTGATTTCAGGGCATGCTGTGAAGTCAAGATACGTTTTTTTTTTTTAAAGATTTTATTTATTTGACAGAGAGAAACACAGCGAGAGAGGGAACACAAGCAGAGGGAATGGTAGTGGGAGAAGCAGGCCTCCTGCTGAGCAGAGAACCCGATGTGGGGCTTGATCCCAGGACCCTGGGATCTGACCTGGGCCGAAGGCAGACGCTTAACAACTGAGCCACCCAGGCGCCCCTCAAGATACGTTTTCACTTTCCCCGATGCTTAAGTAATTTTTCCACCAGCATTTATTTAATAGTCTTCTTACCCCACTGATCTGCAGTGCTATTTCTGTCATGTATCAAGGCTTTATAGATGCTCGGATCTTTTTCTGATCTCCCTATTCTATTTCATTAGTGAATTTATCTAATCCTGCATTATTAGCACACAGTTTTATTTAGGGCTTTATGATAAATGCCAATGTCTTGGTAGAGTTAGTCTCCTATGTCAGTCACAGAATCAGGACACAGAAATCACGGCAGTTACTTTAACAGGGAAAAATGTAATATAAAGAATTGTTAACTACTACAAAGCACTTAACCCCTAAAAGGGGTAAAAGGAGACTCAAAGACTCTTCGCAGGCAGCTACTACCTCCATGATGAAGAAGAGGGGAAAAAGAAGAAACTAGACCTTTGGAGAGTCGCATGCCTTTCCAACCAAAGGCTGGGGTATATGCAGCTTGCTTGTTGCAAAGAAACTTGACCAAGGGTATGCACCAGAGCTGATATGTAGAAACGGTCACTGTTGCCATCAGGTATGGAGCTAGTCTGCAGACACTGCCTACTTAGTAGAGATTGTTGCCTGAGGGCACAGTCAGAGTCCTTGTAGACATGGCTTCTTGAAGCCCCACAGAAGTGCCCACAGTGGGGGAAAAGGGTGGACTAAGGGCCCAGCTGGAGCTGCTTCACCAGGGCTGCTGAGGTTCTGTGCAGAATAATAATGGCGGACAGCTGAGCCCAGAAAGGGAACGCCTTCCTGCCACTGTTATCTTCAAGTGTAACTCCAACGCCCTCTATTGGCAAATCAAAACACTGCCATCTGGCAAGGAAGACGTGTTAGATGTCCAGCTTCAGGCTCACAAAGAGGGCCAAGAAGGCGGATTTGGAGATAAGAGAAAATTAATTGATTACTGGCACAATCTTCTAACTTGGTCTTATCTTCGAAAGTTTCCTAACGATTTTTGGTCCCTTGCATTGCCATGCGTCTAAGTGGGGGAATGGAGGAAATGGAATTTTTACTTGGACTTTCTTTAATCTATAGATTTATTTGTTGGAACTGACAGCTTTACACAATTGATTCTTCTAGTTCGTGAACATTTGGATCTCTTCACTTATTTAGGTCTTCCTTAAAGCTTTCCAATAGCATTTTTATCATTTTCTCTATAAAGAGCTCTTACGGCTTCTGTTAGGTTTATACTTTAGTACTTCATATTTTTAAAGCAAATGGTATATTTAAAATTTTCTATTTCTTACTATTTTACAAAAAATGCAATTTATTTTTGGTATGTTGTTTTGTACCCAGCAACATCTTAAACTTACTTCCAAATTCTAGTAACATATCTATATATTGTCTTGGATTTTCTGCATGTACAAGTTTATCTTCCAAGAATAATGACAGAGTAGGTTCCCTTTCTTATGTATTTCTTATTCTTGCCTTACTATACCATCTAGAAACTCATATGTCAAGTAAAATGGTAGATACAGGCATCTTTGCTTCATTCCCAACATCAAAAGAAATGCTACTGCCATTAGCTCATTTCGTTATAGATAACTTCCAACGGTTCAGAAAGGTTTCTTGTAGTCCTAATTTGCTAGAAGCTTTTAAAAAAGTTATAAATGGGGGCACCTGGGTGGCTCAGTGGGTTAAAGCCTCTGCCTTCAGCTCAGGTCATGATCTCAGGTCCTGGGATCGAGCCCCGAATTGGGCTCTCTGCTCAGCCGGGAGCCTGCTTCCTCCTCTCTTTCTGCCTGCCTCTCTGTCTACTTGTGATCTCTGTCAAAGAAATAAATAAAATCTTTTTAAAAATTATGAATGGACATTGAACTCTATCAGACACATCTATCTTCATCCATTGAGATGGTCTGTTGATGTGAAACACAAGGGTTATTTTCTAAGGTAAACCAACCTCACATTCCTGGGATGAACCCAATTTTGTCATCATGCATTATGCTTTATGCACATTGTTATACTCAAAATTGGTAATATTTTGTCAAATTTATGCTCCCAAGAGAGATTAATCTAACGTTTTCCTTCCTCATATTGTTCTTGTTGGTATTTTGGTATTCTAGCCTTATAAAATAAGTTGGGGAGTATATGTAGAAGCAAGCTTTATACACCTTCTCTGATATACCCTGGAATGCCTCCTTTCCTGTCTTGACTGGCATCCTACACATGCCAGGTTTCCCCTCCACTTTTTGGACTTTAATGAAACACGGGACGGGATCTGAATTCCTGAACAGCTCCTAAGAGGTGGATGACACCACCTACAGGGACATGCAATTGTATCCCTATGGGGTGATGACCAATGAGCACTGGGAGATGGAAGTTACCTGATAGCCAAATTACTCCCTTTTCCCTCTCCCAATGACTACTTCAAGATATTGTTCTTCCCCGAAATCTTCCCAGTAAAGTCCACACAACAACAGTCTCACACATTGAATGACCTAATATATGTTATAACTCATTGTGAAGTGACAATAGTACATTAATACATCACATTGCACTTCGTAAGATTTACCTGGCTTTACTTTCTCCCATCTACTCTGCTGAGTTTGCATTTCCCAAATACAGTTTTAGTATCTTACTTCTTGCCTCAGGCTCTGCTTTCCAGAAGGCCTAAGCTAAGACCAGATAGTACCCTTTGTTCTATGCACTGGAGAATTTTGTGTAAGATTGCAGGATTTTGTTTCTTTGAAGTTTGATAATGTTCCCTAGTAAACTATTTAGGTCTGGGTTTTTTTTTGGGAACCAGTATTTCATTTTCTTTAAGGGCTGTAAGACTACTCTCTTCAGAATTTCTTCTTCTTGTGAGGCAATTTGCATAAGTTCTAGTTTTCTAAGAACTTACCACTTTTATCTATTCTTACACATTTATTGGCACAGAATTTATAATATATTTTTATCTATTTCATTGCACTTGAGTGCATTAAACTGCACTCGAGTCTTTTTTATCTATAAGATCTGTAGTGATGTTCCTATTTTCATGGTTGTTACTGTTTTTTGTTTGGTTGGTTCTCTCCTTCTCCTTATTGACCATGCTAAGGGCTTATAGATTTTATTAGTATATTTGAAGAACCAACTTTTGACTTTGTTGATCTCTATCACATTAGCTTTCTATTTCATTAGTTTGCCCTTATATTTATTAGTTCCTTCCATTTTTAATTTTTTTCTTTTAACTTCACAAATGTCTAGCTCATTACTGTAGTCTTTCTTCTTCTTTAAAAAAAAAAAACGTTATTTGACACAGATAGCACAAGCAAGGGGTGTGGCAGGCGGAGAGAGAGAGAGGGAGCAGGCTCCCCGTTGAGCAGAGCCTGACATGGGGCTTAATCCCAGGACCCTGGGGTCACGACCTGAGCCAAAGGCAGGCTCTTAACCAACTGAGCCACCCAGGCGCCCCATCTTTCTTCTTTTCTAATATGCACATTTCTAAACCTGTTGGTCTAGTGCCCCCCATATAATGCTTTAACTGCATTCTACATATTTTAGTAGGTGGTACTTCTTTATTATATAGTTTCAAATATTTCTTAATTTCCATGACTTAAATTTTCTCATGTGTTAATTAGAAATGTTTAATAATTCCCAAATATATATGAGACTTTTCTAAAGATCCTTTATACTGATTCCAACATAATTGCCTGTGGCCAGAGAATATTGTGTATTGCAGCAATCCTTTGAAATAAATTGACACTTGCTTCACTTGCCAGGAACATGGTCTTCATATCATTCTCTATGTCACTGAGAAATTATGAATGGCAATGTCGTGATTATAGAGTGCATATGCACACTCACGTGATCAAGACTTCAATTTTCCTACATATTCCCTGATATTTGTCTGCTTGTTCCACCAGTTACCGAAAGATGACTCTGGATTTTTTTTTCCTTTGTGGTTCTCTCATTTTTATTTTAAGACAGCTTTATTAAGCACATACCAAAGTACAATATTTCATCTTCAGAGTGAATTTAACATTGTATCTTATTTAGTGAAATCTTTAAGATTTAACCTTAATGTCTACCAAGGCTCCCAAATAAACTGCACTTGAGGTTTTTTTTCAAGGTCCACCTCTGGGACAACCTAAATTAAGACATTTGGTCCCCTGGAATGTTGCCGCACCACAATAACTAAGACTGCCACCTTCGATAAATTGGCACTGGATCTACAAGGAATGGGATGCACTAACTTATGCAAGCCCTAGCATGTGAGAGTGGTATTCATTTATAATTGTGGAATAGGCTGATTACTGCTAAGGGCCATCAGTGTACAGAAAGAAGAAAATGTCATGCTCAACTCAGGGCATGGTGTAAAAGATCTTCCTGGCAGCATTTGAAAAAATCCTTAGCTCATGCAGCTGGACGACAGACTGTGCTGAAAACCAAGCCAGAAATTACAAATAAAGCTGAATTCACAGCCCTCACAAGTCTGTGTTACAGTCAGGCCCTAAAAGTAAGTAGCAGCACCCTGAAACGTGGGGTGGGACAGCAGGGAGGAAAACACTGAGAGCTTTGAACCCAATTCCTCTGAACTCTCTAGGCTACTAAGTCCACTCGCTCTTGCTGGGATAGCAGCCTACCCTGCGTGGAAACCATGTCAAGGCTTCAACTGAAATGGGTGCCTCTAAAGATAAAGTACTTGCCTCCCCAAGATCTGCCCCACCTCATCAAACACCAGAGTAAAGCCTCAGCATGTCCAGTGGGGGAAATTTGGTCTGTAATTCAGGAGGAAGTGGCTCATCACCAAGAGTGCAGGATCTGGCTAGTCTGTGCTTTTCTTCCCTGCAGGAACTGGCAGAACATGCCTGGAAATGAATATTGAGGACACAAGACTGGGCTAGATGAAAGGGTTTATTGGTATGGGTCACACTCTTCCACAATTCAGAATTTAATATCCTGGCAAGAACATCTAGAGATGATCCTGGGTCAGCTGGATGGTTCCTTGAAGGTCGGAGGGAACAGTGGTGTAGAGGAAATGCTGAAGTGCTGGAACTGCCTTGGAACTGAGGCAGAGATCAGAAAGTTCAAAGAGGCAACTATTGGGAGTGGGGGGCATAGAGTGGTGGTTATAATTTAAGACCAGAACATCTGCCACCTGTCTATGTGCCCCAGAAGGCCAAGAAAACAGTCCTTCACTAAAATAGCAAACACACTAGAGAATAGGGCATAAGCATTGCTAAGAGACTCAGTGGCAGCCCGCAGGTCAAGGTTGATAGCAGGAGATACTGATAAAGAACTGAGTTCCCTTGTTGGAATAGAGAGAAGACTCTGGAATAGTGGAGACCAAGTGGCAGCAATTAGCTGTCAGAAGCAAAGCAGTAGTTACCATAATAGGCAGCAAGGGATGGAAACCAAGAAGCCTGGCCCCACAGGGATCTGTGAAGATGGCTTGTGGACCATGGCAAGATAGGGACAAGACAGGTGGGCAGCCATCACAGGTGTTGCTTGACTGTATTAGTCATAAAACAGCAAGATTAGGTGAGATGTCAGCTGCTGCAATGAAAAATCACTGTCCATCACTCACCCTTTCCAGATCCAAGCCTGTTCTTAGACCCATAACCCATCGATCAAAGGGAAGGCTGGGATACTTGAGGAAGAATGCTATGATGCCACAAAGGAGCATCCCACAAAGGGCATCAAAGGAATAGACAGCCATTTGCCAGAATACCTACATACTGAGGAATGGGAAACAAAGACATCTTTTTAGGACCTTGCTTTTTAGGCTTAGAATAGGAGTTGGCAAAATATTTTTACTATACAGAACCAGGCAATTATTTTAGGCTATAGGGTCTGTTACAACTAATCAACTATGTCACTGTAGCATGAAAACAGCCATGACAGCAAGTAAACAGTAGGGGCTAATAGTGTTGTGGGTTTTTTTTCTTCTTCAAGATTTTATTTATTTGATAGAGAGAGAGAGAGATCACAAGTAGGCAGAGAGGCAGGCAGAGAGAGAGGGGAGGAAGCAGGCTCCCTGCTGAGCAGGGCTCCATCCCAGGACCCTGAGATCATGACCTGAGCTAAAGGCAGAGGCTTTAACCCACTGAGCCGCCTAGGTGCCCCTAATAGTGTGTTTTAATAAAACTTTATGTGCAAAAAAAGAGCAGGCCAGATTTGGCCCACAGACTAGAATTTCAAAACCCCTGACCTTGAATGCAGTCAGTTTTCATAAAAATTCAATGTGTGCTTGAAAATAATGTATAGACTCCCGATTATTGTGTTCATTACTTTACTTTGTATTTTGTAAACTGGAACAGCACATTAAATTATGCTGTTCAAATCCCCTATGTTTGACCTGTGTTTGTGTGTGTTTGGTCTGCTTTATCTATAAATAACCCAATGAGTTTAGTTGTTCAAAACTTCCTACTATGGAATTTCAAATTTTGCTTTATAAATTTGAACCTATGTTATTAGGTGCATACAAGTTTAGAGTCTTTATTTTTCCTGGGTAATTAAAACTTGTATCACCTTGAAATAATCCCCATGAACTCTAGTAATGATTTTTTTCCTTGAGCTATACTAGTGTGAAAATATAGCTCTATCAGCTTTCTTTTGTTTTACAGTTTATTTTTCATCCTTTTTTCCCGACCTTTCTATACCTTTACATTCTAGTTGGTTCCTTATCAGCACAGAACACAAACTTTAAGTCTAACTTTAAGCTTCTCGAGAGCCAAAGCAAATAGGAGAATGTTTACTTTGGAAAAAAAAAAAAAGCAGTCAGGTTGCTGGCAGCCAATTTGCTAGTTAAAACAACTACATTTGACATATAGGATATTATACAGAACAAAGGTGTCTTTAAAGGTAGTTTAAATACCCCTAAGGCTTCACAGGCTTACACAACATTGTTTTGTTTTGTTTTGTTTTAATTGCAATTTTATCAGTTGTTCACTGAGACTTAACAACGCAGCTAATTTGGCTTTCCATAAGTAGTAGCTATATTGATTAGTCTACTGCCAACAGTAAGGCAGAAAGAAATGATCAGGGGTTCACAGCTAAATTGCCTGATCCCTCAACTTACTAGAGGCCTTTATTTATCCTGCCTGTTTCTCTTTAAATCTCTTTATTCAGTGATATTTACTTAACGTGTCTCCATCTTTGCTGAACTTAAGTTAACTGGAACCACAGGCATGAACAAAAGATGTTTTCAATGTATCAAAGAACCTTGTTTTGGAGGAAGGGGGTAGGGCAAGAGGTGCCATACAGCCAGTGGTAGAGCTAGAATTGCAAAACAGGAGGCATTTCCACCTCTCGATTCTTGTCACTAGCTTTCATGACTTTAACAAGGGCTCAGCTTCTCTGGGCCTCAATTTCTTTACTGAAAAACAGGAAATGACCCCTTATTCAAGTGAATGTGGTTTGGAGAAAACAGTGACTCTGACAGTGCCTGGCACACATTGGAGCCTCAACAAGGTGTTCCATAGTTCCCTTCCCTCTACTCTGAGTAGCTCAGTGGATGACAGACAGCATTCCTTTTGACTTGTGGTATGCTGAAAATGGCTCTTTTCAAAGGAGACGGGATGTTATTTTTCTCTGTTCCCACGACCACCAGTGAGGGACTCTTGGGATTTGAGGCAAGCTTTACCTCCGATTTCAAAGAAACCCCTGAAGGGGCTCATGTGCGGCGGGGTGTGCAAGGCAGGGGAGGAAGACTGAGCGGGAGGGGAGAATCCAGGCCTGAGCATCAGGGTGACCTATTTAAGGCTCTGCCACTCACCAGTCATGACTTTGGATGATCCATCTTTTCTGAGCCTCAGGTGGGGGTAATAACGTCACTGACTTGGGACCTACTGTAAGAATGAAAGGAAACAATGTATCCACATTGTATCAACACACCTGCCCAGTGCCCAGCACGCTGTAAACAGTGAATCAAAGGCTTTCTTATGCAGGGCTGTGTGGCACACCCCCAAATCATGAACCCCACAGTTCCCCCACGACACATAATCACATGTCATTTTCAACAACATACACTTCTGCAGATAAAAAAGGTAACCCACACTTTCATTTTCTTTATTTTTCATTGATACCGTATGAATACAAAGTTTCTAGAAAGCTACAAAATGTCTACCACTTTATCAAGAAGGCATCAAAATGTGTCACTTTGCAAAGACATGAAAACACCTGCAGGAACTGACACAAAAATAGCATTTTTAGAGTGATGAAATAATTGCACTTAACTGTCATGGATATTAAAGTTATCACACATATGTACCGCGAAAGCTAGAATACATTTTTTTTTTTACAAAGCACTTTATAAAAAAATTCTCTGCACACAAACCCTATAATTTTCATATAACTATCATACTAAAGATAAATTCACTTTAAAGCCAACACTTAGAACATTTTTAAACAAAAAGGTACCAGTACCTAAACACAGACATTAACAAATACAAGAATACTGTACTGCCAAGAGGTTTAACCAAATGCCTTTTTGAAAGTTTCTGCAAATAGTTAAGAAAACGTGTGAGAATTTGCCCCCCACCCCCATCTCTCCAATCTACCGAGAGGAACACCTTATCACCCGGGGGAACGTTCCGGAGCCCCCTCCCAGCTGCAGTACAATATCAAAGTGACCACTGACCAGATGAAGCGATTACGTCACAAGCCCATAGTATACACGGGACACAAAGACACCAACTGTGAGAATCCCATTAAGTCATTTAGAACGTGTACAAACACATGTGGCAAAACCAGTTTACATAAAATTTAAGCATATTAAAGAATTAAAGGCTATTCGGGTTTCTTTTTTAAACGTTACAAAATTTTTTTGTTGTTTTTCAGGCACGTACTGTTTTTGTTTTTTCTTTTTTTTTTTTTTCCTTTTTCCTTATCCGCAGGCTAGAGCCTATTGACCAAGGCCTACAGAAGTGAATCTTTCAAGGAGGTAACAGGGAGATGTATTTTTTTTTTTTAAAGAAGTGCAGTTAATATCTAATTTACACAGTCAAACTAATCACAGAAAATGACTGATCCAAAATAATAATAATAACAATCATAATCATAATAATAAAATAAGGGACTGGTTTCCAATTGATTTACGCCTAGATTCTGTCAGCCTCTCTCAGAGACGGGGGAAGGGAAAACCATCTCGTAATGGAAGGCAGACAAAGTCTACCTGAGAGGCAGAATCTCCTGGAATCTGACCCCATTTAATGAGGAACACGAGAGAACATAAATGCCACTCCAAATAAACTAATGATGTAGTGTGGCGTATGACTGACTCGATGCAAATTCACAAAGAATGAAACAAGCTACAGTCTTAGGAAGTAGGACAATAAATACCAATATTTCATCTCAGTTAATGGTACATGACTTCAGCAAAACTATCCTTGCAAACGCAGTAAGTTTTTAACACAAACCCTTCATTCTTAACAACAGAAACCACGAGTTTATGAGAGAAAACTATTGCCAAACAAAGCACAATAACAGTTGAAAAGAGAACCGGGAAAACAAGCATTTGATGAATTTCCTTCCAGGGGTGGTGCAGGACTGACAGGGAGGGCTGAATTCAAGCGGCGGACTAGCGCTCATGTTAGCTCATTTTCCTTTTCATCATTTGACGGTTTTTGTGTGTGTGTTTTTTTTTTTTTTCTTGTAGAAATTTTTATAAATACTCACAACTTGGTGTGGATAGAAATCACTCCTGAAATTTCATAGCCCAGACAGGGTAATCTTAAAGACACCAGGGAGAGATGAAAGCACATACGCATGAAGAGTTCAGAGGCTAACTTTGAAAGATGTCTGATGTCATTTGGAAGTCGATATCGGTAAAGAACATTTTTTTTTTCCTCCTCCTGGCTTTTGTTTGGCTGGTGTTTTTGCCTTCTGGTCCTTTCCACGCCTCTTCCTTAACCTCTATCAGTTTTCCTGATCCATACAAGGTTTTGATAAAAGCCAACACGGACTCTAAAGGCTTGCCCTTTTGAGGGCTGGAACATTCTTTGAAAACGCCGAATTGTGAATGGTGCTCTTTGGAAGTTTCTCATCGCACATTCGTACACAACACTCAGAGTCAACATTTTCGCCGTAAGAAGAACACTTCCATTGTAATGACCCTAACTCGTTTTTGTTCTGCACTCGCATCTCGGTTCGAGGCTTCCAACTTCCAGAGTGGTATCACTGCGTAGACCAGAGAAGTGCGCGCTGTCGTCGGAATGGAAAAGAAAGCCTCCACAGAGACTGGACACGCGCACGAGGGGAAGGACAGTCTGTCCACCGGCCGCAAGTCTGTCGTTTGTGTGGCAGTCCCCTCGCGCGGACGCAGGGCCGGGTGACGGGCGGACAGGACGCCCGGGACCGCGGATACACACACACACACACACACACAACAGTTCCTGGGGTCCCTCCTGCTGCTGCTACTGTGGGACGGTGGTGGCGGCAGGCAGGGTCCGCGTCTCGCCCTTGTGGACAGAGGCCTGTGGTTGGTTACTCATCCTGGTAAACCAAAGGCATTACGGTGATCTCAGAATATTTTTGGTCTCTCTACAAAGTATCGTTATATGGCAGCACTTTTCTAAGCTGGAATCTCAAACCAAAGGCACTTCCATGCTAGAGCGCAGAAGATTCTTAAATAGCTAAGTATTTGGTCATGAATTTAAAAGGCAACTTTAAAAGTACAATTTGCTTCTCAGAGTAAACTACGAAGTTGGAAAACCTTCCGTTTTGGTATATACATTTGAGAGTGCGGTTGAAGAACCGACTCGTGTTCAGTTTCCGATTTTAGACCGAGTGGTCAGTGTCCTCTAGAACTGGAGGGGAAAAAATGGGCTTACGAAAGAGAAATGCGAACAATTTTTGCCTGGGTGGTTTCAAATACGGGGCCAATTTGTAAATGGACGCGGAGGGCTAGGTACGACTAGGCATCACTAAGGCACTGCTTACGGGAACGCTTTGGCAGCTCTGAATTTAAAACTCCCTAAAAAAGTAACAGTAGTAAGAGAAATGCTTCCAGCTTACAAAAGGGCTCACAGTTCCGAGGCAGCCTTCTGCACTGCACACCCTACACGCAATGTTTCAAAGATTTAAGGCTTTTCAGAAATGCCGCGTGCAGGGCTTTGCCACAGAAACGTCAACAGAAAGAAAGAAGCGATGCAGACATGCTCGCACCGTCCCGGGTGTGAACACCGACACACAGACTCGGTTCTACCCTTGGTGAGGACAGGTGTAGTGTACCAGACAGAGCACACACGAACTTAGACAGATCCTATGTACCTGGTTTCTAAGATTGACTGTCATCTCAGCCGGTTTAAATAATTTAAGGTTGTACAAAAAACAGACTGCTAAAAGCCACTACAGTATCGAGACCTAGAGAAGACTTGGGTTGAAGTCACCTGGGGGGCTTTTAACACCAAGTGCTGGGAACAGGGGCTGCTTTTTTGGCTGGTCTGAGTGGGGGACATGGCGGCTGGGTTGCTTAGCAGATAAAAATTGGACTTGAGAGTCTGTGGCAGGTGAACCGTCCTCAGGGTAAGCGAAAAGGCTCATCAGCTTTCGTATCTGCTTGTGGCTGCCTCGTGTGGTTCCAATCAGACCAGAGGCTCCGTGGGGTAAGCGGTGTCAGCATCGGGGCGATGCCATGCTCTGGCTGAGGGGGGTTCTTAGTCCCCCCTCTTTCTTCCACACTGAGCCCGTGCACACCTTCGTAGGGATCACTGAGGCATGAGCACCGAAGAGGAACAACCTCCACCGGGAGAGGCCAAGGATTAAGTGGCGAGGTCCCAGAGCCTCACCCTGATTCTGTCACTAACCAGCGGGTGACTCTGGGCAAGTCACCTCCCCTCTGGGCCTTGACTTTTTCATCTGCTAAAAGAAGGAGAGAGTAGGTTGTGCTCTTTTAGCTCAGTAAAGAATCTTTCACCCCCGCTTCCAGAACTGGTCCCTCTCTCCTCCATCCTTAAAGATGCAGTGTTCCGGAGGCTTCCATAAATCCTATAAACAGCACTGAGTGTAGAGCAGAAAGCAGAAGACCAGAGGAAGTTGACCGAAATGAGGAAAGCTTTGATTGTGAGACCCAGACGCTTACGAGAATAATGAACACAGCTGGGACGTCTTTTAAGCTGGTAAACTGGGGAATGAAGATCGGATCACAGATGCACTTTACAGAGGTTCGAGCTGATCATGAGGGTGAGGGTGACCTGCTGTTCCCAACAGCCCCAGTGATGAATGAAGGAATCCTCTATAGCAAGACAGACTCTGCCCTGGGAGATCCCCTGAAGGGGAAGAGATCTGGACGGAATGTCATTTGAGGAACTTTCCTACCTGCCTCTTCATGACCTGAAAAAAGGCTCCCGGGACAGCAGCTTTCTCGGGGTGAGATGGAAGGGAAAAAGAAAATCTCCAGTACGGTATTTGTGACCTGTAGGTCAAGGGGTTCTCCACTGGGGGTGATACTGGGCTCCACAGGACACATGGCGATGTCTGGAGATATTGTGGGTCGTGGTGACAGCAGGGAGAGTGCAGGGGAGGCCAGGGACACCATGCAGGATCGTCCCACAGGACAAGGAACCGCTCTCAACTTGCCAACGGTGTCGAGGCTGAGAGCCCCTGACTGAAGAGTAGCACAGACCTTCTGGGATTCCAGGACATGTTCTGGAGAAGTCCTGACAGTCATTTTAGGACTCTTGCTAAGATGGAAATGAACGCCTACAGACCAGAGCCCAGCCCTGCAGCTCCCCCCGGGTTGGCTGTGGAAGATGGGCCTCCACGCTCCCTAGGAAAGTACGAGCCCCTGACTCAAGGCTGGTGATGCGAGGTCGCCAGCAGACCCGGTACCCAGAAGAAAGCTGAGCGGACAGGGGCCTGGAAAGGCTTCTTTATGGTTGGGGAAGCTTGCCAGCTCCAGGGAGAAGACCGCGACGGAGGATGAAGACCACGGACAGACTCGCATTAGGCGCCGCCACAGAAACCCCACCCCAGCACCTAACTTGACAGAGACAGAAAGGGCCGAGAGTTTGGGTAACTGGATCCGTGGTTAAGACTGGGAAAATATCCACCCTGGAGAAAGTCTTAGAAGAAAAAGATGAGAAGTAAATTTTTAAGGCTCTCAGAAACATTTTTAAGAGCAAAAAGCAATCCTCTGGGTTGTTTATGCAAATGCCCCAAACTCAGCCCCGAAGGTGTTTGGCGGAGGAGGGTACAGCCTGCCTCCGTGAGCTCAGCTCGCCGGCGTGTGCCCTTCCCTGCAGCCAACAGAACCACTCTCCAGCGGCTCTTCTTGGGTCTATTTGTGCTTTGAGAAGTAAATCCCAAGAGTCCTGCTGGCAGACAGAAGAGCCCCATTCCTGCATGGGAACGGGAATCACATACTTCTCTCGCTGAAGTTCTGGGCTGGTTCTGGACACAGAAGATCCTTTACCCCCTTCATAGGGTCCTGGCCCTGGGAGAGAGGGGTTTCCATTGAGGAAAGATGTGGGAGACAGAAGCAAAAGAAACATTCCCAGGAGGGCTGCCCAAGAGAAGTCATTACGTCCGATGACCACGGCAGAAGCTTCAGTGCCCAGGCAGAAGGGCAGACCGGTAGGGCGATCCTTCAAAGGCCCCCTTAGAATCAGAATAAATGGTAGTTCCTTTACGGAGGGAAGACAGACACTAGCCTACTGGTTCATATGAGAGGTGTGCGTTCCAAATGGGAGAAGTTTTGCACTTTCTTCTCTGGTCTTCCCAGGAACCAGTGGCACAAGTCTGGGAGAGGTCAGGCTCGGTCTGGTGGCCTCTTGGCCACTCGCCAGCCACACCCTCACACTCCTGACCACCAGACCCTCTAATCAATATCCAAGCAGGGTCAGAGCAGGTGGTGGGACAGGGAAATGGGTACATTACTTGGCTATGAAAGAACAAGGTAGTTCCTTCCTGGCTTGATGAAAAAGCCACAGTAGGTTTCACAACTTCCAAAACTTAACTTCATGTTCTATGGCGTTAAACAGATTCCTGGCGATTATAAAAATGTCACTTTCCTCTGGGAAGTCGGGGAGTAGAACCCTGTCTCCTTCCCAGCGAAGCGTTTACAGAAATAACCCAAGACATGCGGCCGCTTCGGACCAGCTCTGCCTGGGCGATGCTTTGGAATATTTGGGTTGGAAAGTTGAATTTCTCCCGGGAAGAGAACCTCCCAAATGAGTCTGTTTGAAGAAAAGTCAAAGAGAGCGCCGGGCCTCTCAAACCTCAGACAAACATTGAGAGATGTTGAGGAAACAGATGTCCTTTGAGAATCGATCTAGATCTAGGGACAGAGATTGAGATATACGTATATACGTACGTATCAGCACCTAGAAAACTGATGACACTGAATAGATGTTCAATAAATATGTGTTTAATAACTGTGTGTGTGGATGTGTGTGGATGTGTGCGCACACACACAGACACACACAGTTATGGCAGGTTCTACGAATACTGGTTCACCAGAAAAGAATTTATCCACAGGCTGGTAGGGATGCTTGCAATTTTCTGGGGACCAGAGATCCTAAAACTGATGAGCCTTTTTCTTGTTTGGTTGATGAAATTTCTCCCAGCCACAGGATTTTTCTCTACTTTGCAGCTCACAGTGCAGTATTCATGCCAATTTTCAATTTTTGTTATTAAATTTCAGTGGTTCAAACATTTACTCGTCTTAAAAAATTTGGTTGTCCATAGAAAATATAACTGCACAGACAAGACTATAAACATTGTACGTTTAGATTTTCAGTATTTATCTACTTATTGCAAAAAGAGCCATCCTTTTTTTTTTCATTAAATAATCATCACATTAGTACAATACAATTTTATATTTTTAAATATACTATATATGTTAAGGATAAGGGGTGAAGTTTTCTTCCTTTGTAATATCTGTTCAAGAGTTTAATGGATTAAGAGATTAGTTTTCACCTTGAGAAAAAAAAAGTACAAATTTGTCTCATTAGAATATTTCTACCAAGCATTTAAGGCTATATTTTAACATTTGGTTTCAAAAAGAAAGGAAACTTTCATTTAAAAAATAATTTAGTGAATTACATTCTTTCATAACTTCCACCCTAATTAGTTACAAAGATAAGTCTAAAGATTCTTAGTTTTGTGTACTAATTTACATTTATATTTAAAGATTAATTTTACTTGTATCTTAAAACAAGAATTTTATGTTGGAAAAAAAACAAACAGAACTAAATACACTTGTATAAAGGCTGTAAATGCCCAATGGCAAATGCTCTGTCTCAAATGTTTTGTTTTTCTACCACAATTAGAGACAGGTCTCTGCAGACAGAGACCTGGGTTTTTAAGGTTCACCTTTCCCAACGAATTGTGGGCTGTGGATGTGAAGAACACATAGAAACAACTCAGATTTCTCTTTTTACAACTGTACCAGAACTTCACAGCTACAATGATAGTATGAACACATGAAAAAAATAATGACTTCACTCAAACAGGATTTAGAAAAAGTCAGGGTAACCTCAGGGCCAGGGCACCCCCCTGTGTGGTGAGCTTTACAGTCAGTCATTCAATAATGGAGAGAGTGTGTGTGTGCGCACGTGTGTGTGTGTGTGTGTGTGTGTGTGTGTATATACAGATATCTATATATATAAATAACCATGTTCAGTCCTTTACAAGCCTGTAAATATGATGTTGTGCTCCATGTTCACTATTTGAAACTTCAAATACACAGGCCATGCACAGGAGAGTTTCTTGTGTATCCCTGTTTGTTACCACCTGTTAAAAAAAAGAAAAAGTATATACATATATATATAAATATACACAGACACAGAGAGAGAAAAACCCACATGGATGCAAACACAGTCCACTTGTGCCATGGCAACTAGGATTTGCTTGCAGAGGGACGGTCTCAAGTTTAGCAGGGAGACTACTGCACATGTCTCAGCCTCAGGCTGCCCCCTCCAGCATCACCTCAGGATAATCAGGGGTCTGACTTGAATCCGAGCTGAACTTAGTTACCATGTGTAAGACACACCTTACGGACAGGGTCTCACCCCTAATCTGAGTCCACGAGAATTAGTGGGGGTTTTTTGGGAGGGTCGATTTCTTTGCAACAAAGCCCATTTTCTAGAATCCTGTCCCACTAGTTGGTCGTTTATCCTAGGAATTGGTTCCTAGCTTATTCCTGAACTTTTACTAGAGTTGTTCACAGCAGCCCACTATCTGGCTTGGAATTGTGAACCGGCCATGCCAGGACTCAGTAACGTAGAAGATGAGTAAGGCAAAGCAGTAGGTAGAATCATGTCAAATGACCCTTCTTTCCATTTACACAGGCTTTACCTTTCAAAACGTACTCTGAAACATTCATCTGCTTCCCCTCTTGGCTCAATTCACTGGGCTCCAGCTCTCTCCTCCTCGTGCCCGTGGCCTCAGCCTGTGTTCTTATCTTGAGTGACCGGATCTGACCCAGATACCTGCAGCCCCTCCCCACTGGACCCTGCCTGCTTCCTAGAACCGTTCGCAGAAGGAACTTTCTAAAAGCAATCTAGAGGCGCCTGGGTGGGCTCAAGGGTTAAAGCCTCTGCCTTTGGCTCAGGTCATGATCCCAGGGTCCTGGGATTGGGCTCTCTGCTCAGCAGGGAGCCTGCTTTCCCCTTGCTCTCTGCCTACTTGTGATCGCTCTCTCTCTCTCTGACAAATAAATAAATAAAGAAAATCTTTAAAAAAGTAAATAAATAAAAGCAAATCTAGCCCAACTTCCCCACAGTTTCAGTGACGCTGTTTCGTGTGTGTGTTGTCTGAAGACTGCTCAGTGTCTTCAAACACTGAATCTGAGGGCCTGGTCCAGTGCGTTGCACCTCCCCCTCCCCCACCCCGTTCCCCACTCTGTGGGTCGCTTCACCCATTCCATTTCCCGTACCCTCAAGGCATCTGAGGGTATGGGGTATGGTCCCTGACTGAAGAATACAAACTCACATACTTGTAATTGTCCCATCAGGGCACACAGTACGGTCTATAAGTACACCTACATTTGTGTGATTTTTTTTTTTAAAATGCCCATGTCATTCAGTGGGCTCTAAGTTCCCGAAGAATGGGGACCATGTTTCTTAGTAACTAGCATGGCACACAATGGTTGTTTAATAAAAACATGCTGAATGAATGATGAGTGACTTAATAGCCAACATACAGTAACTGCTTAGCATGCATTCACTCAGTATGAACTGCTTCACACACACTGTCTGGTATAATATCACAATGACCTCATGAGCGGGTCACCTCCCCCGACAGTGAAGGAGGCCAGGGAGTGGCCTGAAGGGTATACAACTGTCAACGAAGAAACACAGCTCTGACTTCAAAGACTTTTCCTAACCATGAAGCCATGCTGCTCTAGGCAAATGAATGGATTTAGTAATAGATTACCGACCTTTTTTTTTTCTGGGTAATAAAGATTTGATTGAATACCAGTTCCTACCTCCTTCCTTCCTGGTCTTACTTCCTGCCCCTTCCCTCACAGACAGGGAAGACTCCAAGCACCTGTGCCACCTGTCCCGGAAATCTCTCTCCTTCTGTCCCCACATGCAGAGAAATGCCATGTCCTGGGGCGCCTGGGTGGCTCAGTGGGTTAAGCATCTGCCTTCGGCTCAGGTCATGATCCCAGGGTTCTGGGATCCAGCCCTACATTAGGCTCCCTGCTCAGTGGGAAGCCTGCTTCTCCCTCTCCCACTCCCCCTGCTTGTGTTTTCTGTTGCTGTGTCTTTCTCTGTCAAATAAATAAAATCTTAAAAAAAAAAAAAAAAAGAAAGAAAAAAAAAGAAATGTCACATCCTGCTGCTCTTCTCTCCAGAACAGTCCTTGAACCCATCCCGTCCTCCACCACCACGGCCCTGGGTACCAGTGAAGCAGTGGGCCTCCCCCACCAGGAGCCGCCCTGCCCCATCCCATTGGTACCCAGCAACCGCAACAACCCTGTGAGCAATACAACTCTGACAACAATGCCCTCTTGCTTAAAACCCTTGTAAGGCCCAGGAGCCCCGGCCCCATCTGGCTGCTCCTCCCCAGCCAGCTCCTTGCTCTCCTCTCTCCCTCTCCACGCCAGCCACACCAGCCTATTTCCAGTCCTCCCACCTGCCTGCCCACCTGTGATACTTTTCTCTACCCTCTCTGCCCAGTCGTAAGGCAGGGATGCCTCCTCTGTCTCTGCCTGAGGGTAGCCTTCTCTGACCTCCCTCCTCAGGTCAAATACTCCTGGCATCCACTCTCTGGGCACCATGTGCCGCCCTCTGGCAGCCCCCAGCCTCCGTGTGGATTCTGTCCACTGTGTGACTGCTTGAGGAACGCCTGGCTCCCTCAGGGGCTTCCAAGATGGCTGCCTCCAACCCCCAGCTAGCTTCTGGCTCAGCCCCTGACACTTAAGTACACACTCAAGAGACAACGCTTTTCTTGGTAATCTGAAAAATGTCTTATTTATCCTTCAAGGCAACTGAAGTATCAGCTGTATACAGCCTCGAGGATGCCCCATTCAGCTACTCTGTACGTCCAGGGCTCTGTTTCCCAAGGATACCACAGCCAAGCATTGTACGAATGGACTGGAGCCACTTCTTCACCTGCCTCCTTCCCCCGAGCAGGCCAAGATTTACTCTGGGGTAGGCACTGCTTTACCTGCACTGTACTCTGACAGCGATTATAATCTCTCCACAGTTTAGCTGAAGGAATGCAAATATTCTCAATAGCCTCTGAGGTGGAGCGTCCAGATGGGAGCATGTTGTTTGTAAATGGAGGAGGGGACTGAGTTTGGAGACTTTCAGTGACTTACTCAAACCAAAGTCATTAAGTACAATTGGGTCTTAAACCCCAGTCTTCTGAATGCATGATCATGAAATAGCCTGCGACGTGGCTTTCCTGTCCTCTTAAGTCTTCATTTATGTCTGTCACTAGCTCTGTGACCCCCTCCACAAAATGGGAATAAATATGGCCTCAAAGTTCTGCAGTGAGAATTTTGTGATATCACATTTACAAAGGATTTAGCACTGTGCCTGGAACCTCTATGATCTGCCTTACCTTCCTGCAAACTTGCTAGGAAAGACTATGGCCTATTTATCTTTTTCTTTTTTTAGGTCCAACACAGGCTCGAACTCGCAACCGTGAGACCAAGAGTCGCCTGCTCTGCCGACTGAGCCAGCCAGGTGCCCCGAAAATGCCCTAGACTTCGTGATTAAGATTTGAAAGGAGGAAAGAAAACAATGTTTCTAGAAACCTGTATGTATGTCTGAATACAACTCCAAAGGGGCTAGGAATACTTGGCCTGTAATTCAGTGACTGTCCTCCCCGGTCAGTCTGGATATTGTCACCAAGGCCCTGCGTTTACAGGCTCACCTCAATTTCTGTATCATCCTGATGAAACCAAGAGTTTAGCTCACCAGTAAGGCCAGTAAGGTCTGGAACTGGTCTCGCTGACACAGGCTTTGTAATCCAATACCTAGTAAAATGCCTGAAACTGTGTCCAGCAGCTGCCATCCTGGCCGTGCTCCTACCTACCCCCCCTCCGACGAAGAGCTGAAAAAAGTACTATTTCTCCTTTATCAATGAGATGATTTCATTCTCATAATCCAGGAGTGCTGGTTCAATTTCAGCTCTTCTAAAAGCTAAAATGTTATTTCTAGCAGATGTTTACTGAGAGCCACTAATGCTTCACAGCAAAGGCATTTCTCTAGTTGCTTAATGATACATTCTGGAATTAAGGTAATGCTCCCTGGACATCCAGGCTGCTTGCGGTCACGTGTTCGGAGGGAGCACTGCTCATTCGGTTTCATGGGTTTCTCGGCTAAATAGATCCTTTAAATTTCTTCCAGGCCTTCTTTTCCTCGGCTGTGCTCTGTGAGGTGGAGGTAGGGACGGAGGGCAATATCCTTAAAATGCTGAAAAGACTCAAAGCCGGTTTGTAAGGACAGCTAAGACTGCTGCCAAGAGAGGTGGGCTGGCAATTGAGAGTTTGGGTTAATTCCTAAGGCTATTAACTGTCCACACCAAGGTACGGGCACACTCACCTTCTGCTCAACTGAGCACAGAAGTCACCTGTTCCTAACTAGCAACAGAAAGTGGCTGTAGGTCGGGTACCCGCCAGCTCCCCAAACCATGAACTGCTCGGTTTTCACTAACAACCATTACAGAATAAGGTACTAATCCATAACAGTTATTAAAGAACGGGTTTTCCAAAGTTTCCCCCAGATCGCTAGCTTCTCATGGACACGCCCAAGAATCCACCGAGATTCTCTCTCAGCAATAAATGAAAATTACATGCAAAATTATCTGTCTGCCAGTTGTATGCCCATCACGTGTCTGTGAACTTGAGACTCCCTGCAGCTCATGCAGCCGTCCCCCCCGGAGCAGCGGGTCTCAACTACCCGGGGAGCTGTAAAAATAAAACAAGAACCGTGATGCCAGGTGGGCCCCACCCCCAAGGATTCTGATTTTATGTCTCAGCTGGGGCCAGGCCCCAGATTTTTTAAAAGCTTCCTGGGTGAATCTGATATGCAGAAGGATTTTAATTTTTAAAGTTTTGTTTCTTCAGTTTTTATACAGTAGTGAGGAAACTGGTTCCCACTGGCTCTGGAAAGTTAAATATGAAGGAATTTCATGAGTTGGGACAGTCCACTGGTACCTTGACAATGACCATGGAGGGTGTATTTATACCATGGAAATGGGCAAATGCTAATAAATCAGGGTTTGGGGGAGAGGGTGGGGGGTATATTTAAGTTACACACCACTGATGGCGAACTCTGGTCTCAATGGGTCCAAAACCTCTAGGTAAAAACCTTCTGCTCTAAGTATTCTGGTTCTTAATCCTAGTAACAGAGTAACAAAGCAGGGCTTCAGAGGGCTGAATATTTGACCATGATACTGTCTTGGGCCCCTTTTAGCAAAACTGTTTCTAAGTTTTGTTTTGGCATTTTTCCTTCGGTTAAGTCAAGGAATGTTAATTTCTTTTAAAAATGAGCCTAATGAAACTCCTTACTGCATATTTGGTAGGCAGATTTTTTAAAAAGATTTTATTTATTTATTTGACAGAGAGAGAGAGAGATCACAAGTAGGCAGAGAGGCAGGCGGAAAGAGAAGGGGAAGTAGGCTCCCCACTGAGCAGAGAGCCCGATGTGGGGCTCGATCCCAGGACCCTGAGATCATGACCTGAGCCGAAGGCAGAGGCTTTAACCCACTGAGCCACCCAGGTGCCCCTGCTAGGCAGATTTTTGAGGACATTGCTGTTCTCATAAATTTCCGAAGTCTCCAAATGAAGCCTGCATGAGAACGTTGTTTTAAAGTTAAATATAAAAGGACCCTCTCCCACTCCCCAGCACTGCCCAGGAGCACAGGAAACTTCTCCCATTGTGGACCCTGGGCACCAACTGCTGCTTTTACTTTCCCTTTAGCTAAGTTTTGACCATACTTCTCAGCCTGTGGGGAATATTTCCCAGTCATGACATTTTAATTTCCATTTCTTGTGGTCCTGAGGCTTTGTATTTTGCTACCTTAATGTGCATTACTGCTTATAAGGCCTTGCAATCCTTCATGAAATGAGTCAAGGTGATTTGAAGTATGAACCCACTGACTCAGTTTTTGTCTCATTTGCGATTTGCATACTCTGTGGCTAGGACGCACCCGGGGCTGATACCAGAATGACCTAGGGAACCGTAAATATTCATGCCCGGCTTCTCTCCTCAGAGATCCTAATTTCGTTGATCTAGGGTGCAGCCTTGGTGTCAGGCTTTTAAAAGTTCTTAAGTATTTTAGAAGTTCTCGATGCCTTTCTAACGTGCAGCGGAATCTACCCACTTGAATTCCAGTTTTCTTGAGCCTCAAAGAGCTTATTAGCCCCGCCAGTCTCTTCTAGAGACGTGAGCCCACAGCCCAAGCTTTTGCCCTGGGCGCTGTGGATTCAAATGGCGACCTTCCAACAGCCTGCTTAGCACCCCTATCCCCAGCCACCTTCCTGTCCCCGCTCCCCTCCAGCCTTGGACTGCGTTGGCCACAAGAAGAAAGAGGCAAAAGAGTTACCAATAGAATTGTAAAGTTTTCCAAAACACTGTTCATCATATATTTCTCTGGTAGGTGTTTGAGCTTGTGGATGAAGTTTATCATATATTCACACATCGGGGAGCGGTTTATTCGGTACACAAATCGGCCGTTCTCAAACCTTGCATACTCCGTCTGTGAGGAGAGAAAGGAGTTGAGCACATTTACACTTCGGACTTCAAGATCCATGAAAATGCTGTTACTGTCTACCAAAGCATTTTTTCCTTTTTCAACAGCAGTCACCTGTGAGATGCTGTACTAGTTACACAGTTTTCTTAATTTAAAAGAAATCCTATCTCCAAACTTAACACCATGCTCAGAAATCCATTATTTTATGGAGACTTTAAATAAAAAAAAAAAAAAAAAGAGTGGAAACAGGACAGCTTTAAAGAAGGGTTGTCTAGGTCAGAAAGAAAAGAAAGCAAAGGTCAGAAAGAAAAATAATCACCTACTTAGTGATTTTCTGCCTGGAAATCTGGGGGAGCAAGGCCCAGCCAATTACAATTCTCCAAAGAGCCCAGAGAAAGTCCTCCTCTGCTGTGATAAGGCCTCACAGGCCAACGACCAAGGCAGCTAATTTCCATACCTCCGGAAAAACTACTTCACGCTGACCACGAGCTCCCAACTGTGAGTTATTTATGTCTTTAATAAACAAGGAAAAGAAAGAAAAGATGGGTATTGAAGATCCCACTGAAGCACTCAGAAATAAGAAACACACCCCGAGACAGCCTTGGATCAAAGAAGAATTAAAAAGAAAACTACAAACTATCTCAAGAGTATTGAAAAGGAAAATACTTGACATCAAAACGTAAGGGACCTGATGAAGCTATACTTGGAGGAAACTTAACGAAGCAGCTTCACGAGTTCATCATTAAGGGTAAAAATTTACAGAACTAAGCCATATCTGAAATTAAAAAAAAAAACAAAAAAACCACAAAATAAACCCAAGCCACAAAGAAACCAAAGGAAACCAGGAATAGGAAATTAATAAAGATAAAAGCTCAAATCGATGTTAACAGAGATAAAAAATGTGGGCAGAATAAATTAAAAAACTGGTTTCTTTAAAAAGTCCAAACAAAATCAAGCCTTCACAAGCTTAAGAGAGAAAAGAAACAAAACCTCAATTGTGGGAGAGACCGGAAGATCTGTAAAAGGTTACTTCATATAACTCTAAGGCAAAAAAGCCTAGAGGAGAGGATGATTTCCCAGCAAAGTATGAATTATTAATACTGAACCACGAAGGAGAAAACTCTAGTAGTTCCATTACGGTGAAAGTGACCGAAAAATTGTTCAGAGACTCACCACGGAAAAAGGTACAAAGACCAAACTGTTTCATGGCTGAGTTTTATGCAACTCTAAAAGGATAATTATTCTCATCATTACACAAACGACACCAGGCCACAGGAAAAGGTAGGTGTCCTAATTCTTTTTATGAAACTGATGGACATAAAGAGATTACAAAAGCAGGACTTCCTTCAGGAATGTTGTGGTGGCTTCTACATGGGAAAGGTACGAACTCGTGATGCCCACGATCTGGAGAAAAATCATACTGACAGATGCTGAAAGGGCATTTGGTAAAATATTGCAGCTGTTACTAATAAAAACCCTCGGTACAAAAGGAAGAGGAAGAAAGCACTTAAATGTAAAATAAAGACCAATCTATACAATCCAACAGTGAACGTATATAACCCCAAATGGCAAAACACCAAAAACAACTCTATGGGCAGCAGTGACTACTCACCATCCTACTTCTTTTTATGACAGTGTTGGAGGTTTTAGCAAATGAAAAGAAGGTGAGAAAATAACCAAAATAGAAGAGGTGGCAAAAACATTGGAAAAGAGGAGATAAAATTAAGCCTTCTCTTTTTGCTGCTGCTATGACCATATACATAGAAAATCCAAGAATCCAGGGGGAAAAAAACCCACTGGAGATAAGTGAGAGAATATGGCAAGACGGCCAGATAATACATATACAAGCAAAAACCAAGAGCTTTCCTCTCTTCTTATAATTAAAACCTAGAAATGGGAAATTGCACTAATGAATTATATAATACAAAAAAGGGATAAACCTGTGTGTGAAAACGATAAAATCTTATTAAGATAAATGAGAAGGAAATGCAACCAGGTTCTCAACTGGAGTAATATATTAATTTATCCCCAAATAATGTCTAAATCTAGTACAATTACAATTACATTGATCCAGCAAGGATTTTGGTTTTCTTTACTTTTTGTTTTAAGTGATCTCATTTTTTGGAAGAATAAGTGCTATTTACAGGCCTAGAAATATATAGAAAACAACAGCCAGATTGACCTGCGTCAGCATAAGAATGCGGTATGAGGCCACTGGCACCACACTGTTTGTCACCAAATAAACAGTGTGGAATCAGGGCGAGTCAGGAATGGCTCGCAGGATATGCGGTAACTTAAAGGAGACAGATCTCAGATCTACTCAGTGGGAAAAGGATGAATCATTTAATAAATGGTCTTGATACAAATGCCTGTGAATTTGGAAGAACACAGAAGCAGACTCCCATCTCACGCCAAATGGGAAAGTACATTCTAAGTGAATGAAAAGCTTATAAAACTCCACCTGCCACACTCGCCCTCCCTTCTCCATGAAAATTCCTGGGACTTCATCAGTCAAAGGCAACCTTTTCCTGCTCCCTGAACTTACGGAAGGCTTTGGGGGTGTAACTGGAGGACATGATGAGAGGAAAAAAAAAAGAGTTTGGAATCTGGGACACGGAGTAACTTGTCCAGTTCATCTCATCCAGACAGGGAGGGAGGTCCAACTCCAGGGAGGCCTGACAACAGCCATGCCGACCAGGACCGTTCTACATTCCCAACCACTGAGCAGTAACTATGCTCCCTCCTCCTCCAAGGGTCCGGGAGGACATCCGGGCTGCAGGCCTCCCAGGCCTGTCAGGGATCACACGGCCACCTTCTCGCCTGCCCTCCCCTTGGGCTTCCCAGACATGCGCTGAGCTGGCTCCCCTTCTCTCACATCCATTTTTGTCCTCTGCCCTCTGCTGGTGTCTCCATTCTGCTCACCCCAGGGCTGGCTACAGCTCCCCAAGTTTAAACCTGTATTCCCGTACTGCTGCCATTCCCTCTCTGCACCTAGTTCTCCACCCCCAAAGCTTCAATGATCCTGAATGCTCAAGATTCCCCATGGCTATTCTCAGCCTTCACCTGTCTTCCAAATTCTTGTCTTGCACCTAGAGTCATCCCGACTGTGCGCTCTTGAGCACCCTCTTATCTCTGCTGGTGGCAGCACTGTCCTTGCAAACACATATCGTGGGACCTCTGACTCTTCCTCCTCATGGGTTTTTAAATATCCAGTGGGTTTCTAAGTTCTCTTCAGAATGTCTTACTGGATTCCCCCTGCTACCGTTTCAGTGGATGCCTCAGGTCCCACCGACCACCTAGTCATCTCTCCTCTATCCTCTCTGGCTAAGTGTCCAACACCATTCTCGGGAGGCCCAGCCTGTGCTCAGGAAGCTACAAGGGCCTGCCGATTCCAGGTCCTCACTGTTCGGCCCCCACGCTCGCTCCCGCTCTCCTGCCCAGTGCCTCGGCTCTCTCCCATGCCTGGCATGAAGTCCGCCGCACTCAGCCTGGGCTCTGGGACCTGAGAGCTCCAGGACCACCGTGAACCAAAGCTGCTCGCTGCACATGGATCGACTAGAGGACGAGCAAAAGACACGGAAAAATTCAACTGTATGGGAATGTCAACTGTAAGACATTAGTCACACAAAGCAACCCGCCCTGGTAAAAGAACAAATACGTTTTTTGACAGGGAGGGAAGCAGTGAAATAGAAAAAGCTATCAACAGGTATTTGACCCCAGTCTGTGCTGTCATCTGTTTAAAAGGATGAAAGGAGTAGAAAGGGCAAAAGCACCACCACCATTTGAGACGTCCCTGCTTTATAGAAGGCAGATGCCGATCCACTGAACTCCACCTCGGCTCTTATCTCCAATGCCTGGGAGTGCCCTTGGACCTGGGGTTGGGAAGGACAGCGGCCAATGGGTGGCAGGGCCTGTCTGCACCCACTTCCACATTGGCCCCCCCAGGATACCTCGGGTGGGACCGAATGCTGCTGGCCGCACAAGGAGGGTGACCACGGTCAGGGAGGGCTGGTGTGGACCTTCCTTTCCCTGCCTTCTTCTAGTTGCTTTCAGATTGTTCTGTCTCTTTAGAAGTAACAGGGGTAAGAGGTGGGAGAAAGGAAGGCGACAGTCTGCCCTTGAATGAAGATTCCGCGGGACAGATGCCCACTTACCTCTACTTTTTCTACTACTTGCTTCCCAAAGGAGCACACTTTGGTGGAACAGGTGACCGTCATATTTTCAGAACTCTCATACTGACTGGTTACACCGTAAAAAGCCCCGGCATCGTCCTGAATACTGCAGTTTAGGTCAGCCTGTTGGGAAGGAAACGGAGGTGGGGGTTATCGTCTCACGGCCGGAGTCATGGCAACAAGTAGGACCGGGGACAGAAGGCTGGGAGACCTCCGACGGACCGGGCGGCCAGAGTGCAGGGCGGGCGTGGCTCCAGGAGGTGGGGAGGGGATGCTCATCCAGAAACAAGTTCCACAGCCCCCTGGGTCACTTTCTGAAGAGCATGCTCACTCCAGCAGTCTCCCTTGGCACAAAGGCCAAACAACACACATCTATTTCAATTGGCTTCCCTGTGTTCAACGTAGGCGAATACTGTAAGATCCGTGAGCCCTCTGAAACGTGTGTAGAAAGCAGTACACGATGGGTTCACAGTCACTAATCTGTAGATATACTTAAAGATTTATTTTATTTATTTATTTGAGAGAGAGAGAGAGAGAGAGAGAGGAGGGGGAAGGAATCTCGAGCAGGCTCCGTGATGAGCGCAGAGCCTGATGCAGGGGTCAATCCCAGGCCCCTGAGATGACTACCTGAGCTGAAATGAAGAGTCAGACGCTTAACTAACTGAGTCCCCCAGGTGCCCTAATCTGTAGATATATATATATATATATATATATTTTTTTTTTAAGATTTTATTTATTTGACAGTGAGAAACACAGCGAGAGAGGGAACACAAGCAGAGGGAATGGTAGCGGGAGAAGCAGGCTTCTTGCCGAGCAGGGAGCCAGATGCGGGGCTTGATCCCAGGCCCCTGGGATCATGACCTGAGCCGAAGGCAGACGCTTAACGACTGAGCCACCCAGGCGCCCCTAATTTGTAGATATATTTAAAAGAACAGGAGATCTATAGCTGACTGCCCACTTGTTAATAGATGTGAAAACAAACTTTATTACAAATTACAGCATCCAGAAAGGAAACAGCTCCTAGGAAAGTCTGGCTTATAAAGATGCTAAATAATTACTATTTCCCACTCATTTAAGGTATTTGAGGAGTACCTACGATATGAGGTTCATGCTAGACACTCTACAGACATATAGACGGGAGTTATGTACATAAAATAGCTGTAACGGAGATAGAAATAGTACCACGTCAAAGGTGCTCAGAGTCCAGACAATGGAAGGCATGACTTATGGGATTGGTTATGATGTGCAGAGATGGGTTGAGACACTGTGGGGCAGAAGGGGCCTCGGGTGCCACCTTCTGCAAGGACTAAGGCCACTGGGAAAAGTGAGTTTGGAAATGCAGCCAGGACCCAGGTTGTGGAGGGCCGTAAAAGGGCTGTGGATTGCATGCTGCAGGAAATGGGAACCCCTGGAAAGTTCTGGCACCAGGAGGTGATGTGATCGGAGCTATGTTTCAGGGGTAGATGTCTCAGTGTGGCATAGCGTCCACTGCAGAGGGAGGCTGGGAGGCCAGGGTAGTGGCTGGACCACCGATGGACAGCTCCCTCCTCTCTGGTACCTACGGAACTGCTCTCGCACACCAGGCACTGGGTGGTATGGAGCTGGGGGTCAGAGTGAGCAAGACCTGGGCCAGTCCCTACTGCTGAGGGCTTGCAATTGAGTGGGAAGGACATCACCATACGGATGAGCACTCTTGAAAGAGGCGCGGAGGGCCAGGAGAACCAACCCCGGGGTTCGGGAAGCTTCCAAGGAGGAGGCAGCTCAGATCCAAAGGAAGGAGTGCGGACTGAGGCAGGTGGATGTGCCCTGAGCGTGTACGAAGGGCACGTAACCAGAAACAAGGCCAAGAAAAGGCTGGAATCGAGAGAGCAGGGGAGAGAGGGTGGCAGGAGAGGCAGGAGGGTTTGGGTCTTAGATCCTAAAACCAAGGCAGGGAGGTGCTGTCAGTGCACAGAAGGGTGACAGGTTATGGCTGGATCTGTGTTCCTAAGGGGCACCGTGAGCACAGCATGGAGACGACTCCGGAAGAGTGAGAGCACAGGCAGGGACAGGGCAGGAGGTCGAGCACGCAGTCTGGACAAAGGCTGGTGTCTGCATCGCTGTGGGGACTGGAGAGCGACAGAAGGACCTGCCGCCTGATTGAGACCACAGCTCGTGAGGTCTGGCACATTCAGACCAGCTGATCTTAAAACCCTGCCATGCACTAGCCACTAGGAAGACCTGAGTCACCCTAGATATATTTGTAATAAGGATCTGCGTTCGAATTTCCTTCTTGAATTGAGTATAAAGAAAATGTCCCTTTCCCGAGGCAAAACTTCCTATTTTCTGGCCTCAAATAAAAAGAACCATAGGCTTTACATTCTCGCTTTTTCTGTACATGCCAAGAAATTCAAAGCTCCATTCAGGGCTCAACTACAGTAATTACCGATCCCAGGTATCTCTAATAGCTACTAACAACTGGTGTACGACTCCTTTTATTGGATTACGATCTGCTTTTACCTGTCCTTGTCCACTTTTCTGTTGCCCGTAAAGGTAGTAACACTCCCTCACCTTCTGCATTTTGGAATCACCTGGCGCACAAGTTGTAAATAAATAAAAACACCCAGGTGGACATGTTTCTCACATTCAAAGGTTTGATGTCGGCTCCGTGAAGGGCAGGGTAGCAAGCAGCGGGGAGTCCGAGCCTGACTGCGGTCTGCACCCATGCTCCACAGGGTCTCCAGCCTCCAGGGGAGGAAGTTACCGTGGGTCCTCAGCACCCAGGAGCTCTGACACGGCGTCACCAGCTTTCCAGGGCAGCCGCCACCTGGCATGTACCGCAGGTGGACCTTCAAGAGGCACCTGGATGGTGGAGTCAGTTAAGCATCTGACTCTTGGTTTTGGCTCA
>CM053613.1:36121648-36139976 GCA_028646535.1 Procyon lotor
CACACAAGTAGGCAGAGAGGCAGGCAGAGGGAGAGGGAGAAGCAGGCTTCCTGCTGAGCAGGGAGCCCGATGTGGGGCTTGATCCCAGGACCCTGAGATTATGACCTGAGCCGAAGGCAGACGCTTAACCGCTCCACCCCCATAAGAGTGCTACTCTGTACATCCTTGCATAGACTTGTGATGAACATGTGTATGCATTTCTGTTGGGTGTTCCCCAGAGTGCAACTGCTGGGTCACAAGGACCATGCACATTTTAGCCCCCATTTAGGTAAGAGGGACGGATGGTTTTTGCATTATCTTACCTTTCTTTTTTTTTTTAACAGTTGAGAAAACTTTAATTATTAGTATAAATGTAACAGGTTAGTTTTTAAAAGGCTTCTCAACGGACAGTAAATAACCAATTTACTACTACGACAGCTCTGCAATTACTCTTGCACCGGGAAAATAATCATGTAGCCATCCAACCGTATCACAGCTGTTCCTCGGGAATTTTCTAGGAGGAGGTATTGATGGGAAAGATAATCATCCGTCAGCTGAGGACGTTACGATTATCCCAGAAAGAAATGCATTCTCTGAGCTCCCACGGAGCAAAGGTAATATCAAAGAAAGAATTGCTAGCATTGAATCAACAACAAAGGAGGCAAACTCTGTGATGAGCCTGAGATTCGGGCTGAGTTCATTACCCACCCTCTGGACTCATTTTCCCCCACTGAAAACTCAGGGCAAACCCATTTCATACAGTTCTGAAGGCAAGAAAATAAGAAAGAATGTGCTGATATCAGAGATACAAACTATTTCTGCCTCATCAGCTTTTATCTGACCACAGGCTAGTTTCTAAAAGCAAATTAATATAAAAATCAAGAGAGAGCGAAACCCAGCAAGCTTATCTTCCCAACAAATCCCAAATTCAAACCATATCCTATCCTTTCGGGACAAGATAGCCTAAAATGGTAACGGGCCAGGCTCTGAAGTGTTAAACCTGTGTACATTGCACGCGCGTGCACGCACACACACGCACACGTACGGCTGGGGAGGGGGAGTCCAAACAGGCCCCGCTAAGGAGTCTTGGCCCGCTCTGCCTTAGAACAAAGACCCTATATACGAAGTGGGTTTAGAAGTCAGCTCTTTCTACTCCCTACTCCCAGATGCAGGAATCCTTTCTACAGCATACCGACCTGTGCTGCCTTCAGGCTAAGTATCTTTAGATAACAGGAAAACCACTGCTCTAAGAAACTACTATGTGCTGGGCCAACTTGTTAAGCTCTTTTCTCCTGTCGTATTGGTTTTCTATTGGCTGCTTTAACAAATGACCACAAATAAAGGGGCTTAAAACACTACGAACTGGTGATCTTACACCTGTGCAGGAGAGACTTCGACACTGGTTTCCTCAGGTTAAGGTCAGGGTCCCAGCACTGGCAGGGCTCTTGGGAAGCTCTGGGGGGAGGGGGAGGGTTTGTGTGCTTTCCTCGCTTCCTCCAAAGTCTGGAGGTCACACACATTCCTTGTCTCTGGGCCCCTCCCATTTTCTTTTCTTTTCCTTTTTTTTTTTTTTTAAGATTTTATTTATTTATTTGACAGAGACACAGTGAGAGAGGAACACAAGTAGGGGGTGCGGGAGAGGGAGAAGCAGGCTTTCATCGAGCAGAGAGCTCGATGTGGGGCTCGAACCCAGGACCCCGGATCATGACCTGAGCCAAAGGCAGACGCTTAACCAACTGAGCCACACAGGCACTCCCCTCTCCTCCGACTTTCAAAGCCTGTAATAGCAGGCTGGTTCCTTCTCTGGCTGCTCACTGTCCTCTCTCCCAGGCCCCTATGCAATATAACGTATTCACAGATCTGGTGGCTAAGGTCTTGGTTGGGACTCTGCTGCCCCACCCCTCAAGTTGCAACTGACTTCCCTGTAATTTGCACCTAGAGCTCTGCCTTCTGGAATCACACAGACCTCAGAACACCTCTGTTGGACAATTCTGCAATTTTCATTCATTTTCCCCCTTACCCTTACCTGTCCTCTTCTCCTTCTCAGCCACAAGGTTCCTCAGGCCCTATCTGCTTCCCTGGATTCAAGTTCTGCATTTCCTGATTTCAGACCTCCCTTCCAAGCTAGTCCAGATATTCGTGAATTCTGACTTTTTGTCAGCCTTTATTGTCTCCCAGTCCTCTGACTGACCGCATGGACGGCAGTGACTTCCTAGAGTCTCCTTCTCTTTATGCACAGAGGAGACCTGTTTTGAGAAGCCACCAGGGTGACAGGAAGAGGTCACGCATAGGAGACACAGTGGTAGCTGTGAACAATGCTGACGACCACTCCTAGTAACTGGGTGATTTAAAAGGCACCCCAGGGGCACCTGGGTGGCTCAGTCGTTAAGCGTCTGCCTTCGGCTCAGGTCATGATCCCAGGGCCCTGGGATCGAGCCCCATATCGGGCTCCCTGCTCAGCAGGAAGCCTGCTTCTCCCGCTACCATTCCCTCTGCTTGTGTTCCCTCTCTCGCTGTGTTTCTCTCTGTCAAATAAATAAAAATCTTAAAAAATAAAATAAAACGCACCCCAGGACAGAGACGGACAGAGCCCCGAGTCACACTGACAGAGGTGTGACCATAAAAATGGTCATTCATGGGCGCCTGGGTGGCTCAGTGGTTAAGCCTCTGCCTTCCGCTCAAGGTCATGATCTCAGGGTCCTGGGATCGAGGCCCACATCGGGCTCTCTGCTCAGCAGGGAGCCTGCTTCCCCCTCTCTCTCTGCCTGTCTCTCTGCCTACTTGTGATCTCTCTCTGTCAGATAAATAAATAAAATCTTAAAAAAAAAAAGGTCATTCATAACCAACAAAAATAGTCCCCCCAGAGCCTATCCGAGCCTCAGTCCACAAGGATCAAGGTGTGCAAACAGCTACAACGATGGCTTATTCCAAAGAACAAAATCAGCACTTTTCCTGATCTGTGAGTTTATTATGATCAGTGTTAAGTTTTGTGTATAACTGCTCAAACTAGCAAAAATCACCATCTTTCCCACAAAGAGATGATTAGAGAGGTTACAGAATTCTTTCTGGAAATAAAAAAAAAAGGCAATCATTAATACATGTGTGTTGAATCAATGAAAGACTTCAGGGTCTACTTGTGGGCAAGTCTTGGAAAGCAATACAAGGTCAAAGTAGAAGTGGGTCCCAGTGCCAGGCAGAGAAAGCGGACTGCATCAGACAGAAAAGAACCGAGAACCACCACCACAAAAAGAAACGTCAAATTTTCCCGAAACCTTCCCTCAATCTTCCTTGTCTCACGCTCATTAAATGCAGTGGAAACATGTAAGTCACCAGAAGAGACTCTGGATTCGTTTCTCCTCTATTACCTCTCATCCCATTAGCCCCTTTATTCCTGTGTCTGTTCCACGGCTTAATTTTGTGTTTCTGGAATTTGAAATAAAAAAGCAACATACTTCAAAGAAATGATCCTTCCTATTTCATAGGTGAGGAAAAATGAGGCCTAGCCCTGTTAAGCAGGGTGCAGAGTCCTCAGAAGGGAGGGCCCGGCCAGGGGGTCCTTACTGCAGAGCCCCAGGGCTCTGGAAACTGGCCGGGAGCACTCCAGCTGCCAAGCCAAGAACCCAAGCTCGTGGCTCCCGCAGGAGCGGCCCTGGGCTGGTGACAGACACTCTGCCATCGGCTGCCGAGGGAGAAAACCTGCTGGCCCGGAGAGTCAGCAGATAACCCCACAGGCAGGGGAGAAGGCAGGCAGGGGCACCGGGTCAGGGAAGGAGGAGGCCGCTGGACACTGCCTTCCCACGCAGGCCTCCCTTCCACTCCGAGGGCCTGGAGGGGCTGGGCAGGAATGGCTTGGTTGCTGAAATGAAAACATCAAGAGGACTGTCCCTGACAAGAGACAGTCTAATAGGCACTGATGGATGCAAGGAGACGCTGGCATTTTCAAACCACCACTTTGAACCTCTCCTCTTCATCCTCTCTGAGCTATGATCAAAGGACCAAGATTTCAAATTGTGAAGCAATTTTTTCCAATGGCAGCATCTGGCTCCTTGGCAGGCGGCACTGGGAGCCGGGCCCTGTTGTGGGCGGCCGTCCAGGCCTGCCACATGGCCAGGCTCGGCCAGGCAGGGCACCACGTGGGCCTGCAGCTGCTCCCGCAGGCACCAAAGGACAATCGCTCCACACTGGGCAGTAAGCCGGCAGGCGGATGGAGCCCAGGAGGCAGTGCTGGGGGGTGGGGGTGGGGGGCTGGAGGACTCTGGCTGTCCCGGACTCATTTGCATGCATCTGCCCCCTGGCCCAGACCCCCGAAGCCAGCCCCCTTGGCATCAGAGGACTGGGGTCAGGGAGTTTCGCCGGGATGACCATGGGACAACTCAACAAGGGAACCTGCACTGTGGGAGAGCGATGGAGCGAGTCTTCGAATGCGTTCAGTCTGGACCATTGTGCCCTTGCCCAGTGCAATGGGACAGCAGCTGGAGGGCTCCCGCCACAGCTGTTTTAAATAAGAATAATAGGAATAAACTCAGCCTCGCTCTTCAAGTTACTTTCCACTAATTATGGCATATATTTACATCGGCAAAATAGAAGATTTGAAAAAACACCACCAAGAGCCCCTTTATTGTGCAGATTGGCACCCCTATTTGAATTTCATAAACATTTAGTACTTCAAAGAATCTTAAAAGCTTGCTTTAATTATAATATGCACTGCTTGAAAAGCTGGCTGTTTGCATTGCAAATTCCTACAAATACCAGCATTAATTAAAAAAAAAAATTCAATTAATATCACCCACACAACTTCAGGTAACTGCCACCGGTGACGTCACACAGCAGCTAGGAAGAAAGAGCCAAGGTCTCAGCCCCCAAGTACAAAGCAGCTGCAGCACAGGGCAATTCTTTCCAAGGGCTCCCGGCTGAGCTAGCCCTGCACACCTCACATTCCTCAGGTGCGTGGACCCCCGCCAGACCCCACTCTTTCCAAATCCTAAAGAGGACCTTTGATCTGGAGTTTTTGTGCAAAAGTCCTCTATAGAATGACAACAGATCAGTTAACATGTGTAGAGCTGCCAGATAAAATTCAGGCCACCCAGTGACATTTGATTTTTAGATAAATAAACATTTTATTATTATTATTATTATTATCTGTGTATCCCAAAGATTGCAAGGGACACGTGTGCATTAAAGAAGTATATGCTGTTTCCCTGAAATTCAAATGTTAATGGGGTGGCCTTTAATTTGCTAAATCTGGCACCTCTACTAACAATTGTTTACCAAAAAGAGTAACAAAAATGGGGACCTAATCTCAAATCTCATCTCTGTAAGGAGACATTTTCTGCTCAAGATATTTGAAGAAAAAAATGAAGCTGTCAAATAATACAGGGAGCATGGTGCGGAGAACAAAGGCAAAAGAAAAAAATTAAATTTCCCTACAACTTACAGCCCATTGACAAGTACTTGAGACAAGCAGAGTGATCTTCCTCTAGAAACTTAACTGCCTCAATGTTAATACTTTGCTAAGAGCAAAAATCATCTTAGCTTAACTTTCTCCCGTCCCCCAGGATCCTGTAAGTCTACTTTATAACATGTAAAAATTCCTTTGGAAACTTCCTTTATCTCTACCCTCCCTCCTGCCCCTTTGATATGAGTTAGCAGTCATCCTCCAAGTGTATGTATGGCCCACTGATCTACATCTGAAGGATCTCATGACTAAGGTTTTACTAGACAGTAATAAATGACCTTTTCCTAACAATAGCTAGCCCCTCAAGGACCTGGAAACCTTCCAAAACTCCGCAGGGACTTTCACTACTCCTAACCCCTCCCAACTTGAAAATATTTAATAGGCCACCCTTCATAACATCAATGCAACTTTTTGTGATCATGGGTCCTGTCCCTGTGCTTTAATTAAAACACCCTACTTGGAGTGCCTGGGTGGCTCAGTTGATGTCCGACTCTTGATTTTAAGTCAGGTCAGGATCTCAGGGCTGTGGGATCGAGCCCCGCATCAGCTTCGGGCTCAGTAAGGAATCTGCTTAAGAATCTCTCTCCCTCTGCCCCTCCCCCTGCCTGTGCACCTGTGCACCCAGGCACGTGCTCTTTCAAACAAATAAATAAAATCTTAAAAAAAACCAACAACAAAACCCACTCTATTTGTACCTAAGACGTCTCAAGAATTCTTTCTTGGCTATTCCCTCTGAACCCCAACATTTTTCACATCAGAGCATAGCTCTTTTTAGTGACATGAAATGACATACAACGTTTGTCGATGTGTGTAAGAAGTCCAGAAGCATACATGGCTCTGGGGGAATCTCCCTTTTTCTTCTATGGTCTTTTGATCTCCTTGGATTATTTGTAATAAGCTTGCATTGCTTCCATAGTGTAAAAAGAAAATTAGGGGTGGGTAGGATGGACTTGGCTCTCCACCTGCTAGGGAGGAGGGATTTCATATATCACCAAGGGCCTAGGTCTAATTTTAGACAACTGACCAAGAACCCTGAGGGGTTTATGACTATGTCCTCATAATCCACTTATTCCCTGCAAAACTGGGTCTGGAAATAAGAACCACCCAGATAGTGCTACCTCGGTTCTTTCCTTCTAGGGCTTTTCTTGAGGTACGGATACAGAGGAGCTAATCATGTTGCCACCGAAGGGCAAATACTGGGGAGTACAAACGCCTCATCACGCGTCTGCTTGCCCCTGGACCTCCGGTTAGCAGTGGCCTGCTATCACAGCCTGAAGCCGCGGCAGGGAGCGGAGTTAGACAGCTCCACACAGGAAAAGATGGACCCCTGACCTGGGCTTTGTTAGCAGCCACGGAGCCAGACGACCTAGGACAGAAAGCATTAGAGGAACAGCTGTCAGATGGAGTCTTCCAAGAGGTTAAGGGAACTTCCAATTTATATTCTGCCTACATATGTATAAGTGTTCAAGTTTAGAAAGAAAGGAAAGAAGGAAGGAAGGAAGGAAGGAAGGAAGGAAGGAAGGAAGGAAGGAAGGAAGGAAGGAAGGAAGGTAGGAAGGAAACGTATGCATATTGTGACTGAGGTTAAGGGACTGGGGGAAAAGCAGAGTGAGCTTCTGCTCCCACTTTCTAGGCCGTCCTGTTCTGCCTTGGGTCTTCAGATGGATTCTGAAATTCTTTCATATAAAGTGATGGCCATGGAGATCAGTGTTTCCACCTCAACCTTCACCATTGCAAGTTCTGGAAGGCCCAGTGGCCATGGGGACCTTCCAATGCCTCCCAGTAGGATTCCTTGTCTCTGACAAATGTCCACTTCCCTTGAACTCCTTCCCATTCCCCTTCCACCAACCAAATTCTCTCAAGAGTCCACTCAAAGGCCAGGTCTTTGTAAGACCTTCTGGAATGTTCTCAGACCAAAAGGGTTCCTTCTACCTCTGGGCTCCCACCTTTCTGTCACCACTTCTATCCCACGGGGCTGTCACTTACCTGCCTGTGTGTCTGCCATCCCATACCAGACCCTGAGGTGTGCCTTTTACTGGGGTCTGTTTCCCTAGCTCCGGCGCTCTAGGATCAAAGTAGAGTTCAGGGAACGTGGACTGAATGATTCACTTGTGACGTGTATGTTTCTTATTAATGCAAATGACGAAACTCTTTCTATAAGAACCTAATGAATTCCAGAGACAGCCTGGAGGAGCTTGGGTGTGACTTGCCCAAGGGGTCCTCGCTTGCTTCATGGAGGAGCTTGGGTGTGACTTGCCCAAGGGGTCCTCGCTTGCTTCAGTACATTCCTTCAGAAGTATCAGTCAACCAACTACCAGATGCTTCCTCTATCAGCACGCGCTGTCCCAGTGGGCTCCCTGGCCAGTGTGTCGTAGCACCTGATGTACAGCAATTTCTCCAGGTGTACTCAATAAAACAAAATGACTTTTCAGCCAACAGATTTTTTTTTTTTAAAGAACTGTGAAAAAAATCTGCTGTGTACAACTTACTGCCGGATAAACAAAAGCTACAGATGGGATCCCTGCTCCCTGGGGGAGGCCGACAAAGAAGTTTCGGAAGCAGGGCTTGGAAAACAGGAAGGAAGCAGTAACAGACAGCAGTTGAAGCCGAAAATGCTAACAAGCTTCAGATTATTTTTCTTATGAAATCAAACTAAAATGGATGCATGTGCAGGTTTACTGACTCCCCTCCGCCCCCGAATGTATCGGAACCTGCCTATAAGAGATGGTTTTAAAAAGCAAACCACTGGTGGAGATGCTCAAACGACCACAGTCTACCCAGAATATTTCTCATGTATTAGCCTCACAAATACCTCTAAACACAGTGGTTTTATTTGCTAATTTTCCTTTCATCTACCTCATGCCACATGTCTTGGAATTTCAAGACTTAACGCCATTTTGAGATGAGACGGAAGTACAGAGACAAGGAAGGTATGTTGTCCTGAAAGGCCCATTCCCTGCTGATAGCAGCTGAAGACACGCGGAGCCAATCATTCCATTTTGCTGACTTCCTTTTCCATGAATAGCAACGGGCGGGTTTGGTCTCAAATGATAGACTCAAGTCTACAAGTCCAACCAAAATCACGCGAATCCAATTAGATACAGGCTGCCGCTCCTGAGGGGGCCATTCGGCCGGCTTCCATGTGTCTCTTCACAGAAAGCCCAATTGTTTTATTTATGGTGCCCGTCATTTTGTCCAACAATGTGATTTCATTCCTACCACCATAAAAGCATCTTCTAAAGGCTGCCCTCTTTTCCATATAACTCACCTTCCCTCTCCGTTTGATTAAATCTCACACCTACTCTGTTTAGTAAAACAAGCCTTTCTTTTTCTTCCCCTAGAAAAATAGGTTAAGAAAGTTAAACTATAAATATATTGATTGTTAATTGTTTAGCCTGAATGATCATAATTCCAAGAATTTTGAAAAGCAAAATAGTACGAATGACCACAGGGTAACATCAAAATTCCTGTTTTCTAAAATACCACTATTGTAATAGAAAAAAAGAAACATTATATAAACGTGTATAAAAATTCTTCTTTAACCACAGGATCCATATCCACACAATTTCATTTTCATATTACTTACTATTCCAACCAAGGCTTAAGACTAAGTCTTCATCCTACTAATTATTCTTCTAAATCATTTTTGGCTATGAGGTTGTAAGTAACATGTGGCTTCCTTTGAACCAGTGTCCTCAAACTCGACACTTTTGAACACCCTGGTGGAACAGAGAGTAGAATTTGGAGGCCTCTTCAATAATATTTGTTTCACTGTGTTTCTTATTTGGTTAAACCCATAATTCTGCTTATTTCCTCCAGTAAACGACATGTAGCTGGAAATGAGCTTCTTTTGAAAGTCAGCTGCAAGCGGGATTTGGGCCTCTGTCTTTCAGCATTCACGAAGGAATCACACCCACACCTGGTCTAGCTTCGGGACTTCTAGGGTCAGTTTCAAGACAGTTGGCATTTCATCTTAAATTAGGGGCTTCGTCGGCCATACCACCAGCAACCCATCTGCAGGGCTGAAATGGAGCACGAGTCTGCCCATTTACAGGTGGACCTCTTCTGTTCCTAAGGCCCGCGGAGCACCTGACTGATCACTGTTTCACAAGGGAAGAAAAGAAGTCTGGTTTTCTGCCAGCGCAAGTGTCTGCCTCATTTATCACACATCTGGCTCCACACTCCTCCTCGATCATAACTTCAATGCCAGGGGCGCCTGGGTGGCTCAGGCGGTTAAATGTCTGCCTTTGGCTCAAGCCAGGATCCCGGGGTCCTGGGATCGAGCCCCACATCAGGCTGCTTGCTCGGCGGGGAGTCTGCTTCTCCCTCTGCCCTTCCCCTTGCTTGTGCTCTATTAAATAAATAAATAATATCTTTAAAAAAAAAACTTCGATGCTGGCATCAAACTGTAATTTTCCTGAATTATTTTAAGTAGGGGTTCAAATTTAAGCTAAAATGTGCACTCGTCCCCTGTACTACCACTAGTACAAATGACTCAACTACGGCGATAGGGGTGCTGCTGAGGAGCCTTCAGTTCTGGCTCAGGTGCCCAAGGGCAGGAGATGAAAACGCCATCTCTGGAGTGGCAGGCGAGGCACTTAGGCCGTCAGCTCTAAGAAGCATCCTCCTTCTAGAACTGTGGAGATGGGAACATGTTTATGTCTTAGAATTGAGGGACAACAGCACGTTCAGCCGTATTAATAGTTTCTATAGAGAATGAGGAAGGATTAACGTCTCTGAGTAGAAAGACGAAGAGGCATCCAAAAAGCAAAGTGACAGGAGAAAGTTGTTTTGTTTGGAACTGAGCCAGGCCAGCCTGACACGGATGGCTACTCACTCACTCACGGTGCCTGACCACCTTAGAAAAGCAGCTTGGGGGGCGCCTGGGTGGCTCAGTGGCTAAGCCTCCGCCTTCGGCTCAGGTCATGATCTCAGGGTTCTGGGATCGAGCCCCGCATCGGGCTCTCTGCTCAGCGGGGAGCCTGCTTTCCTCTCTCTCTGCCTACTTGTGATCTCTCTCCCTCTGTCAAATAAATAAAATCTTAAAAAAAAAAAAAGAAAAGCAGCTTGGTTACTTACATCACACACACACACGCATCAAGTATTATTATCAATATTTAATAAGACGAGAATGGCTAAATTCGAATAGTCCCAGTAAACAGGACATCACATTGTCATTAAAGATGGTAATCAGGGACAGGAGGCATGTGGCCACATGGAAGGCAAGCTGATAGGGAAGAAAAGCAGGATATCAGATTTAACGCATTCCTTGATTCAAACTACTTACACACGTATTATATGTGGTCCTTTTCCTGGTGCGTTTAGGAATGAATTACAAAGCACGTATTTCCAAGACCGTCCAGACTATTATGATGTTGTGCGAACACGATGCCGCTCCTCTAGCCCCACCCCGAAGACAGCCGACAGTGTGGAGCATCCGACCTGAGTTTGCCGGGGGCAGCAGTCTCTTCACCGCAGCCCCCACGCCGATGCGCACCAGGGCATCCCAAGGGGACCGGACTGCAGGAAGAAACTGGTCTGCTTCCCCTCGGTTACCATCACTGGTTTCCAGTGAGATCAGGTCAGGGGAGGGGCTGGGGACAGAGCTTCCATCCCTGCAGAGGCCACACGCAGATCTCACGGAAAGGACACAGATCCCGGAGTCCAGCCCACACAGCACTGACGGGCTGTGTGAGTCTGGGGAAGTCACTCTGCCCCTCTGTGAGGCTATTTCTTCATGTGGAAAGTGGGAATAATCACATGTGCCTCACAAGGATTAAGTATTATCAAGTATGTGCTTCCATGTGGCTCAAAAAAGACTCATTAAGTCACGTTCAACCACTGTAAAAGAGAGAAGCCCCTTCCCTCCCATTCCCGCAAAATCCTTTTTCCTCTCTTTGTAATTAAATATGTAGGATTAAAATGCACAAGAGTGAATGAAAAGTAGGCAGGAAGGAAGAGAAAGGAAATAAATAGGAGACGGTCATGAAAAGGAAAAGATAAAGAATAAAAATAGAGAAGGCAAAAATGCAAATAAAGTCGCTGTAACAGTAAGAAGAATCCAGATCCTCTCTTGGTTCAAAAATCCTTGAAACCACTGACTGCTCCCTACTGCTGACACGACCAAACCCTGATCCTTTGTCTTTCGCTGTAACAGTAAGAAGAATCCAGATCCTCTCTTGGTTCAAAAATCCTTGAAACCACTGACTGCTCCCTACTGCTGACACGACCAAACCCTGATCCTTTGTCTTTCCTAATTTCCCACCCACCCGTTTGTTCCATACAAGTGAGGACCCTGCAAGGTGCTGCAAAGCACCTTAAGATCGCTGAAGGCTCCCGCACCCCCCGAAATGGGCCTCACCTGCCCCTTGTGTCATGGTGCTCCCGCTAGTCAGCTCCTACCTACCATGCTCTCTGCCATCTCTCCCCACCCGACACTGGCAGCCATGATGTTCGAAGGAGGTGGTGAGTGACTGCTAAGGTCTCACTGGCGGGAAGGTAAAATGGTAGAAACCACTTAAGAAAAATGCTGCAAACGAAACTGTACGTCCACACACAGACCTGTACACAGACTTCAGAGCAGCATTATGGATCAAAGCCTAAAGGGGAGAAACAATCCAAAAGTCTATCAACTAGTGAATGGATAAGCAAAACGTGGTATGTCCATACGATGGGCTAATCCTAGGTGGTAGAAAAGAGCTAACCCGTGGCACGCTGTGCCATAAATGCCCCTCAAAAGCAATGCAAGGGAAGAAGCCAGGTGCAAACTGGGGTGACCACACCCTGAAGAAGTCTACTCACACGAAATGTCCAGAAAAGGCCAATCTGCACAGACAGAACGTGGATTAGTAGCTGCCTGGGGCTGGGAGTGGGAATGGGGATTGCCTGCAAATAGGCACAAGGGATCTTTTTTGGAATGACAGAAATAAGCTAAAATTTGGTTATAGTGATGGTTATACAACTCTAAGTTTTTCTAAAAATCACTGAATTTTAGGGTACAAATTTTATGGTTTGTAAATTATACCTCAATAAGGCTCTTATTTAAAAGAAAATTTTGCCAGATACATAGCCATCCACAGGGGCCTTTGGGTGTCCCCTACCATTCAGGCATGAGAGATAAGGCGCACAGGGTAGGGGGCACCCACACTGTCATCCTTGCCTCTGCAGTCATTTCTGCATTGGGACCCGAGTCCCGGGTGCCAGTCGGGATCCTCCACCCTGAGAAGAGCGGAGTGACCACTACTTGGTGCCAGCATGCCATTTACCTCGAGGTACAGACACTCACTCGGGGTAGCACTCAGTACTTCCTCCACAGCAAACTCCTGACCTTGTCCAGCCCAAATGAGCCCAGGCTGCACGTGGCTGCTGTTCGGAAAACAGTTTCGGGAGCAATCCTATGGGCAAAGCAAGAGCCAGTCTGATTTTGACAATCTCGGGACATCGGGCACTTTGAGACAGAGGGGAAAAAGGGGGGAGAATAAAGATCTGGTGTAATTTACTGAATTCACACAAAACCAAGAAAATCTGCTAAGCAAATTGCTGATACACAAAATATTTCAAAGGGAGTGTCGAACCTACTTAAGAAATACCCGTTCCTGATATCCAAGGATAGATATTCTAAGTATAATTTATTCTCATGGAGGCATTAGAGGAAGCCAATGAGACTTCAAACTGCAGCAAATTGTAAACCTAATTCGAATGGCCTTTCCTCATCTAACGTAGTTGCGACCGAATGTCTTTATAAGGGTAAGTACTGCTTGCAATTACACTGAAGGCATGAAGTCCACCACAAAAGTGCTCAATTTTAATCCTGCAAATGTTAATTTAATAAATTTATATTTAATCTCAGAGCAACTGTTTCTAAATGTGGCCATTTCACACTAGCGACATACTCTACACATCCTCAGTCTAGACCTCATTACTTGGGGATCCATGACCAAAGGGCCCCAGCACCGAAAGCATTTATTAAAATCATCCCAAGCAAAACAGGACATTTTGGAAGCAAAAACAAGAACAACTTTCTAAAGACTTTCCAAATTCCACTTTATATCCAAGTAACATGCTCATTTATAAGAAATCTTATTATCATTAAAAACCAATACTGTGGGGCGCCTGGGTGGCTCAGTCGTTAAGCGTCTGCCTTCGGCTCAGGTCATGATCCCAGGGGCCTGGCATCGAGCCCCGCATCGGGCTCTCTGCTCAGCAGGGAGCCTGATTCTCCCACTACCATTCCCTCTGCTTGTGTTCCCTCTCTCGCTGTGTTTCTCACTGTCAAATAAATAAAAAAAATCTTTAAAAAAAAACAAACCAAAAAACCAATACTGTTTCATTTGAAAATACTGAAAATAGTTTCCTTTCATCATATCCAACCATTTCTAATTAATTACAATTAACCTGATAGAAAGGCTTCTTTTTATATCCTTCACAACAGTGGCTCTCAAACTTTTTGATCTCAGGACCCCTTTCTGCTCTTAAAATCTACTGAGGACCTCAAAGAGCTTTTGCTTTTGCAGGTTATACCTATCTAGACTTTCTGCATTGGAAATTTAAACTGAGAGCACTTTAAAAATATTTATTACCTATTTAAAAAAATAAACTACATCTTCTCTTTTTTTTTTTAATTAGACATACCTATGCTGGCAAAAACAAAGGAAAAATTGGAAGGGTAGTACTGTTTTACACGTCGGAAATATATTTAATGTGTGCCTCCCTGGAAAATACCTGGATTCTCAAACATGCTTCTGTCATGATGCGTTGTTTTGGTTGAAGTACACAAAGAAAATCCAGCCTAACATAATTCTGGAACTAGACTTAACAAGTGATAATTTCTTAAAAATCAGCTGCGGTGTTGGAGCACCTGCATAGCTCAGTCAGTTAAGTGTCTGCCTTCGGCTCAGGTCATGATCCCAGGGTCCCAGGATCGAGTCCTGCATTGGGCTCCCTGCTCAGCGGGGAGCCTGTTTCTCTCTCTTTCTCCCTCTGCTCCTGCTCTCTCTCTCTCTCAAATAAATAAAAATCTTTTTAAAAAGTTAGCTGCAGTGTGGAATCAGACACTTATCAAAGAACTTTTGAAACTCTATTACATGAAAATCCACTGGTTTATCTTACATAATACCAAAAAAACCAAAACAAAACAAAAACCCCAAAACAAACCACTTTTGGTTTGTTAACATGGCTGGATCCCACCAGAAAAGTCTGTTCAGTATTGAGAAAGAGTCAAGTTCACAGAGGTGGACAAGAGTTTTTCAAAATTCGTATTTTTACTAGAAAGCTGGAATTTCCTCTTTCATCATAAATAGTGTCAGTTCCTTTCCTCGAAGTGGCAGGCAGGCTCAATGCCCAAGTTTGCAGTGTGGACTCTAGGTCCAGGACGTCAAAAATTTATAAAGGACATTCTTGGTATCACTAGTTCTCTCTCTCTAAACTGCGTGTGCATACCCGCCGATTAAGCCAAAGCCTTGGGGGTTTCACCCTCCCGCTTCTGAACCCTCAAGTGTGCACATCGGCAGCCCGCACGGGCCAAATAATGCCTCAGTGTCACAGTGAAACTCACTCCGGCCTGCTCAGCCTCTTGCAAGGCTACTGGTGAACTCCCGCGGGGTCTCCAGGCCATGCTTGGAGAACTGCGTGTTACCACATAATAACTGATCTCTCAACCACCATTCAAATCCCGAGCAGCAGCACCCAATTTAGAAAGGTATTACTGCTTGTTCAGGTTATCCGCATGCAGGCCCCATCCCAAGAACCTTAATGTAAGGAGAAGGCTAGTTCCACAACCCAAATGCAATACAGAACCATGAAAAATGGAACCTAGTTACCACCTAAGGATACAAGACATTAAACAAACTTAATTTGATGGGGGAAGTCCTCCAGAAAATTTAAAACATGTATTTTTCTTCAATTTATCCACTTGCTTCCCCATTTGTTGGGCTTTCTTGTGTCAGGCGTTTGCTCGGTATTGGAGAAATGAAGAGTCCTCTGTGGACAGAACCAACCCCCCCCCCCCCAGTAGCGGGGCTCACAGGGTGTGGAGCAGAGGCACTACCGCCAAACTTAATCTAATTACAAGGCCCAGAGCCCATGTTGGAGTCTCAGTTTTCTTAGCTGGAACTGAGGCAAATTCCACTTACCACTGTGAGGACCGGAGCAAGTACTTGGGAAGCATCAGCACGGAGCACGGCCCCCGGCCCCCGGCCCCCAGCCCCCAGCGGGTGTTCAATAAATGGGAGCCACTCTTAGGAGGAAGGTGCCCTGGAGGCAGGCCAGCTCCAGGGGGGGAGTGGGACACACATCCACGTGATCATGACCCAGCATGGAGATTGATTAACTACAAAATATGCTGGGAGTAAAAGGGAAATTGACGGTCTGCCTAAGGGAGGAAGGTGCCAGAATAAAGGAGCCACCATCTCAAAGGAAGGAGGCGCTGGCCCCAAGGGAGAGAAGAAAACGTAAGAGGTCCGACAGGCACACATAGAGCAGCTGGGCACAGGGCAGCTAGCGAGGAAAACACCCTGCAACCAGCTCGCCTGGGGCCTTGAATGCCATGCTCGGGGCGCACGCATTTGAAGAGCTTTTCTTTTCATTTTTCTAGAGACTGAAGCCTTATGAACACTCTTTGCTAAAAGGTCCTCTGGTGTCTTGCTGCCTTGGTGTCCTCACCCCTCATACACACAAATCGTACTCACACCTGCGACCTGTTAGCCGCCCCCTGCAGCTGGGGGAATCCACCCTTGCTGTCTCAAAGCCCAAAGAAAGCACATAGTGGGCAAAGCCATTTTGTATTCTCTCCACCACTTAAAAAATCTAGAAGCATGAAACCTGATCTCCACCCCAGCCCCTTCTGCCTCAGGTCCTGGGCTCCAACGGAATTTCTAGGTGGCTCCGCTTAATGGAGGGAGAGCAGAAGGAGGGTCTGCCTTTCGTTTTCCATCGCAACCGCAGCCGTCTGTGAAGTCTCCAGCCATTGCATAGGCAAGCCCAGAAGCCCGCAGAGGCCTCCCGTCTCTCTTGTTCTCGGGCAGGGACACCACATGCTGCCTGGGTGCGTCTGGACCCGAGGGGGGGACCACAAGGCCGGCCTGGGGACAGCTCCCCAGGGGCAGTCAGCGAGCCCCCCCCAACCAGTCGCGCTGCTCTGCGCTCACACACGGGAGGCACCCGTTTGGATGAAACCCACCAGCACCACGGCAATGTCTTACTTACCCAGAATTTTACGAGGAAGAAGGCATTTTGGGGGCCTTTTCCAAACAGTTCCTTTAAGCCACCTTTCTTTTCAGGAAATTTGTCATAAATCTGACGAATGTCCACTGACTCGAGCAACGGGTCACTGTAAGAATGGTTGGCATGCCCAATGTGCACGAAGAGGTGCTTGTTGTACTGTAAGAAACCAACAGAAACATTCCCGTTACAAACCCTGTGGTCAGCCTAGGGCACGCTCATCCTGAGCTGGATGAAGAGCAGTGGTCTCGAAATCCCAGACTTATACCTCATATGCCTACAGACTGTGCCTTTGAAAAAAGGAAGACGTTAAGAAAAGCCATGACAAAAAAAAAAAAAAAAAAGCCATTACAGCTCAGAGTTCAAACCATCATTTGTCTTATGGACAGGGGTCTCTATTTTGCCCCAAAGAGGCTTTCGTAGACAGAGTAGTGAATGACAGCTGAAGTCACCTGACTACCAAACCAAGAAACTATTCTATTACCCTGTTTCACAAACTCAACTGAAAATGACCGCAACGCCCTTTGGAGCCCAAGAGTTACAGCTCAGCCCAACGAGGGATATGTGTGTGGTCAACGAACATCGTCATCCAGAATGTTCTTGCTCTGGCTCCCCCAGCAATAGCATGGATGCAGTGCTCTGCGCAATGGTACCCACCTCCTTCCTCTAACGGGAGTTAAGAGAGTTGAGCCTCTTTCTCACCAGTCCCCTTAGTAACCAGTCCAAAGCTTCTGCACAGAGGCCGGTCAGTACGTGGCTGTCAGTGCAAAGTCAGGGTCAAGAGAACAGATCATGGAGAGGATTCATGGTACTAGGTCATATGGGGCTGGTCGTCAGAGAACATAGGTCACTCATTCACAAACCAACCAACTAACCAACCAACCAACCAACCAACCAAAACCTGGTTAAGTCATGTAACTTATGAAAGAGACCCTTTTTTCTCCTTGCTTTGGTATAAAACATGGTAACTGGAGCACAAGGGAGTTATTCAAACTAACGGTTCTCAAGGATCATTTAAAAAATCGCCAATGCCTGGGGCCATCCAGACTACAGGGGAATCCCAGAAAATGAGGCCAGGCATAAGTAGTTGTTAATGGGCTTAAAAGGAATTCCAGTATGAAGCCAGGTTTGAGAACTGCTGGCTTAACCTTTCTACTCCAGACCCTCCATGCCTGCCTCTCAGGCTAAGAGGACTGTAACACCAACTTAACGAGACATGAGGCCATCTGGGGGTATCGGGGCTGCGGGGAGATCAGAACTCAACAGGGCTCACGTGAGACATTCCATGTCTCTACTTAACTGGCAGTCCTGATTTGCTTTTCAAGTTCAAGTGGCTATTTCTCCAACTGGAGTCCTTCAGAGTACTAATGCCATTAGAAATGAGAAGTCCCGAATGAAAGAAGGCTTGGTCAAAGCCGCCTACCAGAAGCGCATCCTGGGCAAGAGTTTGAGGTCTGGACTCCACCTGCTCGAGCGCAAAACTTTGTGCCCGTTGAAAATTAGCTAAGACACTGGGCAAGTGCCTCCCCTAGTCTGTAAAATGGGCAAAGTACCTGCCTCTGCCTCCTAAGGATGGTACAGGGTTTATTTATTTATTTATTTTTTAAAAGATTTTATTTATTTATTTGACAGAGAGAGAAAGAGAGAGATCACAAGTAGGCAGAGAGGCAGGCAGAG
>CM053613.1:36140476-36189606 GCA_028646535.1 Procyon lotor
TTCTCCTTCCACTAGAACGAACATGTCACTGCTACAGCATGATGGGGAGACATGTTCTGAGGTCCAGGGGGAACCCTCCTTGCTTCTTTTGCTTCTTTGCCCCAAACCCTGAGAAAAATCACAGCACCAGACGTCAGGGAAAACCCAGCCCAAGCCTCTACCCGAGGTGAAAGGCACTGCGACAGCCAGCCCAGACTTAGGGAGCTCATACATTGGAAGGCAGCTGTCTTTCTGTTTGAAGAATTTATTTCTTCAGAAGTGCAGGGAGGTGGTTAAGAACAGAGTGGAGCCAACCTTGGCACGGCCACTTCCTGGCGATGTCTCCTGATAATGTGCCCTCGTGTTTCTGAGCCTCTGTCCCTCTCTGGACAGACTGGAGAGAAGCACTGTATCCACGTCAACGTGCTTGGCAGAGCGAGCTTGTCACACAGCTCAGGAAGTGCTGGCGGCTGTCATTACTGCTACAACATATAAAGGTATTTCCTCGAGTGAGTGGAACTGTGCCTTCCTTGTTCAGGTCTGTTCCCGTACCCATCACAGAATGCACCTCCCTTTTCTGCAAGATACTGCCGCTTCAAAATCTAGAGAGAATCACCTCCTTGTCCCTCCCTCTCCATTCCACGGTCTTCCCTTCTCTGGCTGTAGGAACGCCCACCTAAGGCAAGGCACACTCTTTCTTCCTGCTTATGGTGCTGCTGGTCCTGGCATCCAGAACACCACGGGCATGGAATGTGCAACTCTGTGCCCAGGAAGTCTGAGCCAGCGGGGGGCTGCCACAGCTGTGGACCAGGATGGGGCTGGGCTGGGCTGCAGGAGGGGAGGGCCGGAGGCACCTGCCATGCCCCCAGGGTAGGGGTGTGGGAATCTTGCAAGGCTTCATCAGGAAAATCACTCCCCGTGCACACATGGACAGCCCAGATTTTCACCCACCTAAGGAGCAGCTGCCTCACATGGCCAGATTTCAGGCAAGGTGCTTTTAAATGGCCCACTCTGGGTGGGGGGTCTTGCACTCAACACTCGAAGTCCTTGGATGTGTAACAATGAAGTCATGTAAAAAAGTGTATTTTCAAGCATTACTAACTACTTCCAAAATAGTCTCTGTTGTTTAGAGTCTTCCTTCCTTTCTTCATCCTCTGCTGTTTTTCTCTTAGCTTCAAGCAGAGCCAGAGGTAACAGAGGGACTGACTTGCTGGTTTTCCACCAATACAAACACCATGGATTTGGGGGAAACGGTGCCGTCTGGTTGGCACAGGATGCGGTGCCAGCAGGGGGCGCTCATCCCCCAGACGACTCTTCCTCCTTGCCTTGCAAACTCCCAACCAACCCGCGACTCCACAGATAGGAACGGACCCTGCAGCCTTCTGGTCATGATCTCAGGCTGCAGAGTCAGCAGACCTGGGCCGCAATCCCGTTTCCAGTGACTGCCGACTGGCTACCCCAGGGCAGGCTGTGTCCCAGAATGAAATAACACGATGTGCACTGCCGGCTGTCACCACTGCTGTCAGGCGGGTCTAGCGGCATTAGTGCCGCCGGGGACAGCTGAGTCCAGCGGTGGCAGTGGGCACACGCGTCGTAAACTGAAGAGTGATTTTCCAGAACGGCTGGTACCAGGGAGGCCACCCTAGCCTAGGGAGTGGGTGAAACAGATCCTCCTCTTGCCTCTGTTGCTACACAAGTGTGTGTTCGAGCCCCGGCCCTGGACGAGCTTAGACCAGCCAATGCTCCAGGCCTCTTCCATAAAAAGGAATAGAATTACCTACCTCACTGGGCTGCGAAAAAGATGAAAGAGATTGCTAATGAAAACTAGCACAGCACCCAGCTCGTTAATGTATTTGTCTTGCGTTTGTCACCATTACCTATAACCTCACTGACTCCAAAGAGCCCAAGACCTCAGAAGGAGGCAGGGAGAAATGTGTGAGTATGTTCATATGCACACAAAGATTCGGAGAATCCAAACACAAAGTTGAAGTTGTTTGGAGACCTTTAATTATTGGTCACTTTGCTGGCTTCCTTATCGAAGTAACAAGCATAAGGTCTGATGTTGTATTTTAAATACTGTACGTCCAACTTTGTTAAAAGGGACCAGTTGAATGTATTTCAGATGGCTTTAAGTTCTCCTGTTGCTGGAACAGAAATAGAGTAAAATTAAAGTTTGAGAAGCCACAGAAAGTCTGAGAGCCGAAGAATCTGTCCTCAAGCTCCAAGTTTTTCAGTGTGACCTTGGTCCTGAAGCGTCATTATGCACTCATTTTAACGGTACCTCGTGTTTGCAAAATAAAGCCCCCATTGTGGGATCTGAGAAGCTGGTGCTTGAGACCCTGTCACAGTGCTTTAAGTAATTTTGTGAATTATTAATTTCGATGAATCCCATTTCGAGTAATCACCTTTTTCTCCCAAGGTCCCCCTATTTCATCCTTCCACGAGAACCATCCTTTGAAACCCTCACGTTTCTACTGAAATAAATTCATATGCCATTATTTACAATCCCCCATGTATTCATTTATACACATTAAATTCATTTGTGTAATTCTGCAAAATAAGTGTTTTTAACAGGAATGTGAGAAGCCACATCACAAGTGACATGCATATTACAATGTAACAATATAATGTCACAACAGTGACAGACCTTTGGTTGGCACAGTCTGATAGACCTAATTGGGTGGCTCATCAGTTAAGTGTCTCCCTTTGGCTCGGGTCACGCTCCCAGGGTCCTGGGATGGAACCCCACATCAGGCTCAGCAGGGAGCCTGGTTCTCCCTCTCCCCCTGCTCTCTGCTTGGGCTCTCTCTACCTCAAATAAATAAATAAAATTTTTAAAAAATAACATGAAATCAAATCATGATACAAGCCAAAAACACCAACTTATATATATCAAGGTATTATTATTTTCTGAAATTATATATTTTTACTCTAAAGAGCAAGAGATTTTCAAACGGCGAAGAAGGGTGATTATTCCACAAAGCCCTTGACATCACCTTACATAATGTATGCGCCTGTGTGCGCACTTCTTGGGTCCTCACCTCTGGAGCACGGGCTCCAGGAGAATGAGGGTTAGCTCCCTAACACCTGGAACAGTGGCTGGCAGGTAGGAAGTGTTTAAAAAGTCTTTGTTGAATGAATCCCAATTTCTTTCAGTCCCCAACTCGTGCCCCCGCTAAGGTATAATTATGTTCTCAAGAGGCCCAAGGGTGGTAACTCACAGCAGGCCCTGCATTTACTTCAGAGCCTCTGAAGTCAGGTGCTCAAGTTCAATCCATAGAGCCAACCCTTTCCATTCATCAGTAAAAGGCCAAATCCAGTTGAACCAGTCCGGTTCTCATGCGTAACCCTAAACACAGCTGAAACACGATGGATCTCTGGCCTCTGTTCCACGGGGGTGGGGGGTCCTGTCTTTACAGCTTTCTTACTGCTTTCTACACTCAGTCATCACCTCTGGAATGTTCTTCTCCCTTATTCTTCCCCACCTTCCAGGGGAAGGGCGACTTCCTCAAGGAAGCCCGTCCTGTCCCGTTAATCACTCCCCGAGCTCAGTGCTCTTCCTTCGTAGAAGTCCCCATGCTTCAGTGACCTCGTGTGTGTCTCCCCGCTGGATGTTACACTGCACACGGGCAGACACGGTGCCTGTCAGTGCCAGGCTGGGCTCCTCCTGGGGCAGTGCCTTGCATGCACGTGCAGGGGCTCCTGAGCGTTTACAGGTGGGGCTGAATGAATCCAGTCATTCTTAGTGTGAAGCCCCCCAAAATAAGGCCTCATTCTCCTGGAGCCTGTGTTCCAGAGGAGAGAAGACTTGAGAAGTGAGCACACGCGACAGCAGAGAAAGGAACTGGGCATTCCTGGCCCTAACGAGTCCCTAACTGGAGAAGACAATCATAAGAGGAGGCTGCCAGAGGCTTTTAAAATTTTAAATAAATAAATAAATGATTTGTGTGTGTGTGTGTGTGTGTGTGTGATAAATATTCTATCGTCTTTTAACCAGGGAAACAACTACCATCTTAGGACTTTTCCTTTCCAGTGCCTTGGAGCTCTGTTCTTTAAAAAACGGTCAAAAGCAAAGAGATTGGCTCAGACAGGAGATATGTAGACTGGAGAGAGAGAATTTCAAAATCAGGGGTGGTTTATACTGGTGAAAAGAGTATAATGAAATAGATTTGGGCTCCTGATCCCTCTGTTTATTCGCTAAACATCCTAAACTGTTTAATGCGTCTGGGCCTCAGTTTCTTCATCTGTAAAATGGGGAAACAGAATCTACTCATGGAGCACGACAAAGATGGAATGCAATAGTCAATGAGAACATATGGGGTAAGCAGCGAGGGGTCCTACCAACACGAGTTATGCAAAGCGAAAACCATCGAGGGGCTGAAATCCAGTCTTTGGCCAATGCTCTCCAGAAAGAACGAGAAACAAAGAATCGGGAGGGTCATCTTTTTGTTTGGGTCTCAGTGCCTGTCACAGAGAAGGATTTGATGCCATCACCCTCACCCTTCTTATAAAACCACTCGGCCACATGAGAAGAGCAACCTAGCTGGCCTTTCCGTCCCTTATCCCAATAAGCTGCCTCAATGGGCCTCTCTCTCTCTCTTCATTTTTCCTCCTCATTTCAGAACAGGCTGTATTTTTCTACCAACTCCCAGAGGTCACAATTCATGAACAGAAATGTCAGAAGTGTCCAGGGAGTCTCCACTGTAGGGATGGCTTGTGGCGTCCCCCCAGTCAGAGGCCGTCCACTGAGCCACAGGACAAAGGCCCCAGAGAGGTCACCTCCGACTGCTCAGCATGTGGGTATTTACAGCAGACGGTGGACTCATCCATGACCGCAAATCAGGGAACACACAGAGAGCCTGGCACCTCTGTGCATGGGAGCCCCTGAGATCGGGGTGGTGGGGTGAGGTAGAGCGCGTGGAAAGGTGTTGGTGAGGATCACGAGGACAGACTTCTGATTCCCGCCCTTTTTGCCTCGGGCTCGCCCACACAGATATGCGACGCTGAGACGCACAGCCGCCAAGGAGTGGGAGTGAAGAAAGGGGGCCCGGGGATTGTCGGGGCTCACGTATGTATGGGAAGGGATGGGCCGGACTGGGAAACAGTGGCATGGCGGGCACTAGACAGGGCAGGGAAGACGGCAGAGAAGAAAAATGACAGAGTCCAGCCAATGTCACACAGGGGCTTATGTCCTAACACATCGCTTTCTGTGTGGAACTGCTAGAGCCCCAGCTGGTTACTTCTCCGTATGAAGAGAACCACTTGCCATCTTGAGAAAAGACAAACTTGCAAAAGCAGTACAGAGGAACAGCTAAACGCTTAGGCTTGAGTTTTAGAAACGTGAATTTGAATCGCCGATCTATCAGATAGTAACTGTGTGACTTTAGAGAAATTCCTTAACCTCTGTTTCCTCATCTGTCCGACAGTACTAAACCTTATGGGGTTCCGGGGGGAGTAGAAGGTGGCCATTGATATAAATCGCTTTGCACAATGCCAGCCACGAGTCAGGGTTCGAGAGCTGTCACCTGCTGTTACATTTTCCTAAACACAAGAAGAGCCTGGCATTCCCTGGAGTTTGAGGTGCAGAGCGCTCATAAATATTCGGCTCCACAATTCTGTCTAGTTGTCCGTAGAAATACCTTTTTATGTAAGTGAAAGTCTGGCTGTTTGGCAGGGAAGGTGGGGGCCGGTGGGAGAAGGAAGGCAGAGGAGTGTGGAGGGGAAGAGGAATGGGATTCAGGGCACATCTTGCAGCACACTCACCGAGTCTGGGTCTCGCTGCTGTTCGAGGAAGGCTGAGAATTCCACCAGGCGAAGTTTGGTTGTGCCAATGGAGCGGCCCTGCCAGGCAGGGACCGAGGGAGCTGGGGCTGACGCAGGCTCGAACCCTGAAAGACCAATCAGCACCTTTAAAGCAGGCTCCGCGCCTTCCCTCAGGCCTGAGGCCAGTGCTGGGGGCCCTGGGCCCTGCAAAACGGCTGCCTCTGACCCACCAGAGTCTAGGGGCACAATGATGTCAGGCGGTGGGGGGATTCTGGCCAAGGGCCCCAGAGGCACAAGGCTAGGTGGCGCCTCATGTCAACGTGGGCCCAGGTTTAAGGGCTGGAGCACACCCCACCGGGACAGCTGGGGGGCGGGCTGGGGACCTGGGGACCGGCTGAAGAGCCTGAAGTGAATTCCGCAAGGATCCCCTGAGAAACTTCCTATGTCTGCCCATCTCCCTCCTCCCGACTGTGGTCTCCCTCCTCCCGACTGTGGTCACCGGCACTACGGAATTACTCGCTCCGAATGGTCCCTGGCACTGAACAGAGCGCAACGTGTGAAGGCACGTGTTGTCCAGGCTCACTCACAGGCAGTGGTTCAGCGGAGGGACCCCTTGTGCACATGTGTGCGGAGGGAGCAGGTGGGCCAGCCCGAGTCCGGGCCGCTAGTCGAGGCTTCTCTGGAAGCTCTTTGTTAAAGAGAGAGTACGAGGAACTGGAACCTCATACAATATAAAGGGCGGCTAACCCCCTATCTGCCCTCAAGATCTAAACTGTCCAATTCAGCCTGTTCATGACCAGGAAGGAACCACAGCAACTTCCCCTTCCAAGGGTGATCCCGGGTCTTCAGTGAAAGTGATCAGGCTTCCCTTTTTTTTCTCCATTTTTTTTTTTCAATTAAGATATAACTGACATATCCAAATCTTTTTTTTTTCTTTTTAAGTAAATCCTATGCCCAGTGTGGGACCCTAACTCACGACCCCAAGATCCAGAGCGGCCTGCTCTACGACTGAGCCAGCCGGGCGCCGCTGGCTTCCTTTTTCTTTCAAACCCCATCTGAAGAGCTCCTGGGAGGTGACTGGGGGACTGAACACACCTGTGGCCCTTCCAAGTTCCAGGCTTACAGAGGGTAGGGGCAAGTGGGGGGCGCCCAAGGCACTGCCGGTACAAGGGACAGGCCTCTGCAGAGCCAAGTGACGGGCCCAGCCGCCCGCTGCCCAGGACGGTCCTCCGAAGGGGAGTCGCCGGAGACTCACCTGGAATGGGGGCCGTGACCGCTGGCTGGATGGGGTAGGCCTGCTGCACGAAGGGCTTGACGCTGGAAGGGAGGGGGCGGAGTCAGAAGTCGAGACCACAGACTCTAGCAGTGGCCTTGGCCTCCCAGGGCTAGGGACCCAACCTGCACGCTGCTCCCCCCACATCAGCCTGATTCCCGTGTGTTGTGACATCTGGTTGGCCCTCTCGTCTCGTCCCCGCAGGGACCAATATCAGGGTCAGCAGGCCCAGGCAGGGATTGGGCCATGCTTCAGGCTCTCCTTTTCTTGGCTAAACGGCTTAAGTTCTGTTGAGAACAGATAGGCAGGACTTCCTTTCTGCTTCTACCTCCAGATGGCCCTCAGCCTCCAGTTTACAAGGCCTGCTTCCTTTACCCTCAAGGCAGTGGCGGGGTGGTCTGTTAGCTGCCCTCACCGCTGGGAAGGCCGGATGGGCTGGGCCCCAGGAGCGCCTGTGCCATATGCTCTCAGGTGCTTCTCTCGAAGGTTCTGCCCTCCAAAGCCACCAAGGCCCGGGGCCCCACTCCGTTTCCAGCAGGATGGGCACTAATACTTAGGGTACCAGCGAGCCACTGATGTCTCTCTTAGAGCAACACAAGTCTCTCTCCTGCTCCTGGCCTTAGCAGATAATGGGAGGACTGTGGGGCTCTCAGGTTCAATCTCTTCTCCTGCAAGACCCCAGGGGGCCTGGTCCTGGGGAAATGTTCCACCCAGCCTGCACTGTGACCAGACCCTTGTTGTCACTGCAGGCTCCTTCCCGGACTTACTCTTGTGAGGATCCTGGCTGCCCTGTTTGGATCATTCCTGGCCAGAACTGGAAAGCAAAAGGCAAGAGGCATCAGGATTATGAGTTCCCAGAAAAGCACTGCTCGGGACGTCTACGCATTGCACCCTGCTAACAACAATGGGCTCAGATTGTCTGTCCGCTACACAGTGACCCTCTCTAGACTCGGAGGTGGTCACCGATGGCCCAGGAGAGCAGCCTGCATCCCTGGCCTAGCAGCCCAGGATTCCCCGGAGCTCGTCCTCCAGGCAGCTGCCCGGAAGGCAGGGACAAGCCAGCGGCTCTCCTGGGTTCTCCTGACAGCTACCAGAGATCTGGGCACACGACAGGGGGCTCACAAATATTTTATCCGACCGCTTTTGACCCATGCTCCCACCCACCCATCCTTCTCTTCCTCCTCCATTTGCAAATGCTCCGTGGGTGACAATTCTGCCTCCGCAGCTCACAACACCAAGGGCCCGGCCAGCAGAGGACAGAGCTCTGAACCAGAGGCCAAGAGCTCCGAGAGGCAATGCGGACACCGCCTTTGCTGTGTGCTTCCCGGAGGCTTCCGGTGCCTGCCGCCCCCTGCTGGACCAGCAGCCTGTGTAGGAGGAGTTGCGAAGGGAGTCACAGGGCCCCAGGTTTGAGTCCTAATGGCACCAGCCATGATCACATCACCTAACTCGCTTTGTTACTCAGTAACCTCATCATCTGCAAGATGGCAAGAACAATGAGAGGCGTTCAAGATTATTGCGAAGATGAATGAGATTGTAACATTAATTTCTCAGCCCTTGGTAGGTGCAAATTGAAAACGGTAATACAATACTTTGCCCCTTTAAGGGTTAGTTCCCTTAAAGGGGCCCTGAGGACACAGGAAAAGAGAGCAAGGGCCAGAAAAAAGAGCAGAAGCAGGTCACAACCAGAAGGGCACCAACAAAGTGATACCTAATTTCATGTCTGCAGGGACCCACGATCCTCGCCTCCTTTCTCTCCCCACCTCCTCCCTCCCCCTGTCCCTCTCTAGCTCCCTCCCTTCCTCCCCCCACCATCATGGCAACATCAGCTGACCACAGGTGGTCCTCTCCTCCCTCGCACCAGGCTTCCTGCCCAGCCCTCACCCCCAGGGAGGCCGCTCCCCAGGGGGCCTGTGACTCACCCCCGGTGCCCCTGGGAAGGCAGGGCGTGGAATCCCAGGCAGCCCCAGCTTGTTGTGAATGGCGGTGGCCGAGACGATCTGTGCCGAGGACATGGCGGCCATGTGCTGCAGGGCCTTATCCTTGGCCGTCTGATCCTTGAAGGTGACAGTGACACACATACTTAATACGGGACACGTGGCTACTGGGCAGCTTCAACAGGCACAGCCACGAGCACATGGACTAAATACAGAGCCACAGAAGAGGCCCGAGAAGCAAACATGCACGGATAAATAAACACAGCCAGAAGGCTAAAACACACTCAGCCTACCGGAACTCTGAACCTTTATGCAGACTGCCCAGTGGCAAGGTTTTTTTTTTTTTAAACAAATGTTTTAATCCATTTTTCAACAGAATGGGAAGCCTCTGAGAAGAGTGGACAATGTATTTATTTTTCCAGCTTCCAAAGGGAGATCTCTCCAATCACTTAACACATTCAAGGGCAGGGGATCAGGGTTGGGGGGGCGCCCTGCATTGAAGCATACAGATGGGAACAGGGAGACCAGAGGGGGGGCGGTGGATCTGGGTAGGATGGTCTGCAGGGGGCGGGCAGGCCCCACCTTGAGTGCACTCCCAGGGCTACACTCCCAGGAGCTGCTGGAGGCATGCGAGGCCCAGGCGCCCTGACGGACACCTGGTGGGGAGGCTCAGAAGCAGCAGGTGGGGCGGGGGACCGTGATGGGGCCAAGCAGCATGCTGGCAGGGGGCGCATGCTTTCTCAGGTACCCCCACCATGGGTCTAAGGCTTCATGGGTTCTCTCCAGAGCCGAGGACACAGGGCACGCTACCGGGCGAGTGGTTTCTCCCTTTCCTGAATGGGTCTTTTCCAGAAAAGCCAAGGCTGGTAACACAAAGCTAGCCAAAAAGTCTGCCAAGCACAGCTAAAATACAGAATACTCAATACTTACCATGCTTGTTACCTGGATACAACAATAAACAGTTTGTTAAAAGAATTGCGGACAAAGGCAGGGGTATTTTTCTTCTTCACTTAAAAAATATACATATTTACACAAACACACAATATGGAGTACCACAGAATGCACAGGACTGTGGGTCTTTTTCACATTTTAGCAGGAATGCATGACCCGGATAACCACCTAGAAAGGCAATTACCCACCAGTCCACCCATTTCAAAAACTACTCCCAACCCCTTCGAGCTGGTTCTGTGGTTTCCCCGGCATCCGGGGACAAACGGTCAGACCCCCTTGGTGTGTGACAGCCCCCTTGGTGTGTGACAGCCCCCTTGGTGTGTGACAGATCCTGATGGTGCCGGGAGAGCTTCGTGCTTCGGAACATGTCAAGGTGCCTGGCTGCTCATGGAAGGGTCTATACCATCTCTACCAGGCCCAGACCCATGGGAACAGGAACAAAATGGTGGCACCGACGTAAGGAGAGGGGCCGCCACAGGTGCCACTCAGAGCCAGAGAGAGCGCGTGAAGGTCGAGGGAAAGTTCAGGCTAAAACACAGCCGAGAGTTGGCTTCAGTGTGTACGGATTTACCCAAAGGTGACTCCTAAGCATGCTGAGCTACTAGAGGCTAGGCCAAAGGGAGAAATTGGGGAGAAAAAAAAAAAAAAAAATCCCAGCCTACAAAATAACTTCCAGGGGCTTCTAAAAAAGATCAAATTAGGTGTTCCCAAAGCACAGACACCACTTGGTCCCATAACTGCCAGGAACTCCGTGTGGATTTTCACAAAGAACCTAATACTTGCACAGAATTGTACATTTTATACATTTCTCTGGCTCTCAACTGAGAAAGTAATGGGCCTCATGGGACAGCTTTTGGGGGCTGTCCAAGGTCACGGGGATCCTCCTGAAGGGCACCCACTGCAGCTGAAGGACAGGGTGAGGGCCCAGGAAGCCTGCAGGATCCCTCACCCCCAACAGAATGGCTCCGGGCACTAGCGTGGGGCTTTGCTGCCTCGGCAAAGACGGCATTCCCTGAGCTGACCCCCACTTGCTCATCTGAAAGCTCTACCTAAAGCCAGCTTCCCCTGTTGGAAGTATTTACTTTTTGCTTTTTTTTCTTTTTTAAAGAGCTGAATCATTTCAGATACTGAGATGCCCCCAAAAGATAAATCTTGATCTCAGTGGAACACATGGACTAGGTGTGCAAATGCCCTGAAGCCCAGCAGAGCCGGACACACACAGATCTCAGCGCCAGTCAGTCTCGTCCTCGCTGGTCCCATGGCACCTGCCACCTCACCCCATCATCCCCGCAGAGGGGGATCCTGGCCTAACGAACAGAAAACCCGGCTCCGGTCACTCAGCACCCTCCTCTGTCAGGAGTGCCTGGACATCAATACAAATGCACTGAGGGGTTCTTTTGGAATCCATCACCTTGTACTCCAGGCCCCAGGCCACCTAACCCCTAATGAGAGGTCATAAATACCCTCATGATGACTTCTGAGCTAACGTGCTGTCACAGGTCTAACCACAGGCGCCGTCCACCGCAAGGAACACGCCTTACTGCTTCGCCGGGGGCCGGGCTGAGGGAGCTGGGACAGTGGGGAGCTCCCAGACCTCTTGCTGGTCTGGCTGATGCAAACTGAGGAATAACTAGGAAAAGAGCGGCAGGCTTAGCTCTACTCTAGAAGTCCATCATGGGCCCCCATGTTCATGAAATGCTGATGGTAGGGGTGACTTGGCTCCCCTAAACACAGTGTGTGCCTGAGCAACCTTGGCGGGGAGGGACTCAAGAATCAGAAGTCGAGGGGGCGCCTGGGTGGCTCAGTGGGTTAAGCCTCTGCCTTCGGCTCAGGTCATGATCTCAGAGTCCTGGGATCGAGCCCACATGGGGCTCTCTGCTCAGTGGGGAGCCTGCTTCCCCCTCTTCCTCTGGCTGCTCCCTGTGATCTCTCTCTCTCTGTCATATAAATAAATAAAATCTTAAAACAAAAAAAAAAAGAATCGGAAGGTGGGGTCCGAATGGAAACAAGCCCCCGCATCTCCAGAGCCCGCTTTTGTTCTATCAGAGGTGCTAGAGATGTTCCCCGAGGCAAGGCTGGTGGCAAAGTTCTCAAAGATGATCACAGAAGTTTGATACCTTTCTCTTTTTTAAAGAAGAAAATCAGTCAATGAGGAAAGGAGAAACATCACCAGCTTTTACTGTTTAGGTCACACGGCTTCAGGACAGGGCCGTTGCCTTTTGCTAAATAAAGTAAGGTTGGACTCTTATGACCCAGCATTCCAGGAGGTGCCTGGATGAAACGAACACTCCAAAGCAGGAGGGCAAATCAATCGTTCCTGTCTCCCCAACTTGCTCCATCCCTGTCAAGGGGAGTCTGGAGACATAGCTTCACGCCCGCCTCGGCCTGACGTTAATGGGCTGTACTACCTTGGGAGTAGTTGGGACTCCCATTTAAGTCCAACTACTTAAGTAGTCCGACTAGTCATTTAACCCTCTCATCTTCTCCATCTGTGAAATAAAGAGTTGCCCTCATTACTGTTCTTAAGCTCTTCTGGCTCTGAACGTAGGTATCATATTGGCTGCGACGAGTGTGCGTTCCATTTATAAGCAAATACAGCCTACTACACAGAGCCAGGAAGTACTGGTGAAAAGACAGCAAGATGTTAAAATTTGGGCAGCTCTTGGCTGTCTCCTAACAGAGAGAAAGCCAAGTGTGGAGAGGAAATTTTATCTCAAGTAGAGGTTCTTTCTGCACTTGACCTAGCTATTTGAGAATAGGCAATTTTCTGCAAATGGACTAAAACCTTTTGAAGTGGAGACACGCTACCTTCTCCTTTAATACCATCTCCCCCTTTATCTAAAATACATATTTGAAAATTAAAAGGTTTTAATTTTTGTTTGTTTGTTTGTTTGAAACCTACAGCAACGCCGCAGATAATAAGGCTTGCCAGCGATATCTCGAGATTGGAACCGAGAGCTTGGGCGTAGACCCACTTAATCTGAAATGGGAGAACGGAAGGATGCCGAGCTGAGAGACTTCAATGGAAGGGCTTCTAAAATGTCATTTTCAGCCCAGAGATACACGCCTGGCTTTGAAGAAATTGTAAATCTGAGTGTCAGACCCGAGAAAATTGCTTCTCTGTGTCACTCTGGTCTAGGATGCTGGACTTTGAGACAGGCCACTCCATCATCGCTGCTCACCCCAGAATCAAGGGGGAAGGGAAGGGATTGCTGCTCCACCCAAATAACTGATGCTACAGTAAATTCAAAAAAATCTAGGCTACATTTGTACACCAGAATAATTTTATCCTAAGAGGTCTTCATGCCAACATTTCTGAAATGCGGGTGAGATTTACAAAGGTTGAGCACACTGTCTTATCTTGGGAAACTGTTCTGACGTCATTACCGAGTCACCGCCTATGAGGTCTTAGATGAAGGGAAATACTCTCGGGGTGTGTACACCTCTACACGAGCACGCACCAACAAGAACGCTGCGTCCCAGCAAAAAGCCTGGACAACTTCACACGGAGTCCTCACTACTGATCTGAAGTCCCTCCGTCCCTAAGATGACAAAGAACGAGGCCACACGGGGTCCAGCAGGCTGTGTCATGCATAAACTCCTCGGCCTGAAGCCTTTCAAGCAGTTATTGTCACTTAATAAACAGGTTTCCGTATTTCACGAAGCTGAGCATGGTGGCTGCTAGGCCTCTGGGCTCCGCCGACTGCCTCCTTGTTCCAGTTTAAATGTGCCTCATGTGTGGGAAGTATCTACATGGGATACACATGACAGGAAGGCAGCCGCAGCAGAAATGCACATGGCTGGAGCAGTGTGCATCTCCAACTCCAGGACGTCTTATGAATCAGCCTCCAGACGGGACGAGAGTCTTACTCCCACTTCCCTCTGCCTCCTCAGTGTTTGATTATCCCAAGCAATCGACTAGCTCGTCATCTTCTGGCACTAACCATCAACGAATTTTAAAGACCCTATGAGAAGGGTCACAAGCTTGCGTGTACCTTATTGTAGCTCTTACATAGTTAATGAACAGCACACGAAATCAACATACTCCCGAGAGCTCACTCAGGAACCATCAATTTAAAACGTGGACTCCAGTCTACTTTATTCACAGGGAAGCTTACCAACACATCAGGAGGAGTATGTAACATTGCAAAAAAGACGATGGATTCAAAAACTCTGGATGGCCCTTAAATGTTTTTCCCCAAATACACTTTTCCCAACACTCCAAATATATGACACAAGAGAGGAAAGATAGCAATCTGCTTGCAAAAATCACTTTTTCAAAAAAAGACAAAACACAGAATACTCTTCTAGAAAGTCATCTTGTGGATGCTGTTTCTTGTCTTGCGCTACGGGGGTTCACATGACCTCTGCGATTATTAGCGCTGGCCCCTGGGCAAACAGACATCACAAAATTCTGTGATGGTTTAGGAGAAAAGATGGAGAGCACTTGAATTTTTCTAGCCATGATCTCTCATTTGCTTATTATTAGAGAAAGCAGGAATAAATACAAAAGGGGGGCTATTCGGGTCGGGCAACGGCTAATGCCAGAGAGGGAAGGCACATTCATACTTCTCCTGACTTCCCAGGTAATGAGTAGCAATTAATTCATCTTATTGTATTTCCAAATGCCAAAGACTCCATTCACATCAAAGAAAAATTTTTCAAGGCTTTTACCATTGTTCATTTTTAAATGTACTAAGCTATATTTAGTATTTTATAATTGTCAATAGTGTTTCCTTTAATTCCGATGTGGGGCTTAGCATTATAAAAGACTGTAGATGAGGACCCAGCTGATTTGTAGGTGTGCTTGACGACTCTCCCAGGAAGCCTTGCATTCAGGTCGGCTACTAGGTCTGGGTGCTGGGGGTCGGTGAGGGAAGAGGGGATACCCTTCTGACCACGGCCCCCTTGCCCGTGGGAGGCGACAGCAAGTGGCAAGAAGTCAATCTCCCCTGAGAAGCCAGAGAAACCCATGCCGGCAGCAGGCTCAAGTTCGGTTCCAGACTGAGTATGAGCTCCCACCACTTGTCTGCCCTGTTTATTTCAAACTTGCGTGAAGATGGGGCTCTGCTGAGGGAGACAATGCTGACGCCCCCCGAGTCAGGAAAATGAGCCCCCATCCTTGACCGGCATTCTCTGGGAAGGCAGCGTGCCACCATGCTGAGAGTTCAGGCTTTGGTGCCAGCTAGCCCTGCGATCAAATTCAGACTTGTGACCTTGGGTGAGTTACCTGGCCATTCTAAGCCTCAGCCTCCTCATTTCTAAAATGAGGACAAGAACATCCACCTTTGGGCCTGCTTTGGGGATGGGGTTAAGAACTCCACATGGTGTCCTTGCCATTCAAGGAACTTGGGAGTCTGATGGGCCCAGGTGACCAGAAAGCCTTAGGAGCCCTGGTCTCGATTTTATAACCTTTTGGCACCATGTTTCTCTAGAACACTGTCTACACTGGGGGCCCATTGACAATGGGATGTCTCTAGAAAGGGATACAAGGAGAGAATGAGGCAATAACCTCGGTTTTTTTCAGGCACTAAGCTCGGTTCTCGCCGAAGAGTACACGCATTCAGTGCCACAGTCTACACTGGGAGCCCTGCACCACCACACCACTGGTGAGGGGTTCTAAGTCCATCACACCCAAGCACGAGAAATTCCCGGTCTCCAGTCTCAGCTTTAACTCAGTTAAATGAGAAACAAGGTAGTGAAAATATCACTGGGGAGAGAGGGCACGTGCCACGAATGCGAAGGAAGCCCATGAAGGTCGGGAGAGGTAGCGTGTCGTTTCCCGAATGCCACGGCCAGGCCCAGCGTCTCGGCGCTGGCGCGGAGACCAAGGAGGGGGTCATCTCAAGCTTCCTGGGCCTGGCGACCGAGGACAGCCAACGCCCGAAGGAGCAGAGGGGCTCAGGGGGTCGCGGGGAGCACCCGTGGATGAGGCGAAGTGTGTCTCCCCTGCGGACGGGCCCATTCCTGGCTGGAACCAGTGGTGATGCCACCAGGAAGCAGCAGTGTGGACGGCAGCAATGCCCCAGCGAAGTTCCTGAACTCTTAGGGAGAATTAAATCAACAGTTTGAACTTTAAGCTCTCTGCTTATTGGAAGGAATGGCAGACTGGAAAGAATGGCTTGTTCAGAAATCCAATCACAAAAGGCCAGCAGGGCGAGAATGAAGAAAACGGCCCCGGGGACCATATGGAGCTCGTGAATTAGTCACCGATGACTGGACACAACGGGACAATCTTGGGCCTTTTCCTGGCAGGGCGCAACGTCAGCAAGTGTGGGCTTTCCTTCAGCGCCAGCCCAGAGCTTGACGCGAACACTGTATTCCTCCTGAGGTCAGGGCGGAAGGAAGACCTCCTTTCCTCGGGGTCCACCTGGGGCTGTGCCCTCCCCAAAGCACTGCACACCACTAGTGGTCCGGTCCACCTCAGGAAGATGGCAGTCCCCAGTGTGGCGGTGGCCTGCAGGGCGCCCTTCTGCTGCCCAGAGGGAAGCGAGGCCTCTGGGCTCGGATGGAACCACCTCGCAGGGCAACCGGACACAGAGGTAGGGACTCAGAGCGGGAAACTCAAAGCAGAAATTCTGAGTGGCACAGAAGGACTGCTTGCTGTGTGGACAATTCTTCTGCATTCGGCCTAGGGGCTGGGATAATAAATCCCTGGAGCTTAAAAAAATAAATAAAAATAGCTAATGGCCTCTTGGTCCATTAACGGTGAGTGAAATCATTCAAAGGCAGGAATCATTTCTAGAGTTGCAGCCCAGTGTTGGGACCGTACCACCCACTGCCTTCCCGGGCGGCTTGGCCAGAGATGGCAGCGACAGGCGGGACGAGGGGAAGGGAACCGGCTACGGGGACGCCCCTGCAGACACGGCTGGTGACACAGGGGCCAAGACGGGAAGGCCTGCCTCCCTGGAAAACCCTAAACGCGCTGCATGGACCGGAGGCGGCCATGCGCTATAGCTGCCCGGCTGCACCTTCTACCTCAGAAGCAGCCGGACCCAGTTATGGAGCCCGAGTCACCGAAGACCGACCTCGTGCCTGGAGAGCAGTGGGCCACAGGGGTTTTGTCAGGGCAGGGACTGCAACACGGCATGCCTGGCATCAAGAAAGGATGTCCTCAAAGCGAAGCTCTGTTCTCGGCCAGCAGTTAGCAGTCTGATGTGTCTCTTGAGGCACTTTGGTCAAGATTAAAGCAGGGGCGCCTGGGTGGCTCAGTGGCTTAAAGCCTCTGCCTTCGGCTCAGGTCGTGATCTCAGGGTCCTGGGATCAAGCCCCACATTGGGCTCTCTGCTCAGCAGGAAGCCTGCTTCTCCCCCTCTCTGCCTGCCTCTCTGCCTACTTGTGATCTCTCTTTGTCAAATAAATAAACAAATAAATAAGATTAAAGCAAAAAAAACCTGCAAAGTGTATGTTTAATGTCCAAATTTCTGGCCCGCTGGCCACAAATGCCTTGCATTTCCTTATCCATCTTAGCAGGCTCTTGAATGTCAACTGCACTCTGGGGACCCCCTCACCCCTTCTCCCTACGCTCCTGTCCCAGTTTCTCTGCTCCTGGTTCTTCTCTTCCCATCGCGCCTTGACCACTTCATCGTTCTCTCCATCTGCCTGGCCCTGGCATCCATCCTTTATGGTTACAGTTTGTGTCCAGGGTCATCCCAAATTGTTGGCCAAGTCCACTGTGGCTTAGGCTGCTATACATTGCAGGGGAAAAGTCTCATGTCGGTGGCAATGGCTTTAGCACAAACTCAGAGTAAATGATGGATTAAAAACCTAGATTCATTTTAGGACAGGGCAAAAGGAGAAAATAGTTTTCACTGGATTTATTTTCTTAGGGAAATAAATGGCAAGGAAAGATACTGTTAGTGGGAGAAGAGGGAGATTGAGATTGGCTGGGAAGGAAGTTGGGGAGAGGAAATTAGAAAAGTAAGAATAACAGTTTGCCATTTGAGTCATTCCACTGGGAAAAAAAAAAGGAATAACGTCCTAATGAAATGATCATTTCTGCTTAAATGAACATAAATATTTTATAGTAATTCTCTGCACTTTCTAACTTCATTATACTTAAAATTTAGCAACCTAAATTCATAGTTGATGTAATTTTGATAGTGAACAGCCATTACTTTAAGAGAACCCAACCTTCAAAAACCTAGTTCAAGGCTGCTACTGGAAAAGTTTTGGTGTCCACTTTTCAGACTTAGTAAGGACAGGAGTTTGAAACATAAAAAACCTACTCTTCAAAACCACTGAGAAAGGAAGAGTTCAGGGCAGTCAGAGTGGACTGGAGCAGGAACCAGCCGCAGAAGGTGGGGAAGGCTTACGGGAGTCACCGAGCTGGCGCCCCCCGCCCCGGGGAGTCAGCTGCCCCGTCCAGGCCCTCACCTCTCAGACTACAGCAGCCCCTGAGTTAGGCTCCCTGCCTCCAGCTCTGCCTCCCTCTTGGCCATCCCTCTGAAAACAGTGGGAGAGAGCTTTCCAGAGCTTAAGTGTGAGTGCTCCCACACACTCCCCAAGGCCCAGAGGGGACCCTTGCCCTTCCAGATGATCCAGGACCTTCCTACTGGGTTCCTCAAGTCTCATTCCCATCCTGTGCCTCGAAATAATGGTATTCTTGGTGATTCCCCAAACACCCCCATATCTCGGGGGAACTGTCCGCCTTCCTCAATGCCCAGTACTTCCTCAAAGCACCGCCTCCAACGAGGCTTTCCTTAATCCTCCCACACTCTGAACTGCCCACTCTTTCCACCAATCTGTTCCACTGCAGGGTGCCCCAGCCGTGGGACAATCTACTGGAAACCTCCTATTTCTCCCAAATGCGGCCAAAAGGAACAAAGTTTAGCGGTCCTCAAGAACAGAGACTCTGAGTATTTGACCTTCTATGTCCAACATCTACTCAAGGGTCTAGAACACACTGGATTCTCAACGAAAACTTTGCTGGACTGAATTAGTCATTTCTGTGCTTCATCAAGTTAAAATCTTTGTGGAAATCTTAAACTTCCCCCCTAAACAAATTGTTATAAAAGTTAAAATTAAGGGCGCCTGCGTGGCTCAGTCGGTTAAGCATCTGCCTTCCACTCAGGTCGTGATCTCTGGGTTCTGGGATCGAGCCTTGTGTCGGGCTCCCTGCTCGGTGGGCGTCTGCTTCTCTCTCTGCTCCTGTGCTCTCTCTCTCTCAAATAAATACATAAAACCTTTTTTTTTTTTTTAAACGTTAAAACTAAAGCCCACACATTTGGAGGCAAATCTGGCTTACAAACAAGCACTCTGAGAACCACTTTTGCAATTAGCAGAACCATCAAGCTGACCTTTACAACTTATTTTAAACAGATTTTCAAGAGTTGGACTGCGACATGGGAATGACCACTCTCTCAGTGAGTCTTTTCTTCAGAGGAATATGGCAGAGCTCGCCGCAGGGCATGCGCAGTCCTGCAGAGGCTGCAGAGACGGCTGAGAGGACATCACCCTCTTCACCTTTTGCCTAAAGCAGGGTAGTTTCCAAACCCTGTTCAGTAGAATCGCCAAAGAGGTCATTGCTACGGATAATAGAGCATGAGCTACAATCAAAACAGCGTTTACTCATTTGGGGGTTTCTGGGTGGCTCAGTTTGTTACGTGTCTGACTTTTGGTTTGGGCTCAGGTCCTGATCTCAGGGCTGTGAGATCGAGCCCTGTGCCAGGCTCAAGTTCAGTTCGGAGTTGGCTTCTGAGTCTCTCTCCCTGTCCCCCTCGACCCCTCCCGCTCCTGCTCTATCAAATAAATAAATCTTAAAAAACAAAACAAAAAAACCCACAGCATTTACTCATTTATATATTATATATTAAATGTTTCGACTAAGATTTCAATCTGAAACATGAGTTTGTGGCTTAAAAAAGGCTGGGAAGAACTCCAGCACACCCTTCCCGGGGAAGGAGGGGGGTTCTAGGCATCGGGGCTCACGTGGAAGCCACACCCGGCAGCGGCCCCAGGTGTGAGCAAACCCCCTTTCCCCAACTCCCAGGGAGGACCGAGAGATGAAGCTTGGCTTCATTCTTCAAAGGAGGGTTATAGGCCTCTGTCCACCCCCAGAGAAGAGAAATCCTTGACTTGTAAGCATCCAGAAAAGTGCCCGGCGGCGGGCTGAGGCCGGTAGGCAGGGACAGGTCCTGAAGTGGCCAATCAGCGGCCACCTTCCCTTCAGGAGGCCCTGGCCACGTCTTCTAGGCAGACCACATCTCGACACTTCCCGCCACCCCCACTGCCCACCCAGAAGCTAACCTCGTCGTCTGCTGGGATGACTTCCACCTTCTGCGGCGACTTTATCTCATTAGTTTGTGTGGGAGGCTATCGGCCTGACCCCACAACGAACTCAGCCGGGAGGCTCATCCCCGCCTCCCCCAGACTCCAGGGCCAAACGGGGGAGCATGGAGCAAGGAGCGTGATCGACCTCTCCCTCGAGACCACCTCCTGGGGACGGCTGCTGAGGAAGGTGAGCAGCCAACGCCCTAACGGGTGGTGAAGGCGGCAAGTCTCTGCAGGCAGGAGACAGCCTGTCCCGTGCCCTAATGCCCTCTGAGTGGTGACACAGCAGCTCAGCGGCTAGGACCTCACTGCCCTGAGCTACGGATCACCGCCACAGGGTCAGGCACACACGAAGCCCACACTCGGACCAAGGGCTCCAAGTTAAAAATCCACCTCACTTCTAAAAGGTGGGCCCCGAGGAAAGGGTCAGGAGCAAGAGCCGCATGCCTAGCTCCAAGGGACGCGAGGACTGTCATGGGGGTGTGCCGCCTCGAGGCCTTCTGCTTGAAAACCTTCTCCCACCTCCACTGGATGCAACCCCGCCAGGGACAGCAGTGGCTTAGGATTCGGAGAGATCTGAGTTCAAATCCTGCCAGTGGCCTGTGCTGGGCTTGGGGGCTCCAGGCATATCAGTTAAACTCCCGGAGCCCTGGTTTCCTCAGTGTTAGTCCTCAAACTCTGAAAACTGGAACCTCTTTGGCAGTGAGCTCAGTGGAGAGACTGTCCAGGAGGCCCCGCAGCACGGACTCCCGTCTTCGCATTCCCATCACCAGGCGTCCCCGGGATTCCGCCACGTTTGCTCTTGGGTCGTCCTGCTAACACTTATCATCCCCCAGTGCCCTGTATTTCCCATTCCCACTTCCACGGCCAGCTCTGTGAATACGGGGTTGACTGTTAAATGCCCACCATGATGAACACTGTGCCCGGAACGCTCGACTGGTATTAGCTGATGAGAAAAACAAAGGCCGCCCTCCTTCCAGGAATAATGTGGTGGGAGGGGAGGCCAGGAACTACAGGACAGTGGAGGTGGTCCTCGGAGCTGCAAGGCTGAGCTGGTAGCTCCCCGACAGCACCTGTTTCCGCCTCCCCCTTGGGTCGGCCCCCAAGGAGAGCAGGCCAGGGCTGAAAAGAGGTGGGAAGTGACTTTTCCTTATTTTGGAAGAACAAACGTAAATACAAGCGGGGGTGTGGGTGCACACGTACGTATAAAGTAACGGTAAACTGTTTCCACCGAGGAAGACTCTTCAGATTCCCAAAGGAGAAAAAGAGCCCTTCCTGCATCCCACGGGGATTCCCTTCTGGACAAGAGAGCTTTATTCGTCACCAACGGGGCTTCTGGCCCAGGGCTGTGTGCCCTGGGGGGTCGGTAGGAACCCCATGGGTGGCAGAGAAATAGAGCAATTCATAACACCGCGGACGGGAAGACAAAATTGATGTCTGTGAACTTCTTTTGTACATCGTTAATTCGTTAGCGCAGAGAAACCAGAAACAGTCAGAACCGGAGCGAACACTGGGGTAGTTACACCCACATAGAGAGGACGGCACCTTTGGTTAAAAAGCGGGATCTGTGAGGTTATCTTAAGTCTTCCGACTGCTCAGCCAGTGCAGCTAAAAAGCCAGCCACCAACAGCCACACGTGCGAGCGAGCCAACATGCTGCCCACTGCAGAGGGCCACCAAATGCCCCTTCCTAGTCACTAGTGCTGTCCCACAGCCAGCCTTGTTTGCATTAAAAAAAAAAAAAAAAAAAAGTTGGAGGACTTTGGGGAGGATCCCGGTGTTGACCCTTCAGTGCTGTGAAATCACACTTTGTTCTTTAGGTTTAGCACAAACACAGATTTAATTGATCCATGCTAAACACCAGGACGGAACAACCACAAAAAAGGCAGGTGGGAAGGGCAACAGTACGGGCTACAAACTCACTTTTATTAGAAAGTCAAGCTCTTCTGTGCAAACTCTAATCTCTCTGTGTTTCTAAAGTAGGGCACTATGGGAAAAAAGTCATGTGTGCTTCACTGTAAGTTTTAGAAGGGGAGACAATAAGGACAACTAGCATTTAAAAACTGTCAATGCCTCTGTTTTTTGGCTGCGAAATATATTTCCAGAGACTGGAAAATGAGACACATGTAAAGAACAATTAAAGTAAATTCACGTGCAAATGGAATCACCAACATGGATTTCATTAAGAGCTTTCCCATCTCTAAGATCTTTTTTTTTAAGGCCTCACCTCAAATTTCTTTTTAAATAACAGAGTCGTACACTTAAAAAATAATATTGAGTAACGAAGAAACATGGCAGCAAATACGCTCTGTGTTGAAAGAACACATGAAATAGTACATGAAAAAGACGTGTTTTTCTTAAGTATTCTTTAAAATACACAAAAAGTGTAAAATAACTTCTAAATATTCTTTTAAAGTAATTTCATGATAACTACTCTGGAAGGGATTCTTATTTTATTTTATTTACTATTTTCACACTAACTTGGTGTCTCTGGACTTTTATTTTTCCCACTCTCCTAGCCCAGGGCTGTTTGGTGGACATTTGAAGGTTAAAAAAAAATCATGTTTCTGTGCTGAAAAGTTATAAAGACCAGCTCTCTGCTGCATTTGCATTGTTATTAGGGACACACACACACACACACACACACACACACACACACACACTGAGCTTAATGTGAGGCTAGTACAGAAAGAGAGATTAGACACAAAGAAATGTAAACAGCTCTCACATGCGAGGAAACTAGGTTACGAGAATCCCGGCACCAGGCATTCACCAGTCACCATGGAAAACAGGAAGTGAGATGCATAGCAACCACAAGCCAAAAAGCAGGAAAGCGCATACCTTTAGCTTGGAATGAAAATCACGAGATTTCCTTCTGGCAAGAACCTGAATGTGACTAGACACCTGCAGGGTAGGGGAAGGGAGGAAAACAAAGGAAAAGCCTGTAACCATGGAGATGAAAAGCCCCCTACAACTGGGCAAGCCAGACGTACCTTAATGGCGGCTTGAATTTCTCGAACTTTCTTTCTTGCTAAGACCTGTATATGACTAGACACCTACATTGTTCGGGTTTATGAGGGGAAACAAAACAAAACAAAACAAAACAAAAAAAGGAAATCAAATATAAAATCGCTACTCCTTGGGAGGGTTTTGGGGTGGGGGGTGAGGGGGAGGTTATTTGCATCTCAACAAAGCTCTGCCGTTAGGAATACACAGTCCCAGCCAGACACCAAGCCCCCAGCGCTGTTCTAAGCTTTTCAGACTGGGTCATCACTGCAGTGACTTGATTCAGGATGAAAGTTAGGCTGCTCTTAGTTTTCTCACCAGGGAGAAATCACCGGCACGGGATGAGAGGGGGAGAGTGGAGTTGTTTTCTTTATGAAATTTAAAAGGTGGGGCTAGAGGTAAGTGAAAATATTTATAGCTTCTCAGTATCAGGAGGGAAAATCCCTTCTTCTCAATTTAGAAGAGACTATCCATAAATTAGCACATTCTGCAGAATCAAAAAGCTGAAGCTGTCGGTTATATTCTGATCTCATTAAGAGCTCTGGATTCTGTAGCAAATGTTAAAATAATACTGACATGTAAATTAGATCTCAAAGAGAAATGGAAAGACCCAGTTAGCAGAGCAATTTTTTTTTTTGCCCGTATAAATATCTTTAATCCTTCCACTCTTTTGGATATTGACTGGGCGCCAAGTGGATTTGCATATTATTACAAAGCGAAAAGTGTGAATACAGCCAGCCAGCCATCCTGTTAAAAATCTGGGTTGAAAACCACACGATTTGCTGAACAACAAATTCACATTGGAGAGGTATCACCAATGGCTGCCTAAAAACATCCCCAGGACGCCGGGGTGTGGAAAGCCAGCCAAGCCCAGCTTCTGAAACACAATGATTTCACTGGGTAAACAAATTTGCATCTCTTTCAGGGGGACTTGGTTAAATTTAGAAGAGTCCCCCAGTGAAGGGGCTGGGCACATGACCAGAGCTCACAGACCAGCAGACAGCTCAGGTCCAAGGCTTTCAGCATGTTGGGAATTAGATCTGTCTGTTTCAGAAGTTTAGAACCTTCCATTTAAAAGTTCAGTGACTCAGACTGAGAATGGTTATTTTATTTCAAATACTCTGCTGATGCTAAAAACAGGATTTAGGGTAATAAAAGATCCTTTTATCTTTGAGTTTCAATGATTAATTTTTTTTTCCAATTTGTTTTCTTTTTTTTTTAAAGTACAGAGAAGCAGGAACTTCCCCATCCTCTTCACCCCTCCATCCGGCTCCTGCTTTCACTTGTTCTCATCCGAGTTCTGTTCTCACGTGATTCTCTGACTTGCTGAGGGCCACTGTCCACTGCTGGGGGGGGATGGGGGGGACATCCACTGGGCAGACAATGCCCCTGCCTCTGCGCACTGGCAGGAGGCCACGGCCCTCGGTGCTGACTCAGCAGCCAGGCTCCCGGCTGGGGAACAGGGAAGCATTCCTGGGGAAAGGCTCTCCCCACCATAAACACTCATGAAAACAACTCATCACAGAGCAGAGAGCTGGAATCTGCTGCTCACACTTAGCGAGACCACAGCTGAGCTCGCCTTTTGGTAAGATGATTGTTGTTTTTTTTTTTTTTTAATCCATGCCAGGTAGATCCGCATAGGTCAACATCCAAATATAATTTTGTTCTCTCAACAACTCACCCATGAGGTTGGTTTGAGTCCCCACCCACCCTCCAACCCTTTTCCTTTCTTTTTCTGTTTTTTGTTAAACACAAATTTCTCACCCATTCTAGTTCTGAACTGGGTGGTGGTGGGGGTGGGGGGGCAGGGAGGTTTGGGCTACTTTACATCAGAAGGAACAAGGAGAGCCAGAGCCCTGACCAAGGGCAGAGCAAAATTCCCAACACTGCTCTGCACAAAGGTATTTAAGTTGTAACTTCATTTCCCTCACGGCAGCTACTGACAAAAGGCCATAGCTTAAGAAGCAACCAGCCCCTGGACGCACACCATTCAGTATTATGTTCAGGCCAAGACTCACGGCTGCGGGGGTTACTGTTTCATCGAAATGATGACTCATGGGTAGAGCTTCCCGGATTTTACAATGCGCAAAGTCTCCAAGTTTCGGGACCTCCGAGCATAGTCGCACCTGCAGCCGTGGCGGTGTTTACAGATGTGCAGTTCCGGAAAGAACTGGAGGTATTAAAATACAGTACAGGAGCAGTGCCTACACTGTCCTTGGAGGAGAAAATTTCCCAGATAGGTATAAAGAGGACTCCGGAGACCACACAGTGAGGGGTCACTGAAATGATGAACAGTGAAAACTGAGCCAATTGAAAACACCTACAACACTGACGTCCGTACAGGGGACTCCAATTGGGGGCTCCTAGGAGCCAAAGCACAGCCAGCCACTGCAGCCAAAGTGCCTCGTTGGGGCCATTCGCTGACATGCACAGTGTCCAGGCCGGTTAGTTTACCTGCTTTCTGGTCCTCGTCTTGCCTGTCCTGAGTTTGATGTATCTGGCTATCAATTCATTCCTACCTGAAAGAAAGAAGAATTTACAATAAGATGGGTCGCTTTAAAAAACAAACAAACAAAAACGAAAACAAAAAACGGCCTCTGAAAGCTAAGAATGTAGAGTCAAGACGCCTTAAGTTGGAGCTGCACACCTATTAATGCTAGAAAAATAAAACAGTACAATTGTTTGCAACAATATTTACTAGGGGAAATTTAGCACGAAGGGCATTTAATGATGAACTCGGATTAACAACTGAGGATAGAAATGTGCCTCTTGGTTTCTTGACATGCTCGTACCGAGAGGGGAGGCTGGCTTGTCGGAGCAACACAAACAAGGATGCAGGTGGGAGTCCATGAACCTGTTTCTGTTCCCGACTAAGTTTTCATGCCCGCTCCGCCTCACCCAGGCTTCTCATTAACTCCAGTTCAAGCCAGTATAGCCACTGGAGAATGAACTGCCCCCACCATGAAAGGAGACATTCCCTACACGTGGTCACTGTGCTGGTAATTAACTATACACAAGATCATGTTCATGGAAGAAAACAATGACTTAACCTGCAGGGGAAAGAAAATGCCTAAAACTCTACAGAAACACCTCCCGTGCCCCTACCCCGCCAGGAAGACTCAAACACATCACCTGACTTCCACAAGTGATGGGAAGAGATGTCCCTGGAGCTAAGTGGGGATATGTACGACTAAAGCTATGGGAATAAGAACCCACTCATGCAGTTAATGACAAGCATTAACTTCTTCGGGGCTCACTGTAGAGTTTGGGTATGCTTCCCAGACAAGGATCATACCTGAGGATGGCAAGAGTTCTGTCTTTCGCCCCAAAGCCTCCCCAGCACACTGCTGGGCACGAAGAAAGGACAAATGAGGAAATAGCACCTCCCCTGGTCAAAGGGAGGGACCACACCCCCCAGACCTCTCGCCCCTTCCCCCTCCTTCCCCTCCCCCACCCCGGCCGCAGAACTGGTGGCACTACTGACGACCGACCCAAGAGTACGGAAATCACATCTGATGATTCTAAAGACTCCCTCAGGACTGCCTAGACAGTTCCTGTCATCAAGGCTCTGTCTGCCACCTGCCCATTTTAGGACCATGCAGGATAGGGCCACCATGGGAAGGCAGAAGAATCATGGAATCCTGGGGCTGGGAAGTTCCTCCACATCATCCGCTCCCACTAGTAGAAGCCTCAATTCTTAGAAGCCTAACCAAGCACTTCTAGAATTATGGAAGCAGTTCATTTTACCTCAAAACATATTTAAGGGGAAAAAAAGACCCTTGTTATTTGGGGCTTCTTCTTATAACTTTCATCCTCAGATTCTCCTTGTTCTTTTTTTTTTTTTTTTTTAATTTAAGGATTTTATTTATTTATTTGACAGAGAGAGACAGCGAGGGAGGGAAGGAACACAAGCAGGGGGAGTGGGAGAGGGAGAAGCAGGCTCCCCGCTGAGCAGGGAGCCCGATGCGGGGCTCGATCCCAGGACCCTGAGATCATGACCTGAGCTGAAGGCAGATGCTTAACAACTGGCACCCCTCTCCTTGTTCTTCTTAACAAGAACAAGGTTATGCACATGACTGACTTTGCAGATATTAATGAAAGCTTTCAGGTCCTCCTGGAGTGGTACCCAGGTCAAACCTCCTTTGTTCCTCTGTTCCATGACAGCTTTGGGACACTACCATATCCATTTAGGGACCATCCTTTGTCTAGTTTCCTCTCATAGCCTCTCAGAGCCCAGAACTATAGTGGTGTTCCACCTATGACAAGTCCACAGCAGGAGTCTATCACCTCCCTCATCCTAAATACTCTACTTCTGTTAATGTGGCCTAATGTGGCATTTGATTTTGGGGAACCACAATCAACTGTCAAATTTATGTCATTTGAACTCCTAGAGGTCTTTTTCATATAGACTACTCCTCTGATATAGCTGTGCAGAGACTTTTCATGCATAGCTGGGATTTTTCTGATCCAAATACAGAACCTTACATTTATTTCCATTGCATTTCATCCCATTAGATTAAACCTATCATTGCAGCCTGTCAGGATCCTCTCAGATCCTGATGCTTGTCTGAACTTACCCTTTCATCACAGGAAAAGGACCTCTAAATTCAGGTTAAAGAACTGCTTCTCTAAGCATTCTCTCTCAAACTTTTGAGAACTACCAATATCCCCTCTAGTGTCATTGGGGTCTACTTCTCCATCTCTCAGATGGTTGTACAGATTTTGCAATTTGTCTCAAAGGCTCGCCGACAGCCGAGCCCGGCCAGGAGTGCCTAATTACCAGAAGCCAGACCTAAATGACAACGTCTGCAGACTGGCCAAGGACCCTCCAGCTCAGGGCTGCCCTGTGCATCCTGTTCAGGGCTGTCTGAGTGGCTAGCACGAAATAAATCCGGGGTTCTGTATCATGCGAAATGTCATCTGAACCTTATGTCCAGGTGGCAAAAATGTCCCCTGCTTCCCTACTTTTTTCTGATAGGAGACGAGGTTGTATGATGTGCGTGACACCTAACTTCTGTAACTGACTACTTACAGCCCCTGGCGGAATGGTGAGATCAGCACCCAGGGCAGCCACATGGGACATCCCTTGGGGTTAAACAATGTCAACGCCATCTCTGATTAAAGCACTTCTGGAAATTACTACGTCTACAACACGCCCTCACCGGGCAGCTCCCACATGCCAAGCACGAGGTCACAGCCACCATCCCCCTAAAACTTGTCGGGACTCTCATTCCCCATTCTTAACCTCTCAGAACACTGTGTTCTTTCTTCCATACCACGTCTGAGGCCACGAAGGGTAATTAACTTGAGGTTTCTGTATTTCTTGCTTCCGTATGGAAATCCGCTGATTCCCATTTTAAATTCAAACTCAACTAACTCTCAGCATCTACCTAACTGAACAGTGTTTGTTCATCACTTTATTTCATGTGAATTTTCTAATCACCGTGAGGGCGGCTTTGTATCCAGAGATGCTGTTTGGGCTTACCTGGTTTTTAAAAATGTGTATTTTATTCATTTATTTAAAAAACAAGTTTAAACACCGTAGTTCATCCTTAAGTTTTAAGCTTGACTTATATATACTCTAACTTTTATAATCACTTTCTTTTTTGTTTTTTTTCCCTAAGATTGACTTTTTTTTTTTTTTTGGAGAGAGAATGTGTGTGTGCATGAGCAGGGGAGGGGCAGAGAGAGAGAGAGTGAATCTCAACCAGACCCCATGCTGAGTGTGAAGCCAGATGTGGGGTTTGATTTCGGGACCCCGATCTGAAAGCAAGAATCAGACCCTTAACTAACTGAGCCAGGTGCCTCTGTAATTGCTTTCAAAGGCCCATTCAAATAACGTCTGGTCTATCTTACAAAGCAATTAAACTCCTTTAAACTTTTAAAATTACATATTTAATTTAGAATACATTTAATTCTTTTAATTATTAGAATTATTTGACCCAACTTCTAAAACCTTTCCTTAAACAACTCTTAGAAACCTAATAAATTACCTTAAACACTCTAATACTGCTTATGCATCTAGTAAGACTTCAACCTTCCCAAAAATCAAGTCTAAATCAATACTTGATTGCCCATTTTAATTTGGAAAAACAGGCTAACCTGTTGTATGGGACAAATTATTTTAAATAATTACTTGAAACATCAAGTATGTCTAGATCCTCTAAGTCAAATATTAATGCTATGGCTTTGATTCTATTAAAACTTAACATTTTCAATTCAAAATCTTCCCGGATTTAAAATACGTCTACCCATTATGGAAACAAGTATGGCATTCCTAATGATTTAGGACTGCCTTCTTGGCACTTGGGGCTGTACATATTTTGGGGTAATCAACTAGGTTCTGAATGGATTCTTGTCAGTGACCTTGAAAGAACATCCTGAGTCCAATTTATATGTACTTCTATAGCATAATTTTCCATATGGGGTGAATCCATATAGTCCAGAGCCCTGGATTTGAACTGCGATCCTATAGAGCAGAATTCCTCTACCAAGGACTGGGAGCTTAGGGCACCAACGATCACTGATGTAACTTAACTGGAGTTTAGCCTTGGCTCCACATGGCATTGTCTTCTCTTATAGCCACGACCAGAGTGCTGGGTATTAGAAATATTAACCCTCATTTCTCTACTTTATCTTCTTCTTCTTCTTTTTTTTTTTTTTAAAGATTTTATTTATTTATTTCACAGAGTGAGAGAGAGAGAGATCACGAGTAGGCAGAGAGGCAGGCAGAGAGAGAGGGGGAAGCAGGCTCCCCGCTGAGCAGAGAGCCCGATGCGGGGCTTGATCCCAGGACCCTGAGATCATGACCTGAGCCGAAGGCAGAGGCTTCAACCCACTGAGCCACCCAGGTGCCCCTCTACTTTATCTTCTAAAACACACACACATAGGGGCGCCTGGGTGGCTCAATCAGTTCTGCGTCTGACTCTTGGATTCAGCTCAGGTCATGATCTTGGGTCCTGAGACAGCCCCGCACCTGGCTCTGCACTCAGCATGGACTCACTCTCCCTCTTCCTCTGCCCCTCCCCCACTCGCACTCTCTAAAATAAATAAATAGAATCTTAAAAACAAACAAACAAACAAAAAAACCCACGCACATAGAGGGAGTGGTGCTTGAGCCAGTCAACCTTACATTACAAACATGACTTTCAGCAAAGGTAACTGCAAAGTTAAGTATGACATTCCTAAACTAATCCCACTGTCAAGTGGGGAGCATGTCCTTTGTGCCTTATGTGATGCCTGCCTGGTGCATCAGGGATATAAAGATATACCTGCCTGCCCACAAGGAGGTCACTGCCCAACAAACAGCTGGAAGAGCAAACCAGCTCTGCAGGTCCCACCACAACAACTGCCATGAAAGAGGGTCTGATATCATGCGCGCATCACTGGCCATAAGTAACTGAGAAAGTCTAGAAAGTCTTCTTCCCCCAAGTCCTGGAACATAATCTAGGCCCTGAAGGACCGATGGCATTTTCTCCAACATTTTATCATGAAAGATTTCAGACATACGGAAGTTTCTTTACAGAAAGAATTCCACAGTGCACACTACAGACCTGCCTCCTGGATCCTACCGTCCACGTTGTCTATGCTCGCTTTGACACGTCCTTCCATTCCTCCACCTGTCCGCCGAGCTGACTTATTTTACTGTTGTTGGTGCATCCGTGTCGCTGCGGTGGTCACAGGCCTGGGGACACTCTAGTACTTCGGTATGCATATCACTAACTAAAGCGATCAGACGGGTTTTGAGAGGCAGAACAGAGGGGTGTGGATGGAAGGCCCTTCTAGATGGAAGAGCAGCACTTCCTTACACATATGAGCAGGAATCTGGCACCTGCTGACCCACAGGCTCCCGTGACTGCTGCACGCTTCCTTTCTGAGCTCACGAGTTTCTAGATTCTACAGTCGGCATGCACATGTCAGTTCCTTCTTACTTCTCTATACATACTTGGAATAGCCTGTAGAGCTGAGTGGCAATGTCACGGTCCTCCACTAAGTGTCATTACACTACGACTTTCCTGTGGCATCAAAAGTCCTTTGGAAACCCACACCCTGATGCTTCTTTCCATCAGAGTCCCCGCAGCCGCGGCCGCCCTGGCTGTTCCCATAGGCAGGAAGCAGCAGCAAAGACAGATAGAGCCTGCCTTGCCACTTTTATACTGGGATCCGTCCCCAGGCACTGCAACCCAGCTTTCGTTTCATCTTTCCTTTCTCTTAAAGAACATAGCACCGTTGGAAGCGAGCCATCGCGGCTTCTCCCGCATCCAGGATCGCCGTGAAACCTCCCGCTAAAGGGGCGGAGAAGAGCGAGACCCCAAAGACGGAAAGGCGCACGCGGAGTCTTTCCATCTGGGCTTGCCCTGCCTACAGGGAAGACTGTTGTGGCCTGGGTGTGTGATGGGATGTGGCCTCAAGGTCATGTTTGAGGCACAGCAAATGCAGGGTCTGTGGCTAGAAATTGTAGCCCAGAGACATGGGGCTTTCACAGTGTAAGAGCCACTTTGTAATTGAATGGAGGCAGGGAGCCACAAAGAAAGAAGTAACAAATGGAACCTCCTCTTCCTGGCTGCAACCCAGTGCAGAGGCGAAGTTAGGCCAAGGGACGCAGCCCCGGGGGAGGGGGGCGGGGGGAGGCCTCTAACTGATGCACACTAGCCCTCCCTTGGTTGCAAGGGACACCTGAAGGTGCTTCCTATCTTTTAACCAGGTAAAGAATGAGAATTAGAAAGAAAACTCAAACTCCTCTTGACTGCTAGAACAAAGCTGCATCAAATAGGAACTGCTGTTCTGGTTGTAACCTTACAGTCTTCCACATATCCTTCCAAACCCTGACTCAGCCCAGTGGCCCAGCTAGACTACCAGAAGCTTCACTGGTGACATCTTGAGCTTTCTGAGCTTCGTACCTGCATGCCCAATTGCTTTCATGCCCCATACCGCTCCAGCCCATTTCTGCACATCTGGATTCTACCCACCTTTCAAATGTGTTGTCCTTCAGGAGCCTTCGAGCTGGAAGAAGACTCCCCTTTCCCTAAACATCCACAGCCTCTGACTTGGGCTGCTTTGCTGCTGGCTTACATCCTTTCCGCCTTATATGCTATCGTTTCGGTACATGTCACGGCTGCAACCAGATGATGGAGTCATGGAGAATAAGGGCCAATGACATTCATGTTTCCTGTCTCTCTCCCAGGCAGCTCAATGTTTGTGGAATGAGTCCCTGGCAGGGGGCAGAAGAAGGGCTCCTACTTCCCCATAATCTAGTGTGACACTGGATCACTGACATAAAGTGAAAACAGAAAAGGAAAAGATGACCCAGTGAAAAGAAGCAAAGAAGATGCCTTCCTCCAGTTGACAACACAGCCGGGACATGGCTGTGTCCTCCAACACAGCGGCAGCACCCCAAGAAAGAAGGGTTTACAGAGTACTTTCTCAGCACAATTCTCTAGGTGGTGGTCAAATACCTTCTAGCCATCAACACTTTTTTTCTTTTAATCAGCTGAGCTTCATCTAAAGGAAAATTTTTTGGGGCTATGAAAGCCAACACCGAAAAGCACAGGTGTAGGGGACAATATGTGAGCCAAGCGTCATCAGCTAGAGAGGGGTCTACAGAATGGGGATGTTGAATGACCCTGTCCTGCTGCATATATAGGGAATGTGTATCTTCAGAACCCACCAGAGGGGGCAGCAGAGAGTACGAACTCACCTGGGAGGCGTTAGTAATTCACCTTTTCTTCCACGGCCTTGCCACTGTACCAGCCACAATGCGGGGAAAGGGGGAAAAGAGGTCTACCAAAGTTGGTCTGTCAGCTGGGACAGACTGGTAGTCAGACAAGGGACAACACCTACAAGATCACAAGCAACATGCCAGAAGCAGGAGGGCATAAAGATGCCATCTCGCCTTCAAGGAACTCTCACGGGGGGAAAGACTCTCACCTGCAAGAACGGGGTCAGAGCATCCATCCTTCCCCAAGCCTGCATCCCAGCAGCCTCGTCCCATTTCTCTGACTGCTCATGTGACAAATGCCTGCTTCTCCCACTTTCAGAGAGCAAATCCCAGAGGATCGCAGACCACACACCGGGTTTGGTTCATCACTGTACACCCCCCGGGGTCAAGAACACAGCAGGTCCATGGGAAGTACATGCGGATGGAATGCGTGACTGAATGACAGGGATGGAGACCAGAGTGGGAGGGGGGTACAAAGCTAAGATTGGGGATAGAGGAGGATTCACCCCCACCCCCCGGCCAAAAAGAAAAAAAAAAAAAAAAGGCACTGGAACCAACCCCAGAGCCCTGCCAATAAGGAAGTTTAGACACCAGTGTCTCGGTTAATCCCCTGTATAAATCATTGACCAAAAAATCAGCACACATACGGAAAATCACCAGAAAGGGGCCAGACAGTCTGGTCTGTGTTGTCAGGAGCTGGTACCCTGTGTTCCCAATCTAAAGGTTTACAGAATGGACTGGTGGCCTTCAGGAGGCAGACACCGGCAGGCTCACCCAGGGGCTCAGAGGACTAGCTTTAAAAGAAATACCCGGAGGAAGGCTGTGTTAACCTCTGGTCCGTCCGAACTTATCCATCGCATCCCTTCAGAATGCCTGGTGAGAACGCAAACCCTGCTTCTCGGCGTCCCTATCGGTCAACGGCAGCTGATAACATGATCGGGCGCGGGCCCCATAAAACCCCGTGCGCTCCTTCATCTGGGGCGGGGGTCAGCTTATGAACTCTGCGTCTGCCCTGGACTACCTGGACTATCAAAAAGGGATAAGCAAGTAAAACTGTCCGATGCTTCATATAAAATACACTCCTTCTACGCTGGAGATAAACTCTTTTTGTTTTTCATTGTTTCTAGGAGGAAAATAAATATGAATGAGGTCAGTTTTTCGAATGGCTCGTTCTCTAGGAAGCAGTAAGAGACGCTAGAGAATCACCTTTTTACTTCTCTGAGTGACTTCACTGGCCTTGATACTTTATGCCTCTGGCTGCTGTTCTTTCCAGCCCATCCTATGCACGGCTGCCCACAAAGCATAGCTCTGGCTTAGCCACTCTACCGCCCCAACACCTTCAACGGCCCAGTGCCTGAGGTCCAAAGGTCAATCTGCTTTAGTATAGTATTCAGTGCTATTGCACCACCTGGCCCTAATGCTTTGTTTTCCTGCCACACCACACCTACCATCGCCTGAATCTATCCCACCACTATGAGAATGCACTGGGGGGGAGGGGGGGAGGCTTTCAGTTTCCCGAACTATCTTGCTATCCTGCTATCCTGAGGTTTTGCTCATAGCTGCAATGCCTCCTATGACCATGAGGCAAAATCCTTCTAGACTCAGGTCAAAGGATATCTCCTCCATGAGCCCCTCACCCCCACCCCAAAAATGTGAAGAAGAGTGAGCCAGGCAGCCTGGAGCCCACCTCCCAGACCGGTGGCTGGGAAAGACCACAACGTGACAAAGCAAAGTGATCGCAGAAGACAGGGCGAGCTACAAACAAATCGCTTAGTACAGATTGGCTCTGAAAGTTGCAGAGATTGACCATTCAGCCCTGCCCCACCTGCACTGGGGCTCTAGTGAGACTTCCTCGTCTAACAGACCATAAGCTCCTTAAAGGTAGAGTGTCTGCCTTTAGTACCTTTTATCTCACACACTCAAGGTGTGTGTGGGATTTAATGGAACCTATGCTTCTTGCTCCCTAGACAACCTCAAGAGACCCCACTGCCCAGGCTCTCAGGGAAGTTTTCGCTCACCTTTTGGGCATTTCTTTTCTTTTGCACCACATCGGATTATGTTGCTTTCTTGCATCATTAGATCCCTGGTCACTCTAAGAAAAACACACCCTCCTTCGCCTGGTACCCAGGCCTAACAGCCCATTCCTGTAGAGGCTCCTTTATTCTGGTACAAGAAGCTTCACAGAGTTCCCCGAGTCCCTGTAATGCTTTTCCATACCCCCATGCCTCGGTACAGACTGTATGTCCTTAAATGTCCTGTCCTTTCTCCTTTGCCTACAAACTCCCCCTCATCCCTGCAAGCCCCAACTCAAATATTTCCTTCCAGAATTCTTCTGGGAGCCAACCGAACAGAGTTAGTCATTTCCTCCTTTGTACCCTTGTGCGCCCAGCGTAGATCCTGCTGGGGGCCATTCATCCCCAATCGAGAACTGTGACTGCTCCATGGAAAGTATCTAGTTCTGACTGTAGATCAGGCATCTGTGAAGGAGGTACTCGATAAATGCTTTCAGCAATGAAGGGAGGAGTGAGCTCTCCTATATGCAGGAAAAATGATCTAGAAAAAGACCAGACACGGTGGTCAGCACCTCCAGTATCATCTGAAGCCTGTAAGCCCTTTTCCAGTTAAGGGCTATTTCAGGGACAGGCAGCACAATTTTCCAGACCTTCGTTCTGCTCTCTTAACTTGGCACCAGGGAGACCAACCCCTGTTCCCTTCCTCCTCACCCCTTCTACCCTCACCCACCTCCACATGCCACGGGCCTATGGACCTGGTCCAAAAAAAAGCTAATCTCAACATCAATTCATGAAAGTCTTGTTAATGAAAAACTTTGCTAAGAACACTCTGTTTATTTATTAATTATTTGGCCTTTAAAGAAGTGTGAAATCCACACATTCAAAGTGCCAGAAACTGTTGGTCTTTGCTGGAGAATCTTGAACGGTGGTGATGCTGCAGACTCGTTCTGGATTCAGAAGTAGGGCTGCCTACACCTTGATCTTCCTGGGGAAGCTGGACTTGGACTTATTAGCAGTGGGAATGTAGGCAACTTGCTTAACGTCTCTGGACCTTTAGTTTGTCACCTGTGAAATGGGGATAAAGAGCCTACCCTGGGGGTCTGCTGTGTGCATTAGCAATAACACAGGAAGCTTCTGGCACCTCCAGGTGATTTTAAATGGTGCTGGAGCTATTACGTAAGGTCACTGCACTTGGTTTATACGCTCCCATTGCTTGAACTGATAATATATGCAAGGTTTCCGTCCGGAACACCGCACCACATGGCATCTTATATAAGCCCACCATGCTTCTACTTTCAGGGTTATTGAAACCAAACAGCTTTTACAGGCTGCACGGAAAATGTTCTCAAAATCTTTGCAGCACCCTTGACTTTCAAAATGGTATGGCCACAGAAATGATTTCCGAGCAAAAGGAGCCCTTTCCTGTGATATCCTCATATTAAAAGGGCATCACGCAAGCTACTTACTTGCTACAATAACCTTCTAATTTGGAATAGATTCTTCATTGAGATAGCAGGAATTAGGTTTTTGCCAAGGGCTAAGTGTGGCCAAAATTCTTGTAATTTGTGGCAGATTGTAAAATTATCTTTATGAATAGGCCGGCCGCACTGCGTTAAATAGCATGTCCTCCACTGGATTTCTAGAACTCAGTTCTTACTATAAAAACAAGTCTCGCTAGAAGAAGCAAGCCAGAGCTTCCGTGGCTCCCGTGGCAGCCGCTGGACAAAGGTGAGTTACCCACATGTTCAGTCATCACGACACTCGCACGGGATGAGCCTCTGCTGGGGAAACAGGCTAAAAAAAACCAAAAACCAAAACCCAAAAACAAAAACCCGGAGGATTCTAAATGCCCAGGCACTTGGTCATTCTTTTAATACGGAAACCACGATCGTCAAGGACATTCTTTAAAGCATGTGCCAACTGAAGAGATTGAAATTTGAGGTTTAAGTGCAATGAGAACCCCACCGCATGGCAGGCAGAGGTGCAGTGAGACAGGAGGGACGTGGACAATGGCATGTGCTGAAGATGCCTGTTTGTGGGCACAAGGGAAAGGCCTGTGCTTGGACCTGCAGCTGCTTAGCCTTCACTCCCCCGACCCACGAATGCAGCCTGGGGCTCAGCCTGTAAAGACACCCACCCAAGGTACCAAACTGGTAAGTGGCGGAGATGGGATCTCAACCCAGCTCTGACTTGCAAGCTCATCGTACCCTACCTTCAGACCAACTGCTCCGAAGACAGCCTCCACTCAACAGGAAGTTCTCTCAAGGTCATTCCCAAGTGCTTCCTGAGAACAAAATCTCACAAGGAAGGGGCACAACCCAACCATGAAGTGGACTGAACCATAGAGAGACTTTACGTTCTCCATTCACCACTCAGTTGAGCTCAAGCTCAACTCCACTCTCTGCATTCGAGCCCGTCATAACCCGGCTGCAAAGCGCTCCCCTCCCCTGCTCAGCACCATCTGCTGGATATGTTCTGTATGTAAAAAGCATCGCACAAAGCACTATAGGAGATGCACACTGGAATAATGTGTATTACCTGTCCTTGAGGTGCTTAGAGTATGGGAGGGAAACTGAGGCAGGAAGCCACATGACGGTAGTAAAGGCAGGGCACAGTGAAGATGAGACAAACAACTAAAGAGCAGTGTGCGGAGGTGAGTAAATAAATAAAAATCCAGAGATGTTTCCTCCCGGGGTTGCCACGCTCTCTGTCATTCACCCAACTGCTCTGGCCACATCTGACTGGTCCCCAAACCACAAGCAGCCAAGGGCAACAACATACAAGCCAGTCATTAAGGGGAGAACAGTGGCCTGTGACCTGGGCTCTCGGAGATCGTGATGGAGCAAACCAGATCACCTCTCTCGGCTGGGTTTCAGAATCAGGAGAGCCAACTCCTTTTTATTCTCCTTTAAAAACTGCATGTTACCTGGGTGATAGATATGTAATACATTCTCTCTGTAAAAAATTAAAATGCTAAACACGCAAACCCACTTTGAGGGAGGGGAGGTCTTTTTTTCCCTGTCACTCTTTTTTTTTTTTTTTAAAGATTTTATTTATTTAACAGAGAGAAACACAGCGAGAGAGGGAACACAAGCAGAGGGAATGGTAGCGGGAGAAGCAGGCTTCCCGCCGAGCAAGGAGCCCGATGCGGGACTCGATCCCAGGACCCTGGGATCATGACCCGAGCCGAAGGCAGATGCTCAACAATTGAGCCACCCAGGCGCCCCTCCCTGTCACTCTTGACATACCGTCCTATCATGTTCTATTCACTCCGCGGGAACGACCCACCACTCCCCAACCCCGCCCTCCCGGTCCTGCCCGAATCTGCTGAACACTTACTTCGGAGTTGCCAAAGCCCGGGTCAAATGGCACTTTCCAGTTTCCGGCCAGCGAGCCCGCCCTGCCCCCTGCTCTCATCAGACTTCCTGTGTGCTGCGAGCACAGGGCTTGCCCCTCTGCCCTCCTGTTGTGGGTGCTCTCCTTCACCTTCTTGGACAAATTATGAGCGTCTTGGAGGCGGGGGGCGCGGCAGCGGCACATCCTACTCCCAGGCCCCGACCCCCCAGCTCCCAGTGCAGACCTGAGAATGGGCTACTTAATGATAACATCGGTGCTGATTTTAGCGACCTCCTGAAAGGGAAAATATTTGAAGAACTGACATCATGGTACACAGGGGGTGGTGGATGGATGTTTTCTTTGAAGAGGCAGGAAGAGAGGGAGGAAGACAGAGCTGGCAGGACAGAAATTAAAAAAAAAAAAAAAAAAATCACTGTGCTCTCAGATATCGGGGTTATAAAGAAGAACACAATGGGGCACCTGCCTTCTAGGAACCCACAGTCCAGGTGAATGCTCAGGGAATGCCAAATACCCACGACCCTTTCCTCTTCCTAAGCTCCGAGAGACGTCCGAGGCACCCATCGTCACTACGGAGATACGGGGTGGGGCAAAGGGAAGGACATGGTTCCTTTACTCCCTACAGAAAGAACCCGGAAAACGCAGAGCCCTTCCTTCTTCAAAATTACCATGTTTTTAATTCTTGTGATTTTCACCCATTTCAGATTTACCATCCTGCCTCGATCTACCACCTGCACAGAGGATAACATTCAGCCTCTGAGAGAAAAACACATATTCTAAGAGACATCTCAACTCTTCCACAGGCAGAACAGGTAAGAAGGAACCAGATAAAATGCAGATGAGCCAACTGAGCATTTTCTGGGCAGCCACGGTATTTTTAAAGACAAGAAATACACACGGCCAATGTGGCCTCACCTGCAAGCTCATGCAACACACACAAGTTTGATCTCGATTTTTTTTTTTTTTTAAGAAAAGGCAAAGCCCAAACTACTTATCCTTGCATGGCTCTAGCCCTGAAGGCTGCTTTGCAAAGATATCTCCGAGTGAAATTATCCAGCAAACCCTTGTGTGGATAGAAGGTTCCACAAGTCAACAACCGCTTAAGCAGTTTAAACCAACAAGCAAGATGCCCTCTATTTAAATGCTATGAGCGAATCTATTTTAAGCCTTTAAAAATCCTCTGGGCAGGTGTTTAAGCTGTGTACAGACTGAGCCTGTGGAGACTCCGGGGGTGGGGGAGGGTGGGCTCCCCTCTCCACGCAGGCAACATTTTGTTCAGACGCTCTTCCTGCAGCAGGTCATGTGACAGAGGCCAAATAAACAGCATCTGGGGATTTTCAATTACAGACCTTCGCCCAGCATGCCTGCACTGTAATCTCTACCAGATGAGGCTCAGGCCTCCCTATTTTCAATAATTCACACACTGTGTACACATAACATGACAATAAGGGCATTCATGGAGCGGCCCGATTCGCAGATCAAAGCTAGCAAAGGGCCAGCTGTAAGCATGCTCTGCTGTTGGAGGATTCGTGCTTTTCACAGGCTTGGAAAGACGCGCTGCAGGACCTGGCAAGCCGGCCTCTTTCCTGTGTGGTGCGCTGAGCAAACTCCAGGCAGGAACCGGGCACGATCTCCTTGGGACGGCCAAAGAGGCAACCGGTTCCGTGCACATTTGCAAGGATTGGGAGCACCAAGCTCCAGTCTACTGGACAAGCTGCCCCTTGCTGGGGCTTGCCGGGGGCCAGTGCAAGCGTCGGGCAAAAGCTCCATGGCTCCTGGGGGGAGAAGGCAGCTCTGGAAAACAAACCTGTTTTAAAAAGACAGTAAGGTTCCCGCGCTTAATAAGCCCTCGGCCAGGTGCCTGGGTTTCCAAACACGCTGGCTGTGCCGTTTCCACGGAGCATCGCACGCAGGCAAACGAGTCGGGCACAAGCTACGTGGAGGTGTCTTTTTCATGGCTGTCGGGAGGGCCCTGGGCCTGGGAAATGAAAGCGGACACTCCGCTGTTAGTCCCGAAATCCCTACACGTTAACTCAATTAACTCGGGTGTGTGCAGACTACTGCGTGTAGGCGCTGCGGGCGTGCGAGCGTGCGTGTGAGTGCTTGAAAAGCATTCAGGACTCTCAAGTCCACAACATTCCAAATGCCTAGTGCCCTGCAAAGGAAAGCTGCAACCGGAGGAAATGAGGACGCTGCTTCTTCGCAGAAAGATTTCATACCCATCAATCAGGGCAGGAACCCAGAGAAAGCCGTAATGGTGACTTCCTCAGCGGCAAACACACGCTGCTCACCAGCTGTGGGCTGTGCATCCTTGCCCCCTTCCCTCTCTCATTCAGAATGGTTTCCTCTTAATCACAATAATCCCAAAAGTGCTAAAACATATCAATCGTTTGGTAAGCCCTGCCTACAAAGGGCCAGCCGGCTGGCTTTTATGGCCTTGTCCAACAGCAGCTGATACTTCATTCAGTGACAAATCCAATTTAGCAGTTACAAGAGGTTTAGCATCCCTGAAAAAATATTGGGGTTGATCTGGCACTCTAAAGTCAGCAAATGCTCCATCGCCATATTGTCGCAGAGATCATTCTGCTGTCATGTTTGGATGTCTACAATGGACCGTCTCGCACCTTCTCTACCCTTGCCCCCCACGATCTAATGACGGTGGTGGTTGGTGGTGGTGGGGGCAACAATTTAATCCCCGGGTAAAAAATACAGGCTACAATCATATTTAGAAATGGACTCAGTGTGATTTTACCATCCCCACCCCCAACACACACACACACACACACACCCACACACACACACACACGAGTAATTGGCTCTACTCTTCGAATGGGAATTTCTAGCACACTGAAGGAAAAAAACTGTGGGGTGAAATTCATTTTACTCTAACCTCTGGGATCTAAGTCAGCTTGGAAGGGCAGAAGAACATAAACAACATGTAAACACTTTATCCTTGGACTGAAGTCCATCATATTAAAAACTACTGCAGGACTATGGAAAGACCTAGTAATTAAATTCTTCACATTCATTTTAAACATCAGAATGTTAAAACAAAGAAAAGCTTTGAGCCATGATGGAGGGAAGCACATAAAATGACAGAAAGAAAAATTAGCTTTTGAATATTTAATACATTCAAAATATATATAGATAGATTCTTTACAGATAATTATACAAATTCAAGTTAAAAGAATCTCCAAAGAGAATAATGTGGGTAATTTAGCTTTTAAAGGGACAACCAACAAAATGCCATTTTTAAGCAACACCACAAGGTAATTTACAAAATAAAATAAAAGGGAAATGATCTAATAGGAACATGGGCTGATTATTCCTTTAATATTAGGCTTTGTAGTCAACAGTTGGTTATTCATCCCAGCTTTAACGATACAAAAAGTGACCACAGAGACATCTAGCTTTTAAAAAAAAAGTTTTCAGTGCCATAAATGAGACATTCGCAATTGTGGCTGGCAAGATATCAGCGATGGAATATTCCATACATGGAGTTCTTATTTCATGTGGTTTTAAAACTTTATTCTTCTCTCTGGATTTTTTTTTTAAAGCATAAACTGTAAATTAAAACAAAAACAAACACCCAAAGCCTGCAGACTAGAGAAGACATTTGGCTTCTGTGAATAACTATCCATTAGATTAATATTTTGTCAATGTCACTTGTCACAACAAAAGCAGCGGCATTTATAATTTACTCTAAGACTGGTTTAATTAAAATTCAAAAAACCACGACAAAGCTATATTGAATTTCATTTGCCACACTGTAATTACTTACTTTGTAGCTGACTATAAACAATATTTTATTACATCCACAAAAATGCACTTAAAAACTAACAGTAATGCAGAGACAATGGAAGAATTGAGGGAACGAGTCTCATCACTTCTACTTTGAACATACGGTGACTTCCTAACATCAATGGGACAGAAGAAAATGGGGACCCATCTTCCCAACTGGAGGGAACTTATGGGTCTGCCTACATTACCCTCTTTTAGAGCAGGGCTCAGACTCCCCAAGAACAGACTTGGCAGAACCAGATCCCTGCACCTCTTCCCCAAGACCAAGAAAGAGTCTCGCTTGGCTCAGACTCGACAATGAGACAATAGAGGCTGCCAGGCATGATGAATGACTTAAAGGCTTAAAAACCACCATTTGCAACCTCCCAGATAAACAATTAGCTTTAAAAAAAAAAAAAAAAAAGATTTCTGGAGGCAACTTCCAATACTGTTAATATATATGCCTGGCAGGGGAGAGTTAGTTTTTAAGAACATTTGTCTGAGACATTTTCTGAAAGTGTTCTACTGAAGCGGGAAGAAAGAAACCTTTCATTTTGGATAAAAGACAAAGTTTAGAACTGTAAAAGTTAGGAAAGGCTTAGAAACCTCTAACTCTCCTAAAGCCACTATTAAGGTTTTCAGTGTATTTGATTGCTGATTTTTTCCATTCCCTCTTCCCTTATTTTAAATCCACATAATTCTTGAAAGTGGCATAAAAAAAAAATTCACTTATTGAACAAGGCAGGCAGGCATAAACATGATCTAAGCATGAAAAGAAAGGGAACGGCCTTCAGACACGCTTGCCAGATAAAAATCAGTGTTCTGAAACTGCATACGGGCAATTTTCTGAAGCCCATGAGGATCCAGGAATGAAGGCCTGAGAAATGACAGGGAAATATTCTAAAAGTCAACCTGCATTTTTCTAGAATGAATTTACAGGATAGGGCAAGAGTACCTCCGGAAGTTCACCAAGCCTCCGTTAATAAATGAGGGAACAGTGCGGTTTCCATGGCAACCGGGACTCCAACTCTCCAGCCAGCTTAGTGCATAACCACCAAAGGTCTTTTTTTTTCCCCTCAAATCTCAACTTCCCATTTCGAGGTGCTGACAAAACCAAACACACTTTTAAGCCTGGGGAAATGGCGCAGGGATTTTTAAAAAGGGTTCCCGTAAGGCTGGCTCGGCCAGTAGTGGGGTGGCCAGCATCGCAGAAGTCTGCAGCTCTGTCGTGCTCCGTAGACCCTTGGAACACGACGTGGAAGGGAGTTAAGGGGCCCCTGAGAATGTTCTGTGAGTGAAATGTATTTGCTGTAATATTATAATGTGTTATGACAAGTTATATATCATTATAATAGGCTCCCATGATTAACATTAGTCTGACTGGTTTTTCTTTGCTCTGTAGAAAAGATTCGAGGAATTCAGAATCAGCTTGCTCACCAGAATTCAGCACCCGGGGAAAACTGACTACATTTCTTTAACACATGTAACCTGGAGGCTTATCCTTCATGAGGTCATGACACATTTTCAAAGGAGAGCTTTCCAGATCCCTCCCCAGAAACAGGAGAGTGTGGAAAAGTACAGCTTCTAGAACTCTGCCGTTAAATGAGTCATTGATTTTAGGGAAAGTTATTAACCTTTTTGAGCCTCAGTTTCCCCCAAAGGTCTAGTACCCTGTAATGCTCTGATACCGCAATGATGAGATCTAGCTGCGTTTACGTTCCTTCCGAACACAAGTAGTCAGAGAACATCAGAAAGCACTGTGGACCTCCAACCCTCCACTTTCTGCTTCCCTCTGAATACTGAAAGAGGGGCGTCTCCGAGGTCCAAACCAAAGCAAGATGGCATACTTCCCAGTAAATGCACATAGGTACAAGGAGGACAACTCCTATGAGAGCAGAACGGGTCTGGGGTGGGTGGGGGTGGGGTGTTGGGATTAGAGGGATTCTTGGAAAAGCCCAAGAGAATTATAAACCAGCCCTTCCAAAAACAACACAAAGCTCGCATTCCCCATAGTTTCCCTGGGGGAAAAATGACCGAAGAGAGTTCAGCGCAGTCTGTATGCTAAGGTAGGGAACACACTTCTTAAGCAGCGCCCACCCCTATCTCAAGAGCTGTGCTAAGAGCAGAGGGATACTCTCTAAAGCCAGTGGCTTCTGAGCACCCATTATGGACATGACTTGGAGGCAGACAGCAAAGAGGGTCAAAGGAAGACAAAGGTAGCCCTTCTCATCTCTCTACGTAATGATGGATAAGAGAGACAGTTGGGGGGAGAGGGGCGGAGGCAGGCCCGTGGCGGTGATACACATTTTTAAGAGTTTCCTTAAATCTGTCCCCTGTTTTTTTCCTTTCACATATGAAGAGTTTAGACTGAAATCCCTCTCTGGCATCCACAGAATAATGTAACGTCCCACACCCGGCCTGCCTTTAGCATGTTCTCATGCTAAAAGGTGTTAGCAGACAGTAACAAACCCCTGACAGCCACCACTGCTAACTTGAGAAGAGAAGTATTCCAGTATTCCATTTCAATTTGCAGACAGGTCTGGCTCAGCAACAAAGCAGCTGAAGGACAGAGAGGGCAAATTTTCAGGTGGACCCTCCCCCGCCCTTCCCTCTCCTCGCCCTCCCCCCCCAAGAGCCAGGGAAGTTGCTATCCAGGGGGGAGCAATCAAATGTCCATCCCAATTCTGAAAGCCACACATAATCTAATTCCATTTCTCTCACGAGGTCACATCCAGGCAGCCACCTTGTGTGTATGGCCTCCCTTAACATGAAGTCTCCATCTCATTTTTCTCAGAGTTAGAGAGTTTCCCACCTCCCGAGAAAAACAAGAGAGGAAGCTTCCGATGCTAATGAGGCCCCTCTCTCCTTGGGAGGAGATGCAGAGGGAGCTGGGCATGCCTATGGACACGGCACTCCCAAACTCCGAGAAGAGTACATGGAGGGAGTCACAAGACATCATCTCAGCCTGGACCAGGGCATCGGGAGCCAGGAGACGGTAGTCATTTTGCTATGAAAGTTAAAGTAAGTGAAAGTTGAGAGAGAAGGGCTGTTACTCAGAAACCATCATCCCCATTATATGAATTTTGATGGACCGTCCTCTGCAATTTAATTACAGTCCTTTCAATGTGAGTGAGCCACTGGGAGTATTTATTTAGCTCGGTGTATGAAGGGAGGAGCTAGAGGAACAGCAGAAGCCGAGCTAAGCTGGCCGCCCTCACTGCACCCTATGGACAAAGGCAAAGTGCCATCACTTGTGCTCGAGGCGAGCGAGCGCTTTTAAACACCCCACCTGGGCTCTGGAAGGGAAATCTAGCTTTGGAATGAAGATGAGATGGAGAGCGCTCATTGGAGGCAGGGAGGGAGGCAAAGGGAATAGAATTTGCAAAGCAGCTCTTCTTCAGAGAGGGGACTGGACCAAGGGCCAGTGCTACCAGGTCTTCCTGACCGTGTCTGGTACGGATGGACGGACAGACTTCGACAGCAGCCAAGGGTCTTGGCTCCAAGATGGTACCGCATCTTGGAAACAAAAAATCCAGAAAAAGCAGGACCCTGGGGCACGGGAGGCAACCGGTTTCATTGGGGCATTTGAATTTCAGGGCACACAAGGACGTCTATGCGGAGCCAACCGACAAGCAGCCAGGTAGGCAGGAGTGGGGAATAAGAGATTCAGGCCGAGGTCCAACGGTCAGGCTGCTGCTGATAACGAACCCTGAGAGCTACCAATCACACCCTGGCAGACTGCAGAAGGAAAATGGAGCTGCGGAGAACAGAGGAAAGGGAATCAGCAGAGGCTGAGAAACAGAAAAAAGAAATAGACGTGATCAAGTAATACCATAAGGCAAGATCAGATAAAGTCTCAAAAAGAGCTTAAAAAGTCCATTTAAAACGCTGGAGAGGGCGCCTGGGTGGCTCAGTCATTGTGCTTCTGCCTTGGGCTCAGGTCATGATCCCAGGGTCCTGGGATCGAGCCCCGCATCAGGCTCCCTGCTCAGCGGGAAGCCTGCTTCTCCCTCCCCCACGCCCCCTCCTTGTGTTCCCTCTCTCGCTGTGTCTCTCCCTGTCAAATAAATAAATAAAATCTTAAAAAAAAAGTGCTGGAGAAAGGTCAAGTAGGATGAGAGCTACGAATGTGTATCATGGGACACGTTAAAGTACACCCCTTGAATGCTACAGTGGACAGCCCCACGGATGGAAGGAGTTGTGGCCATACGGGCTGCCCACCGCCAGTCGCGTGGAGGCTGGTCACTGACCTAGGATGTGGAGGGAACGAATGGAAACGAAATCCAGGAGCAGTTACCGAATGCTGTGTGGTCTGGGGAAGAGTGTGGATAAAGCAGGCCTGTGTCCAGCAGCCCTCCGGGAGCGCAGGTAAGGGAGGTGAGGCAGCCAGGCCTTCATCCCGCCGGGAGCGGAGACCGGGGAGTGCGGCGTGACTCCACTCTCTGCCGGCCGCCACCGGCCCGGCTGAGACCACGACAGATGACGGTGAAAATGTTCTGTGAGCGCCAGCTAGCTCCTTGGAATCTACCCCGAAAAGCACCGTACGTTTTAGTAGTGTGTGTAGATCGTGTGCTACATGTGCTTTACGTTAGTGAAAACTTTCATCAACACGTGTGTGCGCGTGTGTGTGTGTGCATGAGGGAGTTTGTGAGTGCACGTGCACGTGTGTTTGAAACTATCTGTCAGCAGAATAAGTATCTGTCAGCATACGACTGGCTAACCACTGTCAATTCTAGTCACGGCTTCTAAAAGTTCCACCAAGGGGGGGCGGCAGGTTCCAAGTCAGCTAGAGGTGTCGGCGCCATCTTGCCAGCGAGTTTCCCAGGGGTGACACAACTGACTCCCACAAGTCAGAAACCCCACAGTCACGCCCGGCTTCCTCCTCCGGCCCTCCATCCTTACACGATCCACACACAGACATGCAACTGCATACACACTTGTCGCTCACGCCCATCCACACCTCCAACCCTCCCCTGCCTTTTCCGAGGCCTCCCCGTTTCCTTAGGAAGTAGCCTTCCAGCTGCTTCCTGATCTTCCATTTCCCCCATCTCACCCTTCCTTTGAGGCTACCTCCGGAGTACCCTTCCAAAATCAAAATACAAAGTCTTCTCCAGCTGCCTTCCATGCCTCCTTCCCATCCCTGGGCCTGGTACCCGTGGAATGCCAGCTCCCACAGCCTCCTGCAGGCTGCTCTCATCTATCCATAGAGGCTTCCAGAGCCGCCACTGGGCATTCTCGGCTCCAGCTCCTTGTGCTCTCCTGCTCTCATAACCGCCCCCAACATCCATCATTTGTTTCCAAACCTCCTTCTCTGGGATTGTCCAGGGTACAGGGCGTCAGGGGCTTTTTCCCACTGCTCCTCCATCCCCGGCTCCCAGGATATCACCCAGCACAGGCAAGATGATGAAGTCATATTGCCTGAATGAATGGGCCGGCGGTACCCAAAGTGGGCATCACACTTCTTTCTGAAGCTTAGGATTTTAAAAAGTTTTTGTCGTCGTTGTTGTAGTTGTTTGAATAAATAAGTTGGAAGGAAAACATTATTTTAGAAAAAGAATATATTATTTGGGAATTTTCCCAAGTCTGTGAAAAAGACTTGCTCAGAGGTCTTTTCATGATTTCCTTGTGTGGTAACATGTTTTCTGTCAAGAGAAATTTATAAGCCTGTTTCTCCACTTTGAGCCACACAGAGTTCCTGCTGAGAAACCCTTTTATGCCATGTGTGTGGTTTCTCATTTAGTCAAGTCTTTTAATTATGAAATATTATCACTAAAACCAATAAAAAACAAAAACCAATATCAAACAAAATGACAACATATCTGTCACCATCTTGCCTGGACTCTCTTACAAGAACTGTCTTAAAGACTTGAAGAGAATCAAGAATGTTTGGCTCTAGAAGACACTTGAGGGATAACTTCATCTAAGAACTTCAACTTTTTTTTGCAGGTGAGAAAATTAAAGCGAGGAGAAGTCCAAAAACATGCCGACAGCCACACCACTCCTTGAGTTTGCAGCGGGGAAGGACTGAGGCCTTCCGACTCTGAGGCAATATTCAATTGAGGTCCACTCGATAATAAACATTTGTTTCTGTATTGACTTTTTACTTAAAGGTTAGATTTTCTCTTTCAAGGGCATCTCGTCACTAACATTTAGTAAATGCATCAAGCAGACCCTAAACTTTGCTTCCAGCAGGATTTAAATCCAAAATTCTTCTTAATTAGAAAGAAAAACCAAATCTGGATATAGGTGGAATCACGTCTGAGAGTCTATTCTGATCACCGTTACACAATCAAAAAGGCTGTTCTCAGGGCGCCTGGGTGGCTCAGTTGTTAAGGGTCTGCCTTCGGCTCGGGTCAAGATTCCAGGGGCCTGGGATCAAGCCCCGCATCGGGCTCCCTGCTTGGCAGGAAGCCTGCTTCTCCAGCTACCATTTCCTCTGCTCGTGTTCCCTCTCTCGCTATGTTTCTCTCTGTCAAATAAATAAAATCTAAAAAAAAAAAAAAAAAAAAAAGGCTGTTCTCCCCTGAAAGCGTCGGAGGTGGTCCACATTCGATGGTACCCAAAGACAGTCCCTTGTCCCAAGTGGCCCTCTGCCGTGGCATGCCATCACACATGCCTCTCAAATGCAGTCTGTTTCTTGAAAGGTGGTCCCACACAACACAGAACATTTCTATTGATTGGATTCGTAGGGATATGCTGCATGTCAGGAGGCAACAGTATTGCTTCCAAAATCCCATAGGTTCCAAGATTCCTCTGCAGAGAAAGAATGAAGCATCTCTTCCACCAGATTGATGACACAGCAGAGGCAAAAAAGAGGTGAAATGACTCATGTAGAGCAAATCTACGGTGGTTCTCAAACATGAAAGATGAGGAGGTGAGGCAGGCGGGTAAGTCCCTGCTTTACCCTGGGAAGAGTCATCTATGGGGTGTCCACAGGCCCATCGCTCCCGCCCCGCCCCTCAGGCCCACCCTGTCTGGGCACCTGCGATGTTCTCTGCTGGGGGAGGCATTCGGGTCCACCATCTGTCATTTCAGCCTTAAGAAGCTGGAGTCTTCTCTCCAACTATGTTGCTTCTCTGAATCATT
>CM053613.1:36206638-36251517 GCA_028646535.1 Procyon lotor
AACAGCTCTACATTTTCTATTAAGCCATTTACACTTTCTCGATAAGCTTCAATGGAGCGCCTATGACATCATTAGCACCTCGGAGTCAAAAGACAAAAATCACGGTCCTCCAGAAGAGCCCGTAGGTCAGGGCTCCAGATCATTTGCTGCTGCGTATAATCAGCAAGAAAGGGGTATTGGGGGGCTCTGTGTGTGTATGTGTGTGTTTGCTGCAAAAGCCAGAGGCCAGAACCTATATGTTGCACAGAAGAGGAGGATGTCTACAACTGGGTTAAGAGCAAGCAGTGTGAACTGTGGTCTGTGACGGCCCTAGTACACAAAGACAGGGTTGTCCGAGCTGCAGAGATGCTGCGGTCCCCAAGAATGTCCCCACACAGCCACCCTCCATGAGGCTCGCCATGGAATTCGGGCATCGTGCAGCAGGAAAGCTACCAGCACATTCCCTGCGGCACGGGGAGATTCTACCGAGCACGGAACTCTCACTCAGAACTCCGTTACCCGAGCCTCGCTTCCTCTCCCGGTGGTGCACACATGTTGCCAAAGGAGTGGGAATCCATCACGTGAGGGAAGAGCACCAAACCCAGCGTCTCTGGACTGCATTCACTTGCAACAGACCAGCACAGAACTTCGGAGGAGAGACTCTGGAGCCACACGGCCCGGGTTCAAATTCCAGCTCTTGCACTTCCCAGTTCTGGGACTTGGCCCCCGTGTCTCGCGGCTTCCCCTGTCCCTGACAGCAGACCATGGCAGTATCCATCTCGTAAAGTGGCTGTGAGGGTTACAGCAAGCTCATCTATATAAAGAGCTGTAAAAATGTTATGATGATAGAATTTATGTACATGGTTTCCTCAATGTACATGCTGGAACTAAATGTTTGTGTCGCCCACCTGCCCCAAACTTGTGTTGAATCCTAATCCTCAATGTGATGGTATTTGGAGATGGGGCTTTGGGGAGCAATCAGATCGGGAGGGCACACCCCTCACGCATGGGGTCAGTGCCCTTCTAAGGGGCTGAAGGCATCAGAGGGCTCCCGTCCTGCTGTGGAGGACACCCGGCAAGAAGACAGTCCTCTCGCCACCGGACACCAAATCTGCCAGTGCTCTGGTCTTAGGGACCTCAAGCCTCCAGAACCGTGAGAGGTCAAGTTCCTGTTGTATAAAAGCCACCGGGTCTGTGGGGTTTTGTTGCAATGGCGCAAACAGACCAAGATGGCACACACAAAAAAACATTCAATTCTTAAGTCTGAAAGAATTCCCTCGATCACAGAGGGCACTGCTAACATTTCACCTTGTCTCTTCTGAGCTCCCTACTTCTGTCGTCACGCCATACTGGGTGAGCCACGTGAGCGGCACAGCGGCAGGGGTGGGGGCCGTCCCCTTGATCCTGGGCTACCTCCAGGCCCACGTGAAACCGGGAGTTCCTGTTCCGCGAGTCGGGCCTGACAAGACGCACGGGATTGGCACTCCCCACTCACTGCCCGGGTGCCCACGCAGCTGACCCACTTCGTCACTGTGGTGACATGGTTCTGACACACCACACGAAAGCAAGGCACTCACAACTACGTTTCCAGCCCACACGGCCAAGTGGAATCCAAAGAGATAAGCTATGAATGAAACGAGATGCGGCCTGCGGTCCGTTCAGAGGCCACCCCCTTGCAGGACACGGAGGCCTGCTCTAAACCCAGCATGACTCCAGGACTCCAAGATCCTCACAAGACAGGAGGCGATCTGCTTCCATCCCAGAGACGTTCTGACCACCCCAGAGCCACGGAGACGAGGTTCTGAATTTCCATGGGCACGCTGCGGGCATTCCCGGGAAAGGCCTCAGTCATGGTCCCATTTTAGCCAAGAAACTGTCCCTGATAAGATGTGATGCAATTATAAAAATAAAGTTCTCGGAGGGCCTGGATGGCTCAGTCGTTAAGTGTCTGCCTTTGGCCCAGGTCAGATCCCAGGGTCCTGGGATCGAGCCCCGCATCGGGCTCTCTGCTCGGCAGGAAGCCTGCTTCTCCTGCTACCATTCCCTCTGCTTGTGTTCCCTCTCTCGCTGTGTTTCTCTCTGTCAAATAAATAAAATCTTTAAAAAAAATAAAATAAAATAAAAAATAAAAAATAAATAAAGTTCTCTCTCACAGGTGCATATGGCTTTGACAATTTCCAAACACTTTCAACTGTACCACTTCATGGGACCCAATTAAGCCCTTTTGTAAAATATGAAGGCTCAGGAAGGTTTCAGGATGAGGCCACGGTCACGGGGCAAGAAAGTGATGGGACTGGGGCCAGAGCGCCAAACTCTGGCCTCAAGCGTGTTCACGGTAAGGAACGGTAAGTCAATGGTCTGCCGGGCCACGCGCCACTAGAGCATGGGGTGTTAAATCACACACTTCACCTCGAGGGCTCATCACACCGCAGCCTTGAAAAGAGTCATCCCACCAGGACTCTGGCTTTGCATGGCGACAGGAGAGTGGACAGACTGAAGAACAGGGGCTCTGCTTCTGGAAGCCCCAAAAGCAGCAGGAGTTCAGGTCCCCAGGTTTGGGGGCAGACAGGGTAGGGAAGAAACCAAGGCAAAGACTAAACAAAGCACGTGGAAGGTACAGTGCCCCCAAACGGCCGCAAACTCTTCCCCTGCTGCCCAGCCCTTTCCGCCTTCAGCCTTGGACAGACTGGTGTACCATACACCTTCCTCTAGATTTTCACACGTGCGCCTGCCATCTTGCAACAACCACTCACACTTGACTTCTTTTAAAGCAATGTACGTCACTGGCCCGACAAAATCAGTGGAACAATGAACTCATTTTAATTTGGGAAACCTGCACTTAGAGTCCCACGGCCCCTTTGAGCCCAGGGATTTCATTTGTCGGGGTTCCCTTCTGGTCTGGTCTTTGTCCCCTGGAGCAGGAGCCACGGTCCCGGACTAGGAACTACTGGGTACCCCGACTTTTTCCCCTGTCGTCCCATTTCCTGTCTCACGCCGAGCATGCCTGATGACCCTGGTGAGCTCCTGCTCCAAAGGTCTCTTGTAGGGTGTTTCGATTTCATCACCCCCGCAGACAACTGACCTCAAAGAAGCCCCGAAGGTCTGAGATCATGGTTTGGGTGAGAGGGAGAACGCTGTGGGGGCGGGAGGAGAGGAAGCAAGGACACACAACTGCGCCTTTCTTCTCGGGAGACAAAGTGCTATTAGACAGGAAGGCTCTGGACGCCCCCGAGGCGGGGGGCAGGGGGCGCCTGTGGCTCTAGGGCGGCGCAGGGCGTTGCCCCAGGATGAAGCCGCTCTCCAGGCCCCACAACAGCAGTGCCCTGTGGGCTGCAGGAAATTACTGTCGGGCAAGGGCCCGGGCAGATTTCGTTCAAACTGGATCACGTCACAGCCCGAACACAGTTCGTGAGGAAGCCAAGGTTTTGAGCATATGGTTTATCGTAAGAAAATCGATAAGCCAGTTAGTTGTCTGTAAAACACAGTGACGTGGTTTTCACTCGTCTCCAACAATTTAAATTGCATCCATGTATTACAAACTAGGACTGCTTCTCAAACATATACTGTGAGGGGCACCTGGGTGGCTCAGTGGGTTAAAGCCTCTGCCTTCGGCTCAGGTCGTGATCTCGGGGTCCTGGGATTGAGCCCCGCATCAGGCTCTCTGCTCAGCAGGGAGCCTGCTTCTCCCCCTCTCTCTGCCTGCCTCTCTGCCTACTTGTGATCTCTCTCTGTCAAATAAATAAAAATCTTTAAAAAAAAAAACAAAAACCCATATACTGTGAAATGGAACACACAGACATAAAAGTAAGACCTAAGTGGGCTGCTTCAGTGAAGGATTGTAAAGCGAAGACGCATAGAGGTGACTCCGTTTTTTTAAATTACCGACAACAGAAACCCCCCTCCGCCCGAGCGGATCGGGGTTTCCTGCTGGTAAGGACACAGCGACCACGCAAGGGGATGACCCTGGAGCGCAAACCTTTCTCACAACTGGCCAGTCGGCCACCTGCCTCATCTCAGCACCCCACTGTCGGGACTGTGGTCAACATCCACTCCAGGTTTCCCAGGGCAGCCCCAATTCTAAAATTCCAATTCTCTGTCTCCATCAAAAGTGCCCCAACCTCATTCCTATGGATCTCCCAGACTTCCTGTTGAGCCAGAAACTACACGGAAAAACAAAACAACCTTGACCGTACCAGAAGCCCCCATCTGGGGTTTCAACTGTTATAGCTGCTGTTGCTCCAACCTTCTTTCCGGGTCTGCTTTCTATTTGTAGTTCTCTTGCAGACCTCGGAGGCCTCGGTCGCTTCTCTATGGGTCCCCGGCCAGCCCTAAGCTGACTCACATAGATTTTCTCATTTCCAGCCCTAAGCGTGATAAAGGTTACAAGTATTTCCGGTACGAGGATAAATTGCATGTGCGCACCCCAGCTTGGGAGGGCCTCGCGACAATTTCACACTACTCTGGTTCAATGTCTCCCTGTCGCCCTCTAAGCTTGAGAAACCCATTGATATTGAATCTCCTTTGACAGCAAAGGCAATTATGAGCGTTCTGTGTGAGGGAAGAGGGGAGGGCCAAGGAAGGCATGGACAGAGGGCAGTTGTGAGGAGCCGGACTTGCCTGACCCTCCAGACTCAAAGGGCTTTCATCTCCCGAGGAGCCGGACGCCCCAACTCTGGGTCCTTAGCACCACCGCCGATCTCTAGATGTGTCCCCAGAGAGGCCCCAAAGCCCTACTTCCTCAACTTTTCGTTTTTGACTCTAAGAAAAAAACAAAACCCACCAAAACAAAACAAAACAAAACAAAACCCCAACCAAATCCCATGTCCTTTGAAAGAGCTTAATGACATGTGGCCATGTGAGAGACGGGCTCAAAACACATCCTCTCTTATACAAATGGGAACACTGGCGCCACAGCCCGTGATGGGACCCTGAATTTAACAGAGGAGGGACAACTGGGACATGTCAGTCGCACGGCATCACGGGGACAAAGAGTCTGCACTGGATTTCATTTTCATTCTCTCAGGAGTTCAGAACAAAGGTTAAAAATAAAAGGTGTTGAATGGCTATTAGGTACAACCACCCGCATATAGGAAAAGTAACGAGAGCCCGTCTCCCCATTTCCTATAGGTTGTATGCCAAATTCCTGCTTCCTTCACAAGGAGACAGAATCGGCAGTGTTTTCTTTGCCATACAGATAAACCCCATGTCACTATAAACAAACGCTGCTTTCTTTGCAGCTAATAACCACAATGTGTGGGTAAGAAACCTCTCCAGTATAAATCCGTGGGGACAAGGCTGCATTGTGGGCATTAAATAATTATAACAATCTGACATGAGTCAGAGGATTGTTTTTCAATGGCCCTGTGCACTTCAAACTTTCGAGTCAACCCCAAACTCTCTTTCCTGGCACTCTGTCCATGTGCTGGGCTATTGTGAAACAATCCTCATTCTTTACAGTTTGGTCCCATTGCAAGGAGCTGGCAATGTGGGCACTCATGAAATATTAACACATTACATTGATTTTTTTTTTATAAGTGTGGCCAACAGTGGATCAATTATATTACTATGAAAAGCTTTTCATAATTCACTTGGGGGGCATCAGGATCTCATTTCTAGACGGCACATGGATGATGAAGTCGACAGTTTTGAAGAGGCCGGCGCTCACACGCACAGAATACATTAAATGTGAGAAACGGGGTAATAATTCACTGTTCACAAAAGAAGAGAAACATTTAAATCTGGCAAAATGTTAAGAATAGAGTACACTATATCAACAAGTTGGGAATTAGATCCACAGCAGTCTCTCTGTCGACGAGAATGGAAAAATCCCAAATGCTGGCAATGTATATACCCCTTCTGGCTGACCACCATCTGTTTATCCCCACCTCTCTCAAAAGTAAAATTTGCGAACTTCTAGATAACAGAAGAATGATCTCAACTTGTCCTTGCTCTGAAGTACCTTTTATTCCAAGAATATTAGCAGTTGGCCAGAAAGAACAAGTATCTCCTGGCTCGTGTGTGACCACAGAGCACCTGGCTCAAGATTCTTGTTGATCTGGCAGCAAATGACCAGGACAGACTTCTCTCTTTGTTGTGCAGTGTACATATACTTCACATAGGCTGCCCCACCAAAGGTGGGCAGCTCAAAGAGCGTTTGGTGGTGGTGGTGGTGGGGGGTCCCCCCGATAGTTCTCAGATCTCGAATTCTACATTAAAATGCTGCAGAGTGAGCTGTGCCCAACGTTGTTCCTTCCACTAAACCATGAGAACATATCAAGAGCAAGAACCAAGTCGTGTTCATCTTGTTACCCCCTTTCCTGGCACTGGAGATTTGCACAAAAGATGTGGTAGATGAGGGGCACCTGGGTGGCTCAGTCGGTTAAGCTTCCGACTCTTGATTTCGGGTCATGATCTCAGGGTCCTAGGATTCAGCCCCACGTTGGGCTCAGCGCTTGGCATGGTATCTGCTTGAGATTCTCTCCCGCTCTCTCTCCACCCCTCCCCGCATGCTCTCCAAATCAATCAATCAATACTAAATGAATAGCCACGGGGTTTGGCTTCTCCCTCCCACTGCGGGAGTTCTGCATCTAACCTCCGCACAGAAACTGAATGTATCCTCTTTCTTGCAGACCCATTGCATCGCCAGGAGAGAAAAGTCACCCAAAGGGCCACCTTCCAGATCTCCCAGATTAGGGGCCCAACATGGAAATGCCCCCGAATAAGCCGACAAATGCTTTCTGTTGCTTTGGACTTCTAAGCGTCAGGAATACCAAGAAGGGCTGGCATGCATTACATTGTTGAACCAACCTTGAAATCCCCTGGAAAATAAATATGCAGAAGAGAAGAGGCTCTCAGGGGCAAACGATTGACAACCTTGGCTCCAGTGTCCTAAAAATTGAATCAGGGCTAGAATGCCTTTCCAAAACCCTGCAGGGGCTTTCCAGAGGGCTGGGTGGGAATGTGGTCACACAGGCACTAGAATGACACAGGGTGGCGGCCACGAGGGCAGTCTGCGTTCTATCCAGCCCCAGGTGCAACAGGGCTGCAAGGGTATTAACACTGGTAAAAACAAAAACAAAAAAACCACCCAAGCGCAGGCCTGGTGAGAGTGTGCAAGGCTCCCGAAGACACCTGGGGCTCCCGACAAATAGAGGGCAGGGCGGTCACCGGCTTGCTCGGGCTCAACAGAGGCCCAGCCTGGGCTCCTAAGAACCCTCCATCTTCTGAAAAGCCAGAAGGACTTCGGTCAGGGGCAAATCAAAACTGAAGCACTGTAAAAAGCAATTTAAAAAAGATTAGGTTTATGTCATATTTATGATCCTCCCTTGCCGCCTGCCTGCCTTCCCCGGAGCCAGCCAAGTAACAGAAGAGAATCCTTCAACCTTTAAGCAGGCGACCAGGCTCCTCCTCTCTCCCGGGCCACCACGCTGAACGCAGCCTTCCCTCCGTGGGTGCCACCTCTTTGCTGAAGAGCGTGGAAGCCACACGCACACATGCACACGACACACGTGCACTTAGCATGCACGCACACGCCCCAAAACCGCCAAATCCCCATGCTTCCACCAGGATTAGAGTTTAGTCCAATCATCACCCGATCATTAGAACTACTTATCACCTGGTTATGTTTAGCTCGATTTTTCACCTAGAACACCTGTTACCAGGGACATAGCCTCCCATCGACGCTAACTTTCAATTAAGGAGGAAAGTCGGTGCAGACACAGATGCACATGTGTGTTTCACATCTGTGCAGCGTGGGCTCATTACATTTGGGGCTTCTTTTCTTCTCCAGCTTCCTGGGTTTAATACCCATATTTTCTGAACTCTTTTAAATGTTGTGTTAAGTAAGAATGAAACATTTTGAAGAACATACACCAAATGGAAATTGTTGGGGGGTGGGGGCAGAACACTGTTTCTTCCTGAGGCAGCTGGGAGAGGGAGAGAGGGAGGGAGGAAGGAAGGAGCAAAGGAGGGAAGAGGGGAGGAAGGGAGGAGGGAGGGATGGGAGGGAGGGGGGAGGAGGGAGGAAGGTGGGAGGGAGGAAGGAGGAAGGCTTCCAGGCCCTGGCAGGCCTGTTTTCCAGCTCACTGGGATAGACACAGCTTCCATTTTAAAACTCAAGTCTCCTTGAGATTTGGGGACAAAGGCTCTGGAGCCCAGAGAAGGAAACCTACTCTTATCTCTAACACAAAACTGCCTTTGATGTTAGCCAGTTTGCTTGCCTCTTTCCCTTTTCAACTGTGGTTTATCAGCAGCAATATCTCCATTAAGCACTTAGTCAGCAGCCATTAGGGGGCCCAGTCCTGCACTGGGTGCTGGTTCCTGAGTAATAAAGGAAAAAGCGTGTGCCTCGTGCATGCAGCGGGCGTGTTTGGTGGTGGTGGGCGGGCGCACGCGCGCGCACACACACACACACCACACGCATCGGTGCATCAGAGCATCAGAGGGCAGGGGGAGGGGGAGCGGAGGTGAGAATTCCCAGCACTCCCACCCCGCGCCCTTCCCCCTGCAGGCACACACGTTCTCCCGTGCTGTCGCCTTATTCACCGACCTGACTTCTCCATCACTTCTGGTCTGGACTCCCCTCCACTACACCTCGAGGCTCGGCGAGGCCAGGAGCCTCAGGTACCCTCCCTGCCCAGCCCAGAGGCCCCCTCCTCCAAGTCAGCTCTCCAGCCAGGCCAGCAAGGGCTCCAGGGGCGGAGGGGGGCCAGGCACGCCAACCCCACCTCCAGGGCCGGCTGGAGCCCTCACATGTGTGTCCCTACCGCCTTCTAAGGCGCCTGCTGGCTACATACATCTCTGCTTCCAAGGGGAACAAACTCTCCAAGAGCGGAACCAGCACTCGAACACAGGGACCGTGGCCCAGGACACTGCCCTCTAAAGACAGAAGCTCCTCCACACTCCCCGGGCGCCCGGGGCACCCTGCGGCCTCAGAATGGGCCTCAGCAGCCAGAGTGCGGTCCCCGGCCTCTGCCAGACAGCCTCCTTCCACCAAGAGCAGACAATGACATGCACTGTCCCCTCGGCCGCTCTCCGCCCCTCCCCATACGTCAGCCCCGGCGACCAGCAAGGGTGTTGGGCAGCAAGCAGCAGGCACAGAAACAGCTTCCAAAACAGTTTGCTTGTGCACAGCTGTGGAGAACCAGGATGCACTGCCAACGAGGAAAGAAACACCTTCCTTGTAGCACCTCTTCAGGGCTTCGGCCTTGCGGTTAGCACCTCTCAGCCTTGTCCAAGAGAGCCGGACCCAGGCCGGACCCCACCCTGTCTCCTCTGCTGTGGGCGCTGACTCAAGGCTCTGCCTGCAGGAGGAGGGGACACTGGCACCCCCGCTAATGCTGAACACCATGTGGACATCCCAGGTGTCCACTTGTGGCTGGGCGCGCTGTCCTCTGTCCGACACCACAGAGGGGGGTGGTCTCATCTCCTCAAGGCCTTACACAAGCCTGCACAGGAGGTGCACACTGAGGCTCAGAGAAGTTAAGTAGTTCACACGAAGTCACACAGCTCTTCTCCTGTCAGAGGCCTCCGAGGTCCTCATGTCTCACTTCCAGAAATGAAAAGCACAGCTCTTGGCTTTAACATTACTGTTTATCAGAAGAACCGCTCTAAGGAATGGAAAACACACACACGCACACACTCATGCACACACAAACACTATGGGAATGATTATTCTCCCAGGCCAGATTTGGGATGCACAGTCCACACGGGCAGCACAAGGGCAAGAGTGGCCCATGGTGCTCCCTCACCTCAGCAGCTCCTCCCTCCTCCCCAAATGGGGCCCTCTAGAAGCTCTCTTCAAGGAGGCTCCTTCAATAGCAGACTGAAAGATAATAGCACTTCTACTATTTTGTAGGGGGGAAAACACAGCCAACAAGCTTTCCTGGCCTCCTTCCACCTCTCAAGCATCTAAGGTGATAGGAGCTGCTGCCGGGACACCCGGGGAGCCCCCCGCTTGCCCCCACTGCCTCTGCAGCTCCAACACACTCAGCTCAGGGAATGTCCTGGCCAGGACAGAACTCCCTTCCAGCCCCGGGCCGGCTCTAGCCGTCTGGCTCAGGGGCTCCTCCACGGCCACGTCTGCCCAGCAGAGCCCCCGACACAGGCTCAGCGGGAACATTCAGACACCAGCTCTTCTGCCCACAAATACTTGCCTCGCTCAGAGAGACCGAGAACCCTGCCTCTTGGTTCGGAAGATCATGGAAATCAGCCCTTTCTTTTATACCAGCTACTACACTGGCCTTTTCCTCCAGGCTGGCCGCACGCCTTCAGAGGCATCCCTCTGTCACGGCTGGGTTCACCATCTCACTGGGTATAGAGACGACCTGCTCTGGAGTCCGTCAGGGCTGATTCCCCAGCTTGGTGTTCCTGAACCCAGAAAAGCACTCAGCCACCACCTCCCCAAAGAGAGCGAATTCAGTGACAATGCACAGCTGATTCTCCCTGGTCCTGAATCTAGAGGCTTCATGCTTACCAAGAGGAATCAAGAAAAACTGCAGACCTCCGGCATCTCTAAGTTTTCTCCCGATAAATTTCACAAGTTGCATATTAGACACTATATTTGAAAGAACAGACTAGTAGTAATTCAGAATTCTCCTTAAAATTGTTGATGTTGGGTGCCTGGGTGGCTCAGTTGGTTAAGCGACAGCCTTCAGCTCAAGTCACAATCTTGCAGTCTGTGGGACAGAATCAAGTCCCACATCGGGGTCCCTGCTCCACAGGGAACCTGCTTCTCCCTCTGACCTCTCCCCTCTCATGTTCTCTTTCTCTCTCCGTCTCCCTCTCATGTTCTCTCTCTCTCTCAATTAAATAAAATAAATCCTTGAAAAAATTCTTGTTTCATGTCTAAACTTGTGCCAATGTGAGTCTGTCCCTCTATTATCACTGACCACATTTATGACACCTCTGTCGTCCATAAGAGGCAACAAATACCTCTCTCAGTCCATCTCCCCAGGGACCAACAGATACGAAGTGTTCTTTTAACGGCTACCTTTTTAGGATTCTGGTTTGGAGAGAGTACCACGTAGGGATTATCCCTGCGTGGTGACGTACCCTTCCACCCTGTCTACCCAGTCATCTCTCTGTAAACTTCTGAAATCCTGCCTGTCACTCACATCCATCCCCACGTGTGCACACCGGGAACCATCACTGAGTAAGTGGTGGCAAGAGGGCCATTCCCTTACCTTCCCTGTCAACCCAGGAAGCAATTTTCTCAGTCCACAACCACAAGCCCAAAGCCACAAGCTCAAAAGCCCATGGGCATCGTAAGACGGTGTTTCTGAGCACGGCCCCGGCCCTGTGGTTAGCTCTGGCCGGCGTGTCACTGCTGAGGGGTAGATGGTCTATCCAATCATAAGTGTGGGAAGTATCATACCCCACTGGGAGCTCTTGAGGGGCTCTTCTCAGCAGAGGCAAAAGCTTCACAAAGAAAAAAAAAAGTAGCAATCTCTTTGGGAAAAATACATTAGTAACAACCCAGACTCCCTGAACTGGACAGAAATTGGACACCCCGCCCCCAGTCTATGACAAGGGAGCATCTACACCTCTATCCTGGGAACTTTATTTTAAAAACAGACTTTAGGGAAGTTCTAGGTTCACAGCAATACTGCACAGAAGGTACAGAGGTTACCTGTGGACTCTAGGTCCCCACAGATGCATAGCTCCCCCCCTGGTCAACATCCCCCAGCGGAATGGCACATTTGCTGTAAAACTGGTGAATCTACACTGACACATCATTATTATCCAAAGTTCAGCATTTACATGAGGGTTCACTCTTGCTATTGGACATTTTATGGATTTGGACAAATTAATGACACATACCTATCCTGGGATCTTTGGTAGAAGTCACTGTGAGCAAGGCCACTCCCTATTACCCGTCCAAGACTTCCCACTGCTCTCTTCCAACCCACTCTTCCTCTCCTTCTGGGTCCCACCTCGGGCTGCCTTTCTCCAGAATCACTGCCACTCCTCTCTGGGCTTGGCCTCTCCGGCACAAGGTAGAAGGCGTGCTCTGAATACACCTGCCATGGCTGAAGGGCTGGACGGTCCCTTGCCCCGTGAGTGCGGACACCAGACACTGAGCCACAATGTGGACTTGGAAAGATCTTGTTGGGAAGCCTTCAACAAATTCTCAATGGGAAGAGTCTTCACATCAGGTTACTACATTCCAAGAAACAGTTAAAACTGGCTTTTAAGCAAAGAACTGGGGAAAGGGGATTAGTGGCTCTTTTAACTAAGAAGTCTTGTTCGAGCAGCTTCAGATGACATCATTGCAAATCTGCCCCCCACTCGGTTAGCTACCGGTTCCCACCAGTATGAGTCCAGTCCTCACACAGGATCCTTAGAAGAAAAATGCTACCACAGTTACAGAGCTCATGTCCTCACACACATCGTCCAGAGAATGTGAAATACTCAACCAAAGTCTTCGGGGAAAGAAACGTTTACTTTTCCAGAAGCCCAGAAAAACAAGACAAAACACCACCACCTCATCCACTTTACTGACTCTGGCTGGGTAACCAGTCGCCACATACAGAGGTTGTATGTCAATCATAGCCACCTCCATAGTTGTGAGTGGGGTCAGTCCCTCCCAAATCATATAGAGGATAAGGAGGAAGGCTAGCCTGTGTGTTTTTGGTAAGAAGAGCAAAATGGACGCTAGGAGGCTTCCAAACAATGTCCTTTACAGTCTTTTAAGGGGTGCTTAAGTAGCCCTGGGCCACCTCTGTACAAAGGACTCCCAGCCACACAGCTGGAGATGGAAGCAACTATCTCACCAGTGTAGGGAAAGAAGCTCTTAAACTTCTTTAAAGAACTGCAGGCAGCCACTGGATAAGGAAGAAGCAGCAGCCCTAAGAAATGTGTCACCAGGGTAAAAGAGACAGTTTCTTTAGGGGCACAGACCTTTCCGAGACCTCTGTGACCATAAGCTCTGGGAAGAAGGTCATGAGAAACCCCCATGGTGACTAAATGGGTTCCTCAACCCAAATCCCCATGGGGACAGGGAGTTCCCATGCCACCAACAAGCAACTCGTGGACACCAGCGGGGTGTCTTAAAGAATTCAACTCGGTCCTGACGCCTGTCTACTTGGAGATGGCGTCAGGTTCCCCAGGTTCCCCAGGTCACCGGTTCCGTCCCACAAAACGGACCCCCCGGTTCAGACACCAATCACCCGCCCAGGTGGGTTACCTGTGCTTCAGACCAACTGATGCCCTCCTCAGGTGTGATTAATTTGCTAGAGCAGGTCACAGGACTCAGAGGCACACTTGACTTACTAGCTTATTTATTTCTATGACAAAGGAGAGAACTCAGGAACAGCTGGATGGAAGAGATGCACAGGGCAGGGTATGGAGGAAGCGTACGGAGCTTCCATGCCTTCCCAGAAGGCACCATCTTCCCCAATCTCGACATGTTCGACAGTCTGGAAACTCTTGGAACCCTGTCCTTTTGAGCCTTTGTGGAGGCTTCTCCTTACACAGCCATGACTTTTTTTAAATTTAAATTCAATTTATGTGCTTGCTTCAGCAGCACATACATTTAAATTCAATTTAGTTAACATGTAGTGTACTATGAGTTTCAGGGGTAGAATTTAGTGACTCACCAGTTGCATACAACACCCAGTGCTCATTCCATCAAGTGCCCTCCTTAATGCCCATCGCCCAGTTACCCCACCCCCCCACCCACCTCCCTACACAGTTGTGACTGATTAAATCATTGGCCAATAAAGACTGGTTCAACCTCTAGGGCCTGGTCCCTCCCCAGAGGTGGTAGGGGACAGGATGGGGCTGAATGGTCCAACCCTCTAATCACCTGGCTGGTCCTCCTGGCAACCAGCCCCCACCCATTCTTAGGTGGGGCCCAGATGTCACTTCAATAACATAGCTGGAGACATCTTTGTCACGCTCAAGAGGAAACTCCAAGGGTCTGGGGACCTGTGAATCAGAAACTGTGGATGGAGACCAAAAACACACAAGAAACACATTTTGGTCATCTGAGTGAGCAAATATATTTTTCCTTGTAAGTCACAATCGTGCAGTAACATTATCTACTGTACTCATCAGCATGAAAGACGGGGAGCAGTGGGCATCAACCCATCAATGCCCACTGCTGGTGACGCCGACAGACCCAGGAAGGCTCAGCACTGCTGCTGGGCACACCAGGAAGCATTAGAAATCCAGGATCTACAGACACTCAAAAGACTCGGAAGGACACGGAGAGACAGGAAAATGTACCTCAGCCAGAGAGGTCAACACAAAAGCTTCCTCAGCTCTCCTGTGGGCAAGGAGAGGTCTCCCAGCACACCCCTAGTTGGAGAAAATAGGAAAACGTCTCTAGTTCAATCTGGCCATTTTCCCAGGCTTAAACCCCAACAGAGATTAAAATGTTCCAGCTTCCATACATTTGTCTCTAAATTCCTAGCACCTTCACTTCTAAAAAGCCTTCACCTGGTAGCAGTTACTTAGGATTAACAGAAGAGTTCTTTCTTTTCTCTTTCTTCCTTTTATTGTTGGTCTAAGGAAGACTCCTTCATGCCTCAGGGGCATTTCCATAAGGACTTATCAGGCACAGGGCTAGGAGCTCACAAGTTCAAGTCTAGTGCCTCGTGGCTGAAGCTAGAGCGGGAGCTGGAGCAAAAGCTGAAGCAGAGGGTTTTCTATAACCTCTGGCGCATCTAGAAGTCTCCACAGATCTTAGCGGTTGCCTGTAGGCCCCCAGGGGTAAAGCGCAGGAAGTTGGATTTTGGCAGCCCGACCCTGGGCTTAAGTGCAGCCTTGCCACTTTATACCTGCTGCAAGGAAGAACACTATCCCTGGAAGTGAAGAAAGGCTGTGCCCAACGTCCCAGCTGTGTCTAAAGCTGCCAGTGGAGGGGGTTCCTGTGGCCAGATCAAGAAATGCAGTCTTTGAAGATCTGGGAGATTTGAGGGGAACAGGGAGGTGGGCAGGCAAGCTGGGCACTTGTGTCCCTCCTTATAAAGGGCAAAACTGAGGCTTACAGAAGACCAAGGCACAGGAGAGGTGCATTCACAGGAGCTGCCAGAAATGAGTTAAGTAAAGTAGCAACTGCTTCAGACAAGAGGTCGGACTCCCGTGACCCCCACCGGACAAGGCTCCGGGGCAGAGCCGAGGACACAGGAATGGTAGAGGTCTGTCGTCCTGTTCCATGCACAATCCTGACGTCCCTCTAGGCACTACTGCAGGAGCCTGCTGGGCCCCATAACTTCCCGGACTATGTCTGAGGCCAGTATTTGATTATTCCTGAGGGAGACTATTTAATCAGCATAAATCACTAAAAATAATGATAGCCACAAGTTACTTGGTAAGTGGGATGAACAGGGCATTTAGAAACAAAAATAATTCTCCTTCTCATCCTTTCCCTGTATTTTCTGAGGCTGTGCATTGTATTCACTTAGAAAAAGAAACTTCTGGTTTTTCCTTCATCCTCTTCCGTTTTCTACTCAAAGAAGAAAACTTGTACCCTTCAAAACCACATTGTGGATAAGCACTGACTCACATCTAGGACTCGGGCTTCTTAGGACTCTCTGTGGACGGATGAGGACTTTGGTCTACGTCTTGGGACGTAGGGCCCAAGCGCCCGGAGGCAACGCGGAGCCCTCAGCAACTGTACCAGACACTTCGAGGCATTATCTATTTCACCTGGACAGGTAAAATCGCACAAGGCAGGTTATCCACAATGGGCTTCTCCTTGCAGCCCGTTAGAGTTTTCACAAGTTGTCATGGAAAGGTTCTTTTACCATAAAATGTTGCCTTTGTTGAAACCCTCAGACCTTCTGCACACAGCTGAGCCGGTGATGATTAGTTTCCATTTGTTAATCCATGAATTAGCTATTATTCAGAGTTTACTGCAGGCTGAGCTCTGTATCTGCATTTTCTAATCCACAGCCACCTTATGATACAGGTGCTATTATTCAACCCATTCTACAGATGAGAAAACTAAAACTTAGAGAGGGGTTAACTACCTCGCTCAAGGTCACACAGGTACCAAGAAAGGGCAGAGCCAAGAATAAGAACCCATCCAAACACCTGAACCATGATACTACACTGTCTTCAACCATATGTTTTAGACGAAGACATTTTAAGGCACCCTATGAAGTCCTAGTCTTCATAAAGACTGTGTTTTTAGCTGACAAAAACTTAACTATACTCCTGGGGCGCCTGGATGGCTCAGTGGGTTAAAGCCTCTGCCTTCAGGTCAGTCATCATCTCGGGGTCCTGGGATCGAGCCCGGCATCGGGCTCTCTGCTCGGCAGGGAGCCTGCTTCCCCCTCTCTCTGCCTGCCTCTCTGCCTACTTGTGATCTCTCTCTCTGTCAAATAAATAAAATCCTTTTAAAATAAATAAATAAACAAACTTAACTATACTCCTGTATACACTAAAGGTTGATCAGCTTTCCCTGAAAAATGGTCAAGACCAAAAATTATCTTATTGTGACCAGCTGAATGTGCACACCAACATTACTGCTCTAAACACCTTTATAAAAAAAAAGAGCTTTCGTATTTGGGGATTTTATTGTGAAAACTGGCATAACATCTCTTTCTATGTTGTTATGTTCAGTATTTTCACATCACTCTTTAAAACAACCTGCAATGCAATTTGTTTCCCCTAGAAAAATGTTATTATGTTTGATTCTTACAGCAACTCACTTATTACTAGCTACATTTTGTAACTTTTTCCCCCCCAAACAGCCACAGGATTTTGCCTACGGGAGCCAACCCACCAATTCGTTTTATTGTTTGGCACAACCTGTAATTCTTTTCTTTTTTTTTTAAAAGATTTTATTTATTTATTTGACAGAGGGAGAGAGATCACAAGCAGGCAGAGATGCAGGCAGAGAGAGAGGAGGAAGCAGGGTCCCCGCTGAGCAGAGAGCCCGGTGTGGTGCTCGATCCCAGGACCCTGGGATCATGACCTGAGCCAAAGGCAGAGGTTTAACCCACTGAGCCACCCAGGCACCCCCTCAACCTGCAATTCTTTATAGGCAATTTCACAGCTGCAAGGATTTCACAGTACACGACTGCATATCCACAAACTAAAAAATATGACAAAATTTAGATCTGACCTGGTGATCTCACCTATTTTTTACTCAATTCTCAGACTGCGATCTTGAGATCATTTATAAGGTTAAATGGCAAAAGTTACTAAGCCAACCCGACCCCTCAGTTGTAACCCGTCAATTAGAAGCTGCTCCTGCTGTCCCCCACGTTCAGTACCGCCCTTACACCCAGGCCAGGGGGCCCAGCTGGTGCTGTCGGCCGAGAAGGTCCTGCTCCATCCTCCAAGTCAGCCATACTGCTCTTCTCTCTGGGTACAATCTGTGAGGGTCACGGGGACAGCCTGCTCAGGCTTACCTTTTGGACCGTGGAGCAAGGACCTGTGGCTTGACCATTCCCAGAATAAGATCCCCATGCCCGGAATCTGGCCTCAAAAGGGCACCTGGGTCACTAGCGTGTGTACCCTTGGGAGGGGGTGGCCAAGGCGTGGCCATTTGGGGGAGCATGGAGTGGGGAAGGGTTTGCCTGTGCTGTCTGGGACATGAGGGGGAGCAGGCCCCAAATCTTGTGGGTGGGCGTTATTATCAAGGTATACTTATCAAAGGAGGTTAGTAAGTAAGTTTATTTCCTCGATTTCTCCCTCGTAAATATGTAGACATAGGGAATAGGAGCTTCCACTTCTACTTCTACTCTTAACTCTTCCACGAATACTCGGGGCAAGTCTGGTCACATTCAAACACGAGAGTGCTACCACTGTAAAGGGAGAGGCTCACACAGACCCTCGAAATGTATAAGTCTGTCAATTCAGGCATTGAAACGTGGCCAGCAGAACTCCTAGTGAAAGAATGGAAGAAACTCCGTAAACTATCTAATCAACCTAAAGAAACACCAAACAAAGCTGTGAAGCTAACTTAATTTAAATAGGTCAATTATTCGGACAGTACAGGTGAATCAATGATTCAACAAGTTTCTGTAACTACTTCTCTTTATCTAATCACTCAACACCTGCGTTGAGTGATTAAAACTATGCAGACAGTCTCAGTTTCTAAGACTCCCTGGGTTCTCTGAAAATGATGATAAATAACTATCAAAAGCAAAAAGATCACTATTGCATCTCCCATGCATAGACATCTGTACCATCTTTAGGATCGATTTTATTTTTAAAATAAACAGGACAAACTCATTATGGAGAGACCTAAGACCCCAACTTAAATGGTTCTACATAAAAGATTGTTTTATATACTCACTGCAATGCTTTTAAAATGGCCAGGATAAAAAACAATAAAACAAAACAAAACAAAATAAAACAAAAGTCAGGATATATGTTACACTATCTTCCCTCCTAGGCTCAAAAAGGAATGAAGACCCCCATAGCACGTAATCATGACATAACGACTATCATGAATTGGCTCTGTGCTTTGGTTTGAGGGAAAGCATCCTCCTGCAATCAATAGTGCCTACCACGTAAACTATACAAATGTCCAGTGTCTCTCGGGGGGCCTAGGTGTGTCAGTCCATTAATTGTCTGCCTTTGGCTCCAGTCACAATCTCAGGATCCTGGGGTCCAGCCCCGTGTTGGCTCCCTGCTCAACAGAGAGTCTGTTTCTCTTTCTCCCTCTACTCCTCCCCCCTGCTCATGCCGCCCCCCAAATAAATTCTTAAAAAAAAAAAAATGCCCAATGTCCTTCAATGGATCATATTCAGCAGCCTCCCTAAAGAGATAAATAAGCAATAAAAATTAAAAAAAAAAGGGGGGGGGTCTTGTTAATGGTGATACGCGTCTTCTTCACCACAAGCATTTGTCTCCTGGGCGGATAACAGGCCTGCTCTAGGACAACATTTTTACAACTAGAAATTTTAACTTTATCATTTGATCTCCACAGCAAACCACCAAATAGTCATCTGATCCCTGCTTGAATGCTTCTCACCAAATTCTAAAACAGAAGCCTAAGTCCACCTTTGTAGGGATGATTAGAAAGTAATTATTTTTTTAAGGAGGAGGAGGAGGGCCAGAGGGGGAGGGGGAGAGAGAGAATCTCAAGCAGGCTCCACACCCAGCGTGGAGCTGGAAGCCGGGTTCAGTCTCACCACCCTGAGGTCATGACCTGAGCGGAAATTGAGTTGGACGCTTCACCGACTAAACCACTCAGGTGCCCCTAAAAAATAGTATTTTTAGAACTAAGCCAAAATTTGACAGCTTCCATTTTATTTAGAGCCTATAGGACAAGACTACTTCCTCTTGACCCATGAGCATCTTTCACGTATTTGAAAACAACTCTCCTGTCTTGAAGAGTCTTTTTCTAAGCTGGGCCAAATACCCCCATCCCTTCGATGATTCTGTGTCGCATGTGGTTTCTTCTTCTCTTTATAGTCCTCTGAACGAGGTCTGCAATGTCTACATTTCCTCTGAAGGCGGCTTGCTTTTATCCCCAACACTTGGAAAGGGGTCTGGCCCTGAGTCCACGGGCAGGAGGGGCCGAGGGAGGGAAGGGTGGAAGGCAGGAAGAAAGCAGACCACCGTACTCCAAGCATCGTCTAATAGGGTGACCATCCTCTTCTCTTCTCACAACAAAGCCCAGGACAAGTCCCTTCTGCAAAGGCCACGTTTATGAACTTACTGTCATCTCACAGTCAGGAAAACCCACAAAGTCCTGCCAAGTCACATGGCTACCATCCCCACCGGGACCTCTGGGTACATTTACCCCTCTAAAATATCCTCTTTCTTACCTGGACTCACTTGCCAGCATGTAGAGTTTCTAGACCCTGAATCAGGCCCGCACCAAGCATGCTCACCCTCTCCAAGCTTCACGTCATCCCCACCAGGACAGAAGATCCAGCGGATGCCATGTTCCTACCTGCTCAGTAGATACGATTTAAAAAATCATACAAAATGCTTCATTTATCTTCCACATCAACTGCAGTTTTCTGCTCTACGGGCCTACTAAGCTTTTCAGAGAAAGACGCTCCCTTGGATGAACTGTTCTTGGTGAATCCATGCTAGTCCACATGATCACCACGAGGGAAACGCCGTACTACTCTTCAGCCCACTGTTATAGGAGTTCAGTGCCCCCACAATACTCTGTTGAACTGAATTCAAAGCCATACGGCACCATACTTTCTCCCACAGAGGTCCCTTAAAAAGGTCTGAAGGACGGAAATATCATAAGGCACAGTCTTTCCAGACTCACAATGTGAAGCGAACAACCTTTCCTTAGGTACCGAAGCTCTGACACATGTGCCTAAAAATGAAACTCCACTACTTTATCACTGGATCCAAGAAAAGCTCATGGAAGACCTGGGCTTCATGATCTTTCTAGACATCACTCAGGCATCTGATCCCACGCACACACCACCATGTTCTAACCAACCCCCTTGGGCAGCAGTCTCCCAGAAAACTGCAATGTGTGAGACACACACCTCCTCACTGGGCCCTTTACCAAGGATGGGCAAATTCTGAGTCAGAAGGCCCTGTGTCCACAATGCTGCTTAATTTCAAGGCAAGAGCTTGCACCATGTAAACCAATGCTTGTGGATTGAGCATTCCACAATCCCGGGCGGGCAACAACTCAAGAAACACTGCTTTCTCCTGTCCTCAACATACTCAGAGTAGAACGCAGCCTGCAGGATTGCTGTGAGGGGTACGGGAGACCCCACCCTGTGAAAGACCTGGCCCCATGACAGGGACACGGCAGCACTCAGGAAGTGGGCTCTTCCTCCCCACCCGCCCCCAGCTTCCCTTTGTGGGTGTGCGCTGGAGCTCCTCAAAGTCCCCCATGGTGGCCCACGCGGTGGTGTTCAGTCAACAAAAGCCAGGAAAATTACTCCCTTTGCCGCCCAGCTGATGAAAAAAGCCAGAGTTCCCCTTTCTTTCCACCAACAAGCCACCTGACGTCTTCTTGCTCACACACAGTTGACTTACAACTGCCTGAGCCGCAGGTAAGGAGAAGCCCTTCCTCATCAGGACTAAAAACAAAGCCGCCCTGACGAACTCACTGGCTGCCTCCTAATCCTTCATCCAAGGACCTTCAGAAATGCCAAGACCCTCAGGGAAGTGAGATTTCCTCAAATGTACAGGGAGCACCCGGGGTTTCGAGATGACTAATAATGGACACGTACTGTAAACAGGGAATATTAAAGTGCTCAGAAAGCCTCTCAGGGAAATTGCGGGGGGGGGGGCAGGTGGAATCCTCCTAACTCAGGGCCTGGTAGAGAGAGCGTCAGGTTTCCGGCAAACCAAAAAAGCACAGGTGAAAATGCTAGGCCCTCGCAACTTCTGTTTGCTCGGAATCCGGGGCCCGCGTCGGTCCTGTCGGGGAGGAGGCTCCCCGGCCTCTGGCTACCATGGTGTTTTTTCTGTCTTGACAATTCACTTCTCCGACAGGCACGCCGCCAACTCAAATGAGACTCAGAGCAGTGAAAAGCCCTTCAGGTAAACAGTGTGATAAGCTAAACTGAAAAACTAGACAATGTTTTTGGACTAGGAGGTAGTTGCTATGGAGACAGTTGCTAATTAACTGCTTTCAACCAGGAGAACAAAGGGCTCGGGGCAGGCAGGCCTCTGTATCTCCGAGTGAGCAATGTTTCCAGCCTTGCGCAATCGCCTCATCGCTCATATCTGGAATACCTGGGACCCGGCGGGGGCCGCCACATGCCTGAAGAAATGACAAAAGTGCATTCTCTTCATCTTGACCGGGGTGAACAGCACCTGGCCACCAGTCCCTCCCGGGGAGGCGGGCTGTGCCACGAAATGCCCCCCGCCACATGCCGCACGGGCCCCTCGGGGAACACCAGCCCCCTCCCTGCCCAGAGAGAGACCTCCACTGTGTGGAGGAAGCCCCATCGGGGGACATGGAGGGGGGACGTGAAGGGGGGACATAGAGGGGAGACGCGTGGCTGGTTTTGAGGATACATTTTATTTTATACACTGTGATAAAGAACACAGAACTCATAAATTCTAAGGGGAACAGATAAACCCTTCTTTAGGATGATCTCCCTCCTGTGGGGGAAAACAAGTGACTGGTTATTTCTCAAGAAAAAACAACTAAACCCATACTCGTTTCTGATTTCTAAGACCCACCACACATTGGGGACACTCAACAAATAACAACAACAACAACAACAACAACAAAAACTTAATTGTTATCTGCTCATCACAGATGGATTTTCTCTACCATGCAGCAGGCTGGGCTGCCTCAAATGTGGCCTCATCCCTGGACATTAACCTAGGCGCCCTGAGACTGAAATGATCATTCTGAAGGGCTGACCTTTGAGCCACATTCAGTTAAAAGCAAAGATCTATGTTCCCTTCACGAATATTTAAAGTCAAGCGTGAGACACAAGGAGGGCCGAGTGTTACTGCCCCCGCTTACGCCACAACAACCCTGGAGGGCCTACCTCAGCCCTCTGCCTAATTTCAGCTCACACTAAATGTATCCACATTAAGGAAATGTCAACCTCGACCAAGCTACTGTGGGATCCGTTCTGCCTCCCCAGAATAGAAATCAAATCGCTTTTTTCTCCCAGGTCAGAAGCACAGATCAATAAAGCCCGTGAGCCACTCACCTTCGTTATCCGAGGCCGAATGTGGATTAAGGCACGTTATGATTCTGAATGAAATACAATAATATGACTCTCAGGGCGGCTCTGTGAGGATAAGGCACAAAAACGTCCTCAGCAAAGTCCAGGGACGTGGACTCCCCAGAATCCATTTAGGAGCGTGAGCTTTGGAAGCAAACAGCCCAAATGCAAACCACGGCTCCCACTTGACGAGCTGTTCAACAGGGACCACGTCTGAGCTTCCATCTGCACATCTGGCAAAGCAAGGACACTAAAACCTACCTCAGAAAGTTACTCGGAGAATTCAGGGAACTGGGGTGCTGCCTCTCTAGCCTACGGCAGACATTCAAGATATGGCTGCTCTTAATTAACGCCTCCGTGAAGTTACTCCTTTCCTTAATAAAAATGGGGTAAAGCTACTGGAGGCTCTAGTTTCTACCCGCTCAGCCCAATTCATGAAAAGAGAAAAGGAGAGGACTTCCAGGCTGAGTGCGGACCTCCCTCTCCCCTGGAACCCAGGTCTCTCCCCAATGGTCCTTTCACATCAGGCACCAATTAGAACTTGTGAAGCTTTCACTAAAGATCAAATTGCAGGTATTAGACCTAACGGTCAAATCAGACCATCTCTGGGACAAACTCGGTCTTTTCTTGGGAAACCAAGGAGTTAAATTCTTGCTTTGTGGATGGCAGCCTTTGAATAAGGCTCTAGCCCACGCCCCTCCCTGCCTGGGTTAAATTTCATCAGCCCCTGCCCAAGGGCATCACACCTCTTCTTAATTTATCGGCCCCTTTCCTTTGCCCCTTCCAGTAATGCCATCAGCGTCAGGAAGCTCCATCCATCCATCCATCCATCCATCCATCCATCCATCCATCCATCCACACACAACAGAATTTATCAACCACCAGCTCTGTGCCAAGCACCAGGCTGACACTGAGAAACAGGGCTGTAACTGACTCCAGAGCAAGGGTTCTTAGGCCTGTGTGGGATACAGTCATCTGCACAAGGTACTTATCAGCCCATAAGGTTAGCCCTGTGCTGGGAGAAGCACACAGTCCTCCGGGGCACAGACTGGGGGAACGGGGGATCGATGCCCACGGTATTCCCGGAGGCGCAGACCATGGCTCCCGGGGCTCTTCTTCCTTTTTGTACATTCCTTTTTGTACATTTGTACATTCACTTTCATCACATGCCCTACCGTCCCCATCTACGAGCTGAACACAGGGGTCAAGGAGGGATACTACAGGGAAATGACGGTGGGGTTGGGGGCAGGGAGAGGAAAAGCTGACTTTACTCAACACATCAGGGAACATGCCCTCATTGAGACCCAGCTCTACAACATGGCTTACTGCCTCCCACCACCTCTTTGGGCCCCTGGGCCTATCTGCAGCGAGGCAGGAGCATCCGGGTGTTTCCTGGCAGTCTCCTGCTCTGGTCTGGGAGCTCTCAGAGAGAGAGACCTTATCGAATTTATATTTCCATCTGGAGCTCCTGCCATAGTGCGTGGCCCATAGCTGCTCCTACACCGAACTGAACGGAGGTCTAGAGCATGTGGGTGATTGAGGCAAGATTACAGAGCTAAGTGGTAGAACTGGACAGGAATCCGGAGCTCTGACTCATTCATTCGGGACAGGGGTGACAGCAGCATTTCTGGAGAGGAGGTTATTTAGCTCTGGAAGTACAGGAGGGAATCATCTTCAGATGTGGGGATTTACACACAATTGGGTTCTCCAGCTTCCAATATCTCCTTACAAGTCTCTCACCCAATTCTGCAGGCCCGTGCAGTTAAACCGAGAGCACTCCCTTATTAGAAACCATACTTACTTATTAGCCTTAGGGATGTATTCCCCCGGGGTGCCTGCATCCAGAGATAGCAACAAAACCCTGCAAAATTTTCACTCTTTAGTTACCAAAGAAAAATAGCTTAAAAATAAAATAATGTCCTGTGGCCTCTGATAATCTCCCCTCTTTCAGAAAGCCTGTATTCTCAAACTCCTACTGTCACCGTCTACCATACAGGCTTGGGATATGGGTAAAAAGACATTTTTGATCCAGGTTAAAAGAGCAAAGCGCATGGAGAAAGCAGTTGGTGTGGGGAGAGCGAGGGACTAGGAGGACCTGGGTTCAAATCCCAGCATCCAAATCCTGTTAAAGTCACGGCCCCGTCTCTTTGTCTCTCTAAGCTGCTTACTTCACTTGTTAAATGGAAATTAATAATAACTCTACTCGCCAGGGCTGTTGGATGAAGGGAGATACCATGTGAATAAAGCCCTTATAAACTGTAAAGAACCGTCAGGGATTTTTTTCAGTAGGTGATGAACTACAGACACACTGCTGCCAACGTCAAGAGAGAAATACAGTGTGGCCATAACCATAAAAAGGAACCAGAATGACCGAGAGGGATAAAAGTGGCAGAACTGGGCCTCTGATTGGGGTACAGGGACATTTAGTCACCTTGACAGTTACCAGAAAAACGGTCACTAATTAAGAGTCCTTTTAAAAATCATGGCCCTGAACTTGAGTGCATGCCACTGTTCACCAGCCCCTCAAACAGCTCCGTGCCCGGATTCCTCACCCCTGAAATGAGGATAATGAGAGTATCCGTGTCATGGAGCTGCTGTGACAGTTAAATGAGCAAATAACCATGACGCACGCAGACCGATGCCCGGCCTAGTTTTCTTTCTGTCTTTACAGATTGTCAGGTCTTCTCTATACCCAGCGCGGGGCTTGAACCTGCAACCCCGAGATCAAGCGCTGCCTGCTCTATGACGGCTCCGGACATCTCTAATATGACAGCCACGGCGGACAGGTAGAAAAACCAGCAAACAAATACCGGATAATTCTGTATTCTCCACTTTTCCACCACATCTATTCAGTCAGATTTCAACCCCCTCCCAGACGAGGGAGGCCTGGTGTGACCCCTCAAACTTCACCTGAAGGAGTGAACAGATGCCAAGTGCTCCAATCTTTCTACTCTGATACCGGACCAGTGAGCAGAATGCCAGGGTTTTCTTTTTCCTTTTTTCAGGTGGGCAGGTAGGAGAGAAAGGGGCAAACCAACCCACAGACTGAGCCTAGATCAGCACGACTCCTGCTTCCCTCGCCGGTGGGACGGCACCGCCTTGAGACGTCGCCATAAATCACCACGTCCACAGAAGCCCGTGTTCCTTTTACGGAAATCGAGCATTCACGGTTTTGTAACATTCGTACCAAAGAAGGAGAAACAAGGACTGGGTTGGTGCCAAACTCAACTGTAAATACAAAGTGTTTTTTGTTTTTTTTTTAATTGGTAATTACAGATGAGGACTTTACACTTTTGGTATACAGAGCGTAGTCATGCTTGGTTTACATATTTAAATAAATATACCCACCACAGGCTCCAATCTCTTCCCTGCATTTATTTGACCATGAGGCACCGAGTTCCCCCTCTGCGCAGAGGAGGGCCCCGCCGCGGGGGTCGCAGGGGGCGAGGGAGGTACGTGGGCAGACAGCCGATCCCAGACATGCCTAGAAGAACACAGCAGAACACCGCTTAGGCCCTGCCCTTAGGGGGCTTCCAGTCTAACTGGGAAAACAGAACACTAGTCCTATAGCAAGTGAAATCACATGAAAAGGTGCTCGAGAAGATGAGTACTCCTCAGGTCTGAAGGGTAGAGAGAGAAATCAAGGGAGGATGGGGTAGTCGGGAAAGACCTGGAGGAAACGGAGCTGGAACCAGGAGTCTCGAAGGACAGGAAAAGCATGGCTGGGCAGGGGGAGACAGACTGCCTAGAGGGCGGGCACACATGGCCTCCCGTCCGCAGTCGGCACACTTCCGTGGGGCTTCACATATGCCAACCACAGAGTGTGGGGGCGGAAGGCAAGTGTGGGGAGAAGTGTGATGAGAGCTGAGGCCACCAAGAAGACAGTGGAAAATAAAAGTGGGAACAGAGGTAGAGTTTACATTTTATGCCAAAATAAATAAATAAATAAGGTCATACACATAGACACACATACATATATAGAGGAGGAAGAGGATGAAGGAGGAGGAGGAGAGGAAAAGAGTTGCCATTTCTACGGTAGTCACAGAAAGCATGGTCAGAGGCTAATCGGGTATCATCCGGGCAGCTGGAACGGTAAAGGAAGATGGGCAAGTGAAAGATCCCAGAGGGGCATGGAGTAAATCAAATGGTAGAGCTAACCAGGAGGGGCGTGGAAAAACGGGATATTGCACACACTGACACAAAAAGGACAGTTGGAATACAAGTAAGAGAAGTTGGCGGGTTCCATTTTGAGTGTGTGGAGCATCCCCCAGACCAAAGGACATCCACCTGGCAGGGAAACAGCAGTCCTTTGTAGAAAGATAGTAATAAAGTTGGCCGAGTGGCGGAAACTCCTAGAAAGAGGAGAATAAAACCCTGATTATCAGTTAGTGGAGTTAAGAGAAAGAAAATCCAGTAAAAGAAGACAGAGAAGGAGCGCAAGATGTAAGGACTCTACACGGTGGAATCGAAGGAAGGAGAGGCGTTCAGGAGGAGCGGGCAGGTCTCATGGTCAAAAATGTGGCACAGAAGTCAGCAAGTCCAAGGAATGAGCAAAGGACGCCAGCACTGCCCATGAAGAGGTTTCCACCATCTCTGAGAACCCTGCTCAGCGGACTGAAGGCATGCTAAAGCAAAACGCCAAACTGAATTGGGCTCTCTCCCCACACTCTGGAACTTTCCAAAGATCAGCTGGGGGAAGAAGGCATGACGAGACCGAGTTTGAGGGGAAAGCAGGAGCAAGGTGCTCTGAACATGGTCACCTTCCTTCTCCAGGCCTACTGTGGTAAGGATCAAAGCCTAAGAGGTCACCCCCAGAATACCAGTCTCTCTCCTCATCCTGAGAGCAACACCTACCGCAGGAAATAAATCTCTAGGTAGTAAGAATTATTCGTGCTTTAGTCTCAAAACTTCCAATTAACTCACTCATGTTTCCTGACATATCAAGACTTAATAAACATCTGAGGTGTCTAGGGCAGGCCTCTACCTCTCGAACTTTCCCTTGAATGCAGGGACTTCTCTGTAAGTGACAAAGCTCGGTCAGACAAACCATGCTGTTTTTGTACGTCTTTTTGCGATTTAATTCAACAAATGCTGACTACCTGCTATGTGGCGAGCTCCATTACCATCTCTCACACTCCCCGTGAGCTCCTGGGCCCCATAAATAGGTTGCTGCCTTCCACTTAGTGTTTCTAAGAGGTAAAATCAGAAGAGAAAAACAGTGTGATTTGCTTTGCTCCAATATTTTGCCTTCCCTGAGATACATCCCCTCCCTGCCAAGTTTCTGCCTTATTATGGAAATAAGAAGACAACCCTACACAGATAGAATTCTCAACTTGAGTGCTGAGGGTTCTTCAGTCTTCAAAATCGAGCACCCCAGCCCCCAGTGGTGATTCAAAAGGCCTGGGGGCAAGGCTGTTGTCATTGTTTGTGTTTGTGGGCTTGTTTGAAAGCTTCGCAAATAACTCAAATAACTCTAACATGCGGTCAGCGTGGATAAGCAGCACACTCCCCACGAAGCCTGATGCTTCACGGATCTGAGTGTGGACACGAACGCCTGGGGACGTTCACCGCACGCTCTGATTCAGCAGGTCTGCGGCAGGCCCTGAGAATCCACATTTCCAACCAGCTTCCAGGAGGGTGTGATGCCGCTGGCCCGTGGACCACAGCTGGAGAAGCAACACTGGACAGCCAAGGCCTCTGTGCTTCCTATTAGCTCTCCAAGGGACTGTGATGTAGCCGAGGTTAATTTGCTTCAGGGTCAAACTAACCTGGGTTACGATCCTGACCCCAACACTTCCCAAGTGTGACTGTGGCCAAATTACTGATCCTCTTTAGATTGGCGTCCTTGTACACAACGTGAGAGTCATGGATTGACTTGTGTCCCCCCCAAAAAAAGGTTATGCTGAAGTCCTAACCCTCAGCACCAGAATCTGACCTCACTTGGAAAGAGGATGGATGCCCGTGTCATTAGCTGATGTCATCCCAGAGTAGAGTGAGCCCTTAACGCAAGGTGGCTGATGTCCCCATAAGAAGGCAAAGCGAAGACACCCTCAGAACAAAGACTGTGTGACAAGGGAGGCAGAGACCGAAATGATGCAGCTGCGAGACAAGGGAGGCCAAGGACTGCTGGGAACCCCAGAAACTTAGGGGCAGGCACGGGACCGATTCTCCCCTAGAGCCTCAAGGGAGCCTGGCCACACTGACACCTTGACTTCATACGTCTAGTCTCCAAATGGAGGGACGATCAATTCCTGGGTTGGAAGCCACCCTTCTTGTCATCCTCTGATACGGCAGGCCTGGCAAAGGGATACAAAGCAGCACTGCCACCCCCCTCCCAGGGCTGCTGGGAGACTGAATCCGGCCTTTGGGGAAGGGGCCTGCATGGCTCAGCAGCACAGGCCAGACGTCCTTTCCTCGTCAGAAGTCGGAGCAGAGAGCGCCAGGCAATGGGCCTTCTCCTTTCGAGGAAAAGTAACTGGCCAGAGACATGTTCCAGAACCTGGCCTCTCCACCAGCTTCCCCGGGCTGGAACCTCGGCAGTGGGGGTACATCAGGTGTCCGCACACCCGCCTGGGCACTCCCCGTGGGCTGAGAGTGCAGCTCGGGCTCCATCATGAACAATTACAGGCCCCGCTGGGTCCTGGTGGCCCACTTCTGGCCCAGGATGTTGGGGCAGCCACACAGCGGGGAGGCTCAAGGTCAGAGGGCCCTCCTGGGGAGGAACAATCAGCCCTGGCCTGAGCCCAGAGAGGATCGGTCCCACGTCCCAGAGGGAGGATTCTAAGCCCTAAATTACGCAGGAGACTCCCAACTCGGTTTACCTCCATTCCCTCAAAGAGGTGTTGGGGTTTTACATAGGAATAGAAAATATACAGAGAATGTTTAAGTCAATTCTGACTCTTCAGGGAACCCCTGGTCCTATATAAGCGGCCACGCCCTACTCCGGCCCCACCCCCGACCCATTCGTCTGCTACTCAGAATCACAAAGAGGCCACTAGGCACAGGAGGGTACAGAGATGTATAGGGCACAGCTCAAGGTCTGGTAGGAGGAGAAAATATAGTTGACAAGCAATTACCGGATGCTTAGGACACGCCAAGTGGTTCACATCTATCACTCATTGTACCAACACAGCAAACCCAGGAAATTGGGACACTAAGCAACTTTACATAATCTATGCAGGGTCACGCAGCTGGTAAATAGAAGAGGTGGGATTTGAACTACTGGCTCCATGCCCTCACCACCATCCCACAGCTGGTTCCCAGCAGATACGGCAAACACACAAACAAAATTCAGGATGAGCTGGGGTAGACCAAAGGGCATGGCCATTTTCCTCCAGAGCCCCAACAATGAAAGGTGGGCTTCCCCCATCCTGTACAGCCATCCCAAACCAATTCTTCAAAGCAATGCCCTGCGCGTGTCCCTGGGATATCCTCAAGGATTATCCTGTGTCCTGATTTTCCCAGTGAGCAAGGCTTCTGAAGAGTTCAGTGCAATCACAATGAGAAATGAAGCTCCACATGTTGGGTGCTCAGCAAAAGTCCCATCTCCCCCACTGCAACACACACAGCCTCAGGGCGTGAAGAAAGGAGTCATCCAGGACAGCTCTGCACACCTTTTTCCTTACAAAGACTTACTTTAGTGTTATCAATGGGCACCTAAAAATGCTTTAAAAACAGTAGCTCGGGCAGAGGCGGGGGAGAGTGAAATGCCAAGCTCATCATTATCGGCAACATGCATGAAAAGGGTCAACATCCTACAGACTAATAAGGAAACAATACTGTAACAGAAAAAAAAAAAAACAGGGAAAATACTAAATAGATAATTTAAGGAAAATTGGAATACACTGTAAACCTACACAATTACTTAAGCTCATCTGTAACAAGAAAAGTACAACTTGAATTAACAATAAGGTATTTTCTACCTATCAAAATAGCAAAGCCATTTGAAAAAATTAAACACCCAGCACTGATCACGGACTGGAGAAGTGAGCATTCCATTACTTTCTTAGGGAGGCGGACACAGGTAATTTGGGAATATTACCCTTTAGCTCTTAAAGAAAACAATCTACCCTTTAACCATGCCATTCCACTTCTTGGAATTGTTCCTAAAGAAATAATGACATATATTACTCCAGAGTGTTCACTTTGGTTACTTGTGGAAGGGCAAAGCTGCTTTAACTGCTATTAAAGAAAAAAAAAAAAGGCAAATGGTTGAATAGTCTACATGCACAGATACACATATTCTAGGTAAATTTTTAAAATATGGATTTTTTTCAACGATATGCAAAAATCTAAGTTAGGATCTCAATGTTCAGTCATGTAAAATAAAATGTATACAGGCATAGAAAAAAGCTGACCAAATATCAAACAAAATGTTAAATCAATTTCCAGATGATAGGAATTTGATTTTTGGTTTTTATGTTTTTCAACTATTCCTAACGCTAAAGCCAGAAAAAACAAACAAACAAACAAAACCAACAATAAATGAGTCCCTACCTTAAATCTAGAAATCCCAATTTTAACTTCTACCATACAAGGTAACTAACTACATACGAGATAAATGGAACTAACACTTGAGCATTTACCATGTTCCTGGCACGATAGCGGACCCCGTGCTGAACAGTGGATTTAATCCTCACGGCAACCGTATGTGTTCAGTGCAACTGCCCCTGTTTTAAAGATAAAGAGAGACTGGGGAGCTTGCCCGGAGCTGCTCGGCTAACATCTGGCTGTGCATATCCAGGCCTGACACTCTAAAGCCAGGACATTGTTTAACAAAACAACGCGCCGGGGGGCCCTGAGAACAACTCCATGTCTCCATTTCGGTCGGTGCCCAACACAAGGACGCGAACACACCCGAGCTTACATCAAAGAGGGTAAATTAAAGAAGATATCAGCAAGTTTTCAGATTTGCCTGTACTTTTGTGTCTGGGCCTAAACTTTCTCCACAGTACCATATAGTACATTTTAAACTTCTCCCACCTTCCTTTCCTGCTTACTCTTGCAATACCCTTAGAACTGCCCCCTCTCCCCAGAGACGTGGAGTCAATGACAGCTGCCTAGAGAAAAAAGGCCCGGAGCAGAGAAGTACTATTTACCTACCAAAGAAAGCCTGATAGGAATCTCCCTTAAAAATACTCTCTCACTTCTGTCCAGTTTCTGTACTCGCCAAACAACTTTCTGATCAGTGAGGTGATCTCTAAGTGTCCCCATGCACCTGGAGGGCTGCCCGTCACCCTGCAGCCCAATCTCCCAGCAGGGGCGCCTTTAATGTACCCCCCCTCCCCCAAGACTTAGTTTCCAGGAATGGCAGAGCCCATGTCTATCTAGCTTGTTTGCTCCTTTGGAATTCCTGTTATTCCTCTGGCTTTAGGTTTCTGTAATTACATGCTGTGATTCATGCAGAGATTTCAGTTTGACACGCTCTGTGTATAATAAACATTTCACCTATGTCCTCCAAATAAATAGGGCTGCTTGCCTCTTGCTTGCATTTCTCTGCCTACGGTTATCTCCCTTTATTTTGCCTGTTATTAAGGAAACATTTTCCCCTACTCCATTATAGTTTCATTACAGGAGGAACCTGTATCTCTAATGCAAGGAAGTAACTGCTTACAGAAGTGGCTTAAATTGGTCCCAAATCTCAATCAAGAAGCCCTTTCCTTGAGGCAGATACTCACTGACTCCTAAACTTCACAGATGCATCTAAGATGTATGTGCCACCCACCTATAACCCATCACTGGTCAGGGCCAAGAAAAAAGCCTGCCGATCAGGTATCCTAGTCACCAGAAACCTCTACAAGAAGGACCTGCCCACTCCTGAAACTGACAAGCCTTATCAGTATCTTCCAGAGTATCCCAGCACCGCCAGAACCTTCTATCAGACCGGGAATCCATCTTCAAAAGCCTGATGTGTTGAGAGCAACTCACATCACAACAAGAAGGAGTGCTGATTACAAGGAATGCAGGAGATCAAAGTCTGAGAGACACCAGATACCTTCAGTAGATAAGGGTTAACACAGAAGCCCTACAAGAGACTCCTCGAATCTGTGTTCTTAAAACACAGACCAAACTTAAGCTTTTTTCTGAGAGTTACAGTGATGGAGGCCTAAGCTAGGCCCACAGAACAGACCAAACAGGAGAGCAGCCGTCCCCAGAAAATCTCTACAGCACGTCCCAACACCCAGTCCATAGCAGAAACCAAGGCTTTCACACACAGCCTATAAAAATAATGCTGCTATACCACAATGTCCACAATGGCCAAACTATGGAAAGAGCTCAGATGTCCATCGACAGATGAACAAAGTGGGAATATTACTCATCCATTAAAAAAAAAAAAAAAAAAGAAATCTTGCCATTTCCAACAATGTGGATGGAACTACAGGGTATTATGCTAATCGAAATAAGAGAAAGACAATTATCATATGATCTCACTCATATGTGGAATTTAAGAAACAAAACAGAGGATCATAGGGGAAAGGAGGAAAAAATAAAACAAGACAAAATCAGAGAGGGAGACAAACCATGAGACTCTTAATCATAAGAAACAAACTGAGGGTTGCTGGAGTGGGGGTCTGGGGGGCTGGGGTCACTGGGTGATGGACATTAAGGAGGGCGTGTGATGGGATGAGCACTGGGTATTATGTAAGACCGAGGAACCACTGACCTCTACCTTGGAAACCAATAATACATTATATGCTAATTGCTAATTAACTGAATTTAAATTAAAAAAATAAAATAAAAGCAAAAAAAAACAAAACAGAAGAATGCTGCTATAAATGTGTGCATACAAATCTTTGTGCAGACATTTGTCATTATTTCTCTTGGACAGGTACCTAGAAGAAGAATTACCCTGCGTTCAACATTCTGAGGAACTGTCGGACTGTTTTCCGAAGAGGATTTGCCGTGTTACATTCCCACTGGCGAGTGGGTGAGGGTTCCAGCTGTTCTCTCCTCACCAACACTTGTGAGTGTGTGTCTTTTGACTACAATCATCCTAGCAGGGTTGAGGGGCTATCTCGCTGTGGTTTTAATTTGCCTTTCCTTAAGGGCTAGAGATGTGGAGCCTCTTTTCATGTTTTTTACTATTTATATACCTTCCTTGAAGAGATGTCTGTTAGTTCGCTGGCAAAATGAGCAAGTGTGAATTAGTTAATGAAGACAGATAAAGGAGTTCCTTTTTAAGTCCTGAGTTGTCTGAGATTTTTTTTTTTAACAGGAACACGAAAGGAGCAGAACCTAAGGGAACACCAGAGTGTCCTCACCTTATCCCCATTTGCCACAGTTTAATCAAAGCCCATGAACGGCTTCTCCTCAGCACAATCCAGGGGTGTGGGCAATGCCAGCCTCATTTTACCATTTACATTATGTTTACTGAGCACGGACTCTGTCCAGGGGACACAGAGATGACGATGACCCACGAACAGCTCCCCCAAATTCCCTTCCTGTTTAAATAGAGGAAATGCATCCTGAGAGGTAAGCTGACTTGCACAAGGTCACTCAACCTGGGCGACAGACTTCACATCCTCTTGATGCCCAAGCCCTAGCATCACAGTCCCCTCGTCACAGTCCCCTCAGGCCGGAGGAAAACAGAATCTCAGGTTCTTGCTCTGAAGAGAGGTCCACTGAGGCAGGGCGGGCACGGCAGTGGTAGAGACATGCCACATTGGGCCCCGGGGCAGGAGCCCTGCAGGGGTAATGAGCTGAGATCTGGGGTGCGCACATACACCCGGACTGGAAGCAGTCGCCAGCAGAGATGGCTTTAAATAGCAGAGCAAGGGCTTGAACAGCCTTGGCCCGACGGAGGCTGAAAAGCAGCTGGAGGCTGCGGCCCCCCCACAGGGGTGCATCTGCTCCTGTGAGCCCACCGGGTGGGGGCCGTGTCGGAGTACCAGCTGAGACCCCAGCAGGCCCAACTGGGAAGGCAATGCCTGCCCCGGCCCAGCTGAGGCTGGTGGCACGTCCCAAGCCGGCCCGGGGCCTCCTGAAGCCACGGGCTCCGTGCAGCCCAGGGCCCCGCCGCAGAAGAGCAGCCTGGGAGACTCTCAGCGCGCCAGGCTGTTGGAGCTAATTATCGACCTGGCTGAACGGCCATCTGGAGGGCCATGTCAAGTGTAATGGCACATTCGGAGGGATTCTGAGTGCCCAGCTCCCTCCTACTGTGAGCCCAACTCCCCTGTCTGCTCCCTCTCTCTCAAGGCATTCAGAGATGCTAGCTGCCCACCCAAAACTTGAACTTGGGTGGCCTTGGAAATCATTAAATAACGTGAACTGTATGGTCTCTGTCAGCAATGCCAGTAAGAATGACATGGGCCAAAAAAAAAAAAAAAAAAAAGAATGAAATGGGCCACCACTCACGGAGAGCTTACTAGGTGCTGGTCCTGCCCGAGGACCCCACACGAGTCGCCTTACTGAAGTGGCACAACCCCTCCAGGAGGTAGGTTTCAAGAGAGAAAAATAAGTCTCAAGATATCAAGGTCCTACAGCTAGAGATGATAAGGCTAGATCCTTCTAATCCCATAGCGAATATAATTCCAAGTTAGGGAGGCAAAAATCTCAATTTATCCTACTTGGGGGCTCAATTACAAATAACATGGTTTACGCAGGATTCTAGCCACTGCTTAAGGCAACAGCTAAAATCACGACAGCAGGCTTGATCTAAAACACCCCTCTTTTTTTTTTTTTTAAAACACCCCTCTTTTTAACTGCACAATTTACATACCTGTGTTTTACCGCTCATTATACTTTATCTGATGTTTTTTAAAGTGGTCATCCCTGAGACTCTGTATTCTTAGTGCCCATCGCACCACCCTGCACAGGACCGCCCCTCAAAAAAGTCTGCTTAGTTCCTACTTTAAATATCAACTTGGTCTTGATACATTCTTCACAACTCCTGCAAAATAGTCCATTTTCAAAAAGTGTTTCCTTTTTGCATCTTCTCAAATGAATTTCAGGGATATATGTAAAAATTTAAATACTTACTAATATTATTCACCACAGTTACTTTAGTCACCAAAGTTAATTTGCCAGTCTCTAAGTCAACAGGCTTGTTAGAGGTATTTAGAAAACACCAGCTACCTCTTTTAGAATTGGTGACTCTTGTCACCAAAATTGGCTGGTGTTTAAAATGATCTTATTTACTTAAAACTCAAGCTTTTACAGCATCAGTATTTTTTTCCAAAGAACATAAATATTTTATAAAAATAAATTGCATATATGCCTTAATTTTTATGTGCCTTCATAGTAAGTGTGAAATGTGTCAGGTTTTCTGTTTTTTTTCCATTTTAAAATCAGACTTTAGCCAGGTAAAGCAGAAGAAAGTTGCACACCAATTATAACCAGCTTTCTCTTCTCTTTCCTTTTCATAGACTGGAAAACAAAAGACATATGCTTTTGAGTTAAGATCTCAAAAAATTTCAACTTAATTAGTCCAAAGAGAAAGGACTTCCTTCAACACCAACAAAAAACTGATGTATTTTAGGCTGTGGAACTTCAGATGTGTAAGCTGTGTCCAGTAAGGGCCTTATTAAAGCTTAGTAAGAAATGTTACAGGACTATCCCTCAAGCCAGGTATATCACACAGTGGTTGGCAAAAATGTATCACTAATTGCAATACATCCTTCCCCTTGTTTAGGAGGAAGGTTTCACTCAAATGGAGAAGACAGAAAGGAGAAAAGAGGGCCAAGATCCTAGAAAGTGTGGCTGCATCCCCATAGCAATGTCCTTTTATTCCAAATGGCACACAGGTTTCCAATCCCACTGCCCACCTCTGCAGGCAGGGTGACGGAAGGGGACCCCGGGCCAGCTTGTGTCTATTCTCCACCAACCACAAGCGACCCTACTGAAACCATCGGATCCATTGAACACCGTGCATTAACTATACTGGAATCACAACAAACAAAACCCTCATGGGATTACACCCCCACCCCGCGCAACACCATCCAAAGGCCTCCAGGACCCTCGAGCTCCGCTCTCTGACCTCACTAGCTCCACTCCCACCTTCTCCCCCTCTTGCTGACTCGGCTCCGGCCACACTGGTCCTCACCCCGCACACGCACTAGGCACACCAGGGCTTGATGTGCACACTGCCCTCGGCCTGGGGTGCTCTTCCCCAGACGTCTGCTTGGCCTCATCCCTCAACCCCTTCCCTTTCTTCCGCTGCGAAGCGCCCCCCCACCCCCTCCCATCTCCCTTCCTCACCTTGTTTCCCTCCTTACCGCTTTCACCATCTAACGTTCTTATTGACCACCCTTAGGGTCTATGAGGCCAACGAGATGCAAGCTCCCTGAGGCCACAAACTCTTCTTGGCTTTTCTCACTGAATATCCCCAGGGTCTATGGCAGCATCTGACACACTAGTTGGGACCCCTCAATAAATTCGTTATCTGTTGAATGGAGGCAGCACTGTGAATGATTACACCATGGTCCAGAAGAAAGCAAACTCTGGCCAGACACTACTAACTAGGATTGTCATCCAAACACAACCACGGCATGGGCTACACCGACACTAACACGTTACTCTTCACCTGCCATTCAAATTTAACAGGGTACTCTGTGTTTTTATTTGCTAAATCTGGCAACCTTACTTCTCTCCCTCCAAAATGGTCAAATCCAGGCCATCCAGGTCACTTGGGGAAGGCAGAGGTTCAAGGACCCAGTCAGAAGACCAAGTGAAAAGCTATTTCTTCTCCTCAGACCTTCCCCAGGGGCCCCATGGTACGTGGGTGCTGCCAGCTTTCGGCAGAGAAGCGGGCGGGTGCAGGCTGAGAAGGCCACCAGACAAAGCTCTCATCACCTCCACGACTTTCAAAGAGGAACACCTTTTCCTAAATCCCCATATGGCCTGGTCTCTGAGAGGCCCAGATGCTCGAGTTCCCTCCCACCCTCTTGTAACTGTGGAAACCACACAGACGCAGCATAAACAAGTCCCGTATTCCCCTGCCCCCCTCACACTCCAGTCAGGAGCCCAGAGCCTCAGGGCCTGGACTCAGACGTGGGGTCAGAAGATGGTGGCTGGGTCTCACGCTCTCCAGAAGGCCACGGGCTCTCCGAGTGGGAGGTTTCTCTTGTTACGTGGACACGACCATCAGGCCCCCTCATGCTTCACATGACAGAAGACTACACGTATGCGAAAAACAATTGCATGCTTACAATAAACCCAATTTATTGGGTTTATTTATTTATTATTCCTGGTTTCCATCCAGGAAAAAGTTCCTGGATGGAGGTTCAGTCACAGATTTTCAGGTATATGTTCCTGTGTTTACTTCCAGGTTTCCCTTGTGCTGGGCCTCCCCAGGTGGGAGATCCCTGAGGCTTCTGTGATGTAGACCAAATCTCAAAGGACCAAGATCTAGAAGGCCCTGGCATGCAAAGTCATATAGGACATGGGATCCGGGGAATTGGTGGGGGTTTGGGGGGGGGGGCACATAAGAACTGAGCCAAGAGTGAAATTTCGCACAGGGAGGAAGATCATATACCCTGGTTTGCCTGGGAAGGTCCCAGTTGGTTTGTTTTCGTGGTGCCATTCTTAATCCTGCCCCACTTGATGCTCTGAATGTTTTAGTTTGGACATTAAAATACATGGTCATCCAAGGCACAAGCCAAATGGATGACCTCTGTGCCCTGGAACCCAGGATCTGTGGGACAGGAGGGCACAGCCTGTAGGAGCAGCTGTGACCAAGCCACCGGGCCCGCTCACCCCCAAAACTGGAACTGGGAAAAGGGCATCTACGGGGAGCAGCTTCCAGGATGAAAACCAAGGATACCAGACCCTTCCAGCTCCGGGCTCTAGAAGAGCAGCTGGAAAAGGCACTTGCCATCCCTTCAGCACCCCTCCCACTGCAGCTGGCACAGAGCGCATGCAGACCCACACGTCCCCCACATGTCCCCTGCTGTCTGCAAGCACAGGCCATCAAGAGCCGAGTTCGGGCTCCGGGACATCCTCACGTTAGGGTGTTAAATGACTGAGCCATCCCTCTTTGATCTGACACAGAAAGAGGGCAGGCCTTGCTTCTGCTGACAGGTCCCAGCTCCTGTCCCTGGGTTTTCCAGGCTGGCCCCAAGAGGACAAGCTGAGCCCCCCAGGCTCACCCTCACCCCCAACGTGCCTGCCTGGGACTGCAGGCAGCTTCTCCCTTCTACCCCTGGCCCACTGCAGGAGCTACAGCTAATTGGGGGGGTAGGGGGGGATGGCTGATGCCTTACAACTCCAACACCCAAAGGGGGCCCAAGCAACAACCTCTGGGAGCCTCGGAGGAAGGAAATCACACATCAGACCCAGACCAGATTTGGTTTAAGAAAAAGGAAGGAGCTAAGCTAGGATCAGGGTCTCACCCATTAAATCACCCTAGGGAACCACAGAGTAGAACATGTCTGCAGACTCGGCACCCCAGTAACCTACAGGACAAGTACCCGTGCTTCCATCAATGCACCAAGGGGACAAACTTAAATATTTCAGCATACGGCACTAGGTAAACATGTGGGCACTCGGGCTCCCTGGCTGCAGCATCTGTAAGGTTGACAAGCGGGATGCTTACTAAGAAGATGAGTCCACAAGCATGAGTGGGGGCTTGAGATAATGACTCTTGTGCCTTCAAATGGGCCTTACCTAAACTTTCCTCGTTTTTTCCTTTTTTTTCTGTCTCCTAGACAAGCTCATTCACTTTCGAGGCTTTAACACCAAACCTTGAGATGTTATCTTCCAAACTGTTCCCAACCCAGGATGGTGAGTTTCCAAGTACCCGTTGATCTCCTCCCCATGGAGAGCCCCAAAGCCCTGCCAGTTCCACCCAGCTCGAACTCGGGACTCCAACTCTACCCCATGGAATCTGTTCTTAAGGTCTGGAAATACACTCCTGTCCACACACGTGAAGCCTTCTCTTCCAGCCCTTCTCTTGCCGGGAAGCCCTAGCAAGCCTTTCGATCTCTCCGATATGGAATCAAAATGCCTGACCACTAAAACACTAACCTAACCTACCTTCCCATCCTAGCCTCTCCCTGCCACTCCCACAGCCCCTGACCTAGAGGCGAAGGAAGCCTTCCTCCTTTCCTGCGGGAGTCCTGTAGTGACCTTGACCTCCCTGTGGGTCAGTCATCAGGCTTCCAGAATAATTCTCCTTAAACACTAGTCGAATATCCTAAAAATGATGGTTCCCACCCCTCTTCCAGGAATGCGCTACTCACACACAGCAAAGCTGACGTCAGTGTTCGAGGGCAATCACCTGGCACGCCTCCCAAACTCATCCTCCCTCTCCCAGCAGTAGCCTCTGCTTCCATCCTTCTCGGCACTCCACACTCCAGCCCTACCAGACTCCTCACTGTTCCCGAAGACGTGCGTTTTCGCACCTGTCCCTCCCACTATGCTGCCCATCCTTGTCGGGCAATCCAGGCTAGCGGTTGAGACAAAGAGCAAACTGTCAGAGCAGTCAGGCGGACACGGGGCATTCGGAGCCCTGGCTCTGCCGCTCAGCACCACGTGAACCGGGACGGCACGGTGTTTGGCTAAACATCTGAAAAGCAGCTCACTTGGTTCTGCCCAACATGGAAATAGGAAATTCCCTCCCCAGGTAAACCCTTGGGAGAAAAAACCCATGGAAAAAATTCGGTGAGTCATGCAAGGAAACAAACGCATCTTAGCAGAGCGCCTTCCTGCCTAGTTGGCACGTGTTTTCCAAGTCCCAGGTAGGCAGCATGGGGCATCTACGGGTACTGACCGCAAAGCTTCCGCAGGGACTGACTTCCAGGGTACCGGGGCTGAGCTCTGCCGGTCTCCTCTTGAGGGCTTCCAACACTCGGGCCCAAAGGCATCCTGCCAAGAGCAAAGCTGTTCACCACTAGCTGACCGGAAGACAGAGGTTCTCCAGACACGGCCTAGAAAAACATGCAGCACAGGGGCGCTCGGGGGCTCAGTCGGTGAGCGTCTGCTCAGGTCACGATCTCTGGGTTGTGAGATCGAGCCCCGTCAGGCTCCCTGCTCAGTGGGCAGTCTGCTTCTCCCTCTCCCTCGGCCCCTCCCTTCTGCTCCTGCTCGCTCGCTCTCACTCTCTCTCAAATGTTTAAATACAGAAAAATACATAGCACAGAACTAAAACCCTGGTCTCTGTCACACGTACTGCGATTTAAAGAGAAAACACACGCGTCTGGCTTAGTGACTCCTGGACACAGGACACCCTAGCCTTTACCACACAAATGGTGATTTTTCTCTTGTGAAGAACATGTGGTTTAGTGACATCTGCATCCTGAGCCCTAAGTACCTAAGTACCATGTTTTCAGGGTAACTCGATTTGGATTTGCCTCACAGTTCTGGGGTACCTGTTACACGCTAGGCACTTGCACCATATAACCTCCCTGAGCCTTCACATTCTCTCTCCTCAATCAGCACTCAGCTCCGAGCCTCGAGCTGCCCTAGTGCTCCACACTCTCTCTCACCCGGTGTCTGAATTAATTGATATGTTCACCTTCTTATCACCGTTGTCCTCTCCTTCTATCTTTACTACTATAAAAATGAAGCAAGAGATTGTTATTACAGTGGTAGCTAACATTTACTGACCATTTTCAAACCATTTTCGATGGCCCAAGTAGGATACTAACTATATATACATTTACTAACCAACTTTATTGAGATAGAATCAAATACCATACAATTTGCCAATTCAATGATTTTTAGTATATTTACAATGTGTATACACACACACGTATGATATATATTCATCATCCCAGAAAGAAACCCCATACTTATTTGCAGTTATTCCCCAATTTCTCTCAAATCCTCCAGTCTGGGGAACCTCTCATCTATTTTCTATCTTTATAGACTGGTCTATTCTAGGTATCTCACATAAATGGAATCATATCATATACAGTCTGCTGACTGTACTCTATCACACAGCATTAACGTTTTCAAGAGTTATTCATGTCACCATATGGATTAGCAATTCATTCCCTCCTATCACCAAGTAATAGCCCATCGATTGGATATACCACATTGTCCTCACGCCCATATTTATTGATGTCCATCAGCGGGCAGACATTTGAGGTCCTCCCACTTTTGGTGTATTATGAATAATCCTGCTACAAATATTCGTGTGTAAGTTTTTAGACATTTGTTTTCATTTCTCTTATTTTTATACCTCTGAGTAAAACTGCTGGGTCTTCTGATAAATCTTTGTTGAACCTTTTGAGTTCTCCAGAGTGGCTGTGTCATTTTCTATTGTCACCAATAGTACATAAGAATTCCCACTTCTCCACATCCACGGCAATACTTATGGTGAGTCTTTTTGACCATAGCCATCCTAGTGGATATGAGGTGGTATCTCACCGTGAGCTTAATTTGCATTTCCAAGATGCCAAATGATGTTGAGCATTTTGACAATGTGAAACTGGTCCCCTGTATACCTTACATCTTCTTAGAAGACATGTTCATACAGATTATTTGCCTACATTTTAATTGGGTTACTTACCTTTTTATCAGAGTTGTCCGAGTTCTTTATATATTCTAGATACAAGTCCTACATCAGATTTATAGTTTGAAGATATTTTTCTCCTACTTTCCAGGTTGTTGTTTCATTTTCATCACGGTATCCTTTGAAGCACAGAAGTTTGTAATTTTGATGAAGTATCAATTTATCTATTTTTACTTTTATTACTTATGCTTCGGGTGTCATATCCAAGAAGGCTTTACCTAACCTGAGTTCAGAAAGGCTTATTCCTATATTTTCTTCCAGAGTTTTATAGTTTTAGCTCTTAAATTTGTGTCTAGGATCCATTTTTAATTCGTCATGATGCAGGATAAGAGTCCAACTTCATTCTTTACATGTGGATATATCCAATAATCCCAGCATTATTCACCGAAAAAACTACTGCTTCCCTTTTTGAATTGTCTTGGAACACTTCTTGAAAATCAGTTGTGAGGGTTTAATAAACCCTTAAATGTGACAGTTTGTTTCTGGACTCTCACTTCTATTCCACAGGGACAGGTCTAACTTGATACAAGTACCACACCGTCTTGATTCAGACTGTATCTTTGCACTAAGTTGTGAAATCAGGAAGCATAAGTCCCCCAACGTTTTCTTCTTCTTCAAGTATGTACTGGTTATTTTGAGTCCCCTTAATTTCTATGAATTTTAGGATCAGATTTTCAGTTTCTACAAAGAAGTCAGCTGGGGTTTAGATAGGGATTACGCTGAACCTGTAGATCAATTGGGGATGACATGACAATATTAAGTCTTCCAATCTGAGAACACAGAATGTCTTTTGGTTGATTTTAGGTCTTTTAAAATTTCTTTTAACAATGTTTTATAGTTTAGGGAGTAAAAGTTTTAGATTTGTCTAGTTTCAGTTATTCTTGAGTTACATTGTTCCTGTCATGTGTTGTAAATGGAATTCCTTTCTTAATTCCATTTTTAGAGTGTTCATTATAAAGAGAAATATAATTAACTTGGTGTGTTAATTTTATAACTTGCAACCTTACCAAAATCCTTTATCAGCTCTAATGATCAAAAGGAGATGATCTTACTTCTTCCTTTTAATCTAGATGTTTCTTGTTTCATTTTTCTTGACTAACTGCCCTGGCTAGAACCTCCAACAAAATGTTGAATAGAAGAAGTGAATACAGACATCCTTGCTTGGTCCTGATCTTAGGAAGAGAGCATTCAGTATTTTACTATTAATAAACATCATATTTCTATGATGTTTTCAATGTTATGAAAATTAATCACCTTGTGATTTTCATAAATGCCCTTTACCAGGTGAGGAAGTTCTCTTCAGTGCCTAGCTTGTTAGGTATAGAAGTTTGTTTCTTTCTATCGAAGAGGGACTGGATCTTTTTCAAATGCTTTTTCTGCATCTATTGAGATGATTATGTTATTTTTATTCTTTATTCAGTGATAAAGTATATTATATTAATTACTTCCAGATTTTAAGCCAACCTTGCATTCCTGGAATAAATCTACTTGGTCATCATCACATGTAATCCTTTTTATATGTTACAGGATTCAGTCTATGAATATTTTGTTGAGAACTTTCACATCTGCATTCATAACAGGTTCTGGTCAGTGGTTTTCTCATTATGGCTTTGCCTGATTTTGTTGTCAAGGTTAATACCTCCTTCCCTCAAAGAATGAGTTGGGCATGTGAAGCATTTTAATACATTATCTCATTGAATCGTCACATCAGCCTTGCAAGATGGGCACTAATATTAGCCCCACTTATCAGATGTGGAAATGGAGGTTCAAATATTAACATGCCCATGGTTACAAACCCAGTGAAGAGGCAGAGCCAGGACTGAAATCCAGACATCCCTCACTCCTGACTCCATGCCCTTACTAATCATGATAAACTTACTCCTATGGGCCGACTGACAAACTCCCACATAAATCAGAGGCTAACAAGATTAGTGGTAGGTTCAATCTACCCTAACCAGATTTTGTGGCCCGGTCACAAAGGTCTGGTACCTTGCCTTAACTTAACATCCTTCTAAACTCCACAGTGATAGTTTACTTAGTTCATTGTTCCACTTAAGGAAATCATTCAGGACCAACAATGTCATCTTATAATCATCTGTGGAAGTAACATTCAGACAGCTAAAACCAAGTCCAGAGTCAACCTGAAAAAAAAAGTAATGCACACACACCATTTAGGGACATCTCAAATAAGCTTATAAACATATTGTATCAGGTATATACTGGGGGCAAAAGTTGTCAAGCACTAGGTTTCTAAGAGTATGTTTTACTACTGTTAGAAAAACCAAATCAGGATGGGAGGAGGGTAGGTTCATTCACCAGGATAACCAAATCAGCCTCAGCAAGTCTTTCTAGCTACTGAATGTCCCGTTTGGGCAGAATCTTTGTGATACAGATAGAAAACTGTAGATTAAGGAAAAGTGTTCTCATTCCCACCTCAGGCACAGGGTCAATATGGGTGGAATAGAAAAAAGAAGATATGGGGATGGGGTGCTATGGGTTTCACCTTAAGTTCTGTTTTGCCACGAGGCTCCTCAAACTTGGATGCCCTCATGGAAAGACTCCTGGGCCCTGTGGCTCAGTTTCTTATCTACGAAATTCTAATGGCTGCACTCATCTTTTCATTATAATGTTGTACATGTGATAACAATGATCAGAATGCAAGAAGCACCACCTTCTGGAGATGAAAGATGGAGTTACTATCACCACCAATTTTCACCAACTGAAACGTTTTCTGAGGGCTTCATGTGCGCCAAGCACGACGCGAAGGGCTGGAGACGCAGACGTGCCAATGACACTGCACCTGCCCTCCAAGGAGACAGAGATGCAGACACACATGTAGACACGGAGTCTGGAAAGGCTTT